>CM046888.1:9940061-9989361 GCA_025688845.1 Cucumis hystrix | reverse complement strand
TAGTCAATACATCTTAATTCTTGTTATTGAGTCCAGTAGAAAATCCCTTACCTCACTCTTATGCTATTTCTTCGATCGAACTAAGTCCAATAAATCAAATCCTAAAACATAAGCAAACATAAGATTAATATCTTTGTACATAATTTCGTTCACCCACTTCACCCCAAGTGTGAATTTGGCAACTTACCCAAGCCGATGGAAAATCGAACTCCACTTCAATCCTCTGGAAACATCAAGGATTCATTCCTTGATTCAATGTGTTCCCAAATCTATCACCAAAAAAAGTCCACGGCAGGGGGTGGCGCGACAGCTGCGCGTTGACGGCAAACCCGCAGATCTGAAGGAGAACGTTGGTCGGACGAAGCGGCGGCTTGGGGTGGTCTCACGGCGCGCGGCAGACACTGTCCGATTCCACGGCGGCGGCGAACGGAGACGCCAGGAGACAGATCTGAGGAGGGGACGCGCGGCAGTTGGAGATGTTGTGGCTTGGGCTCGGTTTTGGCTAGGAGACGAAGCGGCGGCGGCGGAAATGGAGAGGCAGGCTGACGCGGTGACCGGCGCAGACGAAACCGAACGAAGGCCTAGAGAGAATTCTCAGGGTCGAAAATTTTTTACTCCAGAAGGTCTAGAGAGAATTCTCCCAAGAGCTAGAAGACTCCCTAACTTCTGAAGTCGACCATCCTCGAAGATTGAAGCTCCTTTGAAGATTCAAGCTTTATTCCAAGACTCCAACTTCCCTCGAAGATTGAAGCTTCTTTGAAGATACAAAGTTTTCTTCTAAGACTCCAACTTCAAAAACATCACGTGCTCTACTTCCTCAAATCAAGCTTAAACATCCAATCGAGAGAGAATTAGAGGATCAAATTCTAGAGATTGAATCGCATCGCATCAAATCAACAAAATACAACATCAACTCAAGTTCAACTCCACGAATCAAATTTCTCCAGAAATCTTGTGCGAACAATTGTGTTTCCTGAATATATGTAATATTACGGTGTTTATTTTAGAACTAAAGATTTATGATAAATTGTTTATAGAAACATGGATGAAAGAACTTTATGATGAGTATATGTAATATATATCGTTAGAAAATTGCGTAAATTTGATGATGTTATAGGATTTTTATTTATGTTAACAGAAAAACGGAGGATATATTCTCTGTTATTTGTAATGCAGGGAATCGTATGAGAAATTGGTTGAATGGAGAGAACATATTCAATTGTATTATTTGTAGCAATTTTGGCCATACCTGGAAAAAAACAATGAACTTATATTTATCACTAAATATGTCTTATCGTATATATACAATTGTATATAATGATGAAATGATTTATGTATGATCAAATATATGAGGTAGTATATATGTATTATGGAGTAGTATATATGTAATGATTAAAAACAATATTGAACTGTTACATAGTATGTGTATGCAATGATGTATAAATTAACTATTAAAAATTACATAACTAAAAAAATTGTGAACGTATTATCCAATATATGCAGGAGTATATATGTAACCGTACACAAAATTTTACTTCAAAAGATACAGTATCATATCCATAAAAAAAAATTGTATGTTAGGAACCGAAAATCGCCAAATCGAAAGGGAAGAAGAAAGAACAAGTTTATTTTTCTATAGGAATTGGAGAAGAAAAAAAGAACAGCGTGTTCATAATGGAATGAAAAAATAATTTTGATTTATGATTTAAATTAAAAATAATTATTACCATAAGATATATAATTTATATCATATTTAAATCATAAACATATTACATTAGTAAATATAAATATATATGATATAATAATTAAGAAAGTTACAGTTGATATAATAAATTAGGTAGTTGATAATTAAGAAAAAAATTCTTTAAGATTTTCAAAAATATTAAAAACTTATTTAAGATACATGGATATAATTTATTTTTAAATAAATAAATTAAAGTTAAAATTGTCCAAAAATATCACGATTTCCTAATTTAGATAATAATAAAAAAATTAGAACATTTATGAAATAATAATTTAGGTTTTTCCTCTAAACCTTTCTCACTTTAAACCGAGAATCTTTCTCACTTTAAACCTTATTGTTATTTCTTATTAAATTTTTTACTGACATGATTATTAATATTACTATTTAACAAATTTTGGTAAACATTAATTTTGAGAAACTACATTTAAGATTGATTGAAAATACGAAAAGTAAAATTGGACCGAAGTGAACAAACTTCAACAGAATCAAAATGTAAGCTTAAATAGAAACCAAATGGTGTAATATTTCCATGTAAAAACATTTTGAGATATCTTATACATGGGCCACTTATAACTTAGGGCCTATATGGACTTTAAAATATCAACTTATGGCATTCTGTGATGGCTGATGTATTTATTTTCTTACTAAAAAACAACAAGAGGTGAAATCATGAACCAAGAAGCTTCTTCCATTTTGCATACCCAAGAATAAGCAGGAAAAGCAACAAACACCCTGCTGAAGTACCTCCGACAAAGTACCCGAACACCCCATCTTTCTCGTACAATGTACAAGGGATGTTCATACCAAACAACCCCGCGATTAAGGTTTCAACAGCTATGGCAAATGAAGCAATAGTCAATGTTAACTGAAACTGAATGAGTTCATTTCTTTGGTTGTCAAGTTGAATGTTGACGTAATCTTCGGTGTCGTCGATGTATTCCCTAACCTGCACGTGTAAAAATTAGATTAATTTAAGCCTTAAACTCGATCTTCTCAAAATGAAAAAGTACTATAATTCAAGAGAGAGAGAAAGCTTCAAGTGAAAATAAATATGAGGAAAAAATTCAACATATGAAACTTTGCATTAGTAAATACGATTCTTCTTCTTTGATAATGAAGATGGAAAACTCTAGTTCTTACTATTTTCTAAAAATAATGATTAAAAGAAACTGGACTTCGAGCCTTGAGGCTTCACAAATGGCGTCTTCCGCTACCTAGCGCCTAAGCACATACCAAGAGGGGTTCACAACTTCCCGTGAATAATTACTTTGACACTTTACACTCTTGAAAGTGTTTTTGAACTGCTTCCCAATTTCAAACACAAGGGACAAAAGTATTCTGATTAATGCTTAGTACAAAGCACTTTAGATACTGTTTGACTTTTATTAAAAGCATCTTTATATTCTTCTCAAACATGATAATTTTGGATGAGAACACTTTTGCCCCAGCCAAAATCACTCCCAAAACACTTAGTAATTATTAAACCACCAATTCACCCAAAAGCTTAAGCTAGTGGTTGAAGGAAAATTTAAATATATATCACCAACACTCCTCCTCACTTGTGGGCTTGAAATATTTGAAAGGCCCAACAAGTGGAAATCGATTTTAATTGGAGAGGAAACGACAATGCAGGAGCTTGAACACAGGACCTCCTTGGACCACCTGCTCTGATACCATATTAAATCATCAATTCACCTAAAAGCTTAAGCTGATGGTTGAAGGCAAATTTAATTATATATCACCAACAGTAATATAGCCTATAGGATGGAACTAATTACTTCCTTAACCTTATGGTTCTCTTTTTTTTTCTCTTATATTAGCGAGTGTCCAAACCAACTTACGCGCACTTAGCCTAATCTCACAGGATAACCCGCTTAACTGGGTCAAGCATTTGAGTGTCAAGAAAACTTGTAAGATATTAAATCCAAGGTAGGTGGTCACCACAAATTGAATCCACGGTCTCTTAACCCTGTAACCCTTTTACTTTCCCTTATTACCACTAAATCAACCCATAATAGTTGACAATTTATCTATAGCCACAAGCCCCACAACTCTAAACATTGTAATTTGCATTTAGATATATGTACATATCAGCCATTAGCTTCTATATTATGAGGAAGCAAATTAATTATCAAGGCTCTCTGAAGCTTCATTAATTCAAATGGAACTCCTAATTGGGATTGCCAAAGATTTACACATTAGATTATTTCTCAAGTACTCAACTATAAAGATAAATAATGGGTAACTAGTGACATGTTATTATCACGAGAAGTCCCCCACCCCTTTACCCGAATAAAATAAAACCAAAGAGAGAAAGAAACTGTTCCTGTTGCTGCCTCGTTATGGAATTAAATCAAATTATATCATGAAGAAACTTAGTTCTCACCGATAAAATCCTGTTACGAGTTCCATCCAGCTGCATAAAGTATGCCTCGAGCAACATCTCCAGGTCCTCTACGTCATTATCATCCAAAAGATTGCTGGTCACCACACTGCCACTCCTGTTGGAACTAAGTCGACGGAGATGAGGAACAACAGCAGTTGTGCTGTTGGAAGCCCCACCTCCTCCCATCAAAGCATCGAATTGTTGATTCTGCATCCATTTCCTTGTCAAATATAGTTGTGCCATATCTTCATTATCATCCAAGAGATGTTCTATCTCGTCCCGCACCTGCCATCATAAAAGCTATGAGTCTACTTCTTTTCCTTCTCTGTCGTTGTTTTATGAGAAACAATTTCATTGACAAATGAAATATCCAAAGAGATACACCAGTAAAACCCCATAAAGAGCAAGGTGAACCAAAGGGACACCCCTAGTTCTAGTAGAAGATAAAGTTACACCAAAAACCAAGAGGAATGGGGCAACAAAAAGGAGTGGTAAAATAGAAAAATGTAAGTTGGATTGACAATGCAAGACGCCCTCAAATAAGGACAAGCCTGAACATAATAACAATTCGAAAATATCAATCATAGCCACAACAAAAAAAAATGAAAAGACCAATCCGAAAGCATCATCAGGCAATCCAATAAACAATCAATACAAAAGCCATATCTGGGCCAACTTGTTGGAGGGAGAGCACAGAGCTTGTAAGCTGTAAGGGATCAATCCAATAATGACCCCTTTCTAAGCAAAGATACAGCTTTTTCCTCACAAGAGATTAAGCATTCAAGTTTTGGATTTCTCTAATGCATTTCCTTTGTTTCGTCGTATGTTTGTTGCTCTTTTTCTCAACAGGGAAAACCATAATACAGAATCTGTTGTCTCGGAAAAAGGAGCCAATGCAATTAAATGATGCCCTATATTGAAAGGCTCGTTTGTCAGTGGAGGGTTTTAAACAAAATCATACAATTGTGTTTCAAGAGATTCATAAAGGAAGATGGAAAAGGAGAATCCAGCAGAGTTACGATGCGGCTCGAAAGGTAGTCTTCAATATCATCTATGTCGGTTTTCTTATTGGATAAGATTTACTATATTTGGCTAAATCAATGAAACATGAAAAAGAGTGATACTTCGATGATATATGTTAAATTGGATCCTTCTTTGCTAAAACCCAATTGTCTTCTAGGGGATTTCTCATATTACAACTTGTTCAATTTGCTTTATGGACAAAGAGTTCCATTTTCTCATGATAAGAAGATGAAATTGTAAAGATACTGCAGCTGTATCCTTGTATTGAAATTCTTAACGGAATTACAATATAAGTTCTTCACACAACAATATATATAGGGTTCAAATTCCAATCAAAACATCAAAAAAACACAGATGTACGTAAGGAAGGTACAATCAACGTAAATGACTCAACACACCAAAAGAATAATAACAACATTGAACAATAAAGCCTGGACCCTTCTGCCTCCTTCCCCGCAAGGATGAAGCAGTCTCCTCCTTTCCAGAAATTATCTTCGATGCCCTTCTCTCTCTCCTTTTCCTTCTCCTTCTATTTATACTAACTAACTGTTGGGCCCACTGCGTGGTGGTCCTGCCCTTCTTCCTCTCCTCCTGATCCACGTGTAATTCTGTTTTTACTATTCTTTCTACTATACGTGAGGAGTATAGGGGGTCTAGCAGAAAAGCCTCGATGATAGGCTAAGAGAAGTTGTAGAAAATACTTCCAATAGCCATATATATCAAAATTGTAAAACTACAAAAAGAACTGCCCATTGTGCACACAAAGAAAACTACAATATGTGTGTGTGTGAAAGTTGTTCCTTTCCTATATCTAAAAAAGTACATGGGTTCCTTTGATTCCAAGTGGGAAAAAAATTGATAGGACTGGGCAAATTGGTGTTTAGCCTTTTTTTTTTCTTTTTAAGAGGGTGATAACCCACTTGAGAATTGATGGTCGATGTATTTGATAACAAGGATTCCAACTCAAAACCAGCATCAAAAGGTGTAACCAATCTATCATATATGGAGTGCGAGACCCTTGATTTTTCCAATGTGAGATCTTCAACAAGCTCCCTCAACATGGTGCCTCTCAATCCCAATTTTTTTATTAGACCAAAATGTTCGTTTCGACTTCTTCATGAGCTGGTAAATTATCAATCAACCTAAAAGCTTAAGCTGGTAAATTTAATTATATCAATAGTTTTAACATTTTCCTTCGCTTATGGGTTAGGAATTAGTAGAAAGCCCAACAAGTAAAAATCAACATAAATCATGGAGTAAACAACATTAAAAAGTTCCAACGAAACACACCATGCTCTAATACTAGGTTAAATCATCAATCAATCCAAAAGTTTAAGCTACTGGATTAGGAAATGAAATATCAAAATATTAGTTTAACCTCATGCTTTCTTTTGGGGTTTAACCTAAGAAGATGATTTGATTGTTATCCAGCTTACTAAGCATCGTTGCCCCAAAGGTCATCTAATAGCTTATCAATCCCTAGAATTGGAAATTTATCCGAGGATTTAAAGCTCTATGTTCTACAAATACATACTTATTAGAATTATATGCTTAGACATTGAATGCAACAGAAAACACAGTGAGGTTCTTTTAGTTTCACCAGATATTGAAATGTTAATATACATGAAATTTGGCAATGCCACCAATTGCATCTACGAGTTTTAAAGAAACAGATATCAATTCACGATCCTAAGTAACATATTCTACAACTTCCATACAGATTGGCAAGCACAAATCCTCAAACATTCCCACCTATAAACGTTTCACCATGTCTAAATGAATCTGGATTTAGGATCATGATCAGGAACTTTGGAGGGGAGAAAAACCTTTTTCCAGTTGCTACTGTAAATTAACGATCAGCCATTGAGCTTGCTGATAGACCACCAATTATTTTACAATATAGTAGGAGGAAAAAGGGAGCAGTTGCACGTGAACAAGAGAAGGGAAATGGAGAAAGAAGTGGAAACCACCTTGGTGGGGACCACGGATAGTTACATGGGAGGGAGTTAAAAGGGAAAGAAGGAAGGGAAGAGAGGGGTGGTTAGTCAGTTTCTGGAAGTGGAGGGCTGTAATTTCCTGGAGAGCAGGGAATGCAGAAAGTGTTCAGTTTCGTAGTCTGTAGCAAGTTATTTCCATTACTGTGAAGTACTTTACTGTTTTGATGTTTTATGTTGAACTTGGTTTATCTTTGTATTAGTTCTTGTGTTGTACTTTGTTTTCAAGACTGTGTAAGTACTGTTTTCTGTAAAAGTTTGGCTGTTTAATAAATTAGTAAAACACACTACTTGGTGTTCTATCATTTTGGTATCAGAGCTTTCGAATCTATGAAGTTCTATATCATGGCTAAAAGCGAATTGAGGAAAAGTTGGAAACGGTAGATCAAGAAATATCCAGCATTCGAGCAGAATTACATGATCTGCCAACAATCAAGGAAAACATGTCATCTTTGGCAAAGAGTATTGAGAGGTTAGGAGTACAGGCTGAGAAGCAACAACAGTAACAACAAACACTGTTGAAATATATTGAAGGAATGATCAAAGGGAAGACAATGATGGAAGAGGTACTACAAGGATCATCAAGTAAAATTGACAACATGGTTGATGCCAGTGAATCGACGATGATGGGAGAAAAATCTGAGGAAAAACATACCAAGTTGGAGGGTGAAGATTCTGCGGGCGACCGAAGCAAATTTTAAAAAAAATTGAAATGCCAGTTTTTGTGGGAAATGATCCTGATTCTTGGTTGTTTAGGGCTGAGAGATACTTTCAGATACACAAACTGAGTGAGTCAGAAAAAATGACTGTGTCCATTATTAGTTTTGATGGAGCAGCTTTGGATTGGTAAAGATCTCATGAAGATCGTGAACCGTTTGTTAATTGGGAAGATTTAAAGAAGAGACTTATTGTTCGATTTCGATCAGGTCGTGAGGGATCAATTCTGGAAAGATTTTTAAAGATCAAGCAAGAAACTACAGTGGAAGAATATCGGAATTTATTTGATAAATTAGTAGCACCATTGCCTTTTCTACAAAAGGTTGTCTTAGAAGAGACATTTATGAATGGTTTGAAACCATGGATTAAGGTAGATGGTTATCGGAAACATACATCTACAAAGGAGTGGGAGGTGCATTCGTTGGCAAGGACTTCCACCGCATGAAGCCACATGGGAGAATTGTAATGATTTCGCTCAACAATTTCCTCATTTCCACCTTGAGGACAAGGTGTCTTTGGAAAGGGGGAGTAATGATAGACCACCAATTATTTTACAATATAGTAGGAGGAAAAAGGGAGCAGTTGCACATGAACAAGAGAAGGGAAATGGAGAAAGAAGTGGAAACCACCTTGGTGGGGACCACGGTTAGTTACATGGGAGGGAGTTAAAAGGAAAAGAAGGAAGGGAAGAGGGGTGGTTAGTCAATTTCTGGAAGTGGAGGGCTGTAATTTCCTGGAGAGCAGGGAATGCAGAAGTGTTCAGTTTCTGTAGTCTGTAGCAAGTTATTTCCATTATCGTGAAGTACTTTACTATTTTGATGTTTTATGTTGAACTTGGTTTATCTTTGTATTAGTTCTTGTGTTGTACTTTGTTTTCAAGACTGTGTTAGTACTGTTTTCTGTAAAAGTTTGGCTGTTTAATAAATTAGTAGAACACACTACTTGGTGTTCTATCACTTGCATCACATTACTTGATAACATTTCTGCCCCTCCCCCCCAAACACGCACACATGATAGAAAACACCTCAAGCTGAGTATAATAATTAATTAAAAAGGAGGAAAATGTTTCAACAGAAAACAAAATCATTCAGCATTTTAAAGAGTTTGCAGAACTATAAAGAATAGGAATTGAGCACACCTTCTGAACACGTGCAAGAATACGAGTAAGATTACTTTTCAAACTTCTCACACGTTCTAAATTCTTGGTACTGACATTCCTAGCCAGTTCATCCAGAACTGGATAAGCATCCCTCTCAAGGTCTGCCACGCTGGAATCTAAGTACAAGCACACTACCTCCAAAGCATTTTCCAGAACCTGAAACTCAAATGGGAGCTCATACTGCTCACCTTCAGCAGCCTCTGAAACTGGCAACCACTTTCCTCCTCTCGAAACATTCCCATCATTTTCAAGTTGAGATGAACCTGTCTTCGCGAGTAGCTTCCTTAGCTGATCTACAAATGGAATAACCTCTTGGCGAAGAGGGTCAAGTAGTAGGACTTCTTCTGCAGTAACTATAGCTTTTATAAACTCTAAATTAACAACCATGGCCTTTTCCCTGGCTGCAAGAATACCAAAGAGAACTCAGTAAGGAATTCCAGACTTCACCTGACGAGAGAACACATGAATTGTTGAATACAACCTGACTTCGTAGTTCCCAAATTTAAACTCAAGAAAAAAACAACAAAAAAAATTGGAAAACGAGAGCACGCAAATCAAGAAAATATGCACATGTATAATAAAAAACGAATTAAAAAACTATTCGTTTTTTATGGTGTCTTAAAATGAATGTAGAACATGAACAGACTATTTAAGATGGAATGCCAAGAAAAATACACACGACCTTCTCTGTGATGGATAGACCGAAAAATACACACAATCTTACCTCTTCAAATTCTAGTTTTTCTCCTCAGCTTTCTCTCTCAATTGAAAAAGACAAAACCAACTAAAAATACTTCACTTTCTTTTTTCATAGACTAGAAAAAGATATAGCTTCCTATAACTCCCCCTCGCTATAATTTCCAAAATCAGTTACAAGAGTCAAAGATAGGCAACAAACAGCACTTCTACAAAGTAAATATATAGCTCAAAACTTTTTGCAGCGTAAAATCAAAACTTACCGAGTATATTAGATGAGTGTGAGAAAACAGGACCAAGAATCCTCATATCCCTGGCCGGAATTCCAACACGTCTGATTATAGCATTCTTGTCCCACTCTAAAAGCTCTGATTGCCCCCACCGGTCAAGACGCATCCACAGCCTAGATCCTCCAGCCTTCTTCTTCACTTTTCCCACAGCCCCACCACCCCCACCACCAACCAAGCCATTCCCATTATTGTTAATGGGAGGAGAACTGGTACTAGTCTGCGGAGGTAGCTGTGGCGATGAGGACGGTGATGACTGAACCACCTTCTTAGGGCGGCGGCGACTACTGCTCCGGCGAAAAGAAAATGGTCCTTTGCCCATTTTCTCTCGCTCACGACCCCCTTCCTTCTCTCTTTGCTAAACAAAATAACCTTAGAATTCCAGGTTTATCTGAGTCCTCTTTTTCGAACTTTGTGGGAACGATCGCCAAATTTGTCAACTATATGACCTTAAACTCTTATTCCCGTCCCCTTTTTCTCCTCAGCCTACTGCAATGACCTCCACCGCTTCCACTAGTAGGCAAATTCCATCTCTCTGCTAATTCCTTCAATTTTCAAAATACGTTTTCCACTTCATTAAATCTGTAATTGATAAAAAAAATTGCAAAGAATGAGAAAGCCATTGAATACGAATAAGGCAGAGAAACCCCATCAAACAAATATGAAAATCAGACGCAGACGAACACACGATAACTGAAATCGATGACCAATTTCATAGACGACTGAAAACCAGACAACAACTCATAGCAGACTTCATAGAACACAAATAAAAACGTAGTAATCGATGATTACAATATGAAAAGAAAAAGAAACAGGCAAAACCTTAACAGGAGAATGAAAAACCCGCAGAGAGCAAGTGAGAGAAACCTTGGTGGCGAATTGAAAATTCGAAAGAAAACTAAATTTATGAAGCCGTAAATGGGATTGGGAATATGATGAAAACGAAAAATTTTGGTTAGTTTCAGCCCAACAGTTCCAGACGCGGAGCTCCTCCTATTTTACTCACTCTTTTTCTCTTTTTTTGGAAAATTCTTACCCACTCAAATTAAGAAATTGATTTCAAAAATTATTTAAGTGTTATTTTCCGTTTTAAAATAAATTAAAATATTAGAAGGAACATTTTAAAAAATAATAAAATAAATTAAAATATTTATAAATTATATTAAATTTTGATTTCTACGAAAAAAACGGATAGAGTTATATGTATTATTATCTATCAATATTACTTATAAAAGCATATTAATGTCTATTATTGATATAATCTAAAAATTTTGTTATATGTTGTAAGTATTTTGTCAAATTTATTATTTTTGACAATTCTCTATATTACTACAATGTTCAAATAATTAAAGGGACATTTTTAAAAATAACAAAATAAATTAAAGTATTTATAAGATAGCAAATTTTTGGATTCTATTAATGATACAAACGGATACATTTCTATTACTATCTATCAATGTCACTGATAGAGTATATCAGTATCTCTTATTAATAAAATCTGAAATTTTTACTATGTTGTAAATATTTTGTTAAATTTGTTATTTTTTACAATTTCTCGTAAAAGATTAATTTAATTTTGTATTGAATTGGATTTTCTTTTCCGGTTAACCGTCTTTGGATTTTTTTTTTTGAAATTCTAGAACACCCAATTCAATTCAAATTGCTTATTTATATACTTTTATGATATTTGTTTGCATATCAACGATATCCCAAAAGAAATCAATGTCTTATTGTAACACGATAAACATATATGTCTAGAGAAATAGATATATTTATAAGTATTTTTCAAAGTTTTTTAATTTAAAATAATAATTCATCATTTAATTGAAAATTAGATTACAAATTGCAAACGATTAGTTATCTTCCTTCCACTAAACAAATCTGATTACGTTAGGGTTAAAAGGCTAAATAAATTTTTGTTTCCGAACTTATATAAGCTTACATTTTTAGGTTATAATAAAATAAATTAAAGATTGCAAAATTTTCTCTTTAAGGAAAGTGAAAAATAGTAACTACTTCCTTTCTTCTCTCAAACCAATTGTCATTTTATTTGATAGGAAACTTTGAGATTTTATTAATTAAACTCTAAACCGAATTCATTTAGATTTTTTATTAAAGTTTTCTTGAGAAATGTCCATTTAAATTATAATCGTCATTCCTTTTAAGAAAAAAAATTGACATTTAAAGAAGTCTACTCATATGATAATCGAGGTATTGACCATCTTTCATTACAATTTAAATAAAGATTATAAATCAATTCATTTATAACCATTTATAAGTTTAATAAAAAAAATTACATGACTCACACGTTATTTTCAAACTAAATCTGAATGAAATTATAAATTGATACATTCAAATTGATATATTTATAAAAATTCAATCTAAATTAATACTATTATGAGATTTGAGTTTAAATTGAGAAAGTTGTAAATTAAAATTTTTCTCAATTAAGTATCAAAAAAAAAAAAAAAAGATAACAACCCTAGATTATTATGTTTGGATTGATTTTTGAAGTGTTTAATTTTTAAAATAATTTATTTTAATATAAATTGAGGTGTTTGGCATTGGTTTAAAATAATTTTTAGAAAAATGAGATTATGAAATAAATCATTTTTAGAGAAAACACATTAAACCAAGTTTTAGAATAAATATTTATTTGGTGTTTAATGAAAAATCCCTCCCAAATATCTATTTTTATTCCTCTATTTTTTCTATTCATTTTTACTATCTACTTTTCACTCTGTCGTTTTTTTTTTTAAATACTGTGAATATTTTTTTCAATATGTGTTCATATACATTTAAATATAGGGATTTGCAAATGTTCCTCGCGCCAAATCTACGTTGCCTTAACCTCTGTGAAAGAAACCATGAGGACATCAATGAAGAACATGATTGTTCCGTTAGTGAAATGAAGACGAATAAAGAACATGATCAAATTACACATTTTTTTTGTCTAGTTGATATTATATTGTCTCGAAAAAATTATTTATATTTTGTTGTTGGAAATCAATTTTTTTTTATGGTTATGTATTTACCTTTCTAGATATTTGTGCTCTTAAAATTGAATTGTCCAATAAAAATTAATACAAAAAATGAAATTAATGTTTAGTTTCAAGTAACTAAAAAATTAATAATTTTAAGATATTGTGTGATTAATTTTAAAATATATTTATGAAATAAGATTCAAAGTGTGTATTTCTTTATGAAATTAATTCATAATTTAATAGTGTTTTATGGTAATTTGACATAAATATAAACATTGTTAGTATATGACAAATCAAACACAATTTTACATATAAAAATTTATAAAAAGGTCAAATCAAATATGTAAGTGTTTAGATTTTAAACTCATTTAAAAAAAAAAAAAATTAAGTATTTTTAAAAAACATTTTTTCTAATAAGCAATCCAAACGGATCCTATATATATATAGATAGATATAATGATTATCGAATAAGAATTTAGAGTTTGTTTGGATTGAATTAAGAATTTTTTTCTTTTCAAAAAACTCATTTTTGTTTAAATTCATTTTTCTTTTAAACTTTTTTTTAAAGATTGTTTAAAATACACAAAATATACTTTTGAGTGGCTTCCAAACACTTAAGTTTTTTTTTAAAATAGTGGATCCGTTTGGATTGATTTACGAAAAAATACTCATTTTTGTTTAAACTTATTTTTTTCTAAAAAAATGTTTAAAATACACCTAAAAATTTATTTTTGTGTAAATAACTTATTTTTAAAATCAAACACTTGAAAATGTAATTCAAACACATCATTATTTTTTAAATTAAACTCTTGAAATGTAATTCAAATACATCATTCATCATTAATCTCTAGAAGCAAATATTGTAACTTAGTTTCTATAATGTTAAAATCTCCTTCATTAAATTTTTCAACCAAACTTTTATTATGTAACGTAGTTTGTATAGAATATAAACAAATTTAAACTTAATGTGTAATTAAATTCAATTAAACTTTAACAATCTTTTTTATGATGGACTATATTCTTATAAATTGCAAATTATAATAGTTAAATTTTTACTTATTAAATTAAATCTCACAACATATGTTGTTTTAGATTTGAAAATTTTGAAATTAAATTTTTTTATGAGGCCAGATTTTCATATGTGTATTATAAGTATGAATTTTTAATTTTGTATCTAATACTTTTTAATTACATGCTTAATATAGTTTTTTCATACATGTGAAAGTGAGTATAGCTCAATTGACACAGTAAATTCAAAGTCAATTATCCATTATCAAAAAAAAATCTCACACGTATTTAACCATTTTTACGTACATATTCAATAATTTTAAACACCAACTATTTTAATACGAGAAATATAATTTTTTAAATTCAAATACATTGAGTTTAGAAGTTCATGAATAGGTATGTTATTTAACTTTTAACTATTCAAGTTGTATTAAAAACTTCAGACTTGGTTATTTAAGTTGGACCAAAGTATCTTAGTTTAGATGTTTTTTTTTTTTGTATACTTAAGCTTAAAGGTCGATAGTAATTATGTTCTTTTAAAACGATCAAGTTTAATCGTGATTATGTCAAAGGTCCAATATTTATGGTTGATTCCTAATTTGAATGTGTGAACTTGACACTGCAAGAAATAAGAGTTTTCCCGACATAGCAATACGTCGCCGAAAACCCTTACCAATGTCGGGGAAAGCACGTCGGGGATACTTTCCCCGACGTAGCTCACGTCAACGACAGGGAAAATTTTCCCAACGCACACTGCAGCACATCGCAAAAGGCTTCCGTGACGCGGCGTTGCAAAAGGCTTTAAATATATATTTTTTAATTAATTATTTTATTTATATATGAAAAGAAACCCACTAAATTCTTCCATTATTTATGTATTTGTCATATATGGTTGATGTTGCTGATAAATTAGTCTATTTCCAAGCGATTAATCGTTTTTGGAGATTCAGAAAAGAGAAAGAGAGAAAATACAAGGAATGAGGAGGAAAATGAGCGATTTGGAGAAGGACGGAGATGAGCCGGCGACAACGGTGACGACAAAGACAAACCGACGGCAGCACGAATCTCTTACTCTCTCTCTCTCTCGGCCGATTTTCTCTTCCTTTCATTTTTGCAATCGGTTCTGTGTTGAAAGGGAATAAATAGAGTGGACTTTCCTCGACGTTTTTAAACACGTCGGGGAAGGACCCTTTCCCCGACGTCGAGTAACCCAACGTCGTAGAAAATTTAAATAATGAATTAATTATGTAAATATTTCCCGACGTGTACCTGCCACACGTCGCGGAAAGATCACCATTGTCACGTCAAGGACCCTTTCCCAGACGTCGAGTAATCCCAACGTCGCATAAAGGTTAAATAATGAATTAATTATGTAAACATTTTTCGACGTGTACCTACCACACGTCGCGGAAAGGTCACCATTGTCACTTCAATTCGTACACTTAAATTTGCAACTTTCTGCGACGTCTTACTGTTGTGCGTCGCGGAAAGTGAAGATATTAAATTTAATTTTAAACTTTCCGCGACGTCTTACTGTTGTGCGTCGCGGAAAGTGAACGCATTGTGTGCGTTGCGGAAAGTCACTTTCTGCGACGTACCATTTCATGCGTTGGCGAAAGGTGATCAATGGCGACGCACCTTTCGCCGACGTTGTTTTTGGCGTCGCAATTGTTCTGATTTCTTGTAGTGTGATCAAACCCTAGACATATAAGTTGTTTAGATCATATCGATCAACGAGTAACTTACAACTCTTTTTTTTTTTTTTTAAGCTAGTGTGGTCTCGTGCGTCCAATAAAATAACTCTAAACCTAAGTGACTATTTGATTGAACCAATGTCAATTTGAGTAAGAAGTCGTGTTTCACCATCTGCATATGTTTATAAATTTTTACTTCAACACTGGTGTCGGAAGTAAGTTACTTGAAAATTATGAAAAATAGAACATGTGCTTTGAGCCAGTTTTAGATTCCTTTACCTCAAGCATGCTCCTTTAAATGGTTAGAATTTTTTCCAACTCGACCTAAAAAAACTCTATATAATTGAAGGTTTTTTAGTCGAATTGGACTGTAGCTAACCTCAACCCATAAGTATCAGTAGATTCTAACTCATAGCAAAAGAGAATGCTTACATTTATAACTTAAACACATCTAAGTAAATTAATAAGTTGAATTACTAATGCATTAACAAAAGATTTTAAACGATGTAAATAAAATGTTAAAACTCAATCATGAAAAATATTCCAACCTAGGTCACAAACTATAATGATCCAACTTAACCTAACATAATTGAATGACCAAACAAACATAGAAAAATAACAAGCTTTGTGGAACATTAATGTGTCAAACTAAGTATTGAACACACAACATCAACACAAATTTAACTTCACAAAGCATGTTGGTTCGAATACTCCACGAAATGCATTCTTTAAAAACCTTGTGCGAACAGCAAGTTTAACCTAGTGGTATTGTAAGTAAAAAAATCCAATCTCATACTTCACATTTGTTGTACGAAAAAAATGTTAACATCTTATCAATTTTTTCTTTTTTTAAAAAAATCTCGTCAATATTTAAAAATATTGCATTGAGAAGATGTTAGTGTAATACTTCTCTAATTGTAAGTTTAAATCACAAAAGTTGTTTAAATATGAATTGACTAAAAAAATTTATGTTCATAAGCTCGTTTGGAACGACGACATTTATGGTTCCATTTTTTTTCCTTTTGGAAAGGAAATATTTTAGGAAAAAAAACAGCTAAGAGGAGTATTTTTATGAATATGGTTTATAAGAGTTACTTTTCTAAATATAAACATGAAAAGGAGTTGAGGTCGTCCGCAAGATTTAGCGCACTATAAATACCTGAAAACCTCACGCCTGTAGTATTTGGCTGAAAATAATCGGAGCTCAGCGGACGAACAGAGGCTTACCGGAAGTGCTTCTCAGCTGCCGGCGTGAGCTTGGAAATCCCTTCATCTTCATGTAAATTTCTTTTTTCTTGTTTATGTCTCAGTTTTTCTATTTTGGTTTCCTACAAATTTCTCTCTTTCTCGCGATTTTCCTGTGTTTGTTTGCTTGTTTGTAATGATGACTTCACCATCTTCTTCGTTGTCGAATGATCGTGTAGTTATTTAAAACAGAGCGTTTGATTGGGAATAACTGTGAGGAAAGATCGTATTGCAATACGAAAGTGAGAAACTTAGATTTGTTCGTTTATATTATTTACATATTTTTTGAGAGGGTAAATCCAGTCTTTCTTGTGTCTTTTTGGTGGTCCTGTTGTTTTTTATGCACTGGAAGAAGGGATTTTAGTTAATCAATTCTGGCTGTCGTCATTGTTGTGCGTTACGAGATGATGGCGAGTGGGTTAGGGTTTTCTACGAAACTTGATTCAGTAAGCGAACGCGTGGATTACCTAGTTTTCTTAATGGATTGAACTGGTGAAGCTATCAAGTGGTTATGCTGAGACGGTTTTGATCTGCATCTTGCCGTTAATCTTGAAACTTCATTCTTGTTGAATTTCTATGATATTCCATGAATCAACCACATTACTGTTTGTGCCCTTTTGCATCTTCCTTATTTCTTGGATTTCGTTTTCCTTCAAGTCTCTTTTTTGATGTTTCCTTGTTTGTGCAGTTTGGAGATACAACATTTTATTGTGTTGAAGAAAAATTCCAGAAAATATTATCCTGGTTAGGTGGTTTCTTTTGATGCCATGACTGTCCAGGCCAATTTGCGTCTTCTAACCTATTCACAGGAGATTGTCGATGGACAACCAATTTATGTTGCCTCAAATTGTCTTCCAATCAAGGCGTTGAAATATGAACCTGCTGGCCATTCTTTCCATAATGCTGCCCTTAAACTCCTTGGTTGTGAGGACGAGGAAGTGAGCGATGAGAATGAGCAGGCGGCTGATGATACAGAACAGAAGTATGCTCCATCATTTGATTCGTACAGCAGCAAAGGTAAAAAGAAATCTGGTGGAAGCACACAACAAGATCATTATGCGTTGTTGGGTTTGAGTCATTTAAGATATCTAGCGACTGAGGAACAGATAAGAAAAAGTTATCGAGAAACTGCTTTGAAGTATCATCCTGACAAACAAGCTGCGCTTCTTCTTGCTGAGGAAACTGAAGCTGCAAAACAAGCAAAGAAGGATGAAATAGAAAGTCACTTCAAATCTATTCAAGAAGCGTATGAAGTCTTGATTGATCCTGTCAAAAGAAGAATTTATGACTCAACAGATGAGTTTGATGATGAGATTCCTACTGACTGTGCTCCACTAGATTTCTTTAAGGTGTTTGGTCCAGCTTTTATGAGGAATGGGCGTTGGTCTGTTAACCAATCTGTTCCATCATTAGGCGATGATAAAACTCCATTGAAAGTAGTTGATGATTTCTATAACTTTTGGTATGCCTTTAAAAGTTGGAGAGAGTTCCCACACGCTGATGAATTTGATCTTGAGCAAGCAGAGTCTCGGGACCATAAGAGGTGGATGGAGAGACAGAATGCTAAACTTTCAGAAAAGGCCAGAAAGGAAGAATATGCTAGGATTCGTACACTCGTAGATAATGCATACAAACGAGACCCTAGAATCCAAAGAAGAAAAGAAGAAGAGAAAGCTGAAAAACAGAGGAAGAAGGAAGCAAAATTTTTGGCAAAGAAGTTACAGGAAGAGGAAGCTATTAGGCTTGCTGAAGAGGAGAAACGTAGGAAGGAGGAAGAGGAGAAACGTGCTGCAGAACTGGCTCAACAGCAGAAAAAGTTGAAAGAGAAGGAGAAGAAACTCCTACGAAAAGAACGGACTCGCCTTAGAACGCTTTCTGGGCCTGCGATATCTCAGTCTTTGCTTGATCTTTCTGCGGAAGACGTGGAAAATCTCTGTTCGTCTCTTGACATTGAGCGGCTGAGAAATATTTGTGATAAAATGGAAGGTAAAAAAGGAATGGAGCTTGCGAAGGTTCTTAGGGATGCTCAGGAATGCAATAGTTCAGATACAAAGCATCAGGAATGCAAGAAGACGGAACAGCAGAATGGTTCTACAACTGCTATTGCCACTGCCCCACTAAGCGGCAGCCTTCAGAAGAAGGAGAGGCCTTGGAGCAAAGATGAAATTGAGCTCTTAAGGAAAGGAATGCAGAAGTATCCTAAAGGAACTTCTCGTAGGTGGGAGGTTATCTCAGAGTACATTGGTACAGAGAGATCAGTTGAAGAAATTTTGAAGGCAACCAAAACGATCCTGTTGCAGAAGCCTGACTCTGCCAAGGCTTTCGACTCATTTCTTGAGAAAAGGAAACCGGCACAGTCCATTGCATCTCCGCTTTCAACTAGAGAAGAGTTAGAAGGTGTATCCTCTAAAAAACCCGAAGACAATGTGGCAATTAATGGCAATCTGGACATGTCCTCGGTAGGACAAAATGTAAACAACCAAACTCCCAGCAATCCATCTGCAAATGGAGTATCCTCTAGTTCAGAGCAAGACGATTGGTCAGCTGTACAAGAAAGAGCACTGGTCCAAGCTCTAAAAACATTCCCAAAGGAGACCAACCAGAGATGGGAGCGGGTTGCTGCTGCCGTACCTGGCAAAACGGTGAACCAATGCAAGAAAAAATTCACATCAATGAAGGAGAACTTTAGAAACAGAAAGAATGCTGCTTAATTCCTGAGGCAAGCTTTACTTTGGCGACAAAAGTGGTCTGTTCTTCAATCTGAAAATTGTTTTGCCATTTATTCATATCAAAACAAAAGGTTTATATCTGGATATCCAACCGATTCTTCACTAAGGTCAGTCTATCATATACCTAAGCATAGGTTTTTTCTTTCTTTCTATTTCATGAAATTTTATTATTGCTTACAAATTCTAGTTAGTAACTTGAAATTCCCTGAAGAGTTGAGAGTAATCGCTTATGCGGAAGAGTTTTGTATTTCCTTTTCTTATGTTGTTTAAAAAAACGATTCATGTAGATTCATGTTGAATTATTTATAGCATCTGGGCATTATTTAGAATGATCAGTTTTGGATGGTCCTTTTTTTTTTGTTTTGGAAGGTCTAATTTGGTAAATGAAATTGCTGAAGATGTGATGAGTACTATTATATTTTTTTTTTGTAGTTCATCATACATTATGTTTTCTTATCAATGAATTTCTATTTTGGCTTCTTAATCTGAGTATAACTTAGTAGATTAACTGAAAAATAAGCAATACTAAGGGTGTTAATAAGATTGGTAGTTCCTTTGTATATGTGATATTGACAATACACAACTTAGAGATGTTAAAGGGAAAATCAAGATTTCATTGAGGATTGTGAAAGTGCAAAACGAACAAATGTAAATGGGGATAGATTATTATAGAAATACAGCCTCTAAAATTAGCCCACACTAATTATATAGAAAGAAAAAAGAAGAAGAAGAATATTGAATTGATGAACATAAGAAGAGAGCATATAATGGATAATTTAAAAATACTTGGAAACGGCCTTCAAATTCAAGCATTTTTGGTCTAAGGCTTTTGCAGCACTCCTTAAAAAGAAGCATGCAGTCTGCACCAGCGACAACGAGTACCCAAAAGAGTACTTTTATATATTTTGTAGGTCTATCAAATTTTATATTTGCTGTCTAAACATTTTTTTAATAACCCTTTTTGAACAAAGCCTTGAATATTTCCACATCCAAGTTTTGGAATAAGAAGATGATATGTGACCTTTTATGTCACTGATTTCCCATTTCATAGAATTATGTATAATTGGAACAATATTTTAATTAGTTTTGCATCCACATGTATATTTATTTATTTAATATGTGTTGTTTTTTTTATCTGTTGTCTATTTTTATATATAGTAAAATGAATTAAAATAATTGATACTCTTATCTTTATTGCAAATCTTTATTGCAAATAGATTGTTAGATTTTATTATAGTTGTAATATTTTTAAATTTTTTATTATTTAAAATAGTTTTTTTTGGTTTCTTTTATAAATATTTTACTATATTTTGTAAATATTTTTTTTAAAAATAATTAACCTAGTTTTAATCTTGATTTGTTTCATTCTAAAGATGGAAAAAGGAAAACAAATTTTTAACCTCAACGTTCTAAATTATTTTGAATGGTTGTCAAACACTCTAGATTTTTTTTTAAATTACATATTTTTTAAATCAAACGGTGTTCCAAACACACTCTAAGTTGATTACATTAGCAGTTGAGAACTCATTTGTTTAATTCACTTTTAAAAGTTAATAAGAGAACAAAATTCAAGGACTAAAGTAATTTTTATAAAAGAGGTAAAAGAACCAAGAAGGACTAAAGTAATTTTTATAAAAGAGGTAAAAGAACTAAATTCATAAGAATTTTTCTTATAGAACAAATGAAAGGATTTTTTTTAGGTTTGAAGATAATATTTATTTGCTCTATAAAGTATGGAAACTAACAATTACTCTTAAAGTTTAAGAAATAGTTTCAAATAATTCTTAAAGCTACTTCAATTAAAAAATTGACAAATAATAAAATTATATAGTTTTCGATTAAAAAATTGACAAATAATAAAATTATGTAGTTATTAATTCTGTTTGGTAACTATTTTGTTTTCTATCAACACTACTTTTATCTTCAACTTTATGTTATCTATTCTATCAATGGTTTAAAAAGTGAAGCTAAAATTTGAAGAAAAAAAAAGTATTTATTTTTGTTTTTTTGGAGTTTGACTCAAAAATCAATAAAGGTGCTAATTATTGTAAGACAGAGAGAAAATTTTAGTTTAGTTTTTTAAAAGAAAAAAAGAAATTGTTATCAAATAAGACCTAAATAATTTAAATTATCTTACTAGGAAATTTTTATTAATCTACTCTTCTTTTTAAAATGGCGTGGACCTCTTTTTTCTTTACATCTTTCTTATTTATTTAGTTTTAAAGTGTAGAAAAAGAAAGCCTTAAACCTTGTTTCTTAGTTAATAGACAAATTAGAAAGAGAAGGTAATAAAAGGAAGGGAGAAGCTACCCCTAGTTTTTCCCCCACCCCATACACATCTCTTTACGTTACCTTTGAACCGTACGTTTGGGGTGCAGTGTTCGAAAAGGTTACTGATGCCCAAGTTTGAGTTATCTGTATTATATGTATTTTTTATGAATTGTAATAATCTTTGATGTTCTATAAATTAATACCCTGAACTATCTTTGATAATCTAGAATCTTTAATGAATAGTTTATGTTATAAATTAGCAAATATTAAAATTTAGCTCACTAAATAAATATTCACAACAGATTTATTTATTTTTTATTTTGCTAAACATATTACATTTTATATCCTTGAAAACTGTATTTAATTCATCAGCCAATTTTTCCATTAATTACACATGAAAAGCTGATGAGATACATATATATATTTTTAATTATATTTTATTAATTCTAAATTATTAAATTAGAAAACATGTTTTCATTATGATTATCTTTTTTTTAAAAAAAAAACTTCCCTTTTGCATATTCGCTCCAGCTTCTTCCTACAACAACACTTACAACTACACTGATTGCCATAAAAGAGAAAAATATCAGGAAACCAAAACCAGCATTCTCCATTCATTTTCTCCTTTTGTTTCGAGTCTAACGAACCAACGTTATTGAGCTCTAAAAGTGAGGGAGTTTCCTAAGGAAAAGGAAGGCATCACAAAGGGAAAATGGAGAAAATGAAGGAAGAAAAACAAAAACCATCGCCAAAGGGTTTGACAGTAGATTGCTTTGCTGACAGTGGACAGTAAGAAGCGGAAGCATATCTAATGATCCACGACTGAGTACCACAATCTACGCTACGCTTCAACATTTGAAGCTCTTAGAAGAAACAAAAGTTCATCGTCGTCAAAAAAAGGGAGAAATCCAAGGGAACGGGGAGCTCTATAGAAAGAATGCCCAAATTTACTCGGGGAACATGCGGATAGAAATTAGTAACATTTAAAGGTCAAAAAAGGATACAATCTCTCCTTTCAAAACACATTGATAACTAGATTTCAGTTCAAAAAACAGACGACGCTAAATTGAAACTTACTCGTAAATTTATGTGGGACTGCTCCATCACATCTTTTCTTTGAGCACACAGCAGTAAAAACTCTGAATCGTTCTTTAAGCATGAATGCCTTTGTTGAGACTGACCATTCGAGCAGAAGCATCCATCTGGGATCCTCTGGAAGATCCCGACTGATAAGCAGTTCTACCCGACCCATATGCAGCATCTTGATAACGGGTGCTTTGGTATCCTGCATTGCCTCCTCGAGACTGGCCCATCCTGTCTCTATAGTATCCACCAACCCCACCTTGGCCTCGCCCACCACTGCTGTATCCTGCACGCGAACTAGGACCGCTTTGCCTTCCTTGATTATAAGACATGTTATCTGGCCACCTGCTACTCCCACCTGCAGCTCCTCCAGCACCATATTCTTGGTTGTCCCTTCGCCTCATTGGTAAATCTAATCCTCCTCCAATTCTTGCCTCAACTGCTCTCTCATTACTTTCAGCAAGGATTGACAACTTATCAGCCAATTGGAATGCCAGACCCTGTAACCGGGTGTGAGTAACATCGTGAAAGATGATGCACCCACTTGGCTGATCCCAACTTGCATGGAGCTCCTCATTAATCATCATCTTGCTCACGATACTATGTGTTTGACCCTCTGCAAGGTCAAACATTTGGGTGAGTTGGTCCGAACTGAGAGAATCGTAGGATGAGGAGTATGTGAGAAGGTAAGTCCTCAGAGCCTCCTCCTTGATCTTTCCTTTAACCATTTCCAGCACTTCATTACGTTTCCTGAGTAACTTCCATACATCTAAAGATGCAATGACATCATAAGCCTTCTGGAAATCACCCTTACGAAGTGCCCTGGTAGCAGCCATTACATGATCTCTGACATTCTCAGGAGGACCAGTAAATGTCTGTCTCTCACTCACCTCTAGTAACCGTCTAAAGTTCTTACTGATAACTTTACGCTTCGAATCGTGAACATTGCCTGCCATGTTGGGTACTTCCAGCAGCATAGCACTTATTAAATGCACAGCCTCCAGAAGCTCAAGATTTATGTGCATGTGGTATGGCATCTGCCTTCTTCTTTCAAGCCTTTCCTGATATTGGTTGAGAAAAACAAATATTTTGTAAAACAGAAGTGCTCAAATATAACAATGTTATGGAGCCTAAAGCTACATTTAAATTTATTTAAAATAAGATCAATCTTCCAAGCAGATTGATTTTTCAACTAAAAGCTGAATTGAAGTTTGATTCCAAACAATTTTTTATCATATACATACCGGTAATTAAAAAAGGAGATAAGCAGTTAAAGTTGTAAAAATTGCTAACGGAGGAAAACAATAAAATTGGTCACTATTCTTAAGATATGCTCTTATGATAACCAAGATATTGTGTTTAATACCTAATATATGAGTAAAGCCCTCAACTGGAAGCAAACAACACTTACAATTTGAGCAATAAATGAGCCCCTAAATTATGACATATCAAACTCCCCACTCATTTTTGTTCACTAACAAAACAAGAGCACATCTCTTATGGATTCACATGCACATCAGCTCTATGACAAGTTAGCATTCAAGACATCAGCTCCAATTCTAAAACCAAGAACATCCCCGACCCACAACCTCAGCAGACAAAAAGTGGAAGAAAAGAACAGTCTCATCTGACATCTATTCTTCAAACGGGCACCATTATAAGTAGTACTTGCATCACTACATCATAGAAGTGCTACAAAAAATTGTGAAGTTACTGAACATAGAATGCTCACTCAACCATACTTACTGAAAAAAAATGGACAGAATCTATAAAAATTCCATTCTAAGGGCTAAAAACGTTAAGGATTATGTTGGCTAACCTCCCTAGCGTTAAGGGAAGATTGCATTTTAAATGTGCAACATCTTGCAAATTTAGTACAAAAATAAAGCAGTAGAGAAGCCACAACTAATCCCTAAGCCGCCTGTGTAGGTATCACAGATTTCCTTCCGCAAAACAAATCAAATTGGGTAGACACATACATCAGATCCATAGATCTCATATCTATAAAACAGGGTAAAACTATTATACAAGCATCTACCAAGTGGAATACATTTGTAGGTACCATCTTTTAATGTTTTAAAAATTAAAATTCTTTTAAAAAAGATAACACACACGTCCTACTTCAAGCACAAGCATTTGGACATCATATACACCACCACAGATGCATCCATACGTCAGTAAAAAATGAAGGAAATGGTTTGCATGCAGGAATACCTGTTCTGGAGTCTTCTCATGGTATCGGCTTTGTGAGACACCTTGTGCAAGCAATTCCTTCACCCTTCCACCTGAATATAATTCTGAAAGACAGCCATGTCCTTCACTGATCAGACCAACCCGAAAGCCACATAAACCAAGTTGAGCCATTGCCCTATTGAAAAGGATCTGTGTTGAGATGTCCAAGTGTTGAATACTATCCTGTAAGTGACTCATCAGCAACAAGTCACGAGAAATATAAAATTCATCTAAGAGAGCATGGTGGTAAATATCACAAAGCATAGCTCGTGCTTTAGTGCGCTCATCTCCATACTGGTATATGAGGGTTACCAGAATGTCCATAAAAGCCCTACTACTCTCTGGAAAGGTGGGTTTACGAGGTACAAGCTCTGGAGTGACAATAAATGCAGCAGGGCCCCTACTCTCCTCAACCACTTTAGCCTCATCACTTGCATCTCCACCATCATCTTCTGACAGCTCTGCAAGCTTTCTCATGGCATCATAAACCTCTTGTGGTTTGTAATAAATCAGTTCAACACGCCTCAAGGCAACTTTTGAAGCCGCTTTGTAATCCCCAACTCGTTCCAAATATCCTTGGACATTCTGAGCAAGAACCATAAACATTGGCTCATCTCTGAGCCTTTCAACATACTCACGCGTATGTGGATCAATACACTGCAAACTTTTAAAAAACTCAGTGTCAATCCGCTCAACAAAAGCAACCAAGTTTCCCCAAACACGAATTGTTCCCTTATAGTCAGCTGGCTTCTGGCTTTCATTCTCATCTGGTTCTACCATATCATCCACTACAATGTTGGGATTCTGCACAAGAATGTCAATTATAGAAAGCATGTTTTGCACACACTTCTTCCACACACTGATAGGCATATGCCCACTGAGACCTGGATTCACGTCAAATTGAGCAGATACAACACTGAACAAAATCTCAAGCTTTTGTGCAGGAGTCTTAGCAACTTTTGTTAAGAATGTAAGCTGTTCAACCTGCTCAAATCTTCCAGTTCCCTTCCTACCTCGAGCAGCCACAACTTCTTTAAACTTTTTGTTCACAGTGTCCCATGTGATCTCACTAGGATCCTTCATAAACTGCTTATCCATGAGCTTGTTTTTTTTGCTCTTCTTTTTCTCCCAGTTTTGACTTGGATCATCTAGATCTTCTTCCTCGTCTATATCTGGCTCTGGCTCTGAATCAGACATGATTTTAGAAGGATCATCCTCATATTCAGATTCTTCATCATCATCATCATCATCATCATCATCCATCTCATCAGCCTTTTCTTCCTCAACCTCAGGATTCTCCCTATACTTGGTAATTACCTCTTCATATTGCTTATTGTTCTTCTTTAGCTTCTGTTTCATTGAATTCAGTGCCTTAGAATTACTAGTACTCATTTTCTTCTTAGCTTCCTTATTAGCCATAGCTTCATTTAAGAAATCCTCTAGCATCACAAGCGCTTTAATATAAAGAGTCGGCACCTTCTCAGACTCAGTAACACGCATGACTTTCTCAAGCTGCTTATTTATTTTATCAAAACTCTCCTGCAGGCTTACCCAATCATTGATCTTCATAGCATTTTTCATCTGATCGACAGTAGCAGACATCTCCTCAAAACGCTTATCTTTAGCCGACCTAACAGTACGCTTCTTATCTTCAGAATCTTCACTATCACTGGCATTTCCTTGCAGATATCTGCTTCTGTTCGGTTGGTCGTTGGAATCAACCTGAATGTCATCAAGCTCTTCACCATAGTCACTCTCCTCCGCTTCAGAATCAGAACCACTACCACCACCCTGTTCAAAAATTCAGAAACAAACAAATAAAACTTACAAACCATATTAAAATCAAAATCCAAATACGAATAACATGATCGTTTAGATTGAAGGCAATACCTGGGTCCAGAAACGAGAAGCCATTTTGTCTCTCTCAAAGTTAACACGGATCTAAAAACACTGAATTGTACAATAGGAGAAAAAAAAACGTTACTGGTGATACGAAATTCAAAACCCAAATACCTATAAGGAGGAAAATGAAAAAAGAGTTACCAAAGCGCCAATCAATGAAACACGCATAAAAACCTACGGAGTAAAATCGAATGGATTGTAAAGGGAAAATGGCAGAAGAATCAAATGAGAACCGAAGGAATATGCGAAAACATACCTCTGAAGTTCTATTGCAAGCTTCCGAGAGTAACAAGGAGAAAGGAGCGGCGGCAAGATAATGATAGTGGAGAATAGGTTCTGCAACTCGGAAGAAAAGGTGAATTGGACAATTAGGGTTTTCTTATTTTTATATTCTTTTTCCCTTTTGAAATTGAGTGTTATATTTATTTCCAAAAATGTCCCTTATTTCATGCTTGGTTAAATTATAAAATGAAATTACACTAAATGACCAAACTGTCATAAATATTTATAAAATATTGTAAAATTATAAAAGTTATAAATATTTATAAAATATTGTAAAATTATAAAAGTCTATTATTGTTTATAATACGAAGTTTTGTTATATTTTGTAACTATTTTGATTCGTTATGCTATACTTGAAAATGTCATAGAATTTATGTTATAAAATTCGTAGTTTATAGTTTAAAATCATATTCTATTCAATAAAGTTGTTATTAAGAAATTACTAGTGAAATTGAATATTATAATCTCGACTCTAATAAACTAAGATCCCAAGGCTATCTTGAGTAAACTTGAACTTTATGTAACGACATAAACGTGGATCAAGTTCAATTATATAACTTAAACAGTTTATAGTATATGAATAAAGTTAGGCACCTAATTTAGGAGACACTATGAATGTGGTCCGCTTTGTAGTTAGTACAAACGATGTGATTCTGAATGGTTCATATAAAGACATGAAAGTAAGAAAATCCAATGAAAATAGTTTACATTAGACTGAAACCATGAAATAGTCACTTTTACATTATAACATTGTCGATTGTATAAAAATGACTACTTTGATTATTGATGACCTAGATAACTTAATCTCGAGCTAACTATGAACTTTGTTCACACGTGATTATTCTTAAATCTACATAGGTGGGGGGAGCTCAACATCGCTGACCTAATAAGCCTCTCATATTTCAAGGGGTAAGACCGAGTGGATTGCTAGAGACACATGGTGCAATACGAAATTCACTCGTATCCATTATAAGGTTAGTAGATAGATTGTTCCCTTAAGAACTCAATCCAGGTCTTGAACAAGGGGCCCCACCCTCTCATTGGCCCAAGAGGGATTCGATTTATAGGTTAGATATTAAACCAAGTGTTCAATAGTGGGTTACTGAGACTTAAAGAGTAAGACTTAATCTTCGGGGTAAAACAATATTTTGACCCAACCAATATTACAAACAATATGTGAATGATAAACTTACTAATCATGGTTATATCAGATGGACACAAATATATCTGTAGTGAGGGGAGTGCAACTATAGAACTTTAGTGGAATGATTTGTTAGTTAACGAACATTGATTAGCTCGACCTAAAAGAGTTTAGTCAATTAATCTCAAATTATTGGAGCCATGATCTATAAGCCTATTAGGTACCTCGACTAGCTCATATGGAATTAACTTATAACAGTATGCTGGACTAGTTCGAATAGTTTGAATTAAGTAAGAAGAGAGAAATCGACAAGTATATGTGATATAACGGTTTGTTATCAATTTAGAGATAGAATTTTGTATTTAAATATAATTTATATATAAAAAATATGAATGCAAATTCATATTCAGAAGCTAAAAAATTTTGGAAATGGTGAAAACTGTAAAAGACAAATGGTTAACTTTTGACTTTGAAAAGTCAAAACTTTGATCGGCTATATATTCAAATGTGATTTGAATTTTAAAAAAATGAATGAGGATTCATGCTTGAAAGTTGAAATTAATCAAGATAGACAAAATAGTAAAAAAAAATCAAAATGTTTGACTTTTGACTTGAAGTAAAAGTTTGACTTTAACTTGAATGACAAAATGACCATTTTACCCTTTGACTAAAATTTGTGGGAAAATCAAATATTTTGTTGGATAATCCCACTAAGAGTGATGACATCAAGTCCACTAAGAGAAAGTGCATTGTTGCATAATTCCACTAACTCTTTAGTGGGTTATGTGGAAGCTTATGGTGATGAAACCATGTCCATTAAGAGTTAATGGAATGTGAGGTGTTAGACTTTGGTGAGTTTAGACATTGGTGAGTTTAGACATGTAATAGTTGCATGCTTTTTGTCTACTTGGTGAATTTTCAAATATGCAAAAATTTTTTGGCATTTTTAGTTTATTTGTCTTTAGAAATAAAAGGAAAAACTCACCAAAATTCTTCCCACCCTAATCCAAAATTTCATCCATATCTTTCTCTCAAATCCTTCACTCATCAGGTCCCACAACCTAGTTCTAATTTCAAAGAATAGCGAGTCAACACTAATGATCCATATCATGTTTAGGTGGAGATTGGTGTGGTACGGGAGCTTCAAAGATATGAGTTTTCCTTAACCCAATTTAATTTAATTGGGATAGTAATACATGTTAACTTCTAGTAGGATTAGATACAGTTAAGGTAAAATTGATCCATATTTCGCTATGCATATCTCCCGTATCCAACATGTTACAAAATGTTTTAAATTATACCAAAGGCTAAATTATATATGTGTGTGTGTGTTTGAACTTTGTGTTTTAAGTTAAAATGTTCATTAAATTTTTAAAAGTTTCAAAACTACTCTTAAACTCTTAAAAATGGTTCAAGAGTTCTTTCTTACGTTAGTTTTGGACGAAATTCGTTAATTTTTTGTTTCAAAAATACCTCTACCTTTAAACTTAAATAAACAAATAAATAAAATATTCTCATCGTTGTATATGAATTAAAACTATTAATACCTCATTGCAGAAATAACTCCATTAAAGAAGATAGTTTACAAGTGCTTTTACTCTTGGTATGTATGGTTGATAAATTTGTTTGATGTTTTTCAATAATGCTTGTGTGTGCGTGCATGTGATGTGTGGTTGGTGTGAAGTGTAACATACTTACCTGAAATTTTAAATGAAAAAGTCTTCACTTCTTTTCGTACCTGATTCTTAGTGTGCTCAAGGGATTGAGTGACTTGAGGTCCCCTATAAGAAAAGTAAAGAAAATATGATCTCTCAAGTGACACAACAAGGCAATTATGAAAATACTTATTACAAAAATAGCAAATAATATGATCATCAACATAAGGAAATAGCATATTTTGAAAGTTTTGAAAGTTTAACGATATTTTTAGACAAAATACAAAGTTTATGTGTATTTGTATAGGGTAAATTATACAAATAACTATAAACTTGTACTTTGTGTCAAAAGTACCCTTAAACATTCAAAAGTATCAAAATTACCCTTAAACTTCCAAAATTAGTTCAAAAACACATTTTTTCAGTTAGTTTTAAATGGAAACGATTAATCTTTTGTGTAAAAAAATACCACTAAACTTTCAAATGTTTAAAAATAATATAAAACTTAAAAAAGTACCCTTATTGGTATATAAACAGAAGTGTTCGTACCTTCTTACTTTTATGTTTTCCTTATTCTTTCTTCCATCTATAATTCGATACAAAAATAAATAAATAAGATTACACATTTCAGTAAGACATATGGGTTATAAATAAATAAGATTACACTTTTCTGTTGTCCATTCTAGGTTTTCTTCAGTTACGCTTGCTACAATCTCAATTATGTATATATATATACCATACTATATATCTTTCATAGTTCCAGAATGTTGTTGGAATGTCTAATATCAATGAGGAATTAGCATGAGTAAGGTACTGACACGCCATCTCAAATCATCGTTCATCGGCAATGTAAAACACCTATTTTTAGGTACTTACTCACAGAATTTTACTCTACAAAGACGAATGAATATTGATTGGCTGCTGGTTAACATTAATGTAATATGCTTATATGAGACTTAGTTTGATCACATCAATGAGAATAATTATTGATTGAGAAAATGTGCAATTTTGGTCTAGAAAATAACTCAATTAGTAGCAAAAAAAGAAAAAAAATTAAACAACTGTTCTAAAATATCTGAACTGCATAGTTGTTGTATGCTGTGAAATATCTTAACTCAATTGTTGGAAAAAAAATCTAAACTGCTGTGAAATGTCAGGCTATTTTGTTTGTATAGTTACTGTGTGAGTGTGTTTTTTTTTTTTTTTTTTTTAATTTTCTAACTTAGTTAACCCCACTCTTAGATTGAAATTTCCAATTTGTAGCATAATCAATGTTTTATGATAGTTTTAAATTGAATTCAACTTCACATTTATGGGAATATGGGTTGAGAAATGACTAGAAATATTGGAATAAACTTGATTTATACCAATTTGAGGAGAAGCAAAATTGGAAAAGTCTACAATCGGAATAGTTTTCCCCCTTGATCGTGTGTGACTATATTTTTCTTAAAATAAACCTTATGCGATTTTATCTGATTTCATAAGCATGATTTGCTTATTCTTATGAAATATGACCATGATTTTGATAAAGTTTTTCTATTAATGATTTTAGGAGTATTTACGGTGTTTGTTGATATCGTGACTTTATTATGGACATCTATGTGGAAATTATTTGTTTTAATTTTGGAATTAGTTGTTTGAAATGTTTGGAATAAGACTCTTAAGTGATATGATGGTTGACAGTGAATGGTGTTGTATCACATTGCTGGAATTAAGGTTATATACTAGTCATCATTTAAATTTTTTATTTCTGGTAAATGATGGTGAAGGGAATATAATCAAATATGCAAAATCTCAGTCATAAAGTGGTGAAGTGTACCGTTGTTGAAGACATTGGTTTCGTATTGGAGTGGTTTAAGGGCACTTATTAAGGAGGATGTGTGGTAGTTCTTTTACGACCTTACTTGAATATGATTTGTTTTTTTAGTTTGTACAACTGTGTCCTTGAGTTCTACGATCTAAATTTTATCTATAAGATGACCTTCCTCACCTAAGTGCTAATGTTGACTGCCTTGTAAAGAAATTTTGTATCTCATTTTGTTTAGCCACATTTTTGGCTCTCATCTTCCCAAAATTCATCTTTAGTCGGTTTCATCATTGATCCGTTGCTCATGCTATTGAACAACTTTTTGTCTACGATCAGTAGACAAAAAGTTCTACCAACGGAATTGATTGCATACTTTCTGTTTTTGATTTACTTGTAAATTATTTCAAACTTGACTGGAAATGTTCTAATTAAAGCTATGATTGTTGTTCTCTTCTGTTGTGTGTATTTTTCACTACTCATCATTCATTGGTTGAGTATACCCATCAAAACTTTCTTGTGTTACATCATTTTTTATGGAACTTGGTTGATAATATAGTCTGTCATGTTAGGATAAATATATCGGGCTGCTTGTGCATGAGTTCTTCAAACTTTCATTAATTTTGTTATTTTAACATGTTTGGCAAAATTACATTAACTATAAATATCCAACTTAAAAGGATTGGATGCCAATTTTGTGTTTTCAAACTGCATCTTAGATTTGCATAAGAGTACCGAATCTTGGATAAAGATATAATTTGTTCTTTGTATGCAACTCAAGCCTTATGTATCTCAATGCCCCATAGAACTTAAGACAAGTGACAATAATGAATCAACTAAACCATAAGCGAAGAGGTATGACATCTTGTAATGCTCTTTGTTCTTTCCCCCTCAAATTAATTTGATTTAGCATAACTGATGTATAGTGGTATTCGATTCAAATCCTAAATTTTCTTTTACTTCAATTTTGAGTAATTATTAAGTCAAGTGGACCTTAATTAGCTTTAATTAGAATCTTCTTTTAGGTAACATTCTTTAGTCATACTCTAAAATGAGATTTTGTTTTCTTACTAAGTTTGAAAGAGTCCATTGGAGTAGTGAAACCAACTTGGAGCAATTGATTAATATAAGACTTTTTGTATGGTTGGTAGCAAAATCTTGATTCCAATGTACTTATTTTAGGCTTGTTGGTAGCTAAAGATGTCAATGTTTATTCTTTTTGTATGCAAACTACCCTTTAACAGAAAAATGGTTATTAGTCAATCCTAATGTACGAATATTACAAAGTGTATCATAACGTATATATATTAAAGTGTTGACTCTTTGTTTTCATATAGGTGTGATGTATTAGAACAACTTTGTGATTGAACTAATTAGTGTAATGTCTGAGCAGCAAGAAGAACAAGACATGTATTTTATTGTAAAAAAAATGTAGTAATTGAGGTATATACAACAGAAAAAATGTCATAATATACGAATTCGTGACATTTTATAACTGTCATCAATATCGAAACAATGACATTTGATTTTATAAAAACTGTCATGATTGGCATATCCTTGACCGAGAAAAATGTCACATTATACAAATTCGTGACATTTTATAACTATCGTCAATATGCAAAGGATGACAGTTATTTGTTGTCATAAAATATTAAATAATGACATTTATTTTCTGTCATGAAAATACTTAATTGTGACAATTTTTTAAAACTATCATCGATGATCTTTCCACAACAGGCGATTCTATGACTGTAAATAACTGTCACGTATTTTATTTATGAAAGAAAATAATTGTCGTCGTAGACCATTTTTCTTGTAGTGTGGTGTAAATGGATTGGATTTAGTTGGGTTGTTAGTTTTTTTTTTCCTTTTTAAACTATATTTTTATTGACTTAAAACACTTAAATTTGTCCACAACACATATTAATAACTAAGATTTTATAAAACTCAAATGTTAAATATCAAAATTCAACATACCTAGTACAAACTTCATAATAATATGTATGAATTATAATATTTATAAGTTATATTATATATATATATTCTTGGAAAAAGCAAAAAATAAAGTCTCTTTCTTTGTAAGAGTAGCATTGGGACAAGTGTAATTTTTTGGAAAAATTAAATGTAGAGTTACCTTTTTGCCCTTTGATTTTCTCATTACTTTTCAACTCCTTTACAAGCTTTCATTTTCATTTCATTGTACTTTCTTTTGTTTGCATGGTTCACCGAGGGAGAAAGGGAAGAAGAAAGAAGGGTTTCAAAGGGGGTTTCTTCAGGGAAATGAAGGGATGAGAAATAGAACAAGATGAAGTTTATAGTGGTTCAGCACATAGCCTACATCCACTCTTCAAGGTAAAATTCATTTTATTTAACATTTATTTAGAAAGTAGATTCAAGACACATATGAACATTTTTTTCATATTACATCTCCATGAATTTATACACAAATTTATTCTGTGTATTTTCTCTTTGAGGCTACAGGACTTTATTAGTTATTTTGTTGAAACAAAATAACTTCCTCTTCTAACAAAATATAGTTGTAACTAATTATTTCACTTCTTTAACATTTAGCTCTCTTCCAAAAGATGGTTCAACAAATTCAACATATATTAGTAATTTTAGAAATTTGGGTTGGGTCAACCCGAATTTTAAAAAATGTAATCTGAACCCGAACCCAATCCAAAATAAAAACTAACCCAACACAACTATTACAATTTAGGTTGGGTAGTCTAAGTTGTTCGAGTTATTTGAACACCCTTACTTTTTTGTTGCGTATTTTATTTTTATCTTCAGTGCTACTGCATGAGTAGCATTTTCATGATTGCAATAAATACTACACAAGCTTCTAAAGTAAATGCTTCATGTGATCTGATTACTTATGAATCTATCAATTAGGATTCAAGCAATCAGCTCAAGTTAGGTGACAATGCATTATGCATAATTCTATCGTGTTGCTTAAACCTTAGGATTTGTTTATTGTGTACAAGTTGTTATCTCTCTTGTCCAAGTGCATGCGAAAGAAAAGATTTTCTAGATAAGTCAGGGTCGAACACATGGATTTATGATAATAGAATTATAGTGCTTAGTTTTTGCCATATTCACAGTGTTTTTTTCTAATTTCAATTATTATGTATACAAATATAGGATGCAATAGTGGATATGGTGATGAGTGGGTATGGATGAAATTGAACTTAACTTAGTACAAACATAAGAATAAGTGAAGGAAAATGTTCTATAGTACTACGGTGAAATGAAAAGTAGATAATTTCATAATTAACTTCAAATTAAGCTGAGCAACCTTTTGATGTCCACATGGCATATATTCACCTTTTGGGATATAATGTTGAAGTTCAAACTTGTAATTTTCATCTAAGTAATTTGAATGTGACATCCATGTTTCAACCTCTATTTAAGGCAAGCAATCTCTCGGCATCTAAATGCCACAAACACTCGCATTTATGATATGTATGATAACGTTTAAACCGAACAACTGATTTTATTTCTAGAATTCATTTATCTTTGCTTGTTAATATAAGGTCTTAGCATTTACTCTCTCGATTTTTTAACTATTAATACCTAGCATTTTTGCTCTCGAATAGAATTAGGCGTTGAGGATAGCTCATATTAAACAAAATGATAGTTTCATTCATTAATACTTTTCAAAGACAATCTTTTCAAACTTCATTTTAATCATACTACAAAAAGATTAAAGGTGAACACGTAAACAAAGGGAAAGGAATAGTGAAATATAATTGCATTCACAGTAACAACTTTAGGTCTCTCAACCATTAAATTCATATAATACGAATACTATAAAAATAGAAAATACAAATGGACTGGAAGATAAATGTGCCAAGGTAGCATGTAATTTCTTGCATTCTTTGGCTCTATGGTTTTGTCTTTTCGAATGTAGGAAGATGGTTATTTCGAACTCCACTTATAATCTCACAAATTTTCAAGTTCTCACCTAAAGCTAGCTTAATGAAAAGAAAGAGGAAAAGGGAACAACAATGGTAGATTTGGCAGAGCTTTAAAGAAGATAGTTTCAACTCAAAAAGTTTGTATTTGAATTAGAGCTCTTGATGCCTATTTATAAACATTAAGAGTGTGAAGCAGCATTTGGATGTAAAATTTACATTAAATTCCTATGTATCTTTACATCGTTGCACTTCTTCCCTTGCGTCATTCTAAATGTCGTCTGACATTTATGCTGACATCTTCACCAACTCGATTATCTTGTAGTGATTCTCATCGCATGAAATGTTTTTCATCGCATGGTTGGTTGACATGAGCTTCTCTTCAACACTTGACGCTACTATTTGCTCCACATCTTCTTTTTTTCGCGTTATCATGCGTTTAGCCATGAAAATATCATAATAACCACACATTTTGTGTTTTGCAACTCCTATATTCCATAGTTTATCTTTTTCATGTAATTCATCGCATTTTTCTCTCAAATCTTCTTCTTTATTCTAAGTAAAAAGCTATTATAACTTGTCTTTCTACAAGTTACCAATCTTCTCGTTTCTTATGGTTAATATTATTCTTGTTGGTTTTATAACTTTCCTTATGTTAACGATTATATTATTTGTTGCGCTTGTTCTTGAGTGCTCTACGAAGTAGTCATTACAACACTTGTGAAGATTGATGAAGTTTGTGACATTATATAATCAATATAAATTGTGTCCATAAATATAATCAATGTAAACAATTCAATAATTCATGAGTTGTTCATAAATACAATTTAAGTCAAAATGTCCATTTCACAATTATAATTATATTTTTCTTAAGTATCATTAATCCTCTAATGAATAATTTGTTTATGATCCAACCATAAACTAAGTCCTTTTTTAGATGGTTAGAGGGTGAAGTTTCTTGTTCAAGTTCCAAAATCAACACTTAATGAAATTGCTCATCTACTTACCCTATTTAAGATTGAGCTACACATAATCATCTTGTGAAATATGAATCTCATAAATTAACGAGTTTACAAATAGAGATTAATTATTTCGTGGTCAAAGTCTTATACAAACTATTTATATACGACACATGTTTTCACATGAACGATTTGGACCATGCGGTTTGTAACTATTAGAAAGTTTGTGGTATCTATAGTATCAAAAGGATAAGCCACCAAGCTTTCTTCATGTACTATATATCTTTAGATTAGTACTTGAACATGATTCACATGTATGTTAGAATATTGTTCAAGGTTACATACCCCAACCTTGGATTTGATTTTTTTTTATATGGCCCATTTTCAGGGGCCTAAACGAAATTTGGTCCATTGTTTTAAAGTGAATGAAAAGTGGTCTTCTGCTTACGTCGACACCATATGAAATTACCCATTTACCCTTAAATTCAATTAGCACCTCCCAGGGCAACTTGCTCCTTGTTGTGCGATAGATGCTCCTCGCTACTCAACCCACGTTACTCGTTGCTCTTCTTAACATAAATATTTACTATTATTTTAATCAATATACTCAATATAAGATACAAGCTACTAGTTACGTGATACAACTACACGATATTCAATTCACCCTTTGCTCGTTCATGCATGATGTACAATTAATGTGTGTACAAAACCCACAATTAAGAAAAAAAATCATAATCATAATTATTGGCAAAATTTGGTCGAATCAAATTAATGAAAAGTCATTTTGTAAACATACAACACTAATTGTACATTATTATTCAAACACAAAAACATAAACTGGCATAATTTCCTTAAAAAGAAAAAATCTAAATCCATTTTAAAAGTACAGCTAAAACCTTTGAAACGATCAACAGATAGTAAGACAGTTTAGAGGTGTTGTTGAATTCAGTCAAGTAAGTTATATGAAATACAATTTGTATTTCTTTGTATGAGACGTTTGAATAATCTGTAATGAGGATTAACTTCGTATGGGACGAATAAGGAGTAAACAAGTAGGGAGTAACTGTTAAGATGGACTAACATGAAACGAGTAAACATATAGTTTACTATTAGAAATAACGTGAATAGTGAATCGTGTGACGTGTAGTTATTAGAGTGTATTGAGTATCAAGTATAGCGTAGTGAGTATCAAGTAACTTGCAGAATGAATCGAGTATCAAGTAGATAGGATTTTTTCAGAAGTATTTACTTTATTTGTATCTTGTTTATTTTTATTGAATGATGGAAAAGAAAAATATATTCATGTTATTCGTTGGTACCTAAGGATGAGGAGAAACAATGTAAAAATGGAAACTGTTTGAATGATGCCCAAGTCCCGAGCAATTGACATATGATACACTTAGAGAACTTGTACATAAAGTCATTAAAGTTAATGCATCAAAGTTTAGAGTTGTTTTGCTTATGAAGTATAATTTGGATTTTGATTATTCTCTAATGGCAATAATAGAAGATTATGACAATGTCCAATTTCTTCTTGATGAGTATGCATATAATGGACCACAGTTATACGTAAACGTTGTGAAGACTCATAAGGAAAAATCATATGATAACACTAAGAATTACAATGATCAAGATATTTTCCATCAAAAGTCTTTTTAGAAAATGACATAGAATATCCATGACAGAGCTATAACGATGGTCACGATAATGTGACAGTTTGAGAGGAATTGAATGGCAATGGAGTTGAGACATGTGTATGTTGGAATTTATGTCCTAAAACTCGTAGTTTGTAATCATATTCTATTCAATAAAATCGTTATTGATACTATAATCGTTATTGATACTATAATCTTAAAGCCAATAAACAAAGGTTCCAAGGTTATTATTGACTAAACTTGAACTTTATGTAAAGACATAAGCGTGAATCAAGTTCGAGTATATAACCTAAATAGTCTATAGTATATGAATACGGTTGGACACCTTATTCTGGGACAATATGGATGCGGCCCACTTTGTTGTTAGTACAAACAATGTGATCCTGAATCGCTCATGTAGAGACATGGAAGTGGAGGCATCCTATGTAAAGAGTTTACATAAGACTGAAACTATAGAAATAGTCACCTTTAGGTTATAACACCGTTGACTTTAATAAAACTGACTATTTCGCTTATAGATATCCAATATAAATTAATCTTAATCCTGAGCTAACTATGAACTTCTATTCACACAGAATTATCCTTAGATCTGCATAGGTGAGGTCAACTCAATGGCACTGGCCCAATAAGCCTCCCATTTCAGGGGTAAGATTCGGTGGATAGCTAGGGACATAGGGTGCAAGATGAAATTCACTCCGATCCGTTTTAGGGTTAGTGGATAGGTTGTTCCCTTAAGGACTGAATTCATGTCTTGAAGAAGGGGCCCCACCCTCTCATTGGTCGGAGAGGGATTCAGTTTATAGGTTGGACCTAAAACCAATTGTTCAATAGTGGATCAGTGAGACTTAAGGAGAAAGATATAATCTCAGGGGTAAAATGGTACTTTAACCCAGCCGGGGTTATGAATAACCTATGAAGGATTAACTTACTTATCATGGTTATATCACATGGACACAAATATATCTATAGTGAGTGGAGTGCAACTACGGAACTTTAGTGAAATGACTTGTTAGTTAATGAAGGTTGATTAACTCAGTCTAAAAGAGTTTAGCTAGTTAATCTCGAATAGTTGGAGCCCATGATCTATAGGTCCATTAAGTTCCCCCGTTAGCTCATAAGGAATCAATTTAGAACATTATGATGGAATAATTTGAATTGTTCGAATTAGGTAAAGAGAGAGAATTTACAAATATATTTGATATAGCCATCGGTTATAACTTAAGATAGAGCTTTATGTTTAAATGTGATTTAAATATGAATATGGATTCATATTTGGAAGCTCGGAATCGATAAAAAAGGTCAAAGATGTAAAAAGTCAAAATGTTGACTTTTGACTATGAAAATTCAAACTTTGACCAACTTTATATTCAAATATGATTTGAATTTTGAAAAAATAAATGCGAATTCATACTCGGGAGGTCGAAATTAGTCAAGATGGATAAAATGGTAAAAAGTCAAAATGTTGACTTTTGACTTTTTAAATGTCAAATTACGATGTTACCTCTGGAAGAACATTGCATGTAATTAACAAATGGCTTCATGCATGTGAGATATCTATTTGGTCATATGCCAAGTGTAGAGAATGGAAGCTCACTACTTGCAATTTTTGCATGTAGTTTGCTTATAAAAGGAATGAATTGGAAATGATAAATTAGTGTTGCTTTTTGTTAAAATTCATTTTGTAATTTGGAATTGCAAAATCAACCCAAAATTCCTTTTCTCTCAAGAAGTTCTAAAAGCCAAGCTCATCCTCTTAAATTCATCTCTCCCTGTTTTCTCCACCGTTCGAGTCCCACAACTCGGTTCTAAGTCTGGAGAATAACGGGTCAACACAAGTGGTGGCTTTGATTTCCCTAGTGACATCTTATGCTAATAGGAATAAGATTAATTCAACGTCGGTTCTGACTCAGTTCCCAGGTAGGAGGTGTTCCGTAAACCGTCAACTTAAATACCTCCAGCCTTAGACAGAACTTTACCGGTGGAGTTCCCTTATAACCTTATCCTATTTATCCTATTTAGTTTCATTAAACCAAAAATATAATTCTAATCCTATTAGAATTAATGTGATATTAGGTCTATTAAATTTTAAACAATTTAAAATTAAAATAAAGTAATCCTAAGATCCTATGTTTGCATGCAACTCTTTATTATAGGTTGACTGTTTCTAATTATCAAATTTTATAACTATTATAAAATTACTTAATTAGTTTTATAATATGTATACTATGGTTTAATTAATTAAAACAAATTTGAATAAAAAAAATAAACCATACAACATGCAAAATATTATATTAATATAACAATTATATTAATCTATGGATGTAATATGCTCAATGCAAATTTGATTTTCATCTTAATTAATATAATATTTATATTTAAAAAAATAATATAAATCAACCAAGCATCCATAAGACATTAATTTAAATATAAAAAATTATATTTAACTAAGTAATATCATTACACCAACATTCGAACTCAAGACCTTCTTCTTTCAAGGTGGTAGTTCAGCCACTACACCAAATCATCAACCATGAGTTATGGAAACGCTCACATTGTATACGTCGGTTTCCGTTTTTGTTACTTCCCAATAGCCCTTGTCATCGAATCCCACCAAAACCAATGCAAATTTTAAAATTCCCAATTAAAATTTGAGATGACTCTAATATCATTTGAAAGGATAAAAGCCCTATGGCAGCGGAAGAATTTAAGGAACCGTTACTCAAATTAATTTGGGAATCTTAAAATACCAGTACATTGGCAAAATTTCAGAATCAAAATTCTAAATAAACACTAAGCATGCTTTTGAATTAAAGGATACAAAGAACTTACTTTCGATGATGTCTCTGAATCTACAGATCACCGAATTGGGGATACCACCCGTCGAAGACCTTCCTATCCTCTGGGATGAGATTGGTTTGTGGGAACCAATTGGGTTGGAAAAAATGTTAAGAGATATTTGAGATAAAACCTTTTCTTTTTGCAGAGAGAAAAAAGCCTTGGTTTTTTTCTTGATGAATTTCGTTAAAGAAAACTGTTTTCTTCTAGAGAACTCATCTTGAATGTTAGCTTATTTATAACTTTCTTTCCTTTTAGATAGTTGAGTACACATTCTTGATGAATTTCGTTAAAAAAAACTTTGTTCTAACGATTCCTTCATTGTCATGTCTATGATGAGTTCACTATTCATTTTTTCCTCATTTCGTCATGTCATCTTACACCACCAAAACACCATAGTGTACATAGTTAGGATATAAAATATATTGTTCATATGGCATACTGTATAGATTATACCACATGATTTAGTAGCACGATAGGATAAAATTAAAGCTTAAATTTCCTATGTTCGATCCTGGACTTACCAGGAAATTTCTCTTTGCTTACACTTGCACGTTAGAGAGGAAAACTTGCACGATAATGTCTATCTTAAGCGATTTCACAACGCATGAATAGAAATACATCTTTTAATGCTTAATTCTATTTAGTTGCCCAATAGTCGCTCAATTAGAGCCTAGCATGCCATATTCACGGCCATAACACATGTGCATAATAGAACACACATGTAAACAAGCAATGCTTAATACACAAAGCTAATTCTTTAGACTATACGAAGGATTATGCTAAAAATCCATTACAATATGTGCAATACTCGATGCTCGATGCTTAAAAGTTATAAGATTAATTTATCCATTATCATAAACTCATTACTCGAAGCTCAAGTTTTAGTAAAAAATTGATGAATCTACTATGAACTCGTTGAACGACATGCAATACTTGTAAATTGAAAGTGTGTATTAGTTCATTTACAATCATTATATGAATAAAATGTCACATAGGTGTCCAAAAAATTATAATAATTTACATATCATTCAAAGTTATTTACAACGACGCTTTACATATAGTCTTGAAACAATGCTAGTTCAAATAGATGTTGGCGCACTGTTCAACCACATATTGAAATCTAAATTCTAATATCATATCTTGTCGAATAGTATCTAACCTAAAACCTGTCACTAAGCATTCAGAAGTTTTAAAGCAAAAATTCTACCATCCAAAGTGGTAGGATCTTGTATATTGCCTGAGTTGCTTTGATTTACCATTCATGGCCAAAAACGAGGTCATGCTTCTTCTTTGGCATACCGCATACCTCAATAGGAGATGGGATTGTATGAAATACATGTGTCAATAACTTACTTAAATCATGCAAGGATATGTATGACAGGTACAAGTCGTACACAAGACTGACCTTGGTTGATGTCGATGACTAGCATCATCCGATGTTGACAGTAATTGATCCGATCGTAAATATAGTCAACTTTTAACAAACTCAATTGGTGATTTTCTTCATGTGCACGTCCTTCTTTAGTCATGCCAATGCGACATATTCCTTCATTTTGCTGGCTATCACTTTAAACACACTGTCCTCTTCTCTGGTGTTCAAGTGAGTTTGTAATTAAATAAACATAATGAGCAAATAATTTAGAAGAGTTGTGGTATCTAAATTAATAGAAAGATGTCGTATGGTAATGTCGTGAACCTATGAATGCACACCTCTGAGCGATTAACGAAGGACCTTTGAAGAAAAAAAAAGAGTTTATAACCTATAAAACTCAAGGAGTCAAAGAGAGACAAGGATCATTATGTAACATGTTGATTAAGAGAAGGAGTAAATGATGATCTTACGTCACATTCAAATTACCACTCCATGTTCTTCATGAGCTTAAGGAACAATTGTTTCTCTGTGTGGTCTTGTTGAAAAAGGGCGTCGTTACTGAGTTTGTTGTAGGGCTCAATCATCGTCTCATGCATCCACTCAAATAATTGATCCAAAAAATTTTATGGGACGATATGTGCAAAATCGTAGGAGACCAGATCTTTTTTCCCATGTCGTCGAATGCCTGGATCAGTATATTTACTGCTACTCTTTACTCTCTTCAACTGGACTGATGCGCGTGTATGGTAGGAATATCTTCAATTTCCTCCTCATACGACGAGGCTTGAGAGCATGCTAGAACGTACCCTTTACTTTAACTCTTGGGTCAACTTTGTTAGAAGGCTGCTCACTAAGTAGTTTCCCTTTAACTTGCATCTTTACCTTAATCTCTCCTATCAAATTCAACTTCTTAGTCAGATGTGAAAATGGGATTAATCCAGAATGTTGAAGGGTTAGTGGAGGTAGTAGTGGTATGGCAATATACTCAAGCGGGAGAAATAGAGGTGGGTGTATGGATTAAATGGGAGTGTAGAGTATGAATTGACTAGGAGATGGAACAATGGACTAAATGGAAGGTTAGAGGATGGCCTTAGTAAGAGCGGGAGGAAGAACAAGCTTAGTATGAGAAGGCAGTGAAGGAATGGGCTCGGTGAAGGAAAGGGAAAGAAGACGAAGAGGGATGTTGGTGTAGGCTTGTGGGGTGAAATGGGCTCATGTGGAGATGTGGGCTTGCCTGAGATATGGAACCGTTGGGATTGTTAGTATTGCTTGTGAGATCACTAGGAGGTGAAGGGGAAGTGTCACACCCCGCCCTACATGTGACTTGACTTGCCATTTGAGACACGATATGACTTTGAATATCATTGACGCGTTGAACACCAAAGAGTAAAACGCCTGACATTCCTTCCTCGCAAAGTAGCTTTTTACTCTTTCCCTACTTTGGCCTTAACACCTGAAATCTGGAAGGTGAAAACTTAAAAACATAAGTCAAAAGACTTAGTGAGGTTTTAAGAAATCATTTTTGTGAAATACTTTTCATAAACATCATTTCATAAAACATATAAAATCACATAAATATTTCAATTCACGTAGTTTCAACATTTCAAATAAACCTCATAATATACATTAGTCTCACACAATCCATTCGCCAAGAACATGAATCATTCCCAACTTCGAGACTCGCCATCTCGTGTTTAGACTATTGTGATGCCCTTTTCATCAACAACATTTAGAAATATCATGATTCATTCCTTTTTGCTTAAGCAGCTAAACACATGCAATCCTTTTCTACATTGGTCAGTTTCACTCCACCATGCATTTCTTTCTACATGACTACTTTTACTTATGTGCACATAATAGTCACACTCATTGATAGAAAGAAACTAATGGTTTGAACACCATTTCATAATCATTTAAATCACATAAACATACATTAAAAATATAATATATGCTTTTCATAGGAATCTCTTTAGAAATATTCATATTGAAATCATCTTTTAATTCAACGAAAACTTTATAAGGAAGCTTTTAATAGAAAATCACTTTGAAGAAAACACTTGGTTATTTAAACTTCAGCTGTTACTCTTCTTCTTCTTCTCGCGTAGTCACTTCAGCAGCACCTCAACACTAAACTTTTCTCTTCAATTTTTCAAAGCAACACCTTTGAATAACCAGACCTTAACCTCTATTTATACTAGTCCTAAAAAGGATTAGTCACCTTTAAACACTTGTCATCTTGCTAGCTCCTACTCTTAGTGCATGTGGAAGCTGAATGTTTAACTTAACCATGTTTAGCTTAATCTTCTACATGTGTCCCATTATGCATCCTTAGGAAATTTGGAATTTCCTTACTTCTTCTCATCTAGTCTTTCAACTCACAAAGAGCTTTAATCACATATTAAAACTTAACCTTCAAAAGTCTTGTCGCATAACCCTTCTTGCGAACTAATTCAATTGCCAACTTCTTATTGCATAATCTCGCCTCAACGCCTATAGTTAACTTTTATCAATCCTTTCACTCAAAACACCAACTTTTCATACTTAACCAAAAATTTAACCTCTCATCTTAGGTACGAGTCTCATAGGGAGAAGGCAATTGCATGAGATCCTATCCCATCGTCCATACATTTCGAGATACCCTCAGCCGAAGTGATCAACATCATCACCCAATACAATATTGTTATGCACATTTCCAAAATTATTCTTAATATTGTACTATTAATTGGATTGAAACAAACTATAATGTCATATACTACATACATGACAGAACATAATGAACAAGTTAGTTGTTGTGTGCAAGCTTGACTTCATTTTCCTTATGTCATACTACATGATAATTAAGTCTTACTACACATCCTCAAGTTTGTTCTCCACACTATGAACTATCTATACCAAGCCATTTAAAACCCTACGAGTACCAAGTTTTCTCGTAGCAGCTGACCAATGAGTATTCGATTCATGTGTACCCTAATCATTTGTATCCCCATCATGGATATCATGCGAGTCCTTTAGCATATTTGTATTTTGCAGTTGGGCATCATAATGGGATGACATCAGGCTCATCGATCAATGGATTCTTCTGAACATCCAATTCTCAAGAAAGATTGTCATCGTCATTTTGGTACGAATATGATGCACTAGCCTCAACCTCGCTCCATTCAAAATTGGTCGTTCCTCAATCAGAGTGTCCCTATAATACCTCTCCTTTTCCAACATGATCAATTCATGAGTGACAACCAAATGTAAGGATGTACAAAAGTTAGCCACTAACTATTAAATTTGACTAACTTCAATTATCAAGTACTTAAACTTACTAAGCTCTTTAGACTAAAAAACATTTTATATCATTGTCTTTGTCAGTAATAATTAGGAACACTTCTACCTCAAGAATTGAGAAATAGTGTTCATATTCAATTGGCTCACGTACTTTTAGGCCACAATTGATATGATCTCATATGTCATAACTACAGTGTGTGCTAAATGCTTGTTGGCTTTTCGTTACGTGCATACATTTGTTCATGGATGTGTCATGTTTATGCTTTGAGTGAGTGACCTATTAGGTGACTAGATTAGGATGATGCAATAAAATGAGCAAATCCTATCATGCATTGTTGATTTCTTATGATATGCGTGCAATACAAGTTTTTCTATCTATTGTCCAAGTGTAGCGAATAAAGGTTTCCTAGTAAGTCCAGAGTCGAACACAAGGAAATTCTATCAAACTTTAGTTCTAAGATCTACTTCTCATTTAGGCGGTATACAATTCTATACAGTATAAAGTGAATGTGTATATGTACAAAAAATACTATCTACACTAGGATTCTGTAAAAGGTGACAAGAGTTGGGAGAAAGATGAGGGTGGGGGGAACTAACTTATGTTAAGAAGGTGTGAGGAAAGTCTCCACGTTCTGAGCGATTAAGCCTTGCGGTAATCCTTAATGCGATAGGGATTAAATAATCATCTTCTGCCTATATGCCACACTTACTTACCTTTTGGAATGTAAATGATAAAGATAAATTGTGCGAAAGTTATCTAGATTTCCTGACTTATAAGGGTCATATTACCTCTCTTTTAAGGGCGACAACCTTTTGGCACCAAGCTACCACACTTGTTCTCCTTTTGAAACACTAATGATGGAGGCTTAATCGTTAGGACGGAGTTAGTTTCTAAACTCTTTCCTGTGCACGTTTAGCTATGTTCTTGCTACCTACTCTCTTGAGCAGCTGACAAAAAATGCTAGCCAAGTGATGGAGTAAAGCTCAATTAAACGTGATAAACCTTATAAGTTATGTCCTTGCTACCTACTCTCTTATCACAGACTTATCACAAGCCTAAACTACTTATAACACTTCAACAAATGAATAATAATGAAATGATTGATTGAAAGGGGGTAAAATTGCAATGTATTAAGAATGTAAGCCTTTCGACCATGTATAATATGAAATACATACATTATAATGAAAGTACAAAAATGGGAAGCAAGAAATGTGAGCCAAGCCATAGAATGCCTAAACATTCCTTGGCTCTTTTACAAGTTAAGGAGAAGATGATGACGATTTCTCTTTCTAATCTATCTCTAAACTTTCACAACAAAGAAGAGATGGAAAATCTTTTATAGAAGGCGGAAAGGCTAGTCCTTTCCGTAGACTCTTATGGAGCTCTCTAGGTTTTAGTCCATTCAGACTAGCAATACATGGTAGGGAATGGGCCTTTTTACAGACTACTTTAGGCGGGAAGTTTCTATTCTTCTGATCATGTTAGCACCGATTACATTCTTGTCAAGTTATATCAACTCTAACTATCACTCTTGTCTGTTAGTGAATCTTCATTACGTGATGACATGGATTCTCACTTAGGGATGTTCAATCACCAGACAAGCTTCCTATTTCATAGCTTTTGCACGCGCTCCTTTTGCGATTCATTGTCTTCTTCTTTTCATAATCTTCAATAAAACACTGAAAAAGAGACTTATGCAAGTTATATTCTCTTATATTTATGAATTTGCAATAGGAGCTACATGTTTTGACATTTTATACTGCATTTTGGCTCCATTGTTCTACTTAAAAGACCATAATAACTTTTATTCTACAAGTTATCACTAAACAATATTAGTATGACATAATAGAAATAACTGACATTCGCATATGATAGTAGGTGTCGCCACGTGCTCGAGACGACGCGGAGCGGCCGACGTCCTCAAAAGAGTTTTTATTTATTTATTTATTTTTTTTATGAAAATAAGAGTCGCCACCAATCCTTTTTTTTTTGGTGTGATTGGACGCCAAAATAAGGTAAATAAGTTTTTTTTTTTAAATGGTCTGCGAAAAATAGAGTTGGGTTCGGGAGTCATTTGTGTACGGGGAAGGTATTAGCACCCCGTAACACCCGTTTAGAAACGGTGGCCAAACTTAAAGTCTTGAATAAAATTCATTTAAATTTTTTTTATGTCTTATTCCCTTGCTCATCACTCCCATATTTGAGGCAATGATCCCATAAAATAAGTGGAATAAAATTCCATTAATTAGACTATATTGAGGAAAATTCCCCACCTCAAGAAAATGAGAAATTATTACAATTTCTCAAAATCTATCATAGGATAGTCTTCGAATAATTTTTTTTTAAAATTGATTAAATTCATTTTTTTTCTTGGGATCAAATCTTGACCTCCCAAAGATATCAATCCCTCACCCCAAGAATCTAGAAATAACGGACTCCCAGAAGTTCTAGATTCCATCTTAGGATTTTTTTAGCGAAATCGAAATGAGTTATTAAAAAAAAGGTTGATTAGGAAAACTTATGAAATATAGATTTTAAAAAAAAAAAATTAAAAAGGATAGTTTTAAAGTAAAAATTTCTAAACGGTTAAAAAGAAAATTTAAGAAAGACTTCAAATTTAGGGTCAATAGGAAATAATGCACAAATGGAATCAAATATATCACACGACGGATTAAGAAAGTAAGATAAGATTTTATTTTTTTAAAAAATATTGGGAATCGATCTTGGACTCCCAAAGAATCGATTCCCTCACCTCAAGAATTTAGAAATAACGGACTCCCAGATATTTCTAATTCTATCGTTGGATTTTTTTTTAGAATGATAAAATGTAAAAATAAATATGATATAAAAAAATTGATATAAAATACCATGGTAACATTTTAAAGTGTAAAAATATTCATAAATTTAATACTACATGATAATAATTATTATGCATGCAAGGAAAATAAGTTAAAATAAATATAAAAAAAAAAGAAAATAGAAACGGTAAACAACGAAAATGAATAAATGAATAAATAATAATAAAGGAAAGAAGAAGTAAAAAACTAAAAGAAAGAAATATAAAAAATAAATAATAAAAAAGAAAAGAAGAAATAACGAAATAAAAGAAAGAAGAAATAAAAGAGAGAGAAAGAATTTGTTTTAAAAAAAATAGAGGTGTTGCCGCCACCCATCATCATCAGAATAATAATAATAATAATAATAATAATAATAATAATAATAATAATAATAATAATAATAATAATA
>CM046888.1:9719656-9940051 GCA_025688845.1 Cucumis hystrix | reverse complement strand
TAATAATAATAATAATAATAATAATAATAATAATAATAATAATAATATTATTATTATTATTATTATTATTATTATTATTATTATTATTTATGAATAGTAATTATATAAATAAATTAATAATAATAAGTTTTAAGTATATATAAAAAGCAATAGTTATAATAATAAAGTTAAAAAAGAAAAAAAAAACAGAAGTTAAAAAAAACGTTAATAACAAATAATAGATATATTAATAATAATAATAATAAACTTAAATATAAGTACATAATCTTCTTGTTTATATATATGTTTGAAGAGAATAAAGTAAAAATTAAAAAAAAAAATTCTTATGTCTTTTTCTTTTTCTCTATTTTTAGGGAGAAGAAAAAAGAATAAGGTTTTTTTTTAAAAAAAAGATAACAATGAAAGTAAGAGGAAGAAAAAAAAAAAAAACAAAAAAACAAAAAAAAAAGTCTAATGAGGTGCGGATCCTTGGAGAGTAAATCTCTATCACATGCAACCTCTAACAAAGTATAATTTAACATGAGATTTGTTTTGCTAAAGAGAAAAAAAAAAAAAGTACAAAACAAAACAAAACAAAAAAAAGAAGAAGATTAATTGAAATAAAAATAAAAATAAAAATACCTACTTTTTGCAGAAGTTTTTTTTAATTGGCAGAGATCCTCTAAAAAAAAATTCTCTAACAACTTTCTCTAAAAACTTTTTGTAGGAAATTTTTCTTCCCCTTTTTCCAAATGACAAAGGTCCCTATTATAGAACCGAGTGTACCACAAATTAGGAAAAAATAATAAGAATAAAATCAAAATTTGATATTAAATTAATAAAGTAAATTTCAATTTTTCCTAAAATAAAATAAATGAGATATTATGGGATTTTGTAAAAATAAAAATGGTTTATTTTTTCCTAAAATGAAATATTATGGGATTTTGTAAAAATACAAATGATTTACTTTTTCCTCAAATGAAATAAATGAAATATTATGGGATTTTGTAAAAATAAAAATGATTTATTTTTTCCTAAAATAAAATAAAAAAAATATTATGGGATAAAAAAATAATTTACTTTTTCCTAAAATAAAATAAAAGATTTTACTTAAAACAAATTAATTTCTTTTTTTTCCTAAAATGAGTAAAAAAGAAGATTTTATTAGTTTTTTTTTTTATAAAAAAAATTGAAAAGAAGATTTTATTAATTTTTTTAAAAAAAAATGAATACAAATAAGTCAAATGTGGTATTACTGATTTTCCTTTTTTTTCTAAAAGAAATTAAAATATGTTGGATAAAATTATGTGGCTACAGTAGGTATTATTGCCTGAAATGCATGACAAACCTCTGGAAGATTGTATTTGATAATATTATACTCTTACTAGTTTTCGATTTTTTCTTATACCTTCTGACCTTACCAACCAATTCCATTTGTAGTCCGAAAAATGTCTTCGGCCACATTATGTTACCTAGTGCATACTATTGAAGTAGTCCATGGATGAACAACTTCAAGTCGACATATGTCCAATTTTTTTTCTGCTTCTTATCATTGACTTAGTACAATGTACAACAATCATTTTCACAACATCCAAGTCATTTTCAAATTCCATCTCCTTGTATGACGATTTTAGGGCAGTTATGTGAATACCCCATGCCATGGATTTGTGGTAGTATTTTAGTATTGAATCTTCCAATTCACATTGGATCGTTCTAATGACACAGTCTAGTGTCCATTAGAGTCCCGTCTCTCCTCTTCTTAGTTTATTCAGTGGTTTGAAGTATGAAAATTATGAAAGTTAGTTCTTCTGATCTTGATAAAGGAGTGGTGAACCTTCAAGATCTGAACAAACTCTTCTAATATTCATACTAGAACCATGCGAATATTCAAGGTTTAGAGGGTTGATTGATCGAAAAACTTAATATGATTTAGTTAAGATCTGTTGTTGTAAGAAGAAACTATTGCCTTAAAGGTTCGAAGTTCATCATCTGGAAACTGATGGATTCTCTCTCTCTCCCCTTCTATGATAAACAAACTTCTCTCTAAGCTTTCCCCTCACTCTCCCGCGATCATTGACACCACTGCTCACTCTTCTTCTTCAAAGAACCTTAGATCGTGCGACGATCTATCAAAGGTTTTGTCTACTTATAGCTCAGCCGAAGCCCATCTGGCTCAGGTTGAAAACCGTCTAAAAAATTGGTCTATCCCAAAGATCGATCCAAGCCAGGTATACAAGATTAATACCTTCAATTTCTCTCAGCAAGATGTCATCGTCGTCACTGAAGAGAACGTTGCAATGAAAGATGAATTCACTGCAATCAAGCTTCTCCCTGAAGAAACCCTCTTCAAAATCAAAGATAAGTTCAAGTACCTCCACATCGGATGCGTTCAAGTTGCCTTGAAACCCCTCTTCAGAGAAGGATTAGACGTACCAGTCTACCTTGCTCTAAGAGACAAGAGGCATCTCCGGTTCACTCCCTCTCTCTTAGGGATTGTTCAGTCAAACTTGGAGCAAGGACCAGTCTACTTCAACTGCAAGCCTGGTCTTACCCTCTCTCTTCAAGATCGGAACATCATGGATTCCCTAAGCCTTGATGTTCACTCGCAAGGACTTGAACTAAAGGATGGTTCACTTCCTTTCGCCGTCTCATACCGCATCTACTTCAAACTGATGCACACCAACCTTTCTCCTAAAGCCTTAGGTATCTCTCCCAAAGGCTACACCATGCTTATGGAAGTTAACCTGGAAAAGTCTTCCATAACCATTCCAAAGACCCTCCAGTGGGCAGATCTGACCAAGGATCCCATCTGGAAACTACAAGGAGAAACAGCCCCGATCTGTAGATCCAGCACAGAGGCGTCAATCACCGAGTTTCCCGATGGAAACGTCGAAGTTCAATTCAGCACTGGACCTTCATACTCAAGGATCAGTGAAATCATGAGCAGCCGACCCAGCACCTCATCCGTTGCAAGGTCAGAAGCCTCTCTCGCTGATCGTCTGAGAAGATCAAAGTCAATCAGAGCATCGGTAGATTTCTTCCAAACAATCCCCGATGTTCGTTACGAAGGATCACTTTCTCCTACCCAGTCTGACATGGAAAGGAGAACCGAGCCGGTCTACAATCAGATCAACGTCATCGAAGCACATCCAGACGACGTTGCTCGTTTTCAAGAGCATTACAGCAAGTACATAGACATGTGGCTTGCCGCTCCAAAGGAAGGTAGGAAACCCGTTCTTCCTATGCCAACCTTCATCGAAAAGATGAAGCATAACGAGCGGATCAGAAACGAAGCGCTCGTCAAGGACTTCGAAGCAAAGGGTTTCATCGCAGTCATCAAAGGGTCCGAAGTCTACGTAACAGGCAAGGGCAAAGAAGTAACTTCCAACTACCCTCCGGAGGAAGAAGCTTACTTCTCTCATCCTGTCGTTCCTGCCATCAAGATGGTCTCCTCTCCCTATAAGACCATCGATGAAGACAAGGTTCAAAAGGTTGGAGTTCGCGAGATCAAGAACATCCAACATCAGCTCAACTACACCAACAAGGTGCTTTCTACAGTTTCCAAAGCAGTAGAAAGGATAGAGAATCCGGTTCATCAGATCAAGATCAAGAACCCAGAGATTCCTCAAGCTGATCCTCATCAACCGATCTTCCAGCCCAACAGCTTCAACATTGGTAAGCTCAAAAATGACGAGTCAGACTTCTTGGCCGAAATCGACAAGCGTCTTGCAGCTCTCTCCATCAACAAAGAAGCAAAGTCCTCGACAAGCAAAGTCGAGAATCAGAAAGGAATCAACGTGATCACCAAGGATTCCTCTCAGGCTTCTAGTTCAAAGGTACTTCCAGTAGCTCAATGGGTAGACATGAAGAATCACTACCCTCAACCGTCACCACCAGATCTAGGATGGGATGACCTTCATCATGAGAAACATACCTACGACGGTATGTCTCTAGTCACTTGGAATATCGACGGATATTCTGAAGCTCAAATGATGAACACCTTTCAAAAGATGTTGTTAGCAGCCTCAGCCTACAGCGCAAGGAAGACGACTCTTGAAACTGCCCAGATTCTGATCTCAGGTTTCACCGGAAACCTAAGGAGTTGGTGGCATAATCAACTGACAGAGCAGGAAAGATTCCGCATCCTAACTGCTACCCGAACAGTTGTCAAGACAGAGAACGTCTCTGCCCCTATCCAGGTCGAAGAACAGGATATGGTCAACCAATTGGTCTATGCAATGACGAAGCAGTTCATTGGCAGCACCCAAATCCATTTCAATCTTGCAACAGAGTCTCTCCTCGGACTACGTTGTTACAAGATGAGTCAATACAAGTGGTATAAAGATACTTTCTTAGCACGTCTTTATACTCTTACAACCTGCGGAGCCGACATCTGGAAGCAGAAGTTCGTTGAAGGACTGCCGCACTACATTTCTCAAAAGTTCTATCAAACAGTGGCGACCAATTCAGTCACCAAGCAAATCGACTGGCCTGAATTGACCTACGGAGACATCTCAGCCACAGTTCAATCGATATGCATTAATCTCTGCACAGAGAATAAGCATACCACCAAGGTGATCAAAGACTCAGACTACAGGAAAGAGTTGGGCACCTTCTGCAAGCAGTATGGTCTTAACAAAGGACCAAAGGAAGCAAAGAAGAAAAAGAAAAAGTCTTCTTCCAAGCGTCTCTTTAGCAGGAGCAAAGCTAAAGACCCTGAGTTTCCTCAAAGGAAGAGGAAATACTACAACAAGTTCAGAGGCAAACATCATTATGCTTCTAAGTCCAACGTTTATTTCAAGTGCGGCAAGAGAGGACACTTCTCCAACCGTTGCCCACTAAAGGACAAGATCAATGCCCTGACCATGGACGAAGAAACCAGACAGTCTCTTCTTTACGCCATCAGGTCAGATGACGAAACCTCTTCTCAAACCGAGTCTTCTTCAGACGAAGACGGTATCAATGCCCTTCTCGACGAAGGATCTTCGAGCGAAGATGCCTTCTACTCTCAAAGCGACTCAAGCGATGAAGACGGAGCGATCCCCTGCACAGGAAGGTGTGCTGGCAAGTGTTCCGGTCATATCAATGTCATCACGAAAGATCAAGAACATCTTTTTGATCTTATAGAGGAATTACCAGACGCGTCTTCCAAGCAAACCTGCCTTTCCAAGCTAAGGCAGAGTCTTGAGGATCACAACCCTCAGAAGACGATTCAAAGCCCGATCATCTATTCGTTTCAAGACATCCTGAACCGAATCAAAGGCGAGACGAAGAAGCCCATCCAAATTGAAGACCTTAACCACGAAGTGAAGGTTATCAAATTGGAAGTAGCAGATAACCGGCAACGTCTCAACCTTCTCGAAGAAGCCTTCCAGGCATTCCGAGAAGCCTCAAACCCAAGGGAAGCTCTGGGAGCCTCCTCCTCATCTAATCCTGAAAGACAGATTTCAGGAAACACACTGATGATTGAAGAACCAGCTGAAGCAGGAGTCATCAACTACATCAGTAAGTCTCAATCTCAAAAATGGATAACGAAGATAGTCTTCAAGGTAAAGGACTTTCTTCTCGAAGTTGTCGCTCTCGTTGACTCAGGAGCAGATCAAAATGTCATTCAAGAAGGCCTTGTTCCCTCAAGGTATTTTGAAAAGACAAAGGAGACCCTGAGTGGTGCCAACGGAGGACCGCTCAACATCCAGTTCAAGCTCTCCAAGGTACACATTTGCAAGGGCAATGTGTGTCTCATCAACACGTTCATTTTGGTGAAGAACCTTAATGAAGGGATCATTCTAGGAACGTCATTCCTAACCCAGATATACCCATTCAATGTCACCAACAAGGGTATAGTCTCAAGCAAGTTCGACAAGGACATTACTTTCGAGTTCATTAATCCAATAACTCCTAAGTACATCAACAACGTTGAAGAACAAGTTCAACAGTTCATCAACCGCATCGCCGGGAAGGAAAAACAGATCGAGTTCCTTCAAGACGAGATCAAGTCCAGCAAAGTGGCTTCTCAGATCAACAAGCCATCTGTTCAACTCAAAATCTGAAGCTTCCAACAGAAGCTTGAAAGGGATGTTTGTTCAAGTCTTCCAAATGCGTTTTGGAACAGGAAGAAGCATATGGTGACCCTACCATAAGTTGACGACTTCAAGGAAGCCCAAATCCCTACCAAGGCTCGGCCCATTCAGATGAACAGGGATTTAGTCAAAGTCTGCTCTGAAGAAATAGCAGATCTCCTCAACAAAGGCCTCATCAGCCCGTCCAAAAGCCCGTGGTCTTGCGCGGCCTTTTATGTCAACAAGCAGGCCGAACAAGAACGTGGAGTTCCAAGGCTTGTTATCAACTACAAGCCTCTCAACAAGGCCCTCAAGTGGATTAGGTACCCAATCCCTAATCGCCAAGACTTGCTGAAGCGGATTACTTTAGCAAAGGTCTTCTCAAAGTTCGACATGAAATCTGGATTTTGGCAAATTCAGATTCATCCTTCCGACCATTACAAGACGGCCTTCAATGTTCCATTTGGTCAGTACGAATGGAATGTCATGCCCTTCGGATTGAAGAATGCACCATCCGAGTTTCAAAGGATCATGAACGAGATCTTTAACCAATATCAAGAGTTCACGATCGTCTACATTGACGATGTCTTGGTATTCTCCAGCTCGGTTGATCAACACTTCAAGCATCTGCAAGTGTTTCTCAATGTCATTAAGTCCAATGGTCTTGTGGTATCCCAACCAAAGATCAAATTGTTTCAAACAAGGATCAGATTTCTTGGCTACGACATCAACCAAGGAATCATCAAGCCCATTCAACGGTCTCTGGAATTTGTGGACAAATTTCCAGATGTGCTACAAGACAAAACGCAGCTACAACGTTTTTTGGGGTGTGTCAACTACATCGGTGATTTCATCCGCAATCTCCGCTCAATCTGTCTGCCACTCTACGACAGACTAAAGAAGTCTCCAAAGCCATGGACGGACGAGCATACTCGAGCAGTCCGATCAATCAAGTCATTGGCCAAAAGCATCCCATGCTTATCCTTGGTGGATGAACAGGCCAATCTCATCATTGACACTGATGCCTCCGATATCGGTTACGGCGGCGTTCTCAAGCAGAATCTTAACGACAATACCTCTGTTGTCCGTTATCATTCCGGAGTCTGGAATAGTGCACAGAAGAACTATTCCACCGTCAAGAAGGAAGTACTAGCAATAGTACTTAACGTCCAGAAGTTCCAAGGCGATCTTATCAACAAAGAGTTCGTCATCAGGACTGATTCAAAGGCGTCAAAGTATATCTTTGAGAATGACGTCAAGAATCTTATCTCCAAGCAGATCTTTGCCAGGTGGCAAGCGATCTTGTCGTGTTTCGACTTCAAAATTGTGCCTATAAAAGGCAGTGAGAATTCATTAGCTGATTATCTCTCAAGAGAACATCTCTTGACGAAAACCCCTTCAGCCCTGAATCCTCTCCTCCGATCTCCCGATGCAGCCTCCTCTCGGCCGGCAACGGCCACCGCCGCGACCACCGCAGCAGCAGCAACAGAATAGTCCTCAAGGCTATTCTATTCAATCAGTAGCTTCCTCCTCAGGAACTACTCCTCCTTCTAAGGGAAATCAACCCTTAGGTCAATCATCTGCACCAGCTCCGATGAGTGCAGACAACTATGTCATGGACTTGCAGTTCGAGCAAGTATCCAGGCGTCGTCAAGGTTCCTCTCCAAGGACTTTGACTATTCAAACAGACCCTTCTGGTCTTCCCCCTATTCCATCAACCATGTTGTTACGACCTACTGGTGTTTCAACTCCAAACAAGCGAGCTGCTTCTCCAGCCGCTTCTTCCTCAAGATCTCCAATTCCGAGGAATCCTTCCTCGTTCTCTCAAATAGTCAGGCCTAGGGTCTTCCAACCTAGACCTCCAATTCAAGGTTATTTCACCAAGACTACAATGGTGGACTTAACCATTGAAACAGAATTCGATGGACCTTCTGTCCAAGAAGTCTGTAATCAAATATTTCCTCTTGGCTTTCATTTCTTGCCAGAGGATCTGTCCAAATCCAGGACTTTCTATGAGTATATTTTAGTAGACTCTAAATCTGCTGAGATTACTCATATTCCAGACCGAAATGATCCCTCAAGGATCATTTACTCAAAACTAAGAATCTTCCGAGTTCTCACACCATCCTCTTGGAAACAGGGGATGTTCGTCGGAAGAAAGTTCTCCCGTCCTTTCAAACCTCCTTCTTACAACTACCGTGACTATACCAAGGCATGGTATTTCGTATTTTGGCTTCAACCCTTCAACCATTCTTGGTTCGTGACTTTTTGTAAGCAAGCTTACAAAATGCACTTCCCGAACTGGTTTCAAAACTGGTGGATGTATTTTGGACTTACCGAGGAAATCTCCCCCGTTGAAGTTCAACGTTCATACCATCTGTTCCAACAAAGTATCTATTCGTCTCCCCTTTCCAAGACGTTTAGGTTCGCTTTGTATTTCCAAATACCCTGGATCTTTTGCTGGAATTTCCAGCTAGGATCCTCAGGGAACTTCAAAGCTCTTAGCAAATCGCTAAGAATCAAATGGTGGGAAAAGTTTGATTTCTCCCATCTCGACGTCAACAAGATGAAAGATTGGTTCAAGGCCAATGTTCATCTCCAAGACATGACGCGGCAAGAAGATGAAAGCTTTCTCCTTGCCAAGAACACCATCATGTCTTCCCTCGCCGGAGCCGGAACTCAAGCCGATTTCAACTCCGTGGTCAATACAGTAGCTGAGCATCTTCTGGACACAGAAGACAACGAAGATGAAACAGCCTCTCAATCTTCGATCAACGATGACATCGACACCTTCGATCCTTACGAAGGTTACGACGTCAATGACCCGAATTTGGACACTCAACCGTATTAGTCCAAATTCTTCAAGTGTTTAATTTCTTCAAGTGTTTTTAGTTATTTTTAGTTTTTAATTATTGTAAATTTTCATGTAAATTAATTTGTTTAATTTTCTTGCATTTATTTTGATAAGATCATTGTATTCCGATCTTATCCTTGTTTTATCAGTCTGCTAAATTTCTGGATTCCAATGAAGAACAGTTGAAAGAGAAGATCCCATGACGGAGATGGCATACTTCCGATGAGGATTCACCATCCTCTGGCGGCGAGTGTAGCTTAAAGGACTGACTCTGTGCATGAGAGGATTCCAAATATCTCATTAGGCTGAATTCATGTTCCTAGGGCGGGTGCCTATGGGGTGGCAGCAATGGCGGGGTAGCCGAGGTAAGTCCACTTAACAGCTAGGCCAATTAGTACCAAAAGAACATGAAGGATGCCTATACGATTGATATAAGGAGAATCAACAGTCCCAGCCAGATCAGAAGACAGCCGGGTGACGTCATTCTCTTCTCCATCAAATGATCTAAAAGGAAGAAAACAAGAAGTAGCAGACATATCCAATCTATGTTACCGCTTTCCTTTACTGTTTTCCGCTGTAATTATTTATTGCTTTACTGTTTTCGATAAGAACAGGTGGGGGTCCTGTCCCACCAATCTTATCTTTTTAATTATTTTAAGCAAAGACTTTCAGAAAACGCCAAACAGGGGTCCTGTCCTGTCGGCCATTCTGAATAGTTTAATGTAATTATTGTTGGTTACACTGTGTAGACAATAATGGAATTAATAATTGGACCCCACGGTGCAATTATTGATTTACATTATAAATAGCAGTGCATCCGACCATCAATGCATCATGTCATATTGCCTATCATTTTTCACCTCCTCCCCAGTAGGATGTAGCGCACCAATGAGCTATTAAATATGATGTCTAGTCCATAAATCGCCCAAATACTGTCCTCTTGAATAGATAAAGTAAATGGGGTGAGCTTCTCCTTAGCAATCTTGGTAGCTACCCCATTGTGAGAGAGCAAACTTGAGGCTTGGCCTGAAAAACGATCCTTGACCGGAATCTTGAATTGCCTACTCATAGGACATGAGAAAAAATTATTAGCCATTATGTGAAATACTTGATACTCAATGCACAATACTCGCTTCTCAATGTACGTTACAAGATCCTCGCTACCTTTTACATGTTACATGATGCAGTTTAAATGATGTTACATGCATACTCACCAAGTGCACGCTAAATGATTATGCTTGACAAAAACGAACTTGAAAGTTAACCCTTGACTTTTTTTTTTTTTTGACAAACTGAAAATCTATGCAAAAAACGAAATGAATGGAGATTATCATGTGTAGAAGATGAAACAGAGTTCGAATGTCATGTGTCGTGTGTCGAGAATCGAGCCAGCCACATGCAAACAATGAATTAAAGTTCAAACGATTGGTTTCTTAACTATTAAATAGAAGATGAGTTTGGAAGAAGAAGATTAAACGAAGAGCAAATGAAAAACTTCAAGTTAGAAGTTGTGAAAAATCTATAAAAGAGCAAGAGAGGGAAAGTAAACGTTGTGAGATAACACAAAAAGGAAATGAACATTATGCTTTTTTTTAACTATACAAGTTCTAAAAGTTGGGATCGAGTATCGTGTATAACGAGTAGCCTGCATCCTGTATTAAGTAAATAAATTAAAATAATATTAGATGTTTAGGTTAAGAAGTACAACAAGTAATGTTCGTCGAGTAGCAAAGAGCCAATGGCCCCACGACACACGGATTGAATTCGAATTGAATTTAAGGGTCTGTAGATAATTTCACATGGCACTTTTCATTCGCTTTAAAATAATGGGCCAAATTTGTTTTGTGCAAAAAAAACCGTTGTATGTTTAAGAGCATTAAATTCAATAGTAACATTCAATAACCCTGAATTATGATTAATAAATAATTTGAGTACTATAGTGGAAGTACTTAACTGTTTACTCCAAACAGTCGTGATAGACTACACGAGAGCGTGGAATGTGGGCCAATTCCGTTGACTAGTTTATGTACAGGTTTGACTCAAAGTCTTCCCCCTCCACTGTCACCATACCATGTGAGCGCCATCGAGCTCGCTGGATCGAATCCAAAATGGCAGCAATGTCGATGCAATGCAACACACTGCCCGCACATTGCTTTTTTATTTACGAATCTACACGAGTCGCAAGCGCGCAGATCGAAATAATGGAGAAACGAAGGCAATCTAGAATATTATAGTATTCGGTAGTTCATGGCACATGTTGAAGAAGCAAACAACATGGAAGATCCTGTGATTTTTCCATTAAAAATCATTTCCTCTTTCTTCTTCTCCCCCACCGCTAAGTTTCCTGGATCTTTCGTCTTCGCTGACGGTCCATTCTCCCACCAACATTTTCCCCTTCCTTCGGGAAGGTATTTGGTTTACTTTTCGCTCACCTTTCTTTCAGGACAGTGATAATGGAACTTCAAGGAGGAAGGTCACTGGCTGAAACGCCTACCTACTCGGTTGCTTCTGTGGTTACTGTCATGGTCTTTGTCTGCTTGGTGGTGGAGCGGGCAATCTATAGGTTTGGAAAGGTATGCCAAAATTATACTCTGTTTTGCTAGTAATCTGTTTGATTGCATTTCTATAGAGAATGACTGAATGAGACTGATACTTTTATGGAATCCTCAAATAAAGAAAACAGAAAATACACTGATTGACACGTCCATTAGCAGATGTAGAGAACAATTGTATTAGAGAATAAGAATTCATGTACACCTCAAGCGTTAAGAGAGTTTGTACAGTTTATATAGTGCTTCTCTAAATGCTAGGATTAAAATCTTATAAATGGCATAAATATAGCAAATATGAATTTAACCAAAAAACTTAGTACTTGGTTTTTGGGAGAATTCAAGGCATTTCAACACTTTATTTGGAAGATTAGTTGACTGGTTTTTTTATCCCCTCTTACAAATGTGGGAAGGGAATTTGAGGAATAGGAGACTTTTTCGTCGAATGGTGATGTTATTGGAAACAACTGTAGGGCTTTCTGTAATTGGAATTTTTTCCATAAATCATGTCAACTAAAAACACCCATATTATAAGAAATCTTTTGAGTCTTATCACATGTGATCTGATCCCCAAGAAATAAATATTCATTCACGTGTTGATATTTTTGTGCAATTGTTTGTGTTAATCAGTATTTTCACTGTATGGTAAAAGTAGACACTATAATAAAAAAATGTCGAGCACTAGAAGGATCTTGCACTTATTGTATTCAAATACTTTTCCTGATTATTCTTCCGGTTGTAGATAGAAGGTCCGCATTAAAAATTTTGCTAGTCCCTCAGCTCCAAACAAATAACCAAGGCAATGTTTTCGTTCTAACATCCCCTCCTCACATTTACACCAAGCTGATAATTATAGAGAATTAAGAATAGTATACCGGAGCAAGTTTGGTCGAGCAAGAGAATATTGAGGAATAACATAAGTGAAAATTGTTAATTTTTTAAAATGTATGAAATAAAGGAAAATGACTGTTAGTGACAAGAAAAACGAAGGTTATAGATTTTCTTGATGGAGGTATTTTGTGTGCAGTGGTTGAAGAAGACCAAGAGAAAGGCTCTGTTTGCTTCTTTGGAGAAGATTAAGGAAGGTAAGCTTAAAATACATTGTTACTTTGGCCAGTGATTATGTAACTAAACCACCTTAATATTTTCTAAACATGCTTTAAATAGACTGAAAAAACTTTTCTCTGTTCCAAAAGACATAAAGAACACACGCCAAGCTTCTCTCATTAGAATGCCTTTGAGTTTATAGTTTTGCATTTTTTGCACGTTGAATTTTGTTTCCCTTCTTGGTAGAGCTGATGCTGCTTGGACTAATATCTTTGATGCTGGCACAATGTGCAAGGTGGATATCTGAAATTTGTGTGAACTCGTCCCTTTTCACCAGTAGATTCTACATTTGTTCAGAAGAAGATTATGCCACCAATGAACATATTCTGCTTGAAAATTCTCTATTATCTCATAATGAAATTGTCATTCCTCAAAGAGAATTAAGTGCTCTTCCGCATCAATGTGGTGAGGTAACTGAGCATCTGCTTCTATCTTTTGTTTTAATGTTTTGGCAGACAAAAACAGAGAAAAAAGGGTTACAAAATTCTAGCTGTTGATTTCAGGGTCGTGAGCCTTTTGTTTCATATGAGGGACTTGAACAACTTCACCGGTTCTTGTTTGTTCTTGGGATCACTCATGTTCTTTATAGCTGTCTAGCTGTTGGTCTGGCAATGAGTAAGGTACAAAACTTCACTAATTTTAAATTTTATTTGACATGATTAGAGGTTTGAAATGCGGAACACAAATATAGATTGAATAATCTTGGATTTTCACAGCAAGGGAGACTGCAATCATAGATCTCGACGTAGAGTCAAATAGAGATCCATTTATCATCTTGATTCATTAACGTGACTTACCAGTTCAAAGTGTGTTAAGTCACCAGAAAAGTTTAAATTATATATATTCTTTAAAATTATTGCTAGCTTCCTGTCAAGAGAAACCTTATAACATGTCACTTGAAAAATCAACACGACCTACACTTTGTGCCTCTTTAAATAAATTCATTCAATCAGTGTAATAAATAAGTAATTAACACAAGACCCAACAACAATATTGATTGGCCTAGTGTTATCAACTTATCAATAATGAGTGAGAGAGAAAATAATGTTACCAAATATTGAAATGGTGACTTTTTAGTATGATTTTAGGTTACTTAAATTGCTATTAATTATACAAAATACCCCTAAACTTTGTATTTTGTATATAAATATGTCCTTGAACTTTGAAAAGTTCCAAAAATGCCCTTAAAGTTTCAAAAATAGTTCAAAAATACCGTTTAATAAATGCCATTACGATCAGTATATGAATACAAACTATAATACTCATTTGAGATATCGTTGAACTTTTAAAAGCTGCATTAATATTCTTCATTAGGAAAGAAAATTTAAAATCTGCTTCTGCTGTTTGAAATGAGCATTAATACAAAATACCTTTACCCTTGGAAACCATTAGTGTTTCGGTTGAAGCTTTCTTGAGTTCGAATAGAACCAAGTTTAAAGCAAATTATATAGATATCATCTTTTTTATACAGATACACATTTTGTTTCTCATTGTCCAATTCTTACAACAATTTTGTCACAATAGAATATAAAGCATAACTTGAAGTTAAAGCATAAAATCCTACGGAACTCCAAAAATATAAATCTCCTCTTAAAGCTTACCAAAACTGTAAATATCCAAATATAAAAAAAAATAAAATGTATTTGACTATATTATCATACACTCAACTACTTACGTATAATCTTGTGAAAGCATATAAGTCCTAAGGTTCCCTTGGTGTTTCCGTTATTGGTCTTTCCTTTTGTTATAATCTATATACCTTAATTGAGTGACACAATTTTTCTTTTTAAAAAATAAGATAAACAAAAGGTTAAATAGTTAATAGGAGAGTAGGAGGGGCGAAAAAAAATAGAGAAACTTGAAGTAGGGGAGGGAAAGAAAATTGAAGAGGTGATGAGGTGTACATAAACAGTACGATAAAAGTAAACGGTATTAATGCAACTTCTGAAATTTTATAAGTATTTATGCAACTAGGCATTACTGGTTTCTACTCATATATTAATAGCAAGGGTATTTCTTGAACTTTTTTTTATAAGTTAAAAGGGTATTTTTGAAACTTTTGAAAGTTCAAGGGTATTTTTTAGACAAAATAATAATAGTTTCCATCCATAAACTAACAGGAAGGTTGTTTTTGAACTCTTTTAGAAAAGTTTAAGGATATTTTTGGAACTTCTGAGAGTTTAGGGGTATTTTTGACATGGTCTAAAGTGCAAGGGCATTTTGCAAAATTTAGCCAATTGCTATCGGATCTTTTATATAGATATCCTTAAGAAAATGATGTTACTTCGATCTTCAATGCATTTGTGTAGATCTTCATTGTTTAATTACTTGGGGAATAAAATATTGTTGACTTATGGAGTATCTTTTTGTGTAAAATAATGTTCCCTCAAAGCCATTGCAAGCTTTACTAAATTTCTATGAGCCTCTTTCAGATATACAGTTGGAGGAAATGGGAAAGTCAAGTTAAATTAGCTGCTGAAGATAATTTGCCAGGTATACAAATTCAGGACAAAGGGAAATACTTTCCTCCTGGTTTATTGATACTTAAGGGTCTTGTTTTGTTTTTGTTTTCCCTCTCTTCCTTCTTTTCCTTAGACAAACCAAATACTTTCATTGAAAAAAATAAAAGAATATACAGGGGCATAAAGAAAAACCAAACCTGACAAAGAAAGGAAAGGTATTCTTGATACTGACTACAAAAACGAACTCCATCTTTTTAATAAGCTATTCAATCATTTAGTTCACCCTCATTCGATAATATTCTTTTCTTTAGATTATTTTTCTTACCTATTGTGGCATTGTTTTGATTCTAGCTAAAAGAAATAAGGTCATGAGGAGGCAAACGACGTTTGTTTTCCATCACACGTCTCATCCATGGAGCAGGAGTCCTATTCTCATATGGATGGTATTTTTTTCTCTTTTAAATGATGCTCACTTTTTTGTATGTCTCTATTGCTGTGCTATCGCCTAGATTAGGATAATTTTGCGCAAATAAACTTCTGAAAGTAACTGATATTTTATACGTGAATGAAGGGTTACCTTTTCCATCTTAGAAGAAGAAAGCAAATGCTGTAAATGCGTTTTTTTACTACTAAATATTGAAGGATAAATTAGTATTCTCTAGTTTTATACAGGTAAATTGAGAGAAAAAACACACATTTTGAATAATATCAGGAAAATTAAAAGGTTAGAAGATTCAAACTGAACCGATGAGACAATGAAAGTTTCCCCAATTTCAATTGAAGTCAATTGATGAATTCAGCAACTTGTAGACTAAAATTTCCTGACTGATTGGATGACCTTTTTATCCTATACTAACAATATAAGGATGGTTTTTATGCAGCTTTGTTTCCTACGTCAGTTCAAGAGTTCGATAAAGAAATCAGACTATTTGGCCCTCCGTTTGGGTTTCATTACAGTGAGTACTCCGTTTGGGATTCATTCCTATATAAAAAGACATTATTTATATAGCCAACACGTGTGTGGAAGAATGAAAAACTCATGGGAAAACAGCTCTGACAAGGTTACTAGAGCTAACCCTGAGTACATTGAGCAACTGCAGTTTTATTCTTGTAATGCAAAACCAAAAGCATATTGTGTCAAGTTTTGGTAAAGTGACGAGAAAAGAATTACTCCTGTTAAGATAAGGATCTAGATGTCTCAAGTACCGTAGTTGATAACTCCAATTTTATTAAGATGATCAAATTGGAAATAAATTTGAAAGGTAGAACATTGGAGTTTTGAATCTTATTTTGAGAATAGACGTACAAGGGCAATTCAATGTATAAAATTAGGTCAATTTTTTGTCTCATTTACATTACATTTATGTCAAACTGCTTCACTTAAGTGCTGCTCTAATAACATCCAGAAGCATAAATTACCGATCTCTTATGATTTCCACAAGTACATGGTCCGGAGCATGGAAGACGAGTTCCATGGAATCCTTGGAATTAGGTATGCAGTTATTTATGAATTAAATCAGTTTCATTGGTAAGAAATAAGATGGCTGAATTTAGTTACATCTCATGCAGCTGGCCACTATGGGGCTACGCCATTCTTTGCATCTTTGTCAACATTCACGGTGACTTTTGATGACAGAATAATGTTATAAAGACTCCATATACGTTTTATTTCTTCCTTTTTTTTCCAACTGTTTAAAGTTATCTCTATACAACAGGTTTAAATATCTACTTTTGGCTTTCTTTCATACCGGCTGCTGTAAGTAATATCTGTGTTCAAGTGTGATACATATATAGATATATAATATTTCCAAACCAAAAATACAAATTGTTCTAAAACTGACAAACTGCCTGATCTTTTTGGTACAAAGCTTGTTATGCTCGTTGGGACAAAACTTCAACATGTTGTATCCTCTTTGGCTCTTGAAGTTTTGGAACAGAGAGGTGGGATTCAAATAAAACCAAGAGACGATCTGTTTTGGTTTGGAAAGCCTGTGATTTTACTACGGTTAATACAGTTCATCATATTTCAGGTCCAGTACGCATCAAATTTTCCATATAACTAGATCATCAGTTCTAAAAAATGATTGATGTTGTTTCTTTGTTTATTACTCGAACTTGCAGAATGCTTTTGAGATGGCGACATTTATCTGGTCCTTGGTAAGAATATGCTCAAACTCAATCACTTATGTTTCTTTGCTCACATTTGCCAAAAAAAGTGTTTTGGTTGTTTCCTTTCCAATCACGGGGAATTAAATAGTGTTGGATATATTTCTTAACTTCAGTGGGGATTTAAGGAAAGATCTTGCTTCATGAAGAACGACTTTATGATAATCACGAGGTTGACTTCAGGGTAAATTTTTCCTTCAAGATGTTGATATACTAAGAAATTAAAAGTTTTATGTTGTTTCATGTTTGTACATCTACTGCTTCCTGGTTCATGTTGATATGATTTTTGGATGTTTGATAGTTTGTTTTGCAAAACTGGTTCATATTTGTTGGATGATTGGTATTATTAGGGCCCTTTTTTATAACAGATTCATTCTTATTTTTCTAAAAAAGTAACATAGTTTTTCTATTAGATTCTCAAATATCCCTATTAAATACCACAAAACCAAAATGGTTGATAGATTTGGGTATACTAAATCTATTATATATATTCTTTGCAATCCTCTTAGCTTCTAATTCGAATTTCCATCTAATCTTGCAATCTTTATGTTCATCAATTTATTCAATTCCTTGTCTATGCAGTGTTCTTGTACAGTTTTGGTGCAGCTATAGCACTGTGCCACTTAATGTAATTGTTACACAGGTTTGTCCAACTTTTCTTTTCTACGATATAATATTTTCAAATGGATTTTTATAAATTTAAAAAGTTGAATTTTCTACAATTTTCAATACTTTTGTGAAAACCTTCAGATGGGATCCAAGTGTAAGAAAGCGTTGGTGGCTGAGAGCGTGAGAGAGTCATTGCATAGTTGGTGCAAGAGAGTTAAGGAGAGGTCCAAACGTGACTCTGCACATTCCATCACTACAAGATCAGTATGTTCACTTGAATCAATGGTTGATGAACGAGATGAAATAACCATTGCTTCCGGTACATTGTCACGGAGCTCATCTTTTGAGACCTCAAATCAGGTGACGATACAATCTACTGCCCAACTAGAGGCTATTATTGAGTCTTCAAGCTTAAGGAGGCATGAAGAACTTCCCCCCACCATGGCGGATTTTCTATCACAATCTGCAAGAGTTTCTCATGCTAATGGCCTAGAAAATAATGCAGAGAGTGGCGAAGATAGCAAGGTCGAGTCACTTTTCGACTTGTTCAAAAGGACATGAACACGTTCTTACACTTTTTGTAAGGTTGAACTGATTCGGTACAACAATCTTCGTCTACCAATTTTTTTATGGCCCATGAAGAAGGATTTCAGTGTCATATGTATATTAAGTTAGGAAGAGATTAACAATGACATGGTGATCATCAAGTTTAATCCATAAGAAAGAAAACAATTAGTACTTATTGATGTCTCTTATCGATTTCTTTTTCTTCTCTCAAAGCGTACGAAAGGCTGGATTGGGGATAAGCTGAAAATGGAGGATTGGAAAATATTCGTCTGCTTTGGTAACCTTATTTTGTAAAGTTTGTAGACATGACTTCTATCTTTCACTTTTTTTCTAATTTTGTTATTTTTATTCTACTAATGGTTAAAAAAAAAGTAAACCTACGTAAATATAAAAAGTGTTAAATATTTGTCGTCCATATAACACTTTATACTATTGTCTTCGTATTTTTCACTTCTTGTTTGCAATTTCTTTCATTTCCACTTTCAAAATTTCTTCCATCTACTTGATCTTTCATTTTCTTTTTTTCTTCTTGGTTCAAGATCTAAATGATATTTTTAAACAATCAGTTATCTATTTCAGATAGATAGAGATATACCACTCTCACTAATACATCATTTAGCTTTAGTACAAAATCATTTAGGCTGAGTGTAAAATTGTTTAGATTTGGTACAAGATTGTTTACACTAGGTACAAAAGTACAAGATCGTTTAGATTATGTATGATGGTATAAGATCGTTTAGACTAGGTATAAAATCATCTTTCACACTTGTTGGACCGATTAATCGCGATTGTATTTTTAGTTTCACTTTGTTGGCTTGTGAGCTTTTTCTTTTTTCAAAATTATTCTATACAATGTAAATATTTTCACGCTTTGTTCTATTTTTAAAAAAATCAAGCTAAATTTTGAAGATTAAAAAAGTAGCTTTCAAAACTTTTTTTTTTTTTTTTTTAATTTGCTTAAGAATTCAACCATTGTATTTAATAAAAATGTAAATAAAAAAAACAAAAAACAAAAATGATTATCAAATGGGATCATAATGAACATTTTTATTAAGAAGTTATACTATAAGAATGTGTTTCGCCATCCATTTGAAGCGGGTGGAATAGTGGTCTACATGTTTGGAGCTTCATATATAGTAATTGTGTTTACAACTATTAATAACATAAAATTATCTACAACGTCATTATTTCAAATCTCTCTTTACTGTAGTTACTATTTGTTATAGTGTCTAGTCCCTTTTTCTTTTTGTTATTGTGTTTAGTAATGTAATGACCCAATTCTTTATACTAAGCTGACATCATTACAACTAAAATAAATAAATATTTTCTAAAAAAATAAAATAAAAGAAATACTAAATCTTTCAATAAAAAAAAAAACCTCAAATACTCATTTATAAATTATAAATAAAGTATGTAAAGATAAAAATAATAGATAAAATACTAGTTCATGCCTTATTTGCCTTTTAAATAAAATAACATAAAAGTAAAATATAGGTTCGATAAATCTAAATAAAATGCCAAAAGTCAAAATGCTGAAAAGATAAAGCTGAAGCAACATAAACTTTTTCCTTGTCATTTGCCAGCTTTCTTCTACCTTTACCTTTGCTTGAAAAGTCAAACATAGAAAGAGTAAGTATAAACATATACTTAGCAACAGACCCACTACTAGTCTTGCTAGGTGTCTGTTAACTTTTCGTTAGGGTTCGGTATTGTACCCCATAACTATTGTGCTCTCGAGTACACGCTATTTAGTGATCCCATAGGAACATATCTAGTTTTCGATGAACCCAAAGGAACACCTCAAAGAATCAGGCTGTAAGTGATCCCATCGAATCACTCATAAAGTTATAAAAGTTATCATGACATGGTGGTGGTCCCGTCAAACACACACAGTCATAATAATGGTGGTGATCACGAGCGACACCCATATGGGTACGACCCTAACAGACAAAGTTAACAGAACACCTCAGTCTTTAACATGTAGCATATCATAAATATCATATCTTAGTCATGTCGTATCCCAATCATAACATATCTAAGTTATAACATGTCTCATTCATAACATATCTCGGTTATATCAATGATCGTCCATGTAGTCATCTATATAGTCATTTATATATGTCATCCCTAACAGTCACATTATGCATTTTATATGCATTTTAGCTACGTTAACGCATAATGAGAGGAAAATACATGCAAGCTCTTTAATCTATTGTGAAAGGTCTAGTAGTAGAATCTCTTAGCTCAAGATTAGCTAAATCCATTTGACAGCCAATTTCCACACATTTCCAATTAACACAGTCCTAAACATAAACAAAATTAAAATTATTAATTTTGTCAACCAATCATCCAATTATTTACTAAAGTATCCAAACTTACCCCGAGGCTAGGGTTGAAACTAAAACAACCTTGAATGGCCCGTAAAAAATTTAGCCAATTGATTCTTCAAGAAATAATCCAACTTTAAGAAAACAATTCAACTTTAACAAAAATTGAATTATTTTAAAACCAAGGGAATCGATATTTGATGGGTAACCCAAAACCCAGTCAAATATTTACCAAAACTAACCAAAAATTTAAAGAAAAAAAATATTTAAAACCAAGAGAATTGAAGATTGAGATATTTAAATATATATAAAAATAAAATTAATTTAATAAAGAAAGATATTTTTAGAATTTGAATGTTTAATATATATAGTATATATATATGTGTGTGTGTGTGTGAGTATGTATAAATAAATAATGAAAAAAAGTAGAATGTGTGGGACTCACACATAATGTATATAAATAATGAGAAAATAAGAAAGTGTGGGGCCTAGTGTAATATATATATAAAAATAAGGAAAAAATAGAAGATGTGGGGTCCACTACATGAAAGTCGTGAACAGGGTACATGACTTCACCTAAAATCACATATTTTTGTCAATAGTTTTGCATTCTACCTATTTTTGACCTATGTTTCAAAATTTACATTATTCTAAAAAAAAGTTCCTCATCCATTGTTTTCATCTCTCTCTTCATTTTTTATCTTCCAAGTAGTCGCATTCCTTTCTCTTTATTAACTCTTCTCTATCTCCCAACCTTTCAATTTCATCATCTTTGAATTTTTTTTAGTATAAATATTTTATTATTTTCTTCCATTCATACTCATAAGTCCAATAAAAAAAAACTAAAATGGGCAGAAGAAATCAAATTATCATTTTCTTATGTTCTTTTTTATTTTTCATTTTTGTTGTATTTATTTATTTCTTTTTATAAAAATGTTTGCGTGTATTCCTTCATAAATGTTTAAATCATGTAATCTTAGATTTTTTTTGTTAGAATGTAAACATGGGATCTAACTATGTTTGTGTGTACTTCTTTATGAGATGTTTGAATCATGTAACCATAGAAATCTTTTTTATTTTAGAATACAACCATGAAGAATCTTGGACATTGTAAAAGAATACCTTCTTCGCTCATTTTTTTTTAATTAATTTTTTTCTTATTAGAGTTTTTTTATTAATAACATGGTGAAGTGTGGTTAATACTTTTATTTGTGTTTGAATTATGTAACTTTTGTTGGAATCTAATTATTAATTAATGGTAATAGGATGTGTAAAGGTATAAATATGAAAATAGTTTCTCCATTTTTGTCCTAAGAAATTCATTAAAAAATAATCAAAACTTTAAATTTAATTAATTTTAGAATTTTAAAAGTTTTAGAATTTGATTATTTTTATCCTATAGTTATTAAAAAGTCATAACAAATTTATGAATTAACAATAAATTTTAGAATTTGAAAAGTTTGAAACTTTCAATAATTTAACAACAGTACTCAACTCTTAGAAATTAAATAGACATCACATCTGCATGTCTTTTTTCTATAAAAATCTTATCTGTGTATATGTTTTTTTTTTTTTCACAATCAACCATTTTCTCCAAAATTAGTTGTTTGATGTATAACGTGCTAGGACATAATAGACAATCACATTTTTTCTATAAAAAATTATGTAAGTTTATTTTTTTCTTCTTGACAAAGAATTTATTCATTTGGCTTGATATGACATTAGATAAGTGCACTATTTTTTTCTTTTTCTTTTTCTTTTTTATTCTTAGAATAAATTATAAAGTAAGTGCTATAATAAGTATATGTATTGTTATATTTAAAAAAAAATATTTTTAATTTGACTTTAAACATCAACAATATATTTTAAAAAAATTATCTCAAGCGCATATACTAATCTCTTCACTCTAGTAGATGTTTTCACGTTTTCTTTAATGAATATTGTTGAATGAGAATTTTTGGATAAATCACAAATTGTTACGTCATTTACAAAATTAATGACAAAATAATATAAATAATTAAATTTTAAACTAATTAAAAGATGACATGTGTCTCAAATTAAAATTGAAGACATAAATTGGTCAATTCTGATGATGTCACATGTTTTCATCATGACCGTTGGATCAAGTAGTTATTTTAGTCAAATTAAGTATTATTTATTTGGACGAAAGTTCAGAAATAAGCTTAATTTAGCTCAAATGATAAATATGACACAAATCCATGTGGGTGAACCCATGAGTCTGATCCATGGACCAACCAGGCTTAATCCCATAAAGTCCACTAGAGTACTCTATATATGGAGGAGTTCTCTTCATTTGTAAGAGGATAAAAAAAATTTACTCCATAAGGTTTAGAGAGAGTTCTCTCAAGAACTAAAAGATTCCTTAGCTCCTGAAGCTGACCACCCTCGAATATTGAAGTTCCTTTGAAGATATAAGTTTTCTTCCAAGACTTAAGCTTCAGTAACATCATATTCTATGTTTCCTCAAATCAAGCGTAAACATTCAACCGAGAGAGAATCAAACGATAAAATACTAGAGAATGAACTACATTGCATCATAATCAACATCACCACAAGTTCAACTCTATGAATTAAATTTCTCTAAAAATCTCGTGTTAACAAATTGGCACGTCTAGTGGGACATCTCTACCTCTAATTTCTCTCTCGAAACTCAAATCAGTAAACCAACTAATGGAATTAAGGAAAGTTGCATCCAAAGCTACTATCGCAAACGACATTTACACTAGACTTGTCACATAGAGTCACTCAAAGAGGAGCATACAAGAACAAGAACAAAGTTCTATCCTCAGAAAGAAAAATTGGGAACAACTGATGGAATCTCCTAAAGGCAGGATCATCAGAGAATCCTCTATTTAACAGCTCTACTCTTGCTTCTAATCTATCAGAGAACAAATCAACCTTGAAGTAATCTCTATCATGATGGCAAATGTAACAGTTGAGGCAACCATGATAGAGATGGAGAGAAAAATAAATTTTCTAATGAAAGCTATCGAGAAGCAAGATCATAAAATCGTTGCCTTGAAAGATCATATGAAGACTGGTGAAATTGCTGGGTCGAGCAACTCCTGCTGTCAAAGCTGACGAGCAACTCTTGCTGTCAAAGCTGACGATAAAGGAAAAGTTGTGTTGCAAGAAAACCAGATGCAACAATCAATCTTCGTCACCTTTCTATCAGTCCAACGGTTGTAGGGTATGTTTATAAGCTCCATAAAAACTCAGTATGTAGGACAACCACAAACTTCCCTTATGTACTACATGCCATATACCAAGAGAACCAATGACCTGTGAATGCATGTTGCGTACTAACCTCCAAAGTTTCAACAATTCGACGGAAAGGGCAATCCAAAACAACACATTACTCACTTTATTAAAACATGCGAGAACGACAAGATCAAGAGGATACCAACTAGTCAGTTAGTTCGTTCGAAGCTTAAAAGGAAATACCTTCGAGTGGTATACCAATTAGAAGTGGGAAGTAATTGACAGTTGAGAACAGCTGGAAAAGGAGTTTTTCAACTGCTTCTATAGCACTAGGCGTGTGGTCAGCAGATGAAGCTGACAAACACCAAACAGCAAAAGGAGAGCCAGTCATTGATTACATAAACCGATGAAAAGCTCTAAGCATGGATTGCAAAGACCAGCTCGAAGAATTGTCTGCAATGGAGATGAGCACCCAAGACATGCAATGCACTGGAAACTTCTTTATATTTTTCCAAAAACAAAACCTCGTACATTTGAAGAATTAGCGACTTGCGTCCATGACATGCAGTTGAGCATCGCTAATACGGAAACTAAAGATTCCCTAATCTTTGAAGTAAAAAAGGGGAAGAAAGAAACTAAAGGCATTGAAGAGTTTGAACATAATGTCATAAAAAAATCTATGGTAAAAAGAAAATAAGACAAAAGCTAAAAAGAGAGATGATAGAGAGAAGCATTGTTCAACTCTTAAAGAAAGACAAGAAAAAGTTTATCCAACTCTTAAAGAAAGGCAGAGAGAAGCATCGTTCAACTCTTAGAGAAAGGCAAGAAAAAGTTTATCCATTTCCTTACTCTAATGTGGCAGACATGTTAAAGCAACTGCTAGAGAAGCAACTTATTCAATTGTCAGAATGCAAATGACTAGAATAAGCATGAAAAGTAGATGATCCTAACTACTGTAAGTACCATATGATCATTAGTCACCTTGTTGAATGTTAAAGGAGCTAATACTAAAGTTGGCTCGTGAAAAGAAGATCGAGATGAATATTGATGAAGTAGCTCAGACAAATCATGTTGCAGTGCAAGATGATTTCAAGTGTTCCACCATCAACGTTGCTTTATGATCAAAGGGAAAGTTTGATTCAGTTTGGATCTTTTGAATCTATAGTTGTCCGATTCCAACAAAAGATCATGATGAAAGACTCCCAAAACAAAGAAGAGTCTGTCGTAGAGGATGACAAAGGATGGATAGTCGTAACTCGTCAAAAAGGGAGACACAAATTTCTTCCAAAATGAGTCGTACGACCAACAAAAACATGAAAAAGGAAGCAACCCTCATAAAATGAAGGCGAAAAGAAATAAGAAAACGTGGAAGCCTAAGCACCTGCAAGAGGAAGACAATGATCTTCCCCAATCTCAACAGTCGGTAACTTTGTTAGAGTTCCTCCCAAGAAACTTCCTTGATGATCATCTAGAGGAAGTATTAGAAATCATTACATGTCATACTATCAGTATAGTGGAAGCTAACAACAACCATATATCTCCTAAAGAAATCAATAGTTCAAAAGAATCCAAGCTTAGAACTTCTGTCTTGCCTTCAACTACTCAATCTTCAATCTTCCAAAGATTGAGTGTGGCCATGAAAGAAGAAGAAAACAAATGTCTCTGATTCATTGACCAACCAGGCTCAAGCCCATAAAGCCCACCACATAAATCTATAAATAGAGACGTTATCTTCATTTGTAGGGAGATAAAAAAAAATTTACTCGAGAAGGTCTATAGGGAAACTCCCTAACTCTTAAAGTCGATCATCCTTGAAGATTGGAGTTTCCTTTGAAGATGCAAGCTTTCTTCCAAGATTTCAACTTCAAAAACATCATGTGCTTCACTTCCTTAAATCAAGCATAGACATTCAACCAAGAGAGAAGGATCAAATACTAGAGAACGAACGACATCTCATTATAATCAACATCAACATAAGTTCAACTCCACGAATTAAATTTCTTAGAAAGTATGTGTGAACAACAAGATTGTTTTATAACACATTATATCTTATAGAATACATTAAACAATAAAACATTAACATAAAATGACTTTTAATTCTCTCCCATTTTCCACCTTCATTTTGGAATACTTTTTTGTGCAAAAAAAAAATCTTCAATAAACTCATTATTAAATAATTTTAATTATAACAATAATGTATCTTTTATACCTTTGTTTCAAAGGATGTATCTTTTGTACTTTTTAAAATTAAATTTGTTGAATTTTGTTACCATGTGATTTTTTTTATTGAATTCAAATTTTCTACATTAACAAGTTAAAAAGGTTGGGTGCTATGAACGTGTCGAAAGACTAGTTATATTAAATAAGTGAATGAGAAAATTACTTTGGTAGTTTGAGTTGGTATGGCCTATTGGTCTCTAAAGTTTTATTTTTATTTTAATAAAAAAGAGTAGTTTTTCTTAGCTCAGGATCAATACAAGTAATTTTAGTTGTACATCACATTTTCAAGCTAAAAATAATATGAAGAGGAAAGAAAGGTGGAGAGAGGAAATATAATTTTAGTATGGCAGGTTAAAATAATAATAATAAATTACTCCCGGGCAATTTAAACCTACACTTAAAAATTTGGAAACTAAAAATACGTCTTTTGAAATATTCAAGACCAAATAAATTTATTGTTAAAATTTGGTGACTAAAATAGTTCAATTTTATTCAATTTTACGCGGTTGAAAGTACACCTCAAAATTGCTTCCATGGATCAATGGGCAAGCACTTGTTAGTCATAATTAGCACATAAACCGAAATTGAGATGAAAATTAACACACCACTCAAGAACTTAGGTTCTATTGAGAGAAGAAATATCTTAAAGTTTAATTTTTAAAACTAAAAAATAAAGCCCTCAAAATAAAGGGGAAATGATCAGAAATAGGATAAAATTGGAAGGAGGAAAGAGTTTTGGGATTAATTTTAAATTTAAAGAATGGTAAGACAAATGAGTGCATAAAATGTCAAAATTGCCCCCACGTAAAGAAAAAACATAAAGTTCCCTTTTTCTCTTCATTTATCTCACGCATGCATTGGTTCTCCCTCACGACTCAACACCCTACGACGGTCAACAGCAACTACAACTGAAAGTTGGGAGCTCAGGTTTGTAAATTGTAATTCTTCTTTCCTTCTTCCTCTGACCTCTTACCAAGCCACAATCCTCCTCACCATCTTACTCTGTCAGCAATATTTTCTTCCTTAATGTCCTTTAAGAAGAAAAGAGCCCTAAACGATCAAATTGAAATTGGTCCTCCACGATTGAAAGAGGTTAGAGGAAGAAGATAACAAGTGGGAGAAGAAATTGAGTTTGTTGTGATTTAGGTGAAAGAGAAGGAAATTTCATTGAGGGTAAATTGAACTTTTCACTCATACATTGTTCTAAAATTTTATTTTATTCCATCAATCCTAAAACCCCACGGCCCCTAAAGAATGGACTATTTTTTACCATTCCCCAAAATAAAGATAGATTAATCTATAGTATCATTCACGGCTTGGATATCAAAGAGAAATAAATAACAACCACCCAACAACATATAAATAAAACAAAAAACAAAATGCTTTACAATGGAGAGCTAAAGAGATATACGTGAAGCTAAAAGACAGTATCATTCACATGAAAGTAAAAGAAGCCCAAAAGAAATGAAAGTAAAGAACCCAACAACAGATAAACAAAACCCGAGTTGTAAATAAACTTAAACCAGTGATGAACAATACAATTTTCGACAAACACTTTAAAAGAGAGATATCATCATCATCATCATCATCATCATCAAGCTAAGAAAACAATGTCCATTATGCTTACTCTCATCAACAAAGATAGAAAAGATAAAAGAAAAAATAAGTTTAATCCCTTCTTGTTCCTCTGTTTTAACCAGCAAAGGACTCCTCCTTGTGAGTCTCAATTACAAGATCAGACTCAGGCCTAGCAACACAAGTTAAAACCCAACCTTCAGCCACTTGATCATCATCAAGAAAACTCTGATCAGATTGATCCAATTTCCCTGATACCACTTTCCCAACGCATGAAGAACAAGCCCCAGCTCTGCAAGAGTAAGGAAGATCAAGCCCACTTTCCTCAGCCGCATCTAAAATGTAAAGATCAGCATTACATTCAACCGTTTTCTCTCCGTCTGGGGTTATGAGTTTCACCTTGTATGCCTTCATCGTCACTCGTCCGCCGCGGTGTTTCAGCCCGAACAGAGATTCACCCATGTTGGGAAATGGCTTGAGGCTCACTCCACCGGTAGGATTCCGACGGAGGAAGGAGGTGGCCGGAAATGGGGAGGTGATTGCAGTGGTGCTGCTCATTTTTCTTATTGTTTTTGTGTTGGATTGGAGATGAGATGAAATGGAATTGAGAGAGTGAAGAGGGTTTTTTAAAGAGGATTTTTGGGTCGTGTGGCTATAACGTGGAGAGTGAAATAGAGAGCGTGTGGATGTGAGTTAACGCCTTATCTTTTGGCAATGAATGGTAATGGTTGTGGATTCTTATCCTTCCAAAGATTTGGTTTCAAAATGTGAACAACAGCTGCTACCCAGTACTAATGGCTTCCTAAACCTTTTTGTTTTGTTTTCTTAAATAATAATCAATAAACAAAATATACTTTCGGTCTCGAGATGTCCCAAGCCCGAGTATTTACCAGGGTTTGGAATCTAGATTTGATGTCTAATGGTCTCGACATTCCTCTTTATCTCTACGATTTAACAATGTCATCATTATTTGTAACTTCTTCTAAAAGTAAATACTCCTTGCACCACAAACTGACATTAGATGTTTTCTAGTTTATATGATTGAGTCATCCAAAAGAAGAATGCACATTCTTGAAAGATGTAGTAACATTCAATTTTTTTGAATTTTTCTTAACCATAAATAATTTCATGTTCTTAAGTCTATCTCATTTAGAAATGATCCTAATTCATTCATGACTCACACCTAAACTTGGAACATTACACAAGATTTGAACTTTTTTTTATCATCGCGTTTTCATTTTTGCAAAATTAGTTCAACTAACGTAAGGATATGCAATCTTGTGATTCAAATTCCTCCGATCCTATTGTATTATAAAAACCTTGTAATCTAACTTTCTTATCAAATTGATTTGACAAGAATTAGCAATTTAAGAAAAGTCTAAACAACATATCTAACTATAACATCACCATTTTGTTATATCATCTAGTTGTAATCTTACTTAGAAACTATTTAGAAACTCAAAACTAGAAATAATAATTGAAGGAATTAAATCAAACCTAAATTCAAATCTCAATTACTCAAAATATATAAGTGTTGGAAACTAAATGATGAAATAATAATTGATTCATAAAAAGAATATTGTCTATTGGTGACTACTTGTGTCATAGTGATGACTTTGTATGAGTATTTTTTTTTTTACATTTATATGATAAGTGGATCCCACTAAATTCTTGAAACTAATAAAAACACACTACATTAGAAAATTAGGACATTGTGTAAACATTCTTCTTAAGACAAGGGTGGAACTTCAATTTGGTGTCATTGAATTTTTGCATTGGTTAGTAATGAACAGAGAAGGGTTGAAGTGGATGAATCTTCTCAAATTTGAATGAGTTGACACATGAGGTTTTCCTTAGTTGGATAGGATGAAAAAATTCGAGTCACTGACTTTTTCATCTTTGATACATGTTGAATGAAATATATATGAACACAGTGGTGGATCTAGAAATTTTATGTGGGGACACTATAACAAACACACTAAAAAATGTTTTAAAAAAATATTAGTAGCTTCAAAAATTAATTAATTTAATACTATTACAATTGTTCTCTACCAGTTTTCATGTTTTAAATCGATCCATGATAAGTTTATTATCAACTTATCAAATAAATCTTTCTCAATATAAGCTATAAGACAATCATTTATTTGTTGATCTCCAATTCGATTACGTAGTCGAGTTTTCACAATATTCATATCAGAAAATGTTCTCTCTACAGTAGCTCTTGCAACCGGTAAAATCAATGTCATTATGAGCAACGGATAAAATAATGGGTAGACCTTTTTTCTTTTTGTAACAACCATTTTCACTGCAAGATCACTAATGCTTTTTACTTCCACAAACTCAAGAGAGTTCAATAGCTGAAAAGTCTCTTGGATAAAATTGAACAAGTCGACTAAGTTTTTGTCTATTGAATGCAACAAATGGCATAAAAATAATTATAATAGGCAAGTATCTAATCCAGAACCTTACGGTTTTGTAGAATAGCACAACCACTACACCAAAACTAGAATTTAGTAAAGGTAAAGCATTATTTAATATATATTGCAATCTAACACTTCAAAATTAATATTAAAATACAAAAATCGAGAATGTGAAGGGGGCTTCAACCCCTTAATAAATCTGTTCCTGTATGGACAATAAGTTGGATTTACACTCATGTTGTCCCATTGAATTTTTTTATTGTTATTATTTTGAGTTTAGGAATTGTAAAGTGAGAGATTGAAACTATTGATATTTTTAAATGATAATTAAAGTAGTGTCTTTATTTACTAAATTATCTTATATTGATTTCAATTTCCCTACACAAGAAGAACATGCTCATTCTCTACATAAGTATGGAAAGTTGACACTTTTATTCTCCATCGCATTGTATCCTGACAATTAAAGTTCAAAGTTTTAATTGATATAACCTAAAATTTAGATTTATAAATTGATATTGGCCTTAAAAATAATTTTAAAGTCATAATTTTTTTCTTTAAAAAAATCTTTTCTTTCGAAGATTTGGAACTTGTTGGATAAAAATGCACACAAGGAACATAACGAAGAAGGGAATAGAAAAGAAGAATTACTTTCTATCATTGATAGACTCCGATCTCTTAATGTCTATCACTAAAGTAATAATTGACTATTTGGAGCCTATCACGGTTTTTTACCAATAGAAAGTAAAATTTTGCTATATTTATTTTCTAAAAAAAGCTAGCTCATTTTCTATATTTAAAAACATTCAAAACAAACAAATACATGCATATATTAATATAAAAAAAAAATTAAAAACTTAAATTTTATTTAAACTCACATAATAAAAGTTATTTAAAATATATTTCAAAAGCTATTTTAAGCAGTTGCCAAACACTATATTTTTTAAATTAAACATATGAGAATGTATTCCAAACACATCTTAAATATTAAATTGAAACATTTTAAACAATGGAACCAAAACATATACCTGAGCTTTAAAAAAATGTGATCAAAATAATGCTTCAAAACCACATTAACACAAGAAAAATGACAAATCTCAACTTGCATAGGATTGTTAGATATTATATTAAATTTGTATTTACCTGACTAACAACTTTGAGAAGAATTGGATTTAAGGACAGACTTGAAAACCACAAATTTAAATGGCAAAAACTTCAAAACTTTATGAAATATCATGAACCAATAAAGAGCATATGTCACTTAATTTCATTAGTAAAGCTAAAGGTAAATCATTTGCAATTTAATTCCTAGCCTAACCTAAGTTATTTAACAAAATAGACTTGACAATGTAATTTAGCTCTCAAACATGAAATTAATTGAAACTTCAATCTTTCTTTCCTTTAGACTATCTATATTTCTTTTGAATTTTTGTCAATTTACAAAAGATCAAACCAACACGTAGATACTTCATAACACAACTTCTAAAGTTTCTATGAACTCTTTTTGGCTTATTTTGCAGGAAAGACAAGGAGACCGCAAGCCACAATATGTGGTTTGTGTTAGTTTGCTCAAAAAGTGTGGGAACAATACTTTCCTAATCTCATTTGGTTCACTTATCTCTTGCAAAGAGGATTGGTAGTCGATGTCGATGGACCTTTAGGCGAGGACCGTAGGCAAACTGAGTCATGAGGATCTTACGAAGGTGATTATTGTTTTGTGGAGCTACAAAAATTAGCTTCATTCCTTGCATAGCGATGATGAGAAGTTCAATCTTCATTGCATCTTCAAAATGAATGATAAGTCTTCAGCTTTCTGGAAATAAGGTCAGTGAGGCGTGGGAGTTAGGATAGGTGGTTGGAGGGGTGGGGTGGGCAGTTTGTGACTCTCAAAGATCTTCTATTTGCACTAAGCCCATATTGGAAGGGGAGGTTATATTGTCAACAGCCATCTTTTGTGGGTATAATCGAACTCGTTAGACATCATTCGTGCTCTCAACGAGCTGTCTGCGAATCTGATGTAAACTGAGGATGTACCGTCTATGGATTTTATTGAAAAAGTCTGTTGAGACTTCAATTATGTTAGTGGTGTGTTTTATGCTCTAATTACAATAGTGGACCTTAGTTGTTGGTATTCTCTTGTGTTTTATGCTTGAAATACAATAGAGGACCTTAGTTGTTGATAGTCTCTTGCATAATGGTGTTATTTAAAATTAGAATAAATATCAATTTGTATCCCTAAATTTTTGGGGTTGTATATGATAATGCATCAATTTAAACCCTGAACTTGGAGTAATGTCAATCTAAACCCCAAACTAAATAATTGTACCAATTTAAACTCTAAAAATTTTACAAATATATAAATTTAAATCCTAACCTAAAATTGGTTTTAGAATGGTAGTGTAAAACTAAGAGAAATGATCGAAAAACTCCATGAGACATCTGATTAAGGACCTGAAGGCAAGCCAGAATCATTTCATGGAGATAAATACTAGATCTTGAAGCAGACTTAACTAACTAAATAGATATTCCTCCTTGTGTGTCTCAATGACAACATCTGACTGCGGGTAAGCAACACAAGTTAAAACCCAACCTTCATCCATCTGATCATCCTCAAGGTAGCTCCCATCTGACTGATCCACCTTCCCTGATACTACTTTCCCTGCACAAGAAGAGCAAGACCCTGCCCTACATGAATATGGAAGATCAAATCCCATTTGCTCAGCTCGATCAAGAATGTATTCGTCATCCGGGCACTTGAACTCCGTCTCTCCTGTTGGTGTGATCAACTTCAAGTTGTACTCTGCCATTGCAATCACTCGCCCACCTCGGCTGCTGCCGCCCTTCAGCCCAAACAAATCTTGGCCAAAGTTCAACACCAACCTTATCCTTGTTGCTGGCTGCTTCTGGAGAAAGGAGGTGTTCAACATCACATAGGAAAGTGCTAGTGAACTGGTCATTTTGCTGCTCTACCAAGATGAATGGCAACTCCCTTCTGGATCTTATTCGTATGCCTTACTCAGCTTGTAGTAGAAGAGGAGCCCACACCTGTAGATAAGAAATGAAATGAAAGGCTACGAGCTAATACTCTGTCATTTTATCAACAATCATGGGACCATGGGAATGAGAGGCCATGGCTTCCACACGCTCCTCTACCTTTCAACAGAATCATATGGCCTTAACCTAATCTTCTACATCATTAAGTCTCTCTCAAGAAACTATACAATAAACATTCTTTTTCTTTTTGCTTTTTCATTCAAGTCACAAAGTTTTCAGTAATTTGGGGATTCTTATATTCTTAGTTTCTTCCTCCACACAACTACATCCCAAACTGCCAAACTCAAAATCATATCCTAAAGCCAGTCTTACTCCTTCAGTAATTATTGAGTGTCAATCCATCGACTATCATTTCAAATAGAACCATAATATAGAAATAGACCTCAGTCATTTCTTTATGATGTGTGAAGACAAAAAAAAATATTATAAAAATGACATGGGTCTAACAATTTGGTCAACTTTTCTACATTATGAAAAGCAATCTCTCAAACTCTAAATCAAGATATTCAATTACAGCTTGGGCAAAACGCGTCAATTACCAAAAAGAAAATATCTCAGGGCTAAGAACATGTCCCCATCTCAAAATCTTTTAATTTCTACAGGTATTACTGCGTTGCTAGGCCTCCCATGTGTCAAGGGCTTCTCGAAGTTATTGCCTCCACTATGAAAATGCTTCAAGGTAGCGTAGGTCTTCTGCTTTCAAAAATACCCCTAATCACATTTGATGTTCCTGTAGATCCTCCGTACGAACAAATTGGAACCCAAGTAACCAACAGCTCCTGACAATTCAAATTTTATGTCATAAGAAAAGAAACATGAACAAAAATATACAGAAATCAAAACATAGCAAGAAATTTGGCTCTCAGATGACCATCGACATTTGCTCATAGACAGAAGTAAGAAAGACAAAGCCTTCTTTATGTTCAAGTGTTGAAGATGCCACTTCTAAGGTGCACGAGAAAGCACGAAAAAACTTGAATATGTAAGTAAAATTGTAAAACTCACCGCAAAGAATTCCCAACCCAAGGCAGAACATCAAAGTGTATCCAAAATAGAAGCTGGTTTGGAAAAAGCCGGACATCTTGGTCTTCACATAATAGTAGTATATCGAGTAGAAGTAGACATAGACAGCAGTTGAAGCAGCAGAGAAAAATGAAGTCCACTGCCAGTGATAGTTCTCGGCATTAAGCAAGAAATATGTTCCCACAATGGTCACGCAGACAGTAACTATGATGAGAATTAGAAAAACCAGCAGCATGAATCCATATACGTAGTACACCTGTGGATAGGGGGACAACAAGTTATAGGCCGAGCTAGTAAGTTGCTATGCCAATACATCCTAGAACGTCTTGTTGGAATTCCTTAAATTGATTTTAAAACTTGAAGAAACAAGCATCTCATCCATAAAGTGCTTTAGGGTGTGTTTTGTTAACTTTTTAAGCGTTTAGTTTAAAAATAAGTTATTTTGGAAAAAAAAATGAAATGTCAACCTCTCAAAATAGTTTACAAGACACTACTAACGATTATTTTAAACAGTTCTTATCAAAAGAGTTTAAATGAAAATGACTTTTTGGAAAAAAGTTTTTTTTTCTCTAATTAATCCAAATATGACATAAAAGTAACCAATAATTATTTAAATGTTATGTTACTTAGCATGCAGTGTACTGAAGTTTTGAACTACTACACTGCCAGTTAATTAACTACTAAACTCCATATTATCTTCAACTTCCAACAAGAAACAAGAAAATACTACCTTGTAGTTCCAGAAGGATGTAAAGACAAAATACATCTCTATGAAAATACTGCCAAAAGGCAGCAATCCTCCCATCATGGAGACAACAGATGGTGTGAGGTACCATTTCTTCTCAGGGATAGGACGAGGAATAGTCTTCACACGACATGGATTGTTAGGGGCACCACTCCAATTACGTCCAATTACCGTACCAAGAAGAGCCAAAGGAAAAGAAATGAAAGCCCAAATGACAAAGACCACAACCATCGTACCAAAAGGAATGGCTGCTAGAGACCCATAGAATATAGCAATAGTGTTCAAGATGAATCCAATTCCAAAGCACAAAAATGGAAATAGAGATGCTGTGAAGATCATTGATTTTATCCAGTTTTTACCTGTCATAATAACAACGTTAGAAAGGGCCAAAGAATTAAGCCAAGTGCCGAAGCCGCTGAAAGAAATCTTTAAAGTATGCTGGTATTATAACCTCAAAGAAATATGTTGGGTAGTTTTACAAATCAATATTGCGCTGAAGCCTAAAGTTAACAAATAAGTGCAGTCACTAAACTAGTAGAAATTCTTACCCCCATTGCGTGAGTACATCCCAGCACTAACATAACCAGAAATGGATGACGTAAGAGCATAACATACGATGAAAGTTGTGACAATTGCTCCTCTCCTGTATATAGAAAAGCAACAAAAGTGTCACTTGCAATCTTCCCCTTTGTTTGTAATTAGATGGAGCGGTCATAAGCAGGTTGTGATGAATGCTTATTGACACAATTTTTAAAACATTACAAAAAAATTTACTTAAATTTGTTTCCTTATGTGTTAATGTAAAAATGTCACAAACACACTTCCATACAAAGGTTAGATTTCCCAACTTACCCAACATACAACATTCCAACAATTGCCAATAGGATGACAAGCAGAACAAGCAATGCAAGCTGAGCACCTGTACCAACAACAGCTGAAAGAATTACTAAGTTACGAGGAGGCCGGAAAACATCCCCATGCACAAGTTTCCAGCCAGACTCTTCACTAACATCTCGCTCCTGAAAAAGAAGATAAAAGGTACAAAAAGAAAACAAAAAGTCACAAGATAGAGAAAAATGACGGTTGAAGACATTGAAACTTAAACTAGCATATAACATATGATAGGAAAGAAAGTATGACCAGGGTTTCCAGATCATCATCTTCACGTGCATATTTAGCATAGTCATTTCTAAGAGTCCTCATCAATATCATAGAGACCAAACCAGTGAGGAAAATGACCATCATGAATGAATTGAAAATGGAGAACCAATGAATCTGCAAAGTTTCCAAATGCCAGAAAATTATTTTGATATGGTATGTGAACACAGGCATGTAACAAAATACCACAAGAAGTTAAAGAATTTACTAAGTTAGATGGAAGGAAGAATCTCAAGATATAGGGCAAAGATATGAAAATAACACAATAAGGGAGAAGGAGGATCATCCATTACCTGATGCTCAAAGAATGGGTAGTCCAAATAAATATCAAATCGTCGAGCGAAAGTGACATTAGTCGAAATCCACTTCACAGCATATGTCAAGTCCAGTGTCTTCCCAACTTCCAACGGTTTTAAGTTTTCTTGGGTGAGATTCACGTGAATAATCTATAAAAATCACAATTTAGTTGTTAAATCATATCTATGTTGAATGCCAAACCCCCCCAAATTTTTTAAAAAAAACTATGCAAATCAGGAGGTGGAAAACAAACCTGGTCTTTATTATATTTGATGATGATGTTCTTATGCGTGTAAAGGACATGCTTCACGTTATTGCTATTCTTGTCAGGATGCAACTCACCAACAAAGCCTAAAATGAAAAGGGGGCAATAAGCATCACTTTGGACCACCAAATTGTTCATTGATCAAGATATCAAACTAAAATGTAATAAGATAAAGCACTTACCCCACAAAGGCAAATCATCTGAAGATTATTCCCCATCCAGCATCATGAAATAAAACATCAGAAGAAAGTATGGATGAGATATGAGTAGGTCTTTCAACAATTTTTTGTATAACCAATAGACATAAATAAACTTTAAGTTTTACACTTCAATCAAGAATTGTTATGTACAACAGTCAGAGAGAAACTACAAAATAAGAACATGTATCGATTTGAAGCTGAAAATGCAATTCCCTTCACTTGGGGCTTACCGGTCATACAAAAAAAGAAAACACAAGCATATAAATTAGCTCATGAGAAACATGAAAATTAAGGGGAAAATATGGAAACTCAAACAGTTCTAGTGTCTTCATGCATGGTCAGAGTACCGGTCTTAAAACACTAGACCTTCAAATCTTCTAGTGACAGTCTGTTCGCCAAATTTCAAATTTCTGTTCTAGTTATAAATATTTCTTTGGATTTGGATCGCTCTATTTGAGCCCCCAATTCTAAGTTTTTAATACAAGAAACCTGTGTAGAACATACCCATGAAGAACTCAAACCAGTAGCCATTCTCAATTGCATCCTTAAACTGCTTGACCTTTGATTCATCAAGCTCCAGTTGACAAATAGTGGTCCTCTCCACATTTTCTGCAAAAAAGAAAAGTTAAGTAGTTGCAACAGTTCATCCATGATCCCCACAAGGCCCAAATTCAACCTTCCAACATGAAAAGAAGTTGGCGTACTTTGGAACTTAATCTCAATTTGGCTGTCAATAAGTTCGTTTCCTCCAAGGACCTCGCCAAGACCACCCCATTTGTGAGCAGAATGACCAGATGGATGACAAAATGGAAGGCTGTAATAATTGTATGTTTCTTGTGGATTGTTGTACGGACCAACTTTATTCACCCATAGAGTTACTAACTCATCTTGTTGATACTACAAGGAAAAATAGAAAAAGGGTGGAACAATGGAAGGAAAAATAGAAAAATCACAACTTAACGCAAAAATAATATTATCTAAAAAAGCACGGAAGAAAATATGTCAGATACAAGACAGTGTGACAACAATCACGCCATGGTTGAAAATTTGACCTAGATAAGTTAAGAAACGACTATGGAGGCTATTTCAGATCTGAACTCTGAAATAGCTGCAACTGATTATTGAAGTATACATAAAGGCAATATTTTTGTTTGATCCAAAATTACAATTACCACAGGCTGCAACAGCAGAATAAAGTGATTGCAGAAATAACACAAAATGATTAATAGAATAAAAGATATCCAAAGCTGATAGACCTATTAATCTTTCTGGAGGCAGATAGCCAGATACCATTAGACTCTTATTACGCTTTAAAGAAACCCAAAATTTGGATCCATTAGACTCTTATTACAATACTGGGTTGATACTCTATATAGAAAAGTATTGCCAACGTAGTACGGATACAACAATGTGCAAGAAACACAATGATAGTTCTCCTATCCGTCAGAATCAAAGCGCATAGGACACGCATCAAGAAGTCAGATTGGTAGCCTCCCATCCAAATTTAATGTCAGTGGAGCGTTGATCGGCAATCAGCTAAAGACTTTTAATTCATATCGAGACATTTTTTCTGGTCATATAACACTTCGAAGATAGCCCAGTACAAGAAGTTGAAGTATGAATTTGATTATCCCATCTAATTAAGACAATTATCAACGACCATCCAGGCTCACGACGAGCATAAAATATAGTGATACACCCAAGATCTCTCGTACGTCCCCATTTCGTTTCACTTCAGAGGTCCATTTCGGACGTGAAAGACTGTCGACACAAAAAAGATAGCATAGGTACAACCCCAGACGAGATTGAGATCTCGTAACCCTTAGCATCATCCACACTCCACTAAAACGAACATCCAACGAAATTCATGAAGTCCGAGAGCTTAAAAATATAAATAATCAGACAAGGTAACCAAAATCCCCCTCCCCCCTCCCATCCCCAAGCATCCAAGACCTAGAAATACCAATTTCTACAACCACTAAACCAAAAACCCAGATCTAAAAGAACGCAGGATTCCACAGATCTGGGTCAATACAAAAGAAGATAGCAAGATCTGACAATTTAATGGCTAAAAGAGACAGTGAAGAACCAAAGCAATGGCGCGTAAACCAATTAACATCACCATTTTGATTTTCCTGGGAGTTGGAGGGGGGAAGAAATGGAGAGATCAAGAAGAAGGAAATGTGTACCTTGTGATCAGACTCGGAAGCGAGGACTATGGAGAGTGAGGAAATGAGAAGGGAAGAGAAGAAGAAGAAGGTGACGGAAGAGGATCGTAGGGTGGAGGACATGGTGATCACCGGCGAAGGTCGAACTGAATTGGGCGGTCGAGATGGCCTCCTTTTACCACTACCTGGATTTCTTTGTTCATTCAAGGCGATGCGTTTAAAAACTCCGATTCTCTGCATTTTGCTCAACTATGAAGTACAAAGTGGGCCACCTCGGCCCAATTACTCCGACAGTTTTACTTTTAAATTGGGCCTGGATTTTCGGAATCGGCTCATCCAAAAATACTTATATTTAACTTTTTTTTTTCCTTCCTCTTTAATAATATAATAATAGTTATAGTTTTTTTTAAATAAATATTTTAAATGAGCAAGCTGCAAATATGACGGTCGGATAAACCACGATAGAAATATATGTCTATCATGATATATGTATATCCTGATTTATCACAAGTCGACAATAATCTTTTCTCTATGCTTTTTTATTTATTTTAGTTAACTATTACAAGTATGGATTCATATACCAAGTTGGTGGTTGATTTTAATTAAAGAAATTGTTGTCTGTTTGCTTTTAATTTTTGAAAACATATCCGTCCATTGTATTTCACTACCTGAATACTGTTATTTTTATTGTTATTATTATTTTCGTAAGAGTTGAGTTTAAGAAAATAGAGGTCACATTGATTAAAATTACAAAAACTAAAATCAAAAGAGTTTAAAAAGATGTGAACCAGAATGATTTTAACTCAATCTTTCATTATTACGAAAACAACAAACAAACCACCACATAATCACCCTAAAATAGTGGCATTAATGTATTAGTTCAAGCATTGCAATTATTAATGTCTAATAATGTGAAATTAAATTTAGCATTGATTGCAATTATATGATTAATGTTTGCTTAATCTTTTACGAATCTACATTATATATTTAAAGTATACTTATCAAAGCAATGGTGTATAGACCTATTTTTATTAGTATTTGCAATATTTGCTACCATTTATAATGCTAAAAACCTTTCTGAATTTACTAATGCTAAAAACCTTGTTGTATATATCTACTAATGCTAAGTTTGAGAACGATCAAATAGATTGAGTATGGTGTTTATTTGAATAAAATTATAAAAAACAATATCAATTTCACAACTATATTAACTAAGAATGCTAACGAGTTTACGAAAATTGTGGAAAATTATTCTCAATTGGAGTCAATTGTTACGTCACTTGTTAAAGCGTTCGCCTCTCAAATTTTTTGACCCTTCTCATTCTCGATGGGATTTGTCTTAGTTATTCACGACATCATATATCTTTTCAGAAAAAAGACTGGCGAAAATTAATAAGGAAGAGTGAACCCTCTCTTTCAAGACACTAAGGGCCATCTTCAACTTCAAGGGATGCTACCTCTCCTTAAAGATGAGCTTTTCACCTCTCAGATCTTGGGCGCCTACCTAGAAGCTTCCTCCTCCTCTCCGTTTGGTCGCGCTATTGCTTTACCTCAAAAGGAGTCTTAACCTAGGCTTTTTCTTTTCGACTATAATATCCCTGTCTTATGGAACCTTGTAAATAAATTCAATGAGTTGAAACATAAGAATCAAAGTCAATTGACTTGAAAGTTAGGCCGACGAAAATACGATCTAACGATCTTTCTTATTGATCGAAAGAAGATGAGGCATCCAAAAGAGCTTTTTTATTTTATTTTATTTTATTACATATATATTTATTTTTTATTTTATTTTGAGCATACTTACTCTCATGCCATGGTTTAAGCTTTAGGCTCACGGAAATGGGGGAGACTAGACAGGTTCAATGCCTAAAAAAAGGGCCAAAAGAAAAAGATGTGGAAAGAAGGCATGATGTTCAATTTCTTTCCCGAGACTGGAAAGGAGATGCTAAGAAGAATGAAAGGAAGTCCATTACTGGTGATCTCGTCTTGCTTGCTGGGAGAGAGGACCACCTTCCAGATAGCGAACGATCACTCAGCAATTCAGACTAAGAGAAAGGGGCCGGGAATGAGTACCTATCCCTTACGGGAATCGAAGCCCTGTCTTCGAGATGAAAAGACGATGTCCTAACCACTGGACGGACCTCTGAATATACCGGTGGGCTCCAGAATGGAAGTCCTTCCTTTGATTGATATACGCAATTTGAGGATTTCCTTTGTCTTTATCTTGGCGATTTCTGAATTCGGCGGGTCAACCCCCAACCCCCACCGATGAGAGACCAAGGACGCCCCAGAATCGACTCAATTACGAAAGAAATAAGAAGATATTCAGATGCTCCGCACTTGCACGAGACTCCCTCTTCATTGATCCTCTCCCATAGTAATGGAATAGTCTTGATAAAAGAGAAAAAGTGATCGAGCCCTCTCATAGCTATTACATTGAGCGGAGGCGCAAAGAATATTGAGAGTTCATATAGACCTTTGTTTTTGGCGCGTAGTGGGCAGTCGAAATTCAGCCTTTCCTTCGGAACCTGCTCAGCGCGATGAAATAAGAAGATATTCAGATGCTCAGCTCTTCTCTTTTCTCTATCTGGAAATGAATAAAGAAATTGATCTCTTCTTCTCTGAATAAGTTTAAGAGAAAAATAGAAGTCCTTTATCCACGCATATTTCATTGCGCCTCGTTTATTTCCATATTAACCTCTCTCTTCCTTCGAAACCTGCTCAAGAATTGATAACGAAAAGATATATTGCCTTTATCAAGCACTTAATTCTCTTGACTATAAAAAAGAACTCGCACCTTTTCTAAACCTATAAAGTCGAGCCCTCCGTTTTTAGTTCCACAATATTCGATACCAGCCCAAAGAATATTGCGAGCAAAGAATATTGCGAAAAACAATTTTTTTTGTTAGTTTTTTTCTTTAAATAATTAAATTAACTTAACTTTTTAATTAAAATTTAAATGAAAAACTGTTAAAAAATTTAATACTATTAACTTCAATTTATTTTAAATAAAAATAATTAAAAAAAAACAGAAATGAGGAATTTTTCCTTGCAAAAACCTGATCTTCGACCTCGACTCCCTAAAACGGGGAATGAGGCGGAGATGTGGATGGAGATTCCCCACCGGGACAAGGAGTGTCTCCCCGCGGCCCCATTGCCAACCTTTTGATCAACTTCAGCGAACAGTGCTACCAAACTCTAATCACCATTTTTCAATGACTACCATCAGCCACTGTTTCCAATTACAGTTTTTCAGCAATGGTTTGTGACCAACTTTTTAATAAAAACATTTTTTAAAAAAAATATAAAAATAAATAAGTAAAACATATTTATTATAATTAATTGGTTAAATAATTTTATAAGTATTTGAAAATCGTTTTCAAAAGTTTGGAACCAAACAAAATTTTGATGACTTAGAAATCAATTTTACAAAATCAATTGTACCTACTTTTTTTATAAAAAAAATCACTACTCCAACTCTTGCTCCTAAACACGCCCTAAGTCTATAAGAAACTTTAGCACTGGTAGGTTACAATTAAAGCATGAAGCACGACACTACAAGAAATCGAAGAATTTTCGACGTCGAGACCAACGTTGAAAATTAAAATGTTGGCACAAATGACCAATAACGACGCAGGCAATATGGCGTCGGCTTAGGGGAGCAAGCTCGACATCATAATTCAAAACGTCGCGCTTGATCTGTCACTTTTATTTTTTAAAATTTATCATCCACATTTCCTCGACGCACAATAAAACAACATGAGGAAAGATAAAATATTAATTTTGTTCTTAAACTTTCCCCAACACTGAGGACAATAACATCGGGAAATGTTGAAATAAATATGTAACCGTTGCGCTTTCCTTGACGCAATGGAGGACGACGTCGGGGAATAGTTAAATGATTATTTAAATGTTAACATTTTCCCGACGTAACTGTACAAACGTTAGCATTAGTATAAACTAATGCCGACTTACACTTTGACCCCGTCAGGGAAAGTTGGTAATAAATTTTACGGATTAATTTTTTCCGACCCCATTAGTGAAACGCCGACCTTAGTTTCGACTAATGCCAATGTTTTTCTTTATGGCGTTGAGAAAATGTCTATTGGCCGACGTTTTCGAACTGTGTCGATAATTCCTAAATCTATTTGTTGTTATGTGTTCACATAACACAGAATGCACGAAGGAGAAAGAAAATGAACAAGTCGTCGTTCATTACCGTCGTTCAATCTTCACTGTCGGTGTATCCGTCGGCCACCATCGTTCGTCCTCCCTCGTCGCCAACCCCCACCGCCCTACAAAGCAAGGTTAGTTTTTTAAAAAAATTATAAAAATAAATGTATACATTATATAATGTATGTATTAGAAAAATGTATGTGTAATGTGTGTATTGATATTATGTGTAATTTGAATTTGAGATTTTATGTGTAATGTATTATAATGTATGTTTTCATGTGGAATGTATGAGATTGTCTAAGATTGTATGTGTAAATTCATATTGAAATTCATATTATATAATGTATGTATAATGTATGTTTTTAGCATTTGAGATTGAATTTGATATTTAATTTAAATTTGAATTTGAATATGAATTTCTATTTAAATTCAATTCGAATTTGAATTTTTGAAAATGTTAGATATTTAATTGAAAAGGTTGACATAATCTGTGGTTGATTTATTTTATGACTATCTTGCAATTATGGTAGTCTGGTTTTTATGTCAAAATTAAAAATCTGCTACTAGTGTTGGAGATTCTTATGTAATTTTTAATTAAGTATTTATAAAGTGTTAGGTATGTTGCAAGTGTTAGGTAGATTTAAACTTAATTTTAGTGCAAGAAAGGTAATGAAAGAAATGGTTAATTGCAACTAAAAATAATTTGTGGCAAGCTGGGAGTGCGACATGGTCATATATTTTTGGTTTGGAGGCCTTTTTGTTGGTTGCCTCCCGTTTTGTGGGCTCTTTCTTTCAATGACCTTGTATTCTTTTGTTCTTCTCAATGAAAGTTCAGTTGATGAAAAAAAAAAGAAAGAGCTGTGATTTGACGTCAATCTTATCTATTTCTACCTTAGTTAATAGTGTATACATAATGTGGGAAGGTAGAGAAGGCAGTAGGTTATTTCATCGATTATGGTATAATTATTTACAAGCAGGGAACATTGTCTTCATATTTAGCATTAACCACTAGTCCTAACAATTAACCAATACTAAGAATATATGTACACATACCTCACGTTGAAGATTGAGTTATCTTAGCCACATGCCTCACGTTGAAGAACCTGTGAACTTTTACTAAACATTTGGAAACATGAGTTTCAAATACAAAAAATTGGGATGATCTAAACGATTATGCCACAATATTATTCTACCACAATTGTCTATAAATATTTGTTCATACCTAAGTTCTTAACTTGGCACTTAGGAATATTCAGGACATACGCCTGAGGATTCTTTAGCATTGTCAATCGTCGTGTACTAATTCAATCCTGAAAAATACGATTGTGTGAGTGAAATGTTATTGCAGTGAAATTTTTAACTAGTGTAAGTTTGCTTACGGATGAAATATTACATATAAGGTTTGTGACATGCTGACGTTTTCTAAGATGAGATCTTTAGAGATAAAGACTTTGCTAGTTCTCACTATTTTAGAGTAAGTCTCATCAATAATCGCTAGCTATTTTTTTATTTATTATAAAGCAAATTTAGACTCGTTTTCTAAGTGACCAAAGTCCCACATTAATATTTTTTATTTATTATAAAGCAAATTTAGACTCATTTTGTTTTATGGGATGACTTCTAGCTATATTTCTCTTGGCAAATTTCCGCATTTATCTGTAATCTGAAACAACCTTTTATTTCTGAAATCAGCTCAATTCTAATCTCTATTGTATAGAAAATAACGAACAGTTAGTTTATGGGTGCGTTAATACACACACACATACAGTTTTGTCCGGTGGATCCCAATTTGAAATTTCATGAATTGGGTACTCTTGGTTACAGAATATTGACGTGGACCAAATTGTTGAACAATACCAATCACAATCAGCCTGCACACCTCAACCTTCAGTTTCTAAGTTTCCATCAATTACTCCAATAATTGTGAAAGATAATGTTGCCAGACAAGAGGACTCTAATTATCCAGATGAGTTGTGCACTAATTGCAGTCATGGTTTCAAGGTGTAGAACATTGTATTATATCTTTATCCAATGTTCTATCTGCTATTATATTTTGTTCAGCAATTCATTGTTACCAACTTATGTTACAGATAGAACTATGCCCAGAAGCTTCAAGCCATTTGCAGGAGTTGAAAGTTAGGCTAATCTCTATATCAAATGACCTGCTTGATAATGTTAATAACCTGAGCCCAGTGTAGATCGATAAGCTTCGGCAAGAAAGGTTTGCTATCCAGTATCCAATCTAATTTATAAATAGGAGTTTATGTAAAATGTTAAACTTGCATGCACATATGTATATAAATAAAGACCAAAAGAACATAACAGAATGAATTTTGGTTGGATCTATTTATGTACAAGTAGAATAAATTTATTTCCTTTTTATATTGTAGTTAGGTTGTCTGTTGCTTATCTATATGCATAAAACGTAAGAAATAGGAACTTGAATTATCGTTTCCATTCATTTGCAGAATACATCTAAATAAACAAATTCAGCTATTAGAAAGACATATTTCTCTAGATGCAGTTAATGAGGAAAGGCGCAGGTCTCATCTTTTTGCAACAACGGTTACTCCGAAGACTTTTCATTTTGAAACACCTCAAGGAGTTGAATTCAGAACCGATGCAAAACTAAATTCTTCATATGTTCACCAAGACTTTGAGCGTAGAAGGATTGAGCCATGGAATTCAATGGGTTCATCCTATGTAGATGAAAGATTTGGAATGTCATCTGGTCCAGTGGAGAGAGAACCATACATCCCCAAGGTGATTGATGTCAACTACATTAAAGGTTGTGGAGCAGCCGAAATTTTTCTTGGACAAAGGAGTTGGAGGTGATACACTAAGGCTATTAAGCTTATGTGTTTTTCTATGCTCATTGTCCTTTATCTTATATTTGATTTTTTATGCTTTAAGGCTAATAACAAAAAAGTGTTCGGTAATCACTCATTTTGTCCGAATCAAAGAGAGGTCATTAATGCTACAATGAGTGGGTATGACGTCCTTGTTCTAATGCCAACTGGAGGGGGAAAGAGTCTAACCTACCAGGTAAATGAACATATCTTGAAACCTCAGGCATTTGCTATTAGGTTTCCCGTGTTTATTGATAATTGTTTGGTGCTTCTGAAAGTAGCATCAAACTTCTTTTAGGAGAAGCGCAAGAAAAGATATGTTTAACTACTAAGTGTTTGTACTTAGGAAGACGTACCCAACTCACTGTTGGTCTGTAGCACTGACTTCTATGGTCAGTTGGCCAATAGTTGCAGGGAGGAGAACAAGAAGAGACGCGTAGGGAAGGGAAGAGGGAATGGAGGAAGAAAAAGATATAAGATGACTTGTCACTATACAGATGTTAAATGAAAAGCACATGCAAACATTGTAACTGCAAAATAGTAATAACAAGAGAGCAAGTAAAGTCACGTGGAAATTGGTAACCTAGATCGATGAAAATCCACCTACGTCTGAAGTGTAGTGTGCCTAGACAAGATAATCCACTAGTATTAAAGAGTCAAACAATTACAACTTGGTACTTATTTGCAATACAATAACTACTACAACTACTCATGTAGAGCCCACTCGCACATCACCTAGACATGACCCAAATGCTAATTAATGTTGCTGAGATTGTGGAATCACTTTCTAGGTGATTGGTGCTAATTAATGTGTTCGAATTAGTATGGCCCAAATGCTAATGGTAAATATTGATTCAAGGATTAATGTGTAATTGTTAGTCTATATTTGATTAATAGATGAACAGCTGACTCTTTAAAAGAATGTTTAAAATGTACACATTCGACATTCTGAAAAACGGTCCTTTGAGTACATCTTTTATATTTATTAAATCTCATCTTCATGTACTTTGCTGACACTGATCCCAAAAATGTAAATAACCATTGACAACCAATCCACCATTTCTTGTATTGTATGAAATTAATTTTGATATTATTGTTCTGATTATCATATAATATGTGTTCGATTGTATTATCTAATTATCAAATGGTTCTTGGATGTATGGTGGTAAGATGTACTTTGCTTGAAAATTTTGAACTAAGTCAAGTCTAGTTACATTTGATATATATATATATATATATATATATATATATATGTTATTTTAGGGTTAGAATATTTTTAGATCAAATCTTCTACTTCAACCACTCTAACTTAATATATACATCTTTAACTTACCATTGTGCCCATGTAATTATTATTGTTAAGTAATTATTCCTACTTTCAGTATTTTTTTTGTTGTCTCTAATCTTCCATGGAAGTTTCGTTAACTTCAATGCTACCAACACTCAATTCCCACTTCCACTCACTTCAATTGTCCCTGCTGCTCTTCTTGTCGTTCTTGTTGCTCTTGTTATTCCTGATTCGAAACTTCTGTTGTGCTGGGGTTTGGTTCAGTTCAATTTTTTTTTTTTTTTGTCTTTGATTGTGTCTGTGTTACCGGTGGTGTGTCTTTTTGGGGTTTGGAATTCATTTGTTAGGGTTGTTTTTTTGTTGTAGTTAATGGATTTATCTAATTCTCAGTCCAATATTTCTCGTGGACGTGTTTCACCGCCCCACCGTTCTCAGATTGCTGATGATTCTATACTGCTTCATCTTGATTCTTCTAGACGGGGACCCACGTATTCGTCACCCCCAGTTCCTCTCCAGTTGATGGAACCACAGACGGAGAATCCTAGAGATGAGAATGGAGATGCGAAGAGAGATGATGATGAATGCGACGATAGAGATGTAGAGGAGTTTCGTATTCTGGGTCATTCTATGTGCTGAAGCGGCGAAGAGATGGTGAATCTTCGTCTTTATTGGGTTCTACGAAGAGAGTTTCGTGTGAATTTGATATAGAGACACGAAGGAGTTCTGTACGCTCGTGGGGTAATCAGACCCTTCGAGCTGCGGATCCTAAGTTGTATGGGATTATGGAGAAAGATAAACAGAGGCAAATCAATGGCATTGAATTGATTGCTTCAGAAAATTATGTGTGTCGAGCTGTAATGGAAGCCACTTGACTAATAAGTACTCAGAAGGTATGCCTGGCGCGAGGTATTACAATGGAAATCAATATATAGATGAGATTGAAATCCTTTGTCGTGAGCGCGCATTGGCAGCGTTTGATCTTAATCCTCATTCGTGGGGAGTTAACGTTCAACCTTATTCATGCACGTCTGCAAATTTTTCCGTCTATACTGGTTTGTTACTGCCAGGAGATCGAATAATGGCATTGGATTCTCCTTCTTGTGGCAATCCTAGTCATGGTTATTGTACCCGAAATGGGAAAAAAGTTGCAGGGGCCTCAATTTTTTTTGAGAGTTTTCCATATAAGGTGAATCCGCAATCTGGTTATATAGATTATGATAAGCTTGAGGAGAGGGCGCTTGACTTTCGCCCTAAACTACTTATTTGTGGAGGGAGCGCGTATCCTCGTGAATTGGATTATGCAAGGTTTAGGCAGATTGCAGATAAGTGTGGAGCAGTTCTGATGTGTGATATGGCTCAAATTAGTGGCCTTGTTGCTGCTAAGGTGTGAATTTTTTAGCCTTTGAATGTCTGTGTATAAAGTTTTTTGGTTCGAGTCCATGAAGTTCTTGGTTTTCTTATCATATGTTCTAATTACTATCACGTTCTCATTCTCTTGGGTTGCAATGTAGCTGGTTGTTAATATATTCATAATCTTTGAATTGTTCTACCTGACAGTCAGACAAGGTTTCAAAGGTGGTTGTGTAAAAATTTATTGTTGTTTTTAGCATTTAGGTTATGAATGACTATGAAACTTAATGATAGGAAAATGTAACTTATCAAGAGATTATGGAGAGACTGATTTTAGGTCTTAACCCTAGTTTAGAAGTGCATTGGGCCAAGATGTCAACCCCATGGATATTTTTTTTGGACCAAAACGTTTTGGTATTTATTCTTTCATGGTGGATATGTAGTTATCAGGAAAACTCAAAGCTTGACCGACATCTATTGCGTTGGTTCATACATGATTAACGTTTAGCACAAGTTTTTCTCACACTTGTCGAAGTATAAGCGAAGTTAGAGGTTTCCTGGATAAGTGAGGGTCGAACACAGAGAATTTCTATCAAAGCTTAGCCATAACACTTGCTTTTTAACCAGGCGGTATAAATTCTATATAGTATTAGTATAAAACTATACTGATCTACTTATTTACACAGAGGATTATGTAGAGGGTAATGGAATGGGTGGTTATGGCATGCGAACTAACTTGCGTTAAGAGGGATGAAGGAAAGTCTTAGTATTCTAGGCGATCTAAGCTATTTAACATCTCCTTGATGCAAATAGATCACTTGACCATTTTATATTTAAGGCGGGCAACCTCTCAGCGTTTAAATACTACAATTGTTCTTTTTTTGAGACACAAATGGTAAAGATAAACCAAGGGATATACATCTAGGTTTCCTTAATTATAAGCATGATATTTGACTCTCTATTTAAGGTGAGCAACCTCTTGAAGCCTAAACACCACACTTGTTCTCATTTCTAGACACAAATGATTGAGTCAAAACACTAAAATGAAGTTTGTTTTCAAACTCTCTTCTGCGCATGTTTAGCTATGTCGTAACTACTTACTCTTAAACAGTTGGCGAACAACTCTGTGTCACACCCCAATCTGCAAGACGACCAAAACACGAGAAGTAAAGTGGATAGGATGCGATTTAGCTTAAACTTTGCTATTGGTCTTATTGCTAATCTTATTCTCATCTCCTTTTAAACTACTAAGTTATAAAGATAACATAACACAACGGAAGTCGTAACGTAACTTTATTAATAACAGGCGTTTGATGCATAAATAAAACACATTGTCCAAATAAATGATGCTTAACTATTTCCAAAACGAATGAATTCATCGCACCGAAAACCTTCAACCCTCTTCTCTACTTGGCCTAAATGTCTGATCCTGGAAGATAAGATTTTTTTTAAAACGTCAATCAAAAGACTCGGTGAGGTTTTATAAAAACCTTTCGCAATACCTTTTCATAATCATTTCGCAAAAGTAATATCAAGTCATTTAAACATATCAACAAATCATTTCATTTCGCCAAGGATCCTAAATCACTCTCTACGTTAGGTCACGTAATTTCGCGTTTAGACTACTGAATCATCATCATCCAAGAGTATCCTCATTCGTCATTGTTGCTCAGGTCGTTAAGCATTATACGCTCCTTTCAACGCATAAACCAACTTCATCACCATGTAGTCCCATACACTCATGGTGACCTTTAAAGGGCCGTTTGGCCCAAGGGTTATCACTATGGGGTTAGGGTTATGGTAACCCAACCCTTGGTTGGGGGAAAGATTATCATAATCCTTGTTTTAGGTTTATCATAACCTCTCTTCCTTCTCAATCCCTCCTCAACTCCCTTATTTCATTTTTTTTTTTAATTTTACTCTTTTATTTATCAAATGTCATTTGTTTTTAATTAATTTAATAATCTTAAAAAAAATATTGTTTTTAACTTATGAAATTAATTTTAATTAAATATTAATTGTGATTAGTTTACGTATTTAGTCCTCATATTTAACTTTTTTTTCTTTATTTTATTATTTCATGTCTTTTATTTGTTTTTTTCTTTTATTCGTTTTTCATGTTTTCAAATATTTTATTTTAAAACTAATCTATCTATATCTAACCTATTTCATTTTAAAACTAGTCTATCATATCTAACCTATTTATGATAAATTTATGTCAAATGAATATCTACAAAAATGAATTTTATTAAATTTATAAAAAAATCAAAACAAAATCAAATTAGACTTTTTAATATTAAATTAAATAACTTTTAAATACTTAAATAACCTTAAAAAAATGTATAGCAAATACTTTAAAAAGGATTTAAACTTTAAATGTATAAGAATTTTCTTTAAAAAAATCTATTTAATGACGTGATTTGATTTAAGATTTATTTGAATTCAATTTTGAATCTAAAAATTTTACCAAATTATGCTCGTATTTTTCTAAAATGAAAAAAAAAGTGGACAATGATTAAGATTTGCATTTATTAAATATTCTATATAAATATGGTAAGTGATTAATTATATTATGGTAATATTATAATAAAAATTGTCCATTAATTATTTTTCTTTTTGTGATTTTGTTAAAAAATTCTCCCCTCCCGCTTTCTCTCTCACTTTTCAATTTTTCTCTCCGTCCATTCTTTTGCTTGTTTTGCATTGTTTTTCATATATTTCACGTAATTATAATTCATATTGAATAATAATGTGTATATTTTATTAATGAAAGGTTTTTATATCAATTTGTTTATGTATTTTATTTAAATATTCATATCTTACGTAGTAATTAATACATTATGTTTGAAATAATGGTGATTATGTATGAAAGTTGTTTTTGTTTACATTAACATGAATGAGAAAAAATTATGATGAGTACATATAATATATGCCATTAAAACACTAATTGTTATCTGGTAGAAGAAAACTGAATATATTTGCAATGTAGGGAATTTGATGAAAGAATAATATATATGAAACAATAGATTGTATATTTTATGAATGAAATGTTATGCTATCAATTTACTGGTTTATGTATTTTATTTCAAATATTCATTTTATATGTAATAAATAGTAAGTTATGTTTGAAATAACAGTGATTACGAGTATATTATAGTAAATATTGTTCATTTAAGGTTAGTAAGAATTTATATTTCGTATTCGAAATATACTATGGTATATTGAATATATTCAAGATAACATCACTTATGTATTATTAAATATATGAAGTTGTATATATGTAATAAATCACATAAGATATATGTATTATGCAGTAGTATATATATATAAATTAAAAAAGAAAATACTGATCGGATACATAATCCATGTTAGATATAGTAAGAAAAAATCACATAACATAAAAAAAAAAAATGTGTTGTATTATTGAATATATGAAGTGGTATATACGTAACAAATCACAAAACATAAACGAATTATTCAGCAGCATATATGTAAGAAATTAAAAAAAAATAATGAATGAATATATAATATGTGTATACATTGGTATATATACGCAATGATAAAAAATTACAAAACATAAAAAATGATGTGTATGTATTATTGAATATATGTAGCAGTATATATGTAACAAACCACGTAACATAAATTTATTATTCAGTGGTATACCATAGTATGTACGAACGACGAGACATTTAATACAAATTATATGTTGAACATGACGGGAAGATGAACTATACAATAAAAAATTAAACAAAATATGAGAAACATGATCGAAATATATGCTACGAAACAGAAAAAGAAAGAACAAATTTTTTAAAGAAAAAAATATATGCTACGAAACATAAGAAGAACTAATACATATGTCATATTATATATGTGCAAAATCTCGGTAAATTACGAAATTTGAAGAAAAGAAAAACGAAAGTAATTGATTGAAATTTAAAGAAAAATAAAGTAATTGAGGAAGACAACTAACTGGAAGTTATATATAAAACGAAATTTCAAAATAAATTGAATAACCAAATTGAAGAATGATATTGATAACAACGAAATTGATGGAATAAACGACTGAAATTGAATTACGAAGAATACAAAATCTTCGCCGACATTGGAATTTTTATCTCATAATATTCGTGGGTGATGCAAATAATGATATAATGTTATTTTTAATCATTAAATTATTATATATTATAAAATATTTCATTTTATATTCAATTAATAAAATATTTATAATTAATTTCTATAATAAATTTATACTTTAATTAATATGCCAAATAAAGAAGTTGTAATTTACATAATTAATTTAGTATAATATAAATAAGGAAATCATTTGAATTTAATTTCAAAAATTATATATAGTTAATAATTATTATGAGGTTATAGTTGTCCTAAAAATTTACGAAAACCTAATCAAAAAAATAAATTATAAATTTTTATAAAAAAAATAAATTTCATAACAATAGGTATATAACTCTTCTACCAAACACATTTATCATAACCATCCCACCATCCTTCCTACATAACTCTTTCTCCAAACACCTATTATCGTAACTACCCTATAACCCTTTCTACATTTTTGAGACATACTATTATAACAGTAGTTTTATCATAATACCAACTCTTCCATAATCCAAAGGGCACAATGTTTGGGAGGTTACACAAAATAGAAAGTCATTTTTTTAAAATATATAGATTTTTATTTTTTTAATAGGAAAATAGAAAAGCCTTGAACCATAAAACCTTCGAAGCCTTTCACAATTAACAACACTCATATCCGAATTGAGTTATACGTTAAACTCGAGTCTATTTATTTATTATTTATTTTGTTTGCAAATTGTTACATACGATCGAAATTAAATTGAAATGGAATATCATCCCGCCATCGTAACCCGCCACTTTTTCCACCACTTGCACTTTTGGGGCTCTCATCCACCGTCGGCGATCACCCAGTTTTTTATTTCGTCTTTCACCTTTTGGGCCTCACATCCGCCGGACGATCCCCTTTCGTCACCTTCTTCTTCGCCTCACTCTGCATTTCCTCACTGTCTCCGAGTTTGATCACAAGGTACAGCTTTCGCTCTTCTTGTTGTCTCCATTTATCCCTCCTCCAACTCGCAAGAACTTCAAAATGGCGATGTCATAACTAAAAGCGGCAATATTTTTGGTCATTATATTGTTTAATCAGCATTCGCTATCTTTCATTCTTACTTACAATTGCATATGAAAATTTTAAGAAGTTTTGTTGTGTTTTAGGGCATCGATCCTTAGGCATCCGTGTGAAGTATCGAGGAAGAAAACATGCGAGAAGAGTAACGGCCCTGTCACTTATTATTACATCTCCTTTACGTATTATATTTAGTGTTTAACTCCATTTGGTCTGTATGCTGCAGTCTAGTCAATTCAGGGGACGGTCTCAAATTTGGTGGTAAATGTCCTAAAATGAATTGGTTGGAACACTCCAAAGCACATAAAGATTTCTCATGCCAAAAGAAGTTTCTATGCTCGAATTTTCTTTTCTGTTTACCCGAACAAAGGCCTTCTACTACAGGATCAACTGACACTGGGTATCTAGCCCATTAATTGGCTTAAATTTCGTATATCCTTATCGAACTGCTCATACCCTTTGCCTTATTTTCATCAAGCAATGATAATTCATCGTTCGTTTTCTTTGCCCTTCTGCACTAAGTTTCCCAGTTAATTGGTACTCACTGGTCTTCGAGATTGCTTATTTTCCCTCCTGTTTGAAGGCATGACATGGCAAGAGATCTGACTTTTTGAATTTCCTACTGACTTTAATTATTTTCTCAATCAATGTCTCAGACCCATATTTTATTTTTAACTATATACTATGTATTGAATGACATAATTAAAGCTTTTTTATTGATTAAACGTTGGCTAGAAAGACAATAGGGATGTTAACCTTAAAGCAAGTGACAAAAGAAATAAAAAGGCTATATTCCTCATGATTGCCTCTGTCTCCAGTCTTCCTCCCCTTTTATGTTTGGTAGCCTCCTTGGCTACCATCATGCCTCGGCTTCTCTCCCGAGCTATTTATAGTCTTTTGATCTTTAATTTTGTTTCTTTTGGATTTGGATAGTAGACCTTATAACGTTAGACCTTTCCAGGTAACTGTAGAAAGGATCTATTGAAGTTTATAGTAAATTAGAGGAAACCATACCAAAAGCGGGAAAGAGATAGTTTCTCATGATTTATTAGTTTTTTCTTTTCTTGTGTTTAGGAATTTGGCCTGTCAGATGCAGAATCTTCAAAGAATACAAAGATCACAGGTTGAAAAGGTAAAATCACAACTTCATTTAAAAAGAAACGTAAATGAAAGAAATGGTTAATTGCAACTAAAAATAATTTGTGGCAAGCTGGGAGTGCGACATGGTCATATTTTTTTGGTTTGGAGGCCTTTTTGTTGGTTGCCTCCCGTTTTGTGGGATCTTTCTTTCAATGTCCTTGTATTCTTTTGTTTTTCTCAATGAAAGTTCGGTTGATAAAAAAAAAAAGAAAGAGGAATGATTTGATGTCAATCTTATCTATTTCTACCTTAGTTAATAGTGTATACATAATGTGGGAAGGTAGGGAACATTGTCTTTATATGTAGCATTAACCATTAGTCCTAACAATTAACCAATACTAAGAATATATGTACACATACATATATATATTATGTATATGATATGAAGAAAAGATAAGTTTATTTCTTCTTGTTATTTTTTATAGACGATTTCTCAGTTTAAAGAGGGGAGGGAATACATATAAGCAAAAACTGAAAAACAAAAATAAAGCAAAAATTAAGGAAACATATTTAGAGAGAAGGAAATATGTAAAGATACTGTAGCTGTATCCTTGTATTGAAATTCTTAAAGGAATTACAATATGAGTTCAAAAAAGAAGAAATAATAACATTGAACAATAGACCTGGACCCTTCTGCCTCTTCCCCGCAAGGATGAAGCCGTCTCCTCCTTTCCTGAAAATTCTTCCCCCTCTCTCTCTCTTCTCCTTCTATTTATACTGGCCCACTGCGTGGTGGTCCTGCCCTTCTTCCTCTCCCCCTGATCCACGTGTCATTCTGTTTTTACTATTCCTTCTACTATACGTGAGGAGTATAGGAGGTCTAGCAAAATACTAGACAAGGAAAAAACTAATGATATTAATGGGAGAATATTTTCTTATTTTCAGCACTCCCCTTCAAGCTAGATTGCATATGTTGATTAAATCCAATTTGGTCTTCAATGTATGAAAAACGTTCTGGAATAGAGCCTTGGTGAGGATGTCAGCAATTTGCATCTTGGTAGGCATATAGTTAAGGTTGTAGAAACTTCTAAGAGGTGTCTATTTTTTCTTTAAGCAATCCCATTTTGTTTGGGAATATCTGGGCATGTACGTAAGTGAACAATACCTTTTTATTTAGAAATGTTTCTAACGACATGTTAAAGTAATCCCTAGCATTATTAGAGTGAAGAATTTGGATTGTGTTGAAGAGATTGAGTATTGTGGCATACAAAATTGAAATATGACAATAAACTTATATTTTTCTTTCATTAAAAACACCCAAGTACTAGTCAGTCTAGTATGACTATTAATGAAGGAAACAAACCATTAAGCGCTTGTTAGGCTTTTAACTCTACTTGCACCCCAAACATCACTATGCATCTTAGAAAAAGGATTAGAGAGTTCGTAGTTGCTTATCAAATATGAAGATTGAGTTTTCTTAGCCACATGCCTCACGTTGAAGAACCTGTGAACTTTTACTAAATATCTGGAAACATGAGTTTCAAATACAAAAAATTGGGATGATCCAAACGATTATGCCACAATATTATTCTACTATCACAATTGTCTTTAAATATTTGTTCATACCTAACTTCTTAACTTGGCACTTAGGAATATTCAGGACATAGGCCTGAGGATTCTTTAGCATTGTCAATTGTCGTGTACTAATTCAATCTTGAAAAGTACGTGATAGACCTCCGATAGTCTACCAGTACAGTAGGAGGAAGAAATAGAAATAATAAAGTTAGTAGTTAGTTAGACGTGCACTTGAGTAGCACATGGAGGTTAGTAAAGGGGGGGGGGGGAAGTAGTTACGGAAATCGGGAATAAAAAAGAAAAGGGGAGTGGGCGGGAGAGTTAGTTAGGTTTTGTTTTGAGTTGAGTTTCCTCTGTTCATCCTTGAGAGATAGGGTAATAAATGGGTGCGTTTTCTACATATTTTCTACATTGTAATCATAGAACAATCTCGTTCTATATTCAATATACAAGTCGTCGTTTCATACCAATTGGATTCCATCAGTACGATTGTGTGAGTGAAATGTTATTGCAGTGAAATTTTTAACTAGTGTAAGTTTGCTTACGGATGAAATATTACATATAAGGTTTGGGGCATGCTGACATTTTCTAAGATGAGATCTTTAGAGATAAAGACATTGCTAGTTCTCACTATTTTAGATTAAGTCTCATCAATAATTCTCACCTCACATGAGGTTGGTGAGTACAATCAACGTAATTCGTTAGAAGAGAGACATCACCTGTCATATGATCTAATACTCCATAATCAACAATCTAAACACTAAAATTGGTAGTTGCATTAAGAGCCAAAAAGATGTACCTGATTGAGCCATCGATGCTACACTTGCTTCAGATGGCTTTTGTGTAAGTTTCGGTTGTACAAAAAGTTTTTGAAGTAAATACATTATTTTCTGAAGTAACATTACCTTTTGATGATGTACTTGGTTGATATGCTCTACCTCGTTTGTCTCCGGTTCCTTTGTTTGACTTCCAATCTGGAGGTTAACCATGAATATCCCAGCGACATTTTTGTTGTATCCTGATTTTTGCAACGATCACACCATGACCTAGGGTTTCATTGTTGGTTCTCATTTCCATTGTAGTTCTGATGTCGATTATCATTGTTATCATGAGTATTTCTATTTGGAGTATTTACCGCATTACCATGATTTTGACTAAGGAGGCAAATCCACCTGGTTCAAAATTTCTTATTTCTCCCATCGTGAGTTTTTTTTCCTGCTTCTTTCTATCCTCACTTCTACAAAAATCTTCTCTCATTTTAGATAAGGGTTTGATATCATAACACGTTAGCTCCATGAATGGACACTTCAATTTGCGAAGGTATCTTTGTATGCCACTAACCTTGCTAAAGTAAAAACAAATCGTTATGACAATTCTATTTCCTGTTAATTCTTATCTAACTGTACTCTTTTTCTTGTATGAGATGGAAAATTGGAGTTGTATACATCCAACGCAACTCTTGGAATACTCATTTTGAGTCGGAATAAATTTATTTCTTGTGTTTCCTGGCAGGCCTGGAATGCTCTTTCAAATTTCCAGATATCTTGTAGACACTATGCCAAACCTGGAAACACTAGACAAGTTAAGGATGTTTTTTCTGACCATCCTGCTGATACCGGAGGAATTACATCAAATAGTTTGTCTGATGCCAACGCTAGTTCTCACCATAAGAAAGTACATAGAAATTTTAGTGAATACAGTGTTGATACAACTAAACCTTCAAGTTTCAGATCAAATCTTTCCGCATCAAGTAATATTCAAGTTATGGAGGGCCAAAATGATGTAGATGGGAATAATATGGCCAGACTGCGGACGATCAATAATTCTCATTTTCAGAGGGTGGATGGCTCAGTCATTTTTGCAACTAACCAGAAAAACATACGTTCCTCTTTTTTGGAGGATGAGGATGACGAGATAATAGAGGTAATCTCGATCCGCATTTATTATTTTTTATTTATTATAAAGCAAATTTAGACTCATTTTGTTTTATGGGATGACTTCTAGCTATATTTCTCTTGGCAAATTTCCACATTTATCTGTAATGTGAAACAACCTTTTATTTCTGAAATCAGCTCAATTCTAATCTCTATTGTATAGAAAATAACGAACAGTTAGTTTATGGGTGCGTTAATACACACACACATACAGTTTTGTCCGGTGGATCCCAATTTGAAATTTCATGAATTGGGTACTCTTGGTTACAGAATATTGACGTGGACCAAATTGTTGAACAATACCAATCACAATCAGCCTGCACACCTCAACCTTCAGTTTCTAAGTTTCCACCAATTACTCCAATAATTGAGAAAGATAATGTTGCCAGACATGAGGACTCTAATTATCCAGATGAGTTGTGCACTAATTGCAGTCATGGTTTCAAGGTGTAGAACATTGTATTATATCTTTATCCAATGTTCTATCTGCTATTATGTTTTGTTCAGCAATTCATTGTTACCAACTTATGTTACAGATAGAACTATGCCCAGAAGCTTCAAGCCATTTGCAGGAGTTGAAAGATAGGCTAATCTCTATATCAAATGACTTGCTTGATAATGTTAATAACCTGAGCCCAGTGCAGATCGATAAGCTTCGGCAAGAAAGGTTTGCTATCCAGTATCCAATCCAATTTATAAGTAGGAGTTTATGTAAAATGTTAAACTTGCATGCACTTATGTATATAAACAAGGACCAAAAGAACATAACAGAATGAATTTTGGTTGGATCTATTTATGTACAAGTAGAATAAATTTATTTCCCTTTTATATTGTAGTTAGGTTGTCTGTTGCTTATCTATATGCCTAAAACATAAGAAATGGGAACTTGAATTATCGTTTCCATTCATTTGCAGGGTACATCTAAATAAACAAATTCAGCTGCTTGAAAGACATATTTCTCTAGATGCAGTTAATGAGGAAAGGCGCAGGTCTCATCTTTTTGCAACATCGGTTACTCCGAAGACTTTTCATTTTGAAACACCTCAAGGAGTTGAATTCAGAACCGATGCAAAACTAAATACTTCATATGTTCATCAAGACTTTGAGCCTAGAAGGATTGAGCCATGGAATTCAATGGGTTCATCCTATGTAGATGAAAGATTTGGAATGTCATCTGGTCCAGTGGAGAGAGAACCATACATCCCCAAGGTGATTGATGTCAACTACATTGAAGGTTCTAATGACAAAAAGTGGAGCAGCCGGAATTTTTCTTGGACAAAGGAGTTGGAGGTGATACTCTAAGGCTATTAAGCTTATGTGTTTTTCTATGCTCATTGCCCATTATCTTATATTTGATTTTTTATGCTTTAAGGCTAATAACAAAAAAGTGTTCGGTAATCACTCATTTCGTCCGAATCAAAGAGAGGTCATTAATGCTACAATGAGTGGGTATGACGTCTTTGTTTTAATGCCAACTGGAGGGGGAAAGAGTCTAACCTACCAGGTAAATGAACATATCTTGAAACCTCAAGCATTTGCTTTTAGGTTTCCCGTTCAGACACTCAAACTGGTCTACCATTTATATCTCTATGAACCTTCAATTTTGATGTTGGAGCTCTTTGTGCCTGCTAATCATACAAGTTTCTCCAGTGCTATGAATATTTCCTCATTGACTGTCAGGAATTTGGCAATTTTGTTACATGGTTGAAATTATTACTTACTATTTGGTTTCTCTGCAGCTCCCTGCTTTGATATGTCCCGGTGTAACATTGGTGATATCTCCACTTGTGTCTCTTATCCAAGATCAGATCATGCATCTAATACAGGCAAGTTTAGCCTATGATGGTATTCTCAATCTGTTATTTTCTTTCTATAGCTAATTATATGACACCATAGGCAAACATATCGGCTGCTTACCTAAGTGCCAATATGGAGTGGAGTGAACAACAAGAGGTTTTTAGAGACTTGAGTTCTGATTGCTCCAAATACAAGCTTCTGTATGTCACGCCAGAGAAAGTTGCTAAGTAAGCATTACCTGTTGTTCTCTTAGCATAATAACTTAATTCGTTACCTTTACCTTCAGTGACATGATCTTTGCTATTGAATTACGTCAAGATGATATAAGCCAGGCAGAATAAACTACTTGGTTATTTTAAACTGACGAGATCAAGTTGATGCTTCCAGGGCTTCAAACTCTTAAATAGCGCTAATAATGTCTCTCGTTAGCATTGGTCCCTTTCGTTTCTTTTTGCATGTTTATAACTGGCATATAGACAAACTCGAAGATGAGTATCTCTAATTTCATGTCAATCACTGACAGTGTTTTCTTTGGTTATTGGTTTCTTTGCATTAGCGTAGCTCCATTGCCTCTCATTCTCTTTGATGTCCCACCCTACCGGTGTTTCCTCTGATTTTTTGCATTAGCACAGCTCCACTGCCTCTCCTTTTCTTTGACCACTCGCCCTTACCACTACATTTTCCCACAATCATTTCACTATGGAACCAACCCTTCCTCTTTGTGCTAAATGGTCTCTTTTTTTTACAACTAAGTTCATCTTGTGTTTTAATCACATGTTATTCACAAATTGTTCTAGCGCCTTGTATCTTTGCATTCTGTACTCACAATATTTTGTTTTATAGTGTCAAGCCTTGATTCCATTTCAAAATCGGTTTTGTTCCAGAAATGCAACTATTCTGATTTTTGTGTCATCTTTCTCTCTCTACATCTTACTTACTGCGATGAAAACCCTTTTGTTTTCTCTACACAAGATTTTCCAACATAATCTCTATATATGCTCTCTTTCCGTCAATAACATAGTCATAAGAAGCGCCACCAGTTTCACATTATGGTGAGTCAGTTCCCCAGTCATGTTTTCTTCTGTGTGCATAGTTGGAAGCTTATGAAAAAGTTCAAAGAAAAAGCACGAGATTTAATGATTCATGTTGGTATTATATTAAATTTGCTCTCTTAAGCTTTTGGGTCAAGTGATTTAAGATGGTATCAAAGCAAGTGGTTCAGGAAGGTCTTGTGTTCAAGTCTTTGCAATGTCATTTTTTCCCCTATTTAATATTGATTACCACTTGTTGCGTCTTTCTAGATATTTCAAGCTCACAAGTGTGGGGTAGTGTTGGATATTATATTAAATTTACCCTCACCTGCAAACTTAAACTTTTTGGTGAATTGATGGTTTAAAATTCACATTTTTTTACCTGTAGTCTCTCTTGTCACAAGACCTTGAAACAAGCCATAATACTTAAAGAAAGAATAACATAAGACATAATCGTTAAGATCACAAATGGTTTATTAATCGAAACTGAATCAAAAGAAACTGGTGTAGATTTAGAATGAAAGTTGATGAAACTGTTAGAGAAGCTTAATTGTGGTTTGTTAAATTTGATAGTATGGGGTTCCATCTCAAAACCAATTGGCAATGAGAGGAGTAGCTCCCATCTATTTTATTTGGAGTATGAGTCACCATGGTTTTTCCAATGTGGGACTCTTAATATCTCCAATATGCCCCCTCAAGATGGTGCCTCTTTGAGTTCACCTATCTTGGACTGAATACCCGTTTGGGCTTACTTGGCTCTGATACCATGTTAAATTTGATAGTATGGGGTTCCATCTCAAAACCAATTGGCAATGAGAGGAGTGACCCATCTATCTTATATGGAGTATAAGACTCCTTGGTTTTTCCAATGTGGGACTCTTACTATCTCCAATATGGTTAATTCAATAATGAAAGGAACTATCTCTTTTCCTTACCCTGTCGACGACTTTCGCACCCGTCAGGGCATTATTCACCATGAATCGATGATCACCACCACCACCATCTTCCTGTCTCCTGTTTCAGGGATTCTTCTCATTCCCATTGCTGATATCGATGAAAAACCTACGTTAGATTTTAGTTTTAGCTTTTCTTTCTTTATTTGTTTTCTGATACACATAACCCATTACCATTTCATGCGTTTCCTTCGATTTCTGGAAGAAAAAAGAATATGTCGATCCATATACTATAATAGTATAACTGGGAATTAGTGATCAAAGATAGAAGAATAAACTAGAATAGCCAGCCATATACCATGTAGCAAACCTACACTACATACCATATGACTGAGCTTGTTATTTTTTGTGCTCCGTGTATCCTTTCGTTTTCTCTTGTTGGAAGTTGTTACTTTTATAAAAAACAAATATGGTATGCAGTGAACCTAAAGAACTAGAAAATCCATCTATCTATCATTGAAATGCCTAACAGTCAGTCAAGGGAAAAAGGAAAAGAAAAAATATATCAGTGGCTCACAACTGAAAGAGCAGCTATAAGTTTCTAATTGATACCAAGAAAAAAAAAACTGATGGTGCCTACTTAAGAATCTTGGCATTTCAACTAATTGCCAAAGCAGTAGTTAATGAAATACTGAAACAAACACTTCATAGGCTTGGTGCTTGCACAAAGAAAAAGTACAGGAAAAACACAGCACTATGTTAACCACCGAGCAGCCACAGCCATAAATTAAGTACGCCTTAGAGATGCCCTCTTTTGGGCATGCCAGTCATGCAGTGGGAATGCCAATATCAGGAAAGATCTTGTTTTACACACTATTTGCATCAGATGACTAATCTTGTGATTATGTAAAAAATGGTTAAGTTCTAATATATTTTAGTTTCGACCTAAGAATATGCCCTCTCCTTTTTCCTGTAATTGTTCTTAATGATTTCTAAAGTATAATTCAATATCAAGCTAAAAAGGTGAAAACCAACAGAAAAAATGAAGATCAAGTTTAATAAACGAAGTAAAATAAAACTCAAGTAAAATTCCATAAAGGCGGTGGTAGTGATATGAAATCAGCATCAATCATGGTGCTTATAGAATGATAATAGCCAGTTTATAAAATAATAACAAGTATCAAATCGTCGAAGTCTGTTTTGGTGTTTATGTTCTTGCAGAAAGGATAGGGAGAGCTTGGGGAGGGTTGGTGGTTGATGTAGCTGTGAGTCTTTTCTTAACTTTTTTAGATCGAACTTTCCACCCCCCAGGTTTTGGTTGCTTATTTAGTTATTTGGGTATGCATGAGGTTTATTCCTTGACTGCATTCCTTCTCAGTTAGTAAAATACTGTTTACATTTTTTCCCTCGAATGTTTTGACAGACATTTATTTTTATAATGGTATCATTTATGTAATTAATATTGAGATTGGTTCAATAATTTATGTAATTGATACTGAGATTGGTTCATCTCCTTTCCTTTTCAATGAATTGTTTTGTACAGAAGCGATGTTCTTTTGAGACATTTGGAGAGTTTGAATGCTCGTCACTTGCTTGCCAGAATTGTTATTGATGAGGCACATTGCGTCAGTCAGTGGGGGCATGATTTTAGACCAGATTATCAGGTTTATCCTCAAAAGCTTTTGACTTGTCTTTCCCACTATCTAAAACAGGCATAAAAACCTGAGTAAGTGTGAAGCTTTGATCTCATCCTCAACCATTTAGGCAGGGAGGTGTGATTTGACATGACAAAGTCCCAGTTGCTGGCATTTCTTTCTTTTGGGTTTTGATAAGAGCTCCTTTAAATCTTCAGGGCCTTGGTATCTTGAAACAAAAATTCCCTAAAATTCCCGTACTAGCTCTAACAGCTACTGCAACAGCTAGTGTAAAAGAGGATGTTGTGCAAGCTCTTGGACTTATTAACTGCATAATTTTCCGTCAAAGTTTCAATCGGCCAAATTTATGGTAAGTAATGATTAAATGTATGCTCATGTTAGGCTCCTTTGATTTTTGTATTAATCTTTTTATCCATGGCATTGTAAATGAAAATAATATTTTCTTGAATGACTTATTAAATACCTGAAGATCAGTCCATTAAGTAGAAAGGGAATTATAAGATATTTCTAGTGCAGAAACTTTAGTTTATTAATATTTCTTTTTGTAAGAAATTTATTTAATTGAAGAGGGGGAGGAAAACAAACTAGCTAAGAACTAAAATAACAGGACTGGAGTATGGAAAAAAAAATCAGTGGTACAAATTATTTTTGAAACGGATACAAACGTCTTTATTAATAAAAACTCAAAGTATAAGAGAGTTATACAATGAGCGTAATAAAGAAGCCTAGAGAAAGATAAGTTAGGGGAAATCAGAAGGTGCACCCGGACATCTCAACTAGGTTGTCACCTCCTTAGTAACAAAACATCATATCCCAATAAAAACTAGAAGTAAAATCTGTCAAAATACAATGGAAACATAGTCCAGCCACAGAGAGCTGAAAACAGAAAAATAAGGAAGGGGAACTGGGGTAAACAAAGCAGTACAAAGGCTGAGCCTATAAACAAATATAAAATCTGCTACTGTGTAAACTAAAACAAAAGAAAATAAAAGCTGTGCTCCAAGGAAGGCCTGCCAGAGAGGGTAAAACCAGGCTGTCAAAATGCAGACAAAGTCACCAAAACAGGAACTGGCTTAGGGGGCTGGTTGAGAGAGAGACTGTCCAGTTGAGACAAAGGTCTTGAGTCGAGTAATTCACAAACTCCTTGTTTAGAGAGCACCAAGTTGCTGCATTGCGTTCTGGGGAGCAGAAAACTTCTGATCTTGGTCTTTGCTTATCGTGAAAGATCTGTTGATTGCGTTCAAAACCACAATTCGGCCAAGAGAGCTTTTAAAATATATAACCAAATGAGCTGAGGCTTCTTAGGTAGAGGTGGTCCCTCCAAAAGCTGAAATACCGAGGAGCTGAGGGAATCGTCGAAGACCCAAGCAATATAAAAAATGGAGGATAAGCTGTTCCAGCAGTAGGAAGTAGAGGGACAGAGCATAAAGAGGTGGATTAATGACTCATTGGCTTTCAAATAGAGAGGGCAGATCGAAGGCTGTAGGCACCTGTTGGGGGACTTCTTTTGGAGAATTTCTGCACAATTTAGGGACCCGTAAAGCATGATCCACATCAGAATTTTCACTCTTCATGGACAGCTTGACTTCCAAAGTGCTTTAAATAGCCTTTATCCATTTTGGGGGGGGGGGGGGGGGGCAATTTACCAAACTTTATAGTTTTTTGAAACATTCACTTCTTCAGGTGCAAGGAGAGCTAATAAGGAGCTGAAATCTGTAATTTCCTCAAGAACTTCTTCTGAAGGAGAGGGACCGAGATAGGGTGTCAAAGGTCCAATGATCAGTAATTGAGCCGTGGGGAAATAAAGCAATTCTGTAAAGTGATGAAAAAATGTCCTTAAGAGTAGAGGAACCAACCCGAAAGTCTGTCGAAAAACCATTTCTGCTGCTATTGCCGTGTTTAAAAAGTGCTAGTGGCTCCACCAACCTCCACGCTCTAGAGATACTAACCTAAGGACTCCTTAGGCTATTTCCAAATTTGCCCAAAGTAAACCAATCAAAAGCATCTTTGCCATGGATACTATGGATATTTTCCTCCAAAGGGCTGTTTCCACTTTTGAATATCTCCAACCCCACTTAGCAAGCAAAGCTGAATTGTGAATTTTAATGCTCCCTAGGCCTCGGCCCCCATCTTTTAAAGGAAGGGAAACCAAACTCCATTTCACAAGATGGTTGATCTTGCCACCAGAAAAGCCTTCCCAAAAGAAGTTTCTCATGATTTTTTCCAAAGAAGTTGCCACATTCCCGGGGATTGAAAAATAAAGATAGGTAGTAAGTAGGAAGACTAGCCAAGACAACATTGCATAAGGTTTGTCTACCTCCAGAGATATTGAAGTGCTTCCATCTATCTAATTTCTTGTGAACTCTATCTATGATTGGTTTCCAAAACTCCCTTGGCCTAGGGTATCCTCCTAGGAGGAGACCTAATTATAGGATGGACAATTTTTTTGCCTTGCATCCAAAACGAGCTGCTGATTGGAACAAGATATCTTCACATACATTTACACCACTAAGGGCTGATTTTTTCCAAATAACCTTCTTCCTTGAACACCATTCAAAGAGCCTAATTGCATCCTTTAGCTTGAGAAGCATCTGATCATCAAATTTGCAAAAAAGGAGGGTGTCATCGGCAAATTGGAGCAAGCGAAGGTGGATTGAATCCTTACCAACATGAAAACCCTCATATTGACCATTTAAATGGAGGTTGTTGATGATGGCTACTAAAACTTACACTTACAAGGAGGAATAAGAAGGGAAAAAGGGAGTCCCCTTGACAATTCCTCCTTTAGCTTTGATACGGCCCTTTGGTTTCCCATTAATGAAGATAGAGAATTTAGGGTTCTTCAAGCAACCCATCATCCAAGCTGTCCATTTATTGCTGAATTTTTTATGGCATAAAACCTTCTCAAGGAAATTCCAATCCACTCGGTCAAAGGCCGTTTCAAGGTCAAGCTTCAAGATCCAACCCTTTTTTCTTTTAGCCCTATAATCTTCAATGACCTCATTGGCAATTAAGACCAGGTCAAGAATCTGTCTATCTTCAATAAAGGCACTTTGGAAGGGGCTGATGATAGAGTCCATAACTAATTTTAACCGTTCTGCTAGAACTTTAGCTACTACCTAATAAGATAAGGTGGGTGAGATTGATTGGGCTGAAGTCTTTCATTTCTAGGGCCATTTCTTTTTTCTGCACAAGGCATATGAAGTTTCAACCTTCCATTACTATGAAAGTCCTCCATCAAGGCCTTAAACGTTTCCTTGAAAATAGACCAATGTTTGATGAGGAATTCCACCCTGAAACCATCAGGCCCAGGGCTTTGTTTTTGCCATGAGCTTTTACGGTTGAAATGATTTCCTCCACTGGAAATTGAGAAACTAGGGGATTGGATTAAGGGGAATAATTAAGGTACAACTTCTTTATTATTAGACACTATCGAAATGACAAAATAGAACGTAACATGGAACTTAAATCCATGATGATGGATGGGGGGATTGGATTAAGGGGAATAATTTAGGTTATTAAAATAACTTTGAAATATTACTTTTTTAGGAACTTCAATTCAACTTGGGAAAGCTATAGTAACAGGATTGCTTCTTCTGCAGGAGTCAATACAAGGATGCCGTTAGAATTTCTATTATTCAGGAATATTTATTGAATATTTATGTGTTAATATTTTTCTTTGTAATTGGTATGTTTTTTTCAATAATGTAATGGTTTCTCTTCTATGCAAGAAGACCTATATTTCACATATCAATATTCAACTGTATAATTGTATCCCTAAAATTCTATATGGTATTAGGATAGGAGTCTTGTGCCAAGCTCCTAATGTTTTCCCCAATTATTAATATTGATTTTCACTAGTCGGGTCTTTTACAAATTTTCAAACTCACAATTGAGGGGGAGTGTGAACACATTGATATAATTAAATTAACGATAATCCATAAGTTTTAGGTTTTAGGTCAATCAATGATTTACATATGGTTTTCATGTTATTTACATTGATCACCGATCTTGCAGGTATTCTGTGATTCCAAAGACTAAGAAATGCGTGGATGATATTGATAAATTCATCAAAGAAAACCACTTTGATGAATGTGGGATTGTTTACTGTCTTTCAAGAATGGACTGTGAAAAGGTTGCTGAAAGGTTACAGGTTGGTTTTCTCAGTCTGTTTATATATCTGAAACTTTTACAGCTGGATGCTATCAGTAATAACATGAATATACAGATTGAAGAAAACAAGAATCAACTATCTACAACCAGTGCCTTAGGAACTCCAATTCCAAACCCTTTTTTTTCCAATGGAAACATAAGATTAGAAATTACAGAGATAAATTTATCCATTCACACAAGAGTAAAATGTCCATAAAAAAGGCGTACTATATAGTTGTGTTGGATATATAACTAAACTTACTTTCATCTATCAGCTTAAACTTTTGGGTCAATTGGTGATTTAAGATGACATCAGAGTAGGTGGTCAAGTGAGCTCCTCTGTTCAGACGCCTACAATGTTGTTTCCTCCGCACTTAGACTTTATTTCCAATTGTTGGGTCATTCATATATTTCATGCTCACAAGTGATGGGGAATGTTAGTGGTATATAATTAAATTTTCCTTCACCCGTCAATTTAAGCTTTTGGGTCAATTGGCGATTTAAGAAATTGAAAAATGAATTTAACTTTGAAGATAAAAGTTGCTCTTGGATGTTTTGATTCAGCTCATATTAAAGCTTATTCTTGCTGCTTTTTCAAATAGTTTTATGGTTTAGTTTTTCCTTGTATAGCTTTTATTTGATTTGAAATGCTTTTATTTTTGCTTTCTAATTTTCATTTCTTTTCAATCTTTTTGGTTGCTGTATATTTTGAGCACAAGTCTCTCCTCTTTTCCTTATGGAAAAGTGTTGTTTCATATATTAGTGCATGTTTGAGAGTACATTTGAAATGGTTAAAATCACTTGTCATGTTCAAAATTATCCCGAAACACATCTATAGGCACTCAAAATTAATTGAATATTTAAATTTACCCTTTCAAATGCAATTTTCATTTGAAATGGTAAAATCACTTTTGTCATGTTCAATTATTGCGAAACACATCTACTACTACTACTACTACTCCTACTGGCTACTGCTACTGCTATTGCTCCTATTGCTACTGCTATTGAAGCATGGAGGGAAATGTTAAAATGCACTGAATCTCAAGCAATTTTCCTTCAAACCATAGAACTACAAAGAAACCCCTTCTAACATCCAATGGATATCTGACTTTTACTCGTAGGTTAAATCAAAAGCTTGCAAAAGACACCTATATGCAACCACAAAAATGACCTGGATTCTCAGCGTTGCATCTATTGTTGTGTGCTTTTTGAAGTTGACATCAGTGATTAAAATATGTACATCCAACTTAAATCGATTACTTTTCAGGAATGTGGACATAAAGCAGCCTTTTATCATGGTAGCATGGATCCTGCCCAACGCTCCTTCATTCAGAAGCAATGGAGCAAAGATGAAATTAATATAATTTGCGCTACAGTGGCTTTTGGAATGGGTATAACTGATTATTGCTTGTCGAAGTATGAATTTGTATGGAAATAACAATCAACTATGCACTTATTTGGATATTTCAGGCATCAACAAGCCAGATGTTCGGTTTGTCATTCACCATTCTCTTCCAAAGTCAATTGAAGGGTACCATCAGGTAATTACTTGTATACTGCTTCATTCAGTTGGTATTGTGCATGTTAATAGTCTTGATTCAAAATATTTTTAATTCATCTTGAGAACATAAAAACTACAATTGGTCTTTGTTGTATCCCCCCCAAACAGTGCTTCATAGAGCTGCTGGATTATTGATTATATTGTTTCCTATTATATCGTTTGCTTACTGTGTGTTTCTAATGTTTTAGGAGTGTGGCCGTGCAGGCAGAGACGGTCTGCGTTCATCTTGTGTGTTATATTATAGTTACAGTGATTATGTAAGTTGTGATTATGGACTAACGTCTTACTTTATCTGGCTGTAAAGGGTATAATATTACATTCACAAGGTTTTTGAAAAGTGGGTTGGATTCTAGTATCCATTGCTTATTGCATACCAGCTCTTAAACCGATGAGTGAAGACAAATTTAATATAATATCTAACGCTTGCATTTGTCAAAACTTCTTGAACATGTATGCAGATACGAGTCAAGCATATGATTAGCCAAGGAGCCACTGAGCAAAGTCCTCTCGTATCTGGATATAATCGTACCAATCTGGGCAGCTCTGGAAGGATACTAGAGACCAACACTGAGAATCTTTTGCGAATGGTAAGTGAATTCTACCATTCTTTTGTTCCTTTTTTTAAAAGATATTATTAGAATATCAAATCTCAATCAATTTGTTCCTTATTTTAGGTGAGTTACTGTGAAAATGATGTTGATTGCCGGCGTTTGCTCCAACTTGTCCATTTTGGGGAGAAGTTTGATCCTGGAAATTGCAAGAAAACATGTGATAATTGTTTGAAGTCCACGAATCTTATAGAAAAGGATGTCACTGATATCTCTAAGCAACTGGTCTGGCGCAAAAATTTACCGTGTTTTAAAATGTTCTGTTAAATTTACTTTATTATACGTTGTTAAGTTAATTCAAAAACGGATTTGTATGGTTAAATTTTGTTTATTTTGAAGATTGACTTGATGAGGTCCATGGGACAGCAATTTTCATCGGCTCACATACTTGAAGTCTACAGGGGTTCCTTGAGCCAATTTGTGGGTCATGATATAAACTTGTGTTTTTTCTGTTAGCTTCAAGTGGGGTATTATTCTAATTGCCTTTTATTGACAAAAAATAGGTGAAAAAACACAGACATGAAAAATTGAGTCTGCATGGTACTGGAAAACATCTTTTGAAAAGTGAAGCTTCTCGCATATTGCACCATCTTGTTATTGAGGATATTCTTGTTGAAGAAGTGAGGAAAAGTGATATTTATGGATCTGTTTCATCCCTATTGAAGGTGATAAACCAATTGCTTCGTTCTTTATGCTAAATAGAAAAAATGATCTAAGCTTGTTATCTTCTTTCTTCTTTTGGCCTTTTCTAATTCTTAGTTATGATATTTCAATTTGTCCTTAGGTGAACGAAACCAAGGTTCAAAGTCTTTTAAATGGAGGGCAGAGAATTAAATTAAGGTAGCATTTTCTTCCTTCTAACAGTAGTTTGTGTGCAATTTCTATGATAAGTTACAAGTCATAAGTGAATGCAGTATTCATATTTATGGCATATGTATTGGCTTTGAAGTGATGTGTGATCTAGCTATCATACCCGTTTTCCTTTTTAAAAAAATCCTGAAACATTTGTTAGTAAAACAAATTGCGAAAGGAGAGGATGACAAGGTGTCCTGATCCACTAGATAAGTTATATAGGAGATCATGAAAAGACCTTTTCTATTGATTTTTCACATGTAAAAGAAAAAAGTCAGCTCTTTAGCGAGAGTACTTATAACCTATCTTTCACTGAATGTGAGAAAATAATTGAATTTTCTGCATAGAAAAAGCAAAAGAACCATTGAAGTATATACAGATGCTGGGTGGGTTCTGGCATAATGCACTTTCTAGTGTTAAGTTTGTGGAGGGAAGGGGCAAGTCTTCATTGAATAAGAACGTGAATTATAGTGACTGGTAAGTTTAGTAAGAGCGATCAATTGTTGGGAATAATTGGTTAAGGAAATAAAGGAGAATTTTCAAGGGTGCAAGGGGTCTAGGGAGGAGGTCTTCAGTCTGCAACACTAGATACTTCCCTCAGAGTTGTTTTCAACTAAGTTTGTAACTTTGTGTGTGTATGTGTGTTTTTTTTTTTTGGTTTATTATTTATTTATTTATTTTATTTTTATAATTATTGTAAAGAAACCCAAATCTCTTATTTTGTTTTCCGTGTAGGGCTTCTCTTGTTTAATTTTCAGTTGTGCTTTGAGTGTCACTCTCTTTTATATTTCCTTTCTTCTTAGTAAAAGTTGATTTTCCAGTATAGTATAGTGGTTATGTCTCTTGTCTTGTATCTGAACTTTTCTTTGTTTTGTTTTATCTTTGTAACTTGAGTAATAGTTTCTTTTCATTACTTTAGTGAAAAACTTCATTTTCTTTTAAAAGAAGAAACAAAAGTTAATTTATTGGTTTAACAAATATTGCATCTTCTCATGATTTATAAAATTTTTCTGTAGCCACGCCGGGCTTTAGCCTTGCAGTTAGGACGAGGTGATGCTTGCTATATTAGAAAAATATGTCACCATAATAACTGGATGAAGTAGAAATGTATGGTTTTTCTTGTACAGCTGTACTGTTAGAATTTGATATATTCAGTTGTTTCATATGTGTAAATTCATTTGCTAAATCATTAGGAACAACAAAAAACATTGTTCAGTTATTTATTTATTTTTTGTGAGTCATTAGCAATTCCTATTGCTGTAAACACATGTTTGATACAGAATGGATGGTTACAATGCTTGTGAGAACACAAAATAATGTGTTGGGCAGACCGTTGGGAATAATCCATAATAACCCAATAGGTTTGCTGTTGTGTTGAAGTCATTGTATTGGTCCGAACTAATTCCAAAAGCAAAAACGGATAGACTTGTCCTGCTGCCACTCTTTTCTGTTCTCTTTATTGATTGTCTTTTAACTCATCTATAAGCTGTATTGTTCTTGCGCTACATCTTTGCTTAGCACTTGAGACTTGACAGCTAATTTGTTTTCTCTGGTACATGACACACTTGCCAGGTTTCCCTCAACTACAAAAACAAATAAACTGAGCAAATTTGAAATGACTCCAGCTAAAGGTTCTTTGGTATCTGGAAAAATGTATCCTAATATCGACACTCCTGCCCAGCCTCAATCTGAAGTTGATGTGGTAATTTATAAATCCTTTGCGTAGCATTAAGCAACATGGTTTTTTCTTGATGTTTGTGCTGTACAGTTCGTTGCTTGGTTTGTTCCTGAGGGGGAAAATGATTTTGTTTTCTTACTGCAGCAACTCTCAGCAGAATTATATTCCTCTTTGCGGATGCTTCGAACTAATCTCGTTAAAGAGGCTGCAGATGGTGTTATGGCGTATCATATATTTGGGTAGGTTCCTTTTCACTTTGTTAGCTCCTTTAAAGATGTCTCTCTCTCTCTCCCCTTCATTTTTCTGAAAGGAAACTTCGTTACTATAGACTAAAAGTAATGACGAGAAATTTGGAGAAGATTTCCAATCCTGGTTGTTGGAGACTTCAGAAAGGGTCTCTAATTTTGTTATGTTTCAGGATAGAACTAAAGAGATCTTCTTTGATGTCCAAAAATAAACAACAGAAAATTATTTGACGTCATACACTTTGGACACTTAAATATTTCTAGGATTCTTCTATTTCTCTTCTCAAATGTCCCAAACACTTTTTTACTCTCGAGTCAGTGGTTAACGAGGTCCTTCCATATGGATGAAGATAATGAGATAAATGCTGAAGTTGGCTCATATCTTCCTTTGCCACCTCGCACAAATCATATCTCAAGGACATCAATGTGCGTTTCTGTATGTTCTGACTAATTATCTGTCACTTTTGCTTCCGTTCACCATTTCTTAGATGAGGTTGGATCTATTGTTGATATTTTGGTATATAAGTGGGTGAAGATTATTTTCGTGTTTAATGATCATTGTTTGGTGCTTCTGAAAGTAGCATCAAACTTCTTTTAGGAGAAGCGCAAGAAAAGATATGTGTAACTACTAAGTGTTTGTACTTAGGAAGACGTACCCAACTCATATAGTGAGTTGGTTGGTCTGTAGCACTGACTTCTATGGTCAGTTGGCCAATAGTTGCAGGGAGGAGAACAAGAAGAGACACGTAGGGAAGGGAAGAGGGCATGGAGGATGAAAAAGATATAAGATGACTTGTCACTATACAGATGTTAAATGAAAAGCACATGCAAACATTGTAACTGCAAAATAATAATAACAAGAGAGCAAGTAAAGTCACGTAGAAGTTGGTAACCAGTTCGGTGAAAATCCACCCACGTCTGCAGTGTAGTGTGCCTAGACAAGATAATCCACTAGTATTAAAGAGTCAAACAACTACAACTTGGTACTTATTTGCAATACAATAACTACTACAACTACTCATGTAGAGTCCACTTGCAGATCACCTAGATTTCCCCTAGACGTGAGATTTCCTCTCGATGAAACTTAGGTCCCCTTAAGTTTACGAATATTAGTGAATGATCACTTAGGGGAGCCCCTAAATGTGAGACTCCCTCTCACTAAGATTGTTATTTTCCCTCCAAATGAAGACCACTCCACTTGACGAACTTAGGCCTCCATTGAGTTTGATAAACCCTTCTCAAGTTGATGAAGAACAAATCAACAAGATCTAGAGAATCACTCAAGATTGACAATGACAAAAGCTTTACTATCTAATGAAATGACATACTTGTGTTATTCGGCACAAACACAGCACAACGACAAGAATATTCTTAAAAAACGATTGACCCTAAAATTGAACAAGACACTATATATTTGTGTATGAATGTATATGAGTAGCTTTGAGAATATCTTTTTGGGAAGAATAAATCAACTCTGTAAGGAAAAATACAACATATCACGAAATCTAGGAAACACTATTGATAGACAAGGAAGAAATCTTTGCAGAATCTACTGCCTTTCACGTTACAGATGTCATTGAAAAAGTTATAACATCTTGTGAGACATGTTATAGAAACATGTTCAAGTATTGCCTGTAATAAATAAGCCAACTACATGATAGAACACCAAGTAGTGTGTTCTACTAATTTATTATTAATCAGCCAAACTTTTGCAGAAAACAGTACTAACACAGTCTTGAAAAGAAAGTACAACACAAGAACTAATACAAAGATAAACCCAGTTCAACATAAAACATCAAAACAGTAAAGTACTTCACGATAATGGAAATAACTTGCTACAGACTACAGAAATTGAACACTTTCTGCATTCCCTGCTCTCCAGGAAATTACAGCCCTCCACTTCCAGAAACTGACTAGCCACCCCCCATCTTTCCTTCCATCTCTCCTTTTTAACCTCCCCCCATGTAACTAACTGTGGTCCCCACTAAGGTGGTTTCCACTTCCTCCACTTCCATCACCTGTGCACGTGCAATTCCACTTGTCTTTCTTCTGCTATATTGTATTACAATTGGTGGTCTATCATTACTCTCCCTCTCCAAAGACACCTTGTCCTCAAGGGGGAAATGAGGAAGCTTTTGTGTAAAATCATTACAATTTTCCCATGTAGCCTCATGAGGTGGTATTCCTTTCCAACTAACAAGCACTTCCCACTTTTTTGTTGCTAGATTTTTAGGATAGCCAAAAATGTCTTCCGGTAGTAACTCTTGAAATGTAGGAACATCATCAATCCCATATAATTCGGTAAATGTCATTCCTCCCTCCATAGCTCGACATTCTATCAAGAAACCTTGATCAGATGGTGTCCATGTCTTCATCATGTGTTTCAGACTCACTCTAGTATTTGTTAAACTCAGGTCACCCCTTATAACAACATTCTTTTCATTTTGTTTGAAAGTTAAAGTGAGTGTCCACCAATCCACTTCAGTTACCCCCAACATGTGCAACCATTGTATTCCAAGGATGACATCCACTCCTCCCAACTCTAATGGTAGGAAATTATCAACAAGTTTTCAATCACCCAATGTTATTTCCACTTGACTACATATGCCCTTACCTTTCACAGCAGTGCCCGACCCCAAAATGACCCCATAGTGAGAAGTTTCCTCCAAGGGCAATTTCAACTGAGCCACTAGTTTTTCAAAAATAAAGTTATGCGTTGCACCGCAATCTATCAAAACCACCACTGACGTCCCTTGAATTTCTCCTTTTATTTTTATCGTGCCCGGATTTGTTAATCCCACCATCGAATTTAATGACAATTCTATCACTGGTTCTTTTTGTTCAATAGCTTTTACCTCAGGTTCCTCTGTATGATTATCCTCTTCCACTACTTCCAATTCCTCTCCATTTGCTTGAACAACTAACACTCTGAGTTCCTTCTGATCCTTCACCTTACATCTATGGCCTGCACAAAATTTTTCCTCACAATGAAAATAGAGTCCTTTCTCACATCTGGCTTGAAACTCACCATCAGAAAGTCGTCTTGATGGTCCTTCCCGTCGATTAATTTCCGCAGCCACTCCTCAAAGTATGATAGTCCTCATTGGAACAGTACCTTCTGACTTATTGTCATTCGAAACTAAAGGCAATTGAGTATTTAAATAAGTAGAAACCTGGGTTTTATCATCCCCTGCACATTTGAAGTCTGATTCACCCCTTATCACCTCTCGGTTCTCAATTTTTTGGGCCAATTTCATCGTTTGAGCAAGCCCAACAGGTTCCCAACATTCCAATTCTGCTTAATCCAAGGTTTCAAACCATTCATAAATGTCTCTTCTATAACTGTCTTCTGCAGAAAAGGCAAAGGTGCCACCAATTTATCAAATAAATTTCTGTATTCATCCACTGTAGTGTCTTGTTTTATCGTTAAAAATCTGCCCAATATTGATCCCTCACGGTCTGATCGAAATCGAATAATAAGTCTTCTCTTTAAATCTTCCCAATTAACAAATGGTTCACGGTCTTCATGAGATCTATATCAATCCAAGACTGCACCATCAAAACTAATGATTGACACCGCATCTTCTCTGACTCAGTAAGTTTGTGTATCAGAAAATAACGTTTTGCTCTGAATAACCAAGAATCCGGATCAATACCTGCGAAAACTGGCATGTCAATTTTCTTGAATTTGTTTCGGTCCCCTGCAGATTCTTCTTCTTCCAACTTGGTGTGTTTTTCTTCCAATTTTCCTCCCATCACAAATCAATCACTGACATCAATCATAGTTTCTTTCTTGCTGGACGAACCTTCTGGAACTTCTTCCCATGTTGTCTTTCCCTTAATCATTCCTTCAATATATTTCATGAAAGTTCGTTGTTGCTGCTGTTGCTGTTCAGCCTGCACACCTAGCCTTTCAATGCTCTTTGCCCACAATGAAATATCTTCCTTAATAGATGGTAATCCATGTAACTCTGCCCGAATGCCAGATATCTCTTGATCAACCATTTCCAACTTTTCCTCAATTCGCTTTTGAGCCATGGGGAAAACGCTGCACAGATTTGAATTCTCTGATACCAAAATGATAGAACACCAAGTAGTGTGTTCTACTAATTTATTAATCAGCCAAACTTTTACAGAAAACAGTACTAAAACAGTCTTGAAAACAAAGTACAACACAAGAACTAATACAAAAATAAACCTAATTCAACATAAAATACCAAAACAGTAAAGTACTTCACGATAATGGAAATAACTTGCTACAGACTATAGAAATTGAACACTTTCTGCATTCCCTGCTCTCCAGGAAATTACAGCCTTCCACTTCGAGAAACTGACTAACCACCCCCCATCTTTCCTTCCATCTCTCACTTTTAATCTCCCCCCATGTAACTAACTGTGGTCCCCACTAAGGTGGTTTCCACTTCCTCCACTTCCATCATCTGTGCACGTGCAATTCCACTTGTCTTTCTTCTGCTATATTGTATTACAATTGGTGGTCTATCACTATATTGCAATAACACCCTAGCCAAGGACATGGTAGTAGTGTAGTGGCATGTTTGGAAGCAATTTTAGAGTGTAAAATCACTTTTGACATGTCGAAAATCTTTCTTTTTGTCTAATAGTTTTAAACTCTAGTTTTTTTCTCAATTAATTTTTTACTCTCTCTCTAATGTTTTGCTCTTGATTTTTTCTGCCTCACTCTTAAGTTTTTCTCTCTTTAAAGTTATTCTCCAAATTTTTTATATCTTTCTAACTTATTTTACTATTTTCACATTTTTATCGTCTACTAAATTTCTTGTCAGACTAACATTTATTACTACTTTTGAAAATTTTCTCTAGCTCTCTATTTTGTTTCTTTAAACTTTCATATTTCTCTCAATAAAATTTTCTCTGCCTCTAATTTCATATTTCTCTCAATAAAATTTTCTCTGCCTCTAATTTCTAGTGATCTGATGATTCTTGAACTATCTTTGGAAATGAACATTAATCACTTAAAAATATTTTAAATTGAATTAAAATTATATATATAAGTATGGAACTTTAACATGATTTGTCACACTTTTACAGAACTAATTATAGTTAAATTATTCAGCTCAAAACACCGATTCTAAAAGTTAATCTCAGACATTCCCTTCAAGTTGTAAAAAAAAATAAAGCAAAAAAAACCAAAAAGAAAAAAAAAACATTGAAAATCACTCTTAAAAAGCTTAGAACAAACATTCAAATGTTAATAAGAAAATCACTTGTGAATAAATAAAATTTGTTAAAATCACTCTCTAAAAACACTCCGAAGTATGTCTTAAAAGTCCTAATTTGTAAATAATACACTTTTAATTGTTTTAGAGTTGGTGATCTATGTTAATACTTTTTATTTATGAAATTGGATGGTGTTGAGTGTCACTTTTAAAATTGCTGTCCTGTAATTTTGTAAATTCTTTTTGACCTGATATATTATTCTTTCGTTTGAACTGCAGTTAAGCTGCATCATAGTTTTGTTATGATATTGTTTTTTTCTTTTTAATTTCTATTTACGTCCAATTTTCTTCGTGACGTGCTGATTAGTTGATTACATTTCTTCTCTCCATACAGAAATGCTACGTTGCAGCAGATAAGCCGAAGAGTTCCCAGGTCGAAAGAAGAATTACTTGATATCAACGGCATTGGCAAGTAGGTTTCCAGGCTTCTTGTCTTCAAAAATTTAATTTACTCTATAGCACAAAACATTTGACAAAAAAATTTCCTTAATTTAGGGCTAAGGTAAGCAAGTACGGTGACCGTATTTTGGAAACCATAGAATCTACCATCAAGGAATTCTATGGAGCAGGGAAAAATGGAAGCAACAGTAATGACAGTAACGATTCTGGAAAGAGAAGAAGAGGTGGAAATAAAGATAAAGATGAATATTTAGATGAAAATGATGCCACTAAAAGCTTTGATAGATCAAAGAAAAGGGCAACAAATATTCAGAACAAAGATCCTAATGTCCATAATTCTTCTAGGCCGGAACATCCAGATCAATTCTTTGACAGTGAACTGGATTTCGATGACAGTCATTACGAAATTCGTGACTTGGAGCTAAACAATAACCTGGATCATGGTAATGATGGAAGGGTGTTACCGTCATGGTCATGACAGAAATTCTGGTTGGTAACTATATAGTTTTAGATGAAAAATTTATGATTGCTCAGGTTGTTTTTAATGGTATATAATTGAAGGTGAAGCCATCCTGGGGGGAGGTGAAGGGAGTTTTGATTTATACAAATGGTGCTTGAAACTTGGAACAGAGCAATGAAACTGAAATGAAACCAACCTTTCCCCTGCTACAAATACATTGTAAAATGTATGAAGCTTCAACTGCAAGGTTGCAATTTGAGGATTAATGGCAAAAAATTCACATCTCAATGTTGAAGATGAAAGGATTGGTGATAAAAGTTCAAGAGAGCCTCAACAAATGTCGCTGAGATTGTGGAATCACTTTCTAGGTGATTGATGCTAATTAATGTGTTCGAATTAGTATGGCCCAAATGCTAATGGTAAATATTGATTCAAGGATTAATGTGTAATTGTTAGTCTATATTTGATTTGACTCTTCAAAAGAATGTTTAAAATGTACACATTCGACATTCTGAAAAAAGGTCCTTTGAGTACATCTTTTATATTTATTAAATCTCATCTTCATGTACTTTGCTGACACTAATCCCAAGAATGTAAATAACCATTGACAACCAATCCACCATTTCTTGTATTGTATGAAATTGATTTTGATATTATTGTTCTGATTATCATATAATATGTGTTCGATTGTATTATCTAATTATCAAATGGTTCTTGGATGTATGGTGGTAAGATGTACTTTGCTTGAAAATTTTGAACTAAGTCAAGTCTAGTTACGTTTGATATACATATATATATATATGCTATTTTAGGGTTGAACATTTTTAGATCAAATCTTCTACTTCAACTACTCAAATATATTGTAGTTTAACTTAATATACACATCTTTAACTTACTATTGTGCCAATGTAATTATGGTTAAGTAATTATTCACATACATTCATTTTTCAAAGTTTTGTTTTTTTTTACTAATATCCAAGTTAGGGGATTGTGAGTAATATACTTCTCATTCTAACTAAATTAGGTATGATTTAATCATTTTTTAACGTTGAGATTAAGTTAAAAGTACAACTTAGTAACAATTATTAATGATCTCGTATGCTAATTTAATCATATATGCATGTTAAGCAATTAGTGATATATGTCCTACTCCAACGTGTGAACTCAAAAATTAGAAAGGTAATGATTAACTATTAAAATGAAATATATATTTATATATACACATATATATTTTATAACATTAAAGTATAATATTTAAAAAGATAGAAAGATCAATTCAAACAAGTACAAAAGTTATGGATATAAAAAAATTAGTTAAGTTTAAACCATATCGAACTATTAGAGTCAGTATCTGTTTGTTAGTAATAAACCCTTTCGATAATAAATAATGTAAATAAAAACTTAGGAAAAAGGTAAGAGTACGTCCAGATTCGTTGGTCCGTTCCTCCACAGCCGAAATTAGAATCAACCTGTCCTCGTCCATCCTACGCTCGCTTCTCCCTCTCCGGACCTCCATTTCTACACCAAAAATTCTCACTTTCACTAATTTTTTGTTGTTGTTTCTCTGATCTTCCATGGAAGTTTCGTTAACTTCAATGCTACCAACATTCAACCTTCCCATTTCTACTCACTTCAATTGTCCCTGCTGCTCTTGTTGTCGTTCTTGTTGCTCTTGTTATTCCTGATTCGAAACTTCTGTTGTGCTGGGGTTTGGTTTTTTTTTTTTTTTTTTTTTTTTTTTGTCTTTGATTGTGTCTGTGTTACCGGTGGTGTGTCTTTTTGGGGTTTGGAATTCATTTGCTAGGGTTGTTCTTTTTTTGTAGTAAATGGATTTATCAAATCCTCAGTCCAATATTTCTCGTGGACGTGTTTCACCGCCCCACCGTACTCAGATTGCTGATGATTCTATACTGCTTCATCTTGATTCTTCTAGACGGGGACCCACGTATTCGTCACCCCCAGTTCCTCTCCAGTTGATGGAACCACAGACGGAGAATCATAGAGATGAGAATGGAGATGCGAAGAAAGATGATGATGAATGCGACGATAGAGATGTAGAGGAGTTTCGTATTCTGGGTCATTCTATGTGCTTGAAGCGGCGAAGAGATGGTGAATCTTCGTCTTTATTGGGTTCTACGAAGAGAGTTTCGTGTGAATTTGATATGGAGACACGAAGGAGTTCTGTACGCTCGTGGGGTAATCAGACCCTCCGAGCTGCGGATCCTAAGTTATATGGGATTATGGAGAAAGAGAAACAGAGGCAAATCAATGGCATTGAATTGATTGCTTCAGAAAATTATGTGTGTCGAGCTGTAATGGAAGCACTTGGAAGCCACTTGACTAATAAGTACTCAGAAGGTATGCCTGGCGCGAGGTATTACGGTGGAAATCAATATATAGATGAGATTGAAATCCTTTGTCGTGAGCGCGCATTGGCAGCGTTTGATCTTAATCCTCATTCGTGGGGAGTTAACGTTCAACCTTATTCATGCACGTCTGCAAATTTTGCCGTCTATACTGGTTTGTTACTGCCAGGAGATCGAATAATGGCATTGGATTCTCCTTCTGGTGGCAATCCTAGTCATGGTTATTGTACTCGAAATGGGAAAAAAGTTGCAGGGGCCTCAATTTTTTTTGAGAGTTTTCCATATAAGGTGAATCCGCAAACTGGTTATATAGATTATGATAAGCTTGAGGAGAGGGCGCTTGACTTTCGCCCTAAACTACTTATTTGTGGAGGGAGCGCGTATCCTCGTGAATTGGATTATGCAAGGTTTAGGCAGATTGCAGATAAGTGTGGAGCAGTTCTGATGTGTGATATGGCTCAAATTAGTGGCCTTGTTGCTGCTAAGGTGTGAATTTTTTAGCCCTTGAATGTCTGTGTATAAAGTTTTTTGGTTCGGGTCCATGAAGTTCTTGGTTTTCTTATCATATGTTCTAATTACTATCACGTTCTCATTCTCTTGGGTTGCAATGTAGCTGGTTGTTAATATATTCATAATCTTTGAATTGTTCTACCTGACACTCAGACAAGGTTTCAAAGGTGGTTGTGTAAAAATTTATTGTAGTTTTTAGCATTTAGGTTATGAATGACTATGAAACTTAGTGATAGGAAAATGTAACTTATCAAGAGATTATGGAGAGACTGATTTTAGGTCTTAACCCTAGTTTAGAAGTGCATTGGGCCAAGATGTCAACCCCATGGATATTTTTTTTGGACCAAAACGTTTTGGTATTTATTCTTTCATGGTGGATATGTATTTATCAGAAAAACTCAAAGCTTGACCGACATCTATTATGTTTTCTCAGGAGTAGGATGTTATTTTTTTTCTTCCTTTTCTACTTGGTTCTAGTATGCAGTTTCGTTCAACCGTGTGTTTATGCAATTCTCCGTATTATTCTTTTACATCTGTAATAGTTTCTTCACTTACATTGTTTGGTCCTGTTCATCAGTACTTCATACATGTAATCTTGTAATTTTGGATGAAGAATTGTCTCCATTCTGTTTATATTTTGATTGTGATATAAAATTTTGTTACAGGAATGTGTGAGTCCTTTTGAGTACTGTGATGTTGTGACTTCAACTACTCATAAGAGCCTTCGAGGTCCAAGGGGAGGTATAATTTTTTATAAGAAGGGTTATAAGCCAAGGGGGAGAGCAATTGTTCTGTATCAGGGAAATGACGTCAAGGAATATGACTTTGAGGAGAGGATAAACTTTGCTGTTTTTCCATCCCTACAAGGTGGACCGCACAATAACCATATTGCAGCTCTTGCTGTGGCCCTAAAACAAGTGGCTACGCCAGAGTACAAGGGATATATGCAGCAGGTGAAAAAGAATGCTCAAGCCTTGGCTTCTGCTTTACTTCGAAGGAACTACAAGCTTGTAACTGGGGGCACTGATAATCACATGGTACTCTGGGATCTAAGGTCCTTGGGATTGTCAGGTGATAATTTTGATTTGAATTTTGCTAATTGATGTGGGCATGATACAGTTTAGGTGCACATATAGCTTTTTGTTTGTCTTGTGGAACAAGACGCACTAAGACATTGCTCATGCGAAGTAAGGGTAGATTAAGTTATGCATTGTGGGTTGTGATTACAGGAAATTGTATATTGTTATATAACAAGAGTTACATAATTTGAAATAACAAAACAGGATACTACACTTACTACCTATGCTTAAAAAGTACTTGCTTAGGCAGAAAAAATGTTATTCTGACAATCTCTGCTACTTTTTTTTCCATTAATGCATCTTGTTTTTTTTTATGAAATCAGCAACTTTCAGGAGAGTGATAACATTCGTCATTCCCTATTAGTCAGTTATTAAAGCCAAATGAGACAGTAATATAGCTCCCCGACCAAACAAGAAAGTCCGATGTAAAACATTTCCTAAGGGAAGACAAATGATAAAGACAAGGAAACAAAGAATAGAGGGGTCTATTCCACTAATCTTCCCAAAAATACGTTTCCTTACCCTCCCCCACCTCATAGGGAACAATGTGGGAGAATGAAGGAAGCTCAGAAGAAATGGTTTCAAAAAGTGCCTCTAACCCCACTCAAGGGCCATGCTTGCTAACAATAACCATATGCCACGAGGAATTGGACATGAAGAGGGAAACACCACCCATCATTTAGCCAACAAGGTTTTCTTGCGAGTCCCTAAATTACCAATTTCAAGGCCCCACTACCCCCACAATGAACTCCTAGTTGACCAAATTTGAGTTTTTTCCTTGATTGACCCCTTCCCACAAAAATCACGCACGAGTTTCTCAGTACTTTTACAAGTTGACAAGAAAACGGTGAAACAAAGGAAATACATTAGAGAAATCAGAAACTTGGAGCGTTCGATCTCCTATGAGAAAAAAGCCATGTATTTTTTTCAATAACATTCAATCATGATTTCATTGATAATGAAAATTACAAAAGGGAAAACATGCCAGAGAGATTACATGATGCTATTCATTTGTGTAATAAGGGATGTAAGATTGTAATCACAAAAAATTTGGGTAGATTTACACCAAGACGGAGAGGTGTACAATAGATGGTCAAAGAATTGTGTAAATTCAGTTTCACTGTCCTTGGTGATTTCACTCATTCCATATAAGCCATAAGAAGCCTTTGGTGATGAATTCCCATAAGATCACCTTTTCCTTCTTGAATGGGTGGCCAAGAAGAATCATATTCTACAAAGTTAGAGGGTCATTAGGGAAGGCCACATGGTAGTTGATGGTCTTTAACATCCTCCACCTTGGCTCCTCCAAAACAAGCAAAATCACAATGAACCAAAAAATGAATAATTGTTTTGGCATTGTCACGGTAAAGGATGCACCAACTTGGAACAGAAACAATTCAAGGAGCCTTTTTCATGAGGGTATCGACAATGTCGATGGTGCTATGACTCACCTCCCACAGAAAAAACGAATTTTCTTGGGTATAGGAGCTTCTCAAGTGTTTGCATAAAGGCGAGCATTTTGATCATTGTCATTAGAAGGAAGTTGTTAAGTGAGAGATTTGATGGTAAAATGGTTTGATTTGTCCAAATTCCACCTCCATGTCTTTTTATAGAGAGGGTTCACTATCAGCTTGATCTCATAAAGTTCTTTGCTCTCCGAATCATTGTGGTTATTTTTTCCCATATCAGTTTCTTTTGTTTTTTTGGTGTAACTCAAATGAGAGAATTTTATTAATGTTTTTGAAGTTGTGAATACAAGAAGACAACTACTCTATTTATAGCAAAAGTAAAATAATCCTAATCCTAATTAATAAAAAAACAAATTTTAATCCTAACAAACCAAAGAAACTATCCTAATCCTAATAAATTAAGGATTTGACCACAATACCCTATTCCTACTACATTTCTACCGTCCAAAAAAAAAAAAACTCATCCTCGAGTTTTAAAATGAAAATGAAGGTAGAAATAGGAAATAAGTCGGTTGAGTGGAGGCATCTTGGAACATCCAACATCAATAATATCCATCTTCCTATTGTTACTTCTTTATTCTTCATTGATTCTTGCATAAATTGCGATCCATACGGGATTTGTGTAGCCATCTTCATCTTCATCTTCATCTTCATAGAGAATTGTTTCTTCATTTTTGCGTGCAAAAAGCATCAATTTTGATTGGTTTGGTTTCGTGTTCAACGCTGCCAACTTCATCTTCTTCGTCCAAAGTAGGTAACTCGGTTGCTCCCCGTTTTTTGTTGTCAACAATTTTCACTTCAACGCTTAGAGTTCAGATCATGTTTTCTTCCGTGTTTGAAATTTTGGGTGGTTATTCCCCGATTTTTTCTCAATTTTCGACGTCATTTTCTCTTTCAAATTAGGTTGCACAGTTTCTAAATTGAAAATGTTTTCGTTGTTTTTATTCCCATAAGCAATTTCTTCTTCTTTGTGGTTTATATTGTAATATTCTCATTCTTTGAGTTTATTTCTTCCTTATCTTTTTTACTCGGCTCATTTCCTTCAAATATCGACGTCATTTTCTCTTTCAAATTAGGTTGCACAATCTCTAAATTGAAAATGTTTTCGTCGTTTTTATTCCTAGAAGCAATTTCTTCTTCTTTGCGGTTTATGTTGTAATATTCCCGCTTCTTCGAGTTATTTCTTCCTCATCTTCTTTACTCGTCTCATTTTCTTCAAATGTTGGCATGCTGTTTTCATAGTATCTTCTTTGGTAAACTTGCCTTCTTGGTCGTTGGATAATCAGTGGAAAATTTTGGACATGTTTTGGAAGAATTTGTTGAACGTTCAAATTCTGTATTTGTTGGGGTAATTTGTGATTCTTGGTTGATTTCTTCCAATACGTGGTTACGGTAAACCCATATTGTTTTCTATTTGATCAAGTGCCAAGGACATGCATTCAAGTGAACAAAAGATACAATCGATAGTGCTTTCGATTGTCCGCAAGCGGCGGATTGTTGTTTTCGATGATAGGACGGTTGTTTGCTTCGTCTCTTTGAAGATTGTCATGGGGTCATTGCCGGTAGGCCTTCTTCCCACCATCAGGTCCAAGTTTCTTGGTGCTCCAATACCAATTTGGTGTAACTCAAATGAGAGAATTTTATTAATGCTTTTGAAGTTGTGAATACAAGAAGACAACTATTCTATTTATAGCATAGGGAAACTAATCCTAACCTAATCCTAATTAATAAAAGAAACTAATTTTAATCCTAATAAACTAAAGAAACTAATCCTAATCTTAATAAATTAAGGATTTGACCATAATACCTTTGGTCGGTTGGTTTGATAGTGGGTGCTTTTGGTTTGACTATTGTTTGTTTATAGGGTGCTTGGTTTGATGTTCCTTGGATTGTTGTTTTGTTTGGTTTTACCCTTGTATTGAAGGCATCTTACATTGTCAAGTCATCATACATCTTTCTCTTGTCACCCCCTTTTCCCTTGGTTTTGGTATCTTTTTATATTGCTAGGGGTTTCCTTTGGTTCTTCATTTATCTCTTTACGAGGCTTATTTGTTGTACTCTTAGGGATGATTTGGTGAGTACTGCTAATTCTCAAGTCAAGGATGTTTATTCTGCTATTTGAATGGATCATTTTCCTAAGAAAATAAAAAAATTTCTTATGGGAGCTCAGCCTCACTCAGAGTCTCTGCTCATTTCTTCGTGCATTGCCCCTTTGCTTTGCGTTTTTGTCATATCATGTTACAACATTTTGGTTGGTTCACTGTTTTTTCCCACAATATGTTTGACAATCTTGCTTCTTTGTTGGTTGGTCATCCTTTTCATGGCACTAAGAAGACGCTCTGGTTAGCTATTATTCAAACTTTCTTCTGAACTTTGTGGGGCAAGTGTAATAAGCATCTTTTTAGAGATCTATCTTCTAGTTTTTATCATTTTTTGGATTTTACTCTTTCTACTGCATTGTATTGGTGCAAATCTAAGCAACATTTTAATCATTTGAGCCTTTCTTATTTAGTTTCCAATTGAAAATATCTTTTGAAATCACTTTTGGCGATCGATGGAGGCAGATTCATCTTGATCTGCAGAATTGTCTAAGACCACACATCCCACGGACCTTTGACCTGTTTGTGCGTTTGTTTCCACCTCCACCATACTCATCCCACCAGCCTAGTCACACTTCGTCTCCAAGATCCGTGCAGGACAGGTCCTTTGCACTTCAGCCATCTGGATCTGTTGGTTCATTGCCCTATTTGGTCTCTGTTCTGTTTTTAAATCTGCTGTTCATGGGTTTTGTTATAGATCTCTCTGTGAGGATCTTTGTTCCAGCGCAGATGTTCTTGTTTCATTTTTGTAGGTTTTGTTATAGTTATGGAGATCTATGTTTCTGGCCTAGGTTTTGTTCTTCGTGGGTTTCTGTTTCTAACCTAGAAGCTCTTTATGTGTTTGGTTCTTCCTTCTTGGTGGGTTTATGATTCTATTCCAGTTCAGCTGGTTTGATTTGGAAGTTCTCTTCACAAACTTAAGTTGTTTGTCACTCTACCACCTTGAGTTTGAGGGAGGGTGTTAAAAGGAAATTAGGGTTTATGACTTATTATTATTTTTTATTATTCAATGATATAGAAAATTCACATGGTATTAAAGGATGACACATAAGCAAAAATCTAGCCTTTGCAGAAATGAGAAGGGCTATCGTTAAGCAAAAATGAACTCATCTAGCACTGTTCGATTTTTCTAGAAGGATCAGTGTTAGAATAGACTACTTTTTGGATTTTGAACCATCTCTGCCATGAGATGTAACAGGTAGAAGAGACAAGACAGAGAATTTCTCTCTGTGTAATATCAGACGTATCTCTGCCCTTTGTAACTAGGTTTCATGGAAATATTGTCTTCCTAGGACCTTCCTTTCTGCCAAATGGCTTCAGAGGCCTCTTATTAAGAATGGTGGATCTTCCTGATGAAAAACAATGGATTTGGTTTTCATTTTGGTGTTAGTTCATGGTTCATCTCTAGAACTACATCTTATATAGATAAGGGCTGCAGGTCCTATCACGGAAGATTTGGCTTGTAGTAAATAACTTCATAATGTTGTTCTGTTTGCATCGAGTTTTGTTTTTCAAGCTTGGTCTCCTCCACATCCTCCTGTATCAAGCCCAACACTGAGATCATGAGTATAAATTTGGCATTATGAAATATTTTTTCTAGAAATGAACTCGTATGACTTTTCAACTGGATTTATGACTTTGTTTCTTCTGTTTGCATCGAGTTTTGTTTTTCAAGGTTGGTCTCCTCCACATCCTCCTGTATCAAGCTCAACACTGAGATCATGAGTATAAATTTGGCATTATGAAATATTTTCTCTAGAAATGAACTCGTATGACTTTTCAACTGGATTTATGACATTGTTTTGCTGTGGAAAAAGAAAATCTTACTATCATATGTGTAATGTAGTGAACTCTAAAAAGATCCCCTTTTCAGGGGAAGTGCTTAATCTATGACAACTCGTTTTCTATATCCATATTTGTATACTGTATACGTCTCTTTCTTCTAAGTTCTAGTTTGGATGGTATATGTGGTTACTTATTCTATTATTCCCCATTTATTATATATTGTGTATTCTTTCTGAAGTCTTGGTAATTGTAGGTAAAAACTTGGAGCAACTTTGTGAGATGTGCCACATTACTCTCAACAAAATTATAATATTTGGTGATAACGGAGTTATTACTACTGGAGGAGTGAGGATCGGTGAGTTACCCTCCTATATTTCATATTCTGGGGTATCCCTAGACTGTACATCTTCGCATGCTTTGACTAAAATTATGAATATGCTGTCTGTTGTCCCTGCAGGCACCCCAGCCATGACATCGAGAGGCTGTCTGGAATCTGATTTTGAGTTAATTGTTGAATTTCTTCATACAGCGGCTCAAATTGCAATTTGTATTCAGCGAGAGTATGGGAAAATGCCAAATGCTTTTTTTACGGGCCTTCAAAGTAATAAGGAAGTTGTTGAGCTCGGAAACCGTGTTGAAAGTTTTTCAGCTAAATTTGCCATGCCAGGCGTTGAAACTTGAATGGTAGTTGAATTTGCATTTGAAAATGGATGACAATTCGGAGTCGCTAAAAAACCATATTTGCTGCTCATCATGCCTTCCATATTTAGAGTCTGAAGCGTTTCCCTCACCTGGGGTTGCTGTCTTCAAATTTGTTTGGTTCCTGTTTGGTCAGTTGCCAGCATTTACATATGTTCGTATGATTTTGAGGAGAGTCCTTGCAATATCAGATATCAGAAGAGCATTTGGTAGTACCGAGCTTTTCTTCGGTAGTAAAGATATTGGTATACAATGGATAGAGGCGTCATGAGCAGCTTTTTGCTGGTTTCCTTTTTGGGATCAAATCAACTGAAGAATTGGGGGGGGGGGGGGGGGGTGATATAATTAAAAATCTGGTACTCTAATTATCAGAGATTTGGATGTCTTTTTTGAATTCGATTGTTTATGGCTCTGGCTGAAGAATCAATTTGCCAGCTTGCTGTGTGATTAAGTGGTAGGAAGTAGGCACAATACTGATCAATTTCCCTTGATCAGTTTCCATTGTGTAAGTTCTTGCTACTTTTCCTTCATCATAAATTATGTCAAGTTCGTTCATTATAATATAATGTAAGTGTCCATTCATCATTGTAGTTAACTTCTCCGAATTTTTATTTGTCCATGATTGTTAATAGAAATTGCTGCCATGGTTCCTTGCACTTTTACATTTCTTTGATTCATGATCATCTTTTTGACGTTGTAGAAGCTGATGTAGTTGTAATAGATAAATTGATAAGGTGTGCTATTTGCATTTGAGTTAGTACGTTAGTATTTGTTGAGTTCCTCAGTTCCCAACCAAACTGTGATCATCTTTTAGACACAATTGACTCCATCCATTTTTCGGTATTGTGGGGGTATATTGCTTGAGAGACAAAAACAGTAGTCTTTTTTCCATTTTGTATTATGAAAATTTTTTGCTGATTTTTTTCCTTTTACATGTTCAGAAGGAAACACAACCGTGTTTGCTTTTTCCCATGTTGATTCTGAAATTCTGTTATAGACTGTCTTGATGTCATAGAGGGAAAAACGAAAGAAAAAGAAAACTCCAAAAAAGGGGATGTGACATGAAAACATCAGAATCAGCTAGGCTATAGGAGTATATTTATTTGAGCTTAATCTGCAGAACTGTTGAATAATAGTTGCTTGGAAATAGACTTGGAAATTACCACCACTACCAAAAAGCTAAAGTTGGACGGAGGAGAACCTTATATATGCTTTTTAACTTTTGACCTTCAGTTTCCCACATTCCTTTTTCAAATACAGGCACAGGGGGCCATGGCTCTGCTTCCACTGCTTCAGTTCTTTGGAGACTTAATTGAAATAATGCTTTCATCTCATTGATGGGATTCATGTGTATGGGATCTACATGCATTTCTTTTGTGCACAGTGCCACAGCTATATTAGATTTTTATTTTTTTTTTTTTTTTTGGGGGGGGGTTGGGAAAGTGAGCCCAATATGTTGTACTATAGTTCACCTAAATCTCTGTTTCCAACGGGTTATATGCCTAAGAATTCAGTGGCTCCACTCATTAAACAACAAATCCAGTTATGGACGATTACAAAGTTGTATTGTATTTAGTATGAAAGGGAATTTCAATACACCATCTATTTTGGATTTGTTCACCTTTAAAAATGGAGGCCTAACCGACTTTAGTCATTCATTAGGGTCGTTTTCCTTGAGATTTAGTAAGCATATATTTTTCTAGCTTTCTTTCCTAGGGTTGAGTTGAAGAAAAAGAGAAAATAGGAACTAGGGAAATGGTAGATACTATCCAGAGTTTTAGACCATTGGCATACAAGTTTCCTCATCTTTATTCACATTTGTAATTGTTTAATTCTCACTGATAATGACAAACCCTTTCCACCACCTCTAAAATTCAGTTCTCCCTTTACAGTTTTTAGGCCATACTTAATGGAGCAAGAATCATGGCCGAAGTTTCTTGAGAGAATATTTCCTTGGAGAATTATATTAAGTAGGTCTCTCTCTCTCTCTCTCTCTCTCTCTCTCTCTCTCTCTATAGGAGTCTTATCAGATTGTCCATTTTCCCATCATTAATTCACAATGGCAATGATTAGCCATTTACTATCACAACTATAAAGAAAAAGAATCTCTACCAAAGTTCTTTATTAAAAGAATAAACCAAAAAAAACTTAACAAATCTTTGCAGAATCTAAAAGGTACAAACATCACATATATTTGGTTTGCCCACTCAATTGCATTGCCATCTTCTCAAGGGCTTCTCTTTGTTGAATGAACAACTGTACTTCTGTCATCCCTACCCCCAACTTTGTACTCTGTTTTCTCCCTCTTCATACATCAATTCTTTGGGTTCCGAATATATGCACTTAGGACCAAACTTTTAGGCCTTGTAACGATTTTGTTTTTGTTTTTGTTTTTTGTATTTTGAAAACCAATTAAAGAAATTTGGAGATAGAAGTAGTGTCTATAGGACTAATTTTCAAAAACCAAATGGTTACCAAATTACGCTTTAATATTTGTGGGCTTTTTAAAAAATTGTTGCGTCTTTAATTAAGATGGCCTTAAATGGTATACCATATTACAAGATTCATCCAAAATTTTCAAAATTTTCATAAATATCTTAAATTGTCTAATAATTTACACAAATATAAGGCTGATTATCCATCTTTATTATTATTATTGTATTAAAAAATAGAAAAAGAAAAAAAATGAGTGTATCGGATTAAGATTTGCATTTATTAGATATTCTATGTAAATATGGTAAGTGATTAATTCTATTATGTTAATATTCTAATCAAAATTACCCCTTAATTATTTTTCTTTTGATGATTTTGTTAAAAAATTCTTCTCTCTCGATTTCTCTCTCATTTTTCAATCTCTCTCCATCCATTCTTTTTTTTTTTTTTTTTTTTTTGCGTTGTTTTTCATATATTCTACATAATTATAGTATATATTGAATAATACTGTGTATATTTTATGAATAAAAAGTTTTAATATCAATTTGTTTATGTCTTTTATTTAAAATATCCATATCTTACATAGTAAATAATACGTTAGGTTTGAAACAACAATGATTATGTATGAAAGTTGTTTATGTTTACAGGAACATAGATGGGGAAAACTTATGATAAGTATATGTAATATATGTCAATAAAACATTGGTTGTTCTCTAGTATATGTTATATTGAGAAAAACTGAATATGTTTGAGATGTAGGAATTTTTATAAAAGAATTGATGATACAGGTAATTGTATGAAAAAGTGGTTGAATGAGGAAGATATGTTAAATTGGTTTATAAATAGTATATTTGAAATAATACATTGTATATTTTATGAATGAAAGGTTATGTTATCAATTTGTTAAATTGATTTGTGTATTTTATTTCAAATATTCATATTTTATGGAATAAATAATAAGTTATGTTTGAAACAATAGTGATTATGTATGAAGGGAAGGGTAGTATATTAAATATAACAAATTGAGAAACTTTGATTAGTACAGTAGATAAAAATTTATGGAAAAGTATAGAAATAAAATAATTGAATTAAAAACTGGAATATGAATATTTCAAATAAAATTCTGAAATAGCATATAAAAAGTCTAATAATAAGAAGGAAAAACTTATTAACTTGCATCTCTTTCGGTTATGGCCAACACGTCCACAATGACCACATTTAATGCGTCTCTTGAACTCCATTTTAAAAGGAATTCTAATCTTGTTGAGTTGACCAATAAAACATTTTACATTCAATGGGAGGATGACAACAAAACATTTTACATTCGATGGGAGGATGACAACTTCAATTTCTGTATTATTGAATCTATGCAGTTGTATATTTGGAACAAATCACATAACATAAATGTATTATGTAATAGTATATATGTAAGAAATCAAATAAAATATCCGATATTATGCAATAGTATATATGTAAGAAATCAAATAAAATATTGATCGGATAGAGAAAAAAATAAAAGAAAATGATACGAAACATGAAGAAGAAAAAACTGAACTATATGTGTCACTAAATACGTGTTATTATATATATACAGATGTATACACTGATAACATCATTTCTGTATGAGTGATATATAATGAAATTCAACTACAATTTATGTATTATTGAATATATACAGTAATATATAAGAAGGTATTGAAATTTTATCATATATTATTATGGCTTTAACTAAGATTTATGTATTATGGAAAATTTTTAGTAGTATATAAAAAGGTATTGAAATTTAAACATGAAAGGAATATATGATAAAACAATGAGCTTATATCTAAAAGAAAACAATGAACTTATATCTGCCACTAAGTACGTATTATCGTATATATACAAATGTATAAACTGATAAAATGATTTATGTATTATCAAATATATGAAGTAGTATATATGTAATAAATCACATAAGATATATGTATTATGCAGTAGTATATATGTAATAATTAAAAAAAAAATACTAATTCGTTACATAATATGTGTATACAATGGTATATAATAAATTTAGTAAAAAAAATTACAGGACTAACAAAAAAAAGTTGTGAATGTATTATTGAATATATGCAGTAGTATATATGAAACAGAACATAAAACATAAATGTATTATTCAATAGCATATGTGTAAAAAAAAATACATAATGGATATATAATATGTGTATGGAGTGGTATACCGAACATGACAAGAAGATGAACCGAAGAATAAAAAATTAAACAAAATAAGAGGAACATGACCCGAATATATGCTACGAAATGGAAGAAGAAAGAACAAATTTTTTTAGAAAAAAAAGTATATGCTAAGTAATGGAAGAATAAATAATATAAGTTCCATAAAATGAACGAAAAAATAAAGACTAACTGATTCAAAATCACCAAATAAAAAGGGAAGAAGAAAGAACAAAAACCAATTTCAAGAATCGAAAAAGAAGTCCGACGTCGAAATTGATGATGACTTGAAAGAAAAAAAACTTTTGACTTGGGCATTAAATTGAAAATAATTATAATGAAAGATAATTGAAAATATTATTACCATATAAGTTCTAAAATTTATACCGTATTTAAATCATTCCAAATAATTTCTATAATAAATATGTACATTAATTAATAGCATAAATAAGAACGTTTTTATTTACATAATAAATTGAATATAATCTAATTAAAAAAATAATTTGAATTTAATTTAAAAAATTCTATATAATTAATAATTATGATAAAAAATGTACGAAATCCTAATCAAGAAAATAAATCTTAATTTAGGACATTTGTAAATTTTCACTTTAGATTTAGGTATTTTCTCTAAATCTTTCAAAATTGTTTGTTGTTTTTTTTTTTCGGTAAGTTACTGGTTTAATGTATCTTTTGTGTTAGTACTACTTGAAAAGTTGGCAGAGACGACTTATATACTTCAGTCATGATGAGGGTTTATGTTACTTTAGGTATTTTGCAAAATGAAACTGAACAAGCTAAAAGTTTGTTGATAGCTCAGGCATGTATAATTTTTATTTAAAAATACATTTTTTAGTCGGTAGGTTTTTGGTCTAGTTTTCATTTAGTTCATAAGTTTTTAAATTTGCACTTTAGTCCTTTAAGTTCAAGTTTAGTTTTGAATTTTGATTTCAGTACAATCTTTCATGATGCTGCAACATTTAAGATTGGAGTTTTATTCTAGTTTGAAAAATTGACAAGAAATCTTACATAAATTCAATGATGACGAAAGTGCATGTTTTTTTTAGTGCAATTTGGGTATGGAAATTGGAGCTCCAAATCTCGTGTTCACTAACACACTTTGATGTCAACTCTGTTATGTTTACATTGGCTAATAAAAATAGATAAACATCTTTTTGGTTTCAAAATGTTACACTTTTAGGTTTTGAGTTTATATATTAGTCTCTCGGTTTCAAAAGATTACAATTTTACTTTTGATGGGAGTTGTGTTCAAACTTGAATCGACCTTTTAAAATAATATCAATTGAGAAGTTGATTTGATCTCTTTTAAAAGGATATATCATTAGTGTTATTGAGTTTTGCTTTTATGTAGCTTGAATGTATGTGTGTAGATATGATAATTATATTTAGGAATTGACTTGCTTTTGAGAGGAGAGACAATTGGGAGATCATAAATTGATGTCTTTCTTCATGGGAAGATGAATATGTGATTGGAAAGATTTGAGAGGGCCATTAAAAAGAAACCCTAAATATTGTTTTTTTTTTTAAAAGTGACAAATGTCATTGTCTTTGCCTCTTTTCCATTTCAAAGAGCCTCATGGTGTAGGCAGGGAGTATCATCATCGATTTCTTCTTTTTCTTTTGCATTCATATGACATTTGAGTTCTTTTTTTTTTTTTTTTTTTTTAAAAAAGCCCATAATTGATTTAATCACTGCTTAAAAAGTTACTTTTTGTAGTTAATTTAATAGTACTTAAATTTTCTCAATCAGTCCCTGAATGTAATGTAATCATGACCATTAATACTATTCAACATGTCAAAAGTCAATTATAAAATCAATCAAAAATGGGTAACAATAAAAACTTGCTCTTTTATCTAAAAAAAATATTCTTATTTCTTTACGAAATTGCATTTTACCTCTTGATATTTCACAAAATATTTTAGTAGTAAGAATTTGTTTCAGTGTTGGATGAAAATTGGGACATATAATCGTGTTAGAATGACTTGAAACGAAAATTGGGACATGAATACATAGTTTAATATACCATATGATAAGACCAATGTTATCTTGTTTCATATCTCAAATTTTGAAACAATAGGAACGTATTTCAAATTGAAGTCAAAGCAAAAGAGTATGTTTTGTACTTTAGTAAATGTTGATGCTAAATTTTAGCGAAGGAAAAATGCACCTGACCTTCACGTGAAAATAACAAAAAAATTGTAATTTAGGTAATAACGTGACCTATAAGATAAAAGTATATGCACATCTTGTGATGCTTGACACATGGGGTCCAGTGCTTAAGCACTTAGAAAATGGTATTCCTGTAGTAGGTAGTGAGTTTGAGTATTAGAATAGATTTGACTTATGTTCTAAGAGGTTATAATGATATATTTATAATGAAGGAATTCTGAGGTATTTTATCCTAGTGCTTAAGTTATTATAGTTGGATTATATATAATAGTTTGTGCTTGAGACGTAGATTATTTTGATTTGGATTATAATAATATATATGTGTTTGGGGTGTAAAATTACTTTGAGAAAATATAATAAACACTTAGCAAAAAGAAATGATGAATGAAAAATTGTAAAAATGATAGTAAATATAATAAATCAAAAGTTTTAAAATAACATTGTCTAATAGTATTTACTACAATAAGATGAAGCAATCGCTATAGTGTTGAGTAATCCTTACAAGTAGTTTAGGTTCAATAGATGAGGACAAGATCTTTCATACTTGCACCAAAAAGATTGTGTTGGTTCTTTTTATTACTTTTAAAAGTGAAGTGTCTAGAAGATGTTTTCAAACAAACATATGAGTAAGATTAACCCCTTTTTCCTTTTTTGTTTTAAAACGTAACTTGTTTAGCTTTTTAAATGCAATAATTAATAGAATTTTTTTTTATAAATATAACAAAATACCAAAATATATATGTTTCGTGTAACAAAATAAAAAAATTCATAAAGTCGGTAAGTTTTTTTTTTAATATTTCAGGTTTGCCTTACTTTCCATCTTCTTTCTTTTGCAATTTTTTTTTGTTCCTTTCCATCGTCATTTTCTCTTCTTCTGCAATTTCTCTTTTATTTTATTAAAATTATTATTTGGTTCAAGATCGTGTACCAAATATAAAAGGTTTATTTTTTTATTTTTTTTCAAATTTTTATTTGATTTTTTCGTGTACCAAATATAAAAGATCTTTAATAAAATCGTTGGTATACACAGTGATCGTCATTTAGATTTGGGTAGACAAATCTAAACGATTGTGTACCGCCAAATTTAAACGATTGTTTACCAAATAATCTTTCAAAAATCGTTTAGATTTGGGTAGACAAATCTAAACCTATACTAAATCTAAACGATCGTGTACAAAAAAAAATCTTAAAAATCTTGATAAAAAAATCGTTTAGACTTGGGTACGATCAAATCTAAACGATCGTGTACCAAAGAATAGTCAAATCTAAACAATCATGTATCAAACACTCTTGGGAAAAAAATCGTTTAGATTTATATAGCCAAATTTAAATGATCTTGGTATAAGATCGTGTACTAAATATATTAAGCGTGCGAGTACCAATTAATCGTGTGTTGACGGGGACAATTTTAGTATTTTTTATTGTGGACCTGTGAACTTTTTGTTTTCAAAATGTAAATATTTTACCGCTTTGTTATATTTATGAAAATTACTATAATTAGTAAAAGTGCTCCATAACCTTTATATATGTGACTCTCACATGTTAATTCATAGGTAAAGTAAAAGAATAATGATAATATAATAATACAATTTGTACAACAATTTTCCGACAATCTCTAATTAATTACTTTCTTTTTAACCATGATTAGGAAAGATACTAGTTCTTCTAACTAACAAATATCTTTTAAAAGATCCTTGTCAAAAATCTTTTTGAAAATGGAAAACCATAAATTGAAATATTAATTTGGTTCTATCATTCATAATTAGTTTGTTTTGGTTTGTGTAAGTTCAAAGGGTTCATTGGGTGACTTTGGTTTATATATGTTCAAAAGGTTGATTTTGGTTTTATATCGAAAAACTGATAAAAACATTTATGAATAAAATAAAATTTAACTTTCTATCAATGATAGATCTAGATATGCATCTATCAATATTTATTATTATAGTGATAAATGTTTATTTGAGTCTATCGTAATCTATATCAAATAGAAAGTTCTATTACTTATATGAATAAGTCAGTTCATTTTATTATAATTGAAAATATTTTTATATATTTTTTATTAAGTTTATTTTGGTTTGTTATACTTTTTAAATGTTGGTTTTGGTTATTGTATAAGATATGGTCATGGTTCTTATACTTTGAAGTTGGTAGATTTAAACTCTATTTTGATCTCTAAATTATGTATCTAGGTATGTTTTGGTTCCTAAACTTTTAAAAACATTTGTTTTAGTCATCGAACTTTTAAAATGAGTATATTTTGGTTTATGCCGTTAAGATTTCGATAATTTTATAATAGAATAATGAGGTGACTTATACATGTGGATGGCTAAGCTCCCAAACAAATTCTAGGGTTTTAATTTTTAAGTAGAGATCAAATGATAAATTGATGTTTTATTAGAGAACTCAAAAAACCATTTTATCTTCAAAATTCGTCATCATCCTGGCGCATTGCCCTTCTACTTCACTTTTTCAAATATGTTAGATGCAATTTCGTCCACGTATAAATTTTTAATGCTCTAAGTTTAGAATACTTTGTGATTCTTTGAGATGTTTTTTTCCCTCTTTCTCTCAATTCTCTTTTTCCTTTTTTTTTTTTTTTTTTTTTTTGGTGGGGGTGGAATTTTTTTTTATTTTTTTATTTTTTTTTTTCCTTTTTTTTTTCTTTTTTTTTTTTCTTTTTTTTTTTTTTTTTTTTGAGGTGGGGGAGGGATTGTGATTCATCATAGAAATATTTATTTGCAATTTCGTAGAGTTTTTATACGTGAGTTGTACTTATTTTATTCTTTTAGTTTAAAGAACAATATGTCAGTTTTATTTATACTTTTTTATTCTATTCAATGGGTGGGAGAGACGAGAGTGGAGGTGAGAGATTTGAGTTTTAGAGAAAAAAATGAATAAAATTTAGAGCCTGTTTGGTAACATTCTCGTTTCCTGTTCCTTGTTCCTTGTTCACAGTTTCCAGTTTCCAGTTTCTTCTTTTTTTAGAACAAGAAACAAGAATGTGTTTGATAGCGGTTTCTAACAGAAACAAAAAATGTGTTTGATAACTATTTCTTGTTTCCTAATTTTCTTTGAAATTTATATTTTATTTTATTCACATTTAATTCAATTAAACATCAAACAAAAATATATGTCCTCCATTAAACATAAAAAATAAAATTATCAATCCTAGATAGGAAGGTCTTCTTGTAATCTTATCGAGAACGAGATGAAGATTGAGATCTGAAGAATAGAGCCAACGAGAGGAAGATTGAAACCCACGACAAAGAGGAGGACCGAATCCCACAACAATGAGGAAGACAAAAACTCACGGCTAAAACACATATCTGACAAAAACCCATAAATTTGGCAAAAGCCCACAACGAAAACACAATTCACGCAAAGAGGAAGAGGAAAACCCAGATCCAGCAAAGAGAAAGACGTCGTGTAGAGGAAGACGATAAAAGGCGAAGAGGAAGACAGCGAAGAGGAAGAGGATGGTTATTTGGAAAAAACGATGGAGATAAGAGGAAGAAAAAGGAAACCACGTGGAGAGTCGTTATTTGGAGAAGAAGATGGAAATAAGAGGAAGAAAAAGGAAATCACAAGAGGAAAATGTAAAAGAAAAATGAAATAAAAAAAATTGAAAAGAAGGAAAAGGAAAACAATAAAATGAATTGGAAAAAAAAAAAGAAATCAATAAAAATAATTGAGAAAAAAGAAAAGAAACCAATAGAAACAATTGAAAAAAAAAAAGAAACCAATAGAAACAATTGAGAAAAAGAAAAAAGAAACCAATAGAAATAATTGAGAAACGGGAACATGAGAAACTACTTTTTTTGTTTCCAATAATTCTTTATAAAATGAGAAACATTTCTATTTTTTTTTAGAACGAGAAACATGAAACATTACCAAACACCTCCGTTTCTTAAAAAATAAAAACAGAAACAGAAAACAGAAAATGGAAACGTTACCAAACAGACCCTTAGTTTTTGGGTTTATTTGATACACGTGTTGATTATGTTTATATGTTAGCATAAAAGATTTATCGAATAAATTAACAATTTTTTTTAGTTATTTATCAATTTAAGTAATATGATGAATGTATATTTTATGATCCATATATAAAAAACTCATAATGATTTCGTTGAAAAGTTAACAGAATTCCAACGGCAAGTATCTAAGTAGTATAGCTTTTTAAAAAATTAAGAAACTAAAATAGACATTTGTTAAAAATAAAACCAGATGCAAAATTTAACAACCAAAATAGGATTTAAACCTATGTTTAATTGATCAATTTTAGTTATTATACTCTTAATAAATCTTAACTTTTAGACTTTGAGAGGTCGTTTGGCCTTCAGATCATGAAGGAGTGGAGGGGGCTAAATAGCTCACTCCATGTTTGCCACAAGGATTATCACAATTACAATTCTAGGATTAGGACTATTCTACTTTTTTTTTTCTTCTTATTTCTCCTATTTCTCATCCCCTCCTTTCATTATTCCTTACTATTCCTCACCCTCCATCTCTCCTATATGTCACTAATCCTCACTCTCCCATTTTTTTATTCTCCACTTTCCAAACATAGATTATAATAATCCAGACTATAATAATTTGTACCTCAAACACAGATTATAATAACACACAGACTATAATAATCACGAATAATAATAACTCACTGCACGCTCTAAACATTCGCTGAGTTAAATTTTATCAAATTTTGTTAAATAATAATAATAACAATAATTTTTTAGACACGAAATACAATATATGAACAAAGTTGCTCATAAACTAGCCATTTTGGTATTTTCATTTGAGATTTCTTTTCTATGTAGAGAGTTTTTTTCTCCCTCGATTTTTTCGCTCATTCTTCAAAAGAATGGATGGTAGGTTGTTGAGTTGTTTGTCGGTTATCGCTTAAGAGTAAATATGTTTTTTATTAAAAAAACTCCACTTGTCCATTCCCATAAATGGAAATTTAAACAAACATAAAGTAAAAGTATTGGAAAATTATTAAGGAAAAGATAAAAATAAAATCACACATCTATTTATTAGGGTACAAAATTGTTTATATATAAAGTATATGTATACATATAATTGAGAATGGATTTGTTTTGAATAACAATAATAATGATAATGATAATAGTGTGAGTGTTTGGAGTGTATATAAATTGCCACTTTTTCCCTTTCTCCTTCCACAATCCACAGCAAAGAATCTTTCTTTCTTTGAGTGGGAAAATCTGCCCTCTCTCCAAACCTTTTTTTTTTTATCACATTCTCTATCTTGGTTTGTTTTTTTGGCTGCTTTTCTTCAAAGCAATTCAAGAATCAATTCCTCTCTCTCTCCCCCTTGTGATTTTTCTTCTTTTAAACTCTCCTACCCTCCTCCGATATAAAAGATAAATTCACGAATCAAAATATATGTCATGTTGATAAATTCTATTACTGATAGGCAATAAAATTTTGTTATATTTATAGATAGTATTGTCATTTAAAACAATTATCATAAAAATTACAAACAATTATGCAGGAATTTCTCTCATCTTCCAAAATTTGTTTTGACTCCATTCAAATTTTGCATCTTGCAACATACCCAGATGCTTTTTTTTTTTTTTTTTTTTACCTATTATGTGTGCACATGTCCAAAAGCTTCTTTCTTCCTTCAACAATCTCATCAAAGAAATCATCAAGCTGTCCAATAATGGCATCCACTCCAATTCTTAATGAACCAAACCAACTATTCAATCTCTCAATTTTCTCTTCAATTTCAACTTCTTCTTCATCATCTTCCTCCAAACCCTTCTCAAGCTCCACTTTTAACCCTTCCATGGCTGCCTTTGCTTCTCTAAATTCAAACAACAATATCCCCACTGGTTGAACATCAACTCTCTCTATTTCATTTGCTACTCTCTGTTTCAATCTCTCCATTGAAGCTACAAAGCTTGAGCTAAACATGGTTCTTTGATGCTGATCGTCTTCATTCCCAATCCCATTACTTCCATGGAAAATTGATTCTGGCCAACAATACACAAGACCACATAGAAGAATCATTAGAAGCAACGAACTTATGTTCTTCACTGCATGAAGAACACCTCTAAATCCGTTAAAAGCATTCAACTTCGATGTCGATCCCATTCCGGTTGACACGCTGCTGCTTCCATTGAAACAGAGGAGTGATAATGGCGGAATCCTTGTATTCATCAAGCTTCTATTTTCTTCTTCTAACCCAAAAACATTCCTCTCGAAATCAGTAATTGCACGAAGAACCTATAGAAAAACAGAGTGAAAAAACAGAGGAATACACAAGAGAAAGAACACAACTTTTCTTCAAAAACAAAAACCAAACCAAATTCAACCAAACATACCCGTCTGGAAGCGCGAGGATTGAATCGAAGAAAGTGAGGATCTTGCAAAGAAGAAGCTATGGCAGAAGCTTCAACATGAAAAACCTCCATCCTTGAGATACCAGATTTAAGGACTTGGGAAGCTTCCCAAAGGCGGGAGCTTTCGTCCATATACTCGTCAAGCCACTTACCGCCAACGGGGAGGTGAAGGCGTTGGCCAAGCTGGATGAGCTGAGAGTGGAGAGTTCTAAGAAGAGAGAGAACTTTTTGGAGAAAGTGAAGGGACATGAAATCGGAGGAGACGAAGGCGTGGTCGAGGTCATCGAGCTCATGGGATAGGAAGTGGTAGAAGCCATGGAGGGAGGTGGCTGTACATGAAGAAGAAGTAGCCATTTGAGAGGAGAGGGTGTATGAATGGTGTGAGGAAGAAGAGGAAGAAAAAAAGGGGGGAAAAGGAAGAGAGTTTTATATGTGATGGAATATATGAAAGAGGAGAATTGGTTTGTTGGGTGTAATCATGTGTGTTTCCTATTAAGTGGAGGAGATCATTGGACTCTGCTGTTATAACAATGCATTTCACATAGTGAGAGACATAACTTATGAATTTTTGTATTGGGAAATTGTAATCGATGCCAATTGCCAAATATGGTTTCCCTCTTTCCAAACTTTCTTACACCAAACAAACAATTTGTGGGCTAACTTACAAGTTTATTACGTTTTCTTTGTCATCTATTTCGTTTTTTTTTTTTAATTTTTTAAAATTTTTTAGCTCTTTCTTTTAGTTGCATTATTAGTCAAATTTTTAAAACAAAAATAAAATTTTGAAAAACTATCCTTTTAATTTCCAAATTTTAATCTAGTTTTTAAAAATACGGCTAAACAATAGATAAGATGAAGCTTCATTTTCAAAATAAAATAAAATAAAATGGTTACCATACAAGACTTTAATGTTTAAATATGTTACTGTACTTTTAATTTTGTGTTTAATCAGTTACTAAACTTTTATACATGTAATAAGATGTTAGACTTTGAATTGGTTGTGTAAAAACGAGTATAAGTCAATTGACACAGTACTTATACTATTAAACTCGAAATAAGAGTTTTAATTCTCTCCCACATTAAAGAAGAAAAAAAAACTTTGAATTGTTTATCTAATATATCTAATAAATTGTTTAAAAATATGTACATATCTACTATAGTCATACACTAGAAAATTTAAACGTTTACTAAAGATATTATTTAGATACAATTTAAGAGAAAGGGACTCAACATGAGAGAAGCAAGATGATCAACCTCTTGCAAATAACTATTAGAAGTTTTGAGGGAACACAAACTTTATTTAAATAAATTAAAATTTGACTTGTTCGAATTCGACTATTTGAAAGACCGAAGAAGTGAAAATAGACATAGAATGGAAAGCTGAGAAACCATGTTAATTTGGAGTTAACCTAATTTGTAAATATGCAATCTTTTCCTTCCTTCATTTCATTGTTGGAAATTGTACATCATTGATATACCTATTATGAAACACAATTATGATATATTATGATATAAGTATATAGCAAATATACAAAGGTTTTGCTTTTTTCCCAAAATGTTTTATCCATGTGACACATATATTGTAATTTAAACTAATTTTGACATTATCTCCGTCATTTGTATTTCTATATCCAATAAGATGTATACTGAATTTTAAATATTATAATACAAAAAAAGTAACCAATGAACACGTTAAAATATGGCCAAAGCGATGATAAATCACATGACATCCAATGTGTTAACGACCAAGAGACTTCGAATATGAAGTATTTTTAAAAATAATGACAAAAATATGGTAGTATGAAAAAAAAATTTAAAAATGAGATAACACCTCAAACTATCGTAAAAAATAGGATAATTTGACATTTTGAAGGAAGTCTTTCATTAATCTACGTCACTCATACTTTGACCAGTTTGACTCACAGGTTAAAAAAGGTTAGAATGTATGAAATAAATTTTAGAAGTTGTATGGAATAAATTTGAAGATCCAACAATTGAAATTAAAAATTAAAGGTTAATAAAAAAAGTTTGTTAGGAAGAAAATAATCCAATTAAAATTAAAAATGTGAATTTAATTAGAAAATTGAAATTTAGAGATTAATATATATAAAAAAAAATCATGAAAAGATGTGGATGTTTGACGCACGTAATTTAATTATGAAACATATTTCATATATATATATATAAAGAAAAAAACAGAAAAAAATAAATATGTTATTAATAGGAAAATAATTAAATTAATAGAAAAATTTCTTCTTTAAAAAAAATTGACCTACATGAAACATATTTAATGTATATATATAAATAAAGAAGGTGGAAATGACCATTCATAAAAGTTATGGACCCCGTCCGTCCACGACTTTACTACTTTATTTTTGTCAATATTTTTTTTTTACCTTATTTTTGACATTATTTTTTAAAAGAAAAATTCCCCTCCCACCTCTATTGATACAAAAACACATATTTTCGTCTGTCCTAGTACTTAATAAAACACATGACTCAAATATTCCTTGAGATACCGTATCGTTTTTTTTCTTCAATAACATAGAATGGTAAAATGGTAAAACGTAAGAACCCTCCCAAGTTAAAAAATGTTGGATTTTTGGAATCTAGAAATCAAAGAAAATTCAAATCAAAATCTTGTAGATCAAGAGAATATTAATGTTTAGAAGATAAGTTTAAATTATTGAAAAGAAGAATTTAGTTTGGGATTAACATTTAAAAATAATAATAATAGAAAGAAAAAAAAAAGGAAAAATGTTTTAATTAGAGACCCAAATGGATTGATATAATTTGGAGAAAGCCTATAATTAGAATCATTACCTGAAACAGAAAGGGTTGGGTTTAGTCAGAATTAACAAAACTTAATTAAATCTAACAATGGATTCAAAGTTTTTTTTTTTTTTTTCTTTTTCTCATTCTTTAAAAAAAAAAAATCATATGTTGGATTATGTTTCTTCTTAGCTGTAAAAGTTTGACCACTTTGACTCAGATGCTTTTCTCATTTTTCTATATTGATATGGCTATATGGCTATGCCAATGGCAGCCTTTTCATTTTAGAGCAATGAAGAAACCTTTTCTTTTGAAAAAAAAAAGGAAAATAGATTTGGTTGGGAGATTGAATTTTGATATTAATTATAAGAGAATAGGTTATTTATTTATTTATTTACTGGTTTAGGCCCAACATTCTGTTTTAGGGTTTGAAAATGAGATTCTTTGTTTTGTTTATAAAGGAAGAATCATATCATGAGGCCCATTGTGTATGCAATGCACAACAACATATATAGCCTTTTTTCCTTTTCTTTTCCCCTCTCTACCTAAACCATTTATTGACTTGGACCACTCTACTCTACTATACACATACACTCTCTCTCTCTCTCTCTTGTTATATAATTTTTTATAAGTATACATTCCTCAATATAATAATAAAATATATATGTTCCTACATTTATTTATGATGAATTACCTTTTAAGTTTTGTAGTTTCCATGAGTAGATAGTGTCGAGTTTTCAAAACATATGGTTTTTGTCTATGAATTTTTAAGAATAGGCTCAAAAGGTGCCTTGAGTATTTTTTTTTATAATTCTTTTATATAATTATATAACATTTTAAATTAAAAATAGTTCTGAAGAGAAAATTGACGTTTGAGAATTTTAAAAAATAGCAAATTTTATAAAATACTTACAACCTATAGCAAATTCAATCACTGATAGTCATTTATATACTATAGTGATAAAATACTATCATTGATAGAATCCAAAATTTTGCTATAGCTTGTAAATATTTTAATTTATTTTGTTATTTTTAAAAATGTTATTTTTATAAATTAAAGTAGTAATAATAATAATAAATCATTGGATACACCTTTGAGCCCTATTTTTGAATTAGAAAGGTACATTTTAAAAAATAAGGGATCAAGCCCACCTACTTACAAAAATGAAAACTCAAAGATAAAAAAGATACATATATTCTCAAATTTGCGGAAAAGATAATTTTTTGTTTATGTATTTAAAGGTAAACATCATTAAGAAAAGTGTTTGGGCTTTCAACTTGCATTGGATTGAGTGGGCTATTATAGTCTCCTTTTGAATCTCCCGTTATAATATTTGAAGTTATCAATTATTATAACTTGCATATTTAACTCAACAAAACTATTTGAAATTTTTTATCCTCACTTATTAAGTGTAACCTAGATCAGAATAGTCTGTACCATAAATTACAAACTATAATAGCTAATTGAGTGCTTTCAAACTTATATTATATTAATTATTGCACAATTATTATATACTTAATATCATAATAAATTTGGGGTTTCTTAATATAATTTTTATATAGTTCAATACCATATATTATGTGGCCTATGTCCAATGGCATATTATTAAGTAACTTAGTTGATATTAATAAATCAATATATTACAACACATATCATGTTTATGTTGGAAGATTTGAGGCGTTTGCTTTATATTTTTTAAGATGGTAGTTTCTACATTTGTCTCCAATAAAATTTCTCTGTTGACATTTGAATATTTTCCTACAAAATGTTTTTCTTGTCTGGAAATATTTGACTATATTTTGTTCAATATTTTTCTTTGTTGATGTGCAACATTGCCACTCCTAATGGTAATCATTTTCCACTACAAGAAAATGGGGATCTCCTAACACACAAAAATGTCAGGAGATAGATCTAAAAGTGTCAGGGGATCTCCCAACACTTCATTTTGTTGCGTCGGGAGATCCTTTATTTTTTTAAAAATACGTTCCATTAATAAATGGAAAGTATATATTATGCCATAAAATGGAAGAAAATGGGAGTCAACTTGATTTTATGTTCTTAACCAATGGAGTTTTTTTTTTTTTTTTTACATTGTTGATTGTTTTGAGAAGAAAATGTCTAAAAAGGTGAGAGGAGCAAAAACAATATTGAAAAAGAAAAAAAGAAAAAGGAAAAAAGATCCTTCTCTGACGTTGTATCAAGAAAGCATCTTCCAATTACAAAAGGCAAAAGAAAAGGATTAAACCATACCTGGTTTAGGAAAAGGGGAAAAGGGGGTGAGAAAAAGATGGAAAATGGTATATACCTGAACAAAAAATCTTATCATAAATTACAACTCGTTAATCTCTACTTTAAAATGGAGGATTAAGATCAATAATCAGGCATGATCTGACTAATTTTGCCTTCTTCAACCAAACATCTTCCTTTCTGTGATTTTCAGCCATATACAAACGATGGTGAAGCTAAGTGATTACGAAACAAAAATCAAAATCAGACAACCAAGTGATTACGAAGATGAAAATGACTTATTTGGAACGAAGTGGTTTCAATGATGGACGAAAAAGTAGTTTTGGCAATGGAAAGAAGAAGAAAGCCCTAAAAATTTTCCTCATTCGCAGATCTGTGAAATATAGATTGGGGGAGGAATTTTAAAAGCAAACTCCTGACGTAGTTTAATGTGCGTCGGGAGTCTCCACTACAAGAAATTGAGGTTTTGCCGACGCAGAAAATGGCATCAAGATAAAGAATGTGAAACCCACGCCTAAGTTAAGAGTTAAGAAGTGCAAGTTACGTTTTGACTAAGTGTTTAGATTGGCGTTTTAGTATGGTCTTCGGGAGAAGAATCAAGTATTTCCTGAAGAAGGTTTCGTGAGGAGATTTTTGAAGGGGTTAGGCAATAAGAAATTGGTGTTTAAAAGTAGTTCGCATGGTTGACTTTTTAAGTACAAATGTAACCACGTGATAAGGTTGTTCGCAAAAAAGGTTGAACGAATGAGGTTCATCGCGGAATGAAGTTTGGTGAGAAGAAGTAAGGAAAGTTCGAAGAATTTTCTTAAGAGTGTTCAATGGACCACATGTGGAATTCAAGTTAAGCATGATTAAGGACACATCTTAAGTTTACACATGTTCCACTAAGAAGTAGGAGTTGACGAACTGAGAAGAGTTTAAGTACGACTAAACTGGTTTAAAAGCTCTATAAATAAGGACCTCGTTCATTTGTTTGAGAACAAAAAAACTAAAGTGTTGAAGTGCTGCTTGTTTAGCTATGCGAGAAGAAGGACTTCTTTAGTAAAATTTGTGAGTGATTTTCTTAATGTTTTTATGTTAAAATGTTTCTTGTGATTCCTCTTTACTATTTTGAAAGATGATTTCAAATGAGAAAGTGTTTCAAAAGAGATTTTTATGAAAAGTTTATATGTTTTCAAGCATAATTTATGATGTTTAAAGCCTGATTTGATGACTGTGATTTCGATAATATAAAATGGTTTTCAAACCATTAGTTGTTTTCTTGAGATGATGCTAACTTTTATATGCACATAAAGAGTAAAGGCCACCATGAGTGAAAGGAACTACGTGGTGATGGAAGCTGGCTTATGCGTTGAAAGGAGCATATAAAGCTTAGCGGCTTGAGCAACAAGCACGAATCTGTATATCCTCGGATGCTGATGATTTCAATAGTCTAAATGCAAAGTTAAGTGACCTAGCGTAGAGGATGATTCGGGATCCTTGGCGAAAGGAATGACTGCTAACTAATGCCTGTTTATTTGAGATGATTCATTTATGCGAAAAGATGTGTTGCGAAATGGTGTTTATGTGAAATGATATATTTATGTAATTTGATATGTTATCTTGTTCTATTGAATTGGTTTGCGAAATGATATTTATGAAAATGTATTGCAAAAAGGATTTATAAAACCCCACTAAGTCTTTTAGACTTATTCTTTAAAATTTATCTTCCAGAACTTAGGCATTGAGGCCAAAAAGGAGAGGAAGTTTGAGCATGTTAGGCAAGAAGCTGCCACACGTTTTAAGTTTAAGTGTTGTTGTTTGTGTTTTGGTTAAGTGGTATCTATATGTTCATGTACTAAATGCTTTGATAAGGAATAAAGGTTTAAGGTTTGTTTTATCTATTCCGCGTTAAGTTCTAATTACCTAAAGTATATTTGTTAAGTTAAGTGTTTTGGCGATTAAGCTAAGTAAAAGAAGTTAAGATGAGTATCTTTGACATTTAATTGCGTAAAGGATGCTCATGTCACATCACTTCTTGCGAGACAAGCAAGCAGGTCTGTGGGGTGGGGTGCGACAAAGAATGTTGTAAGAAAGGGTTTTTGGCAACGCGACAAGAACGATGTTGGCATTAATCTTCAATGTCGACGTCAGGAGACGACGTCGCGATGGGGGGGAAACAGCGACGCCATGTATGACGATGTTGTGGAAGTTTTTTGTTTTTAAAATATTATTTAGTTTTTTACGACGTGATGTACGTCCATGTCGACGTTTTCTCCCTAACAACGACGTCGTAAAGGACAGCTCGGTGAAGCCCTAAAATATTAGTAAAATCTAGATCTCTCACAACATCTACTGAAGCTGCATCATCATTGGCCTATCTACGACGACGCACATTGACCATGTCAGTAAAGGTCTAACCTTTAAATCATTATGACAAACCCTTTTGGCGACGTACTAGTCGTTGACGTGCCAAAAGTTTGACGATTTGATTGATTTTGAAAAGGTAATGCCAACGACATAAGTGACAACATCGGCATTAGGTTGGCTTCTAACGATGCATTCACTTACGGAGTTTTTGAAACTGGGTTCTCGAGATGTTTTCGTGGTGCGTCACGAGAACCCTAGTTATTTTAGTTTTGTGTTTACAAAACACATAACTTAAAACAAAGAAGAAAAGATAAAAAAGAAAGAAGAGAGGGAAATGTCGTCGTTGCTGCCGTCGTCGTCCATCACGGTCCGCCAACCTCCTATCCTCGTTGCCTTAGTTCGTTGTCTCTACCAGTAAAAATGTTGTATTTTGTATATATATTTTATTTGTATTAATGTATATATGTGTATTGTATGTATGTTTAGGGATTGTGCATTATTGTATGTATATGTATATTGTAAATTTTAAATTGTATGTATGTTTGTACATTGTATTTTGTAAATTGTAGATTGTATATTGTATGTATGTTTGTTATTAAATATGTTGTACGAATAAGTTAAATTAAATTGAAAATATTATTGTATGTATGTTTATGGTAGATTGTAAATTAAAATTGTATATTGTATTTATGTTTATTATAAATTGTAAATTGTATATCGTATGTATTTTTATTATAAATTTTAAATTAAAATTGTATATTGTATTTATGTTTATTATAAATTATAATTGAAATTGTTATTGTATGTACGTATGTTTATTATAAATTGTAAATTGAAATTGTTATATGAATAAGTTAAATTGAAATTGTATAGATTGATAATAATTAGTGAAATTGAGATTTTGATTGTTGTAAGGAGATTTAAATGTATTGAAATTGTTATTTATTTAGAATTATCTTAGCCCTTAGTTTATGATAATTTGTTCGAAGTGTTAGGTTGCTACTAACGCTTGTTAGTTGGTTAGTTAAAAGTGTTAGATAGATTTTTTAGTTTAAAGTTAGATATAGTGAAAGTTGAGATATTGGATACTTATGAGGTGTGACTTATTCATGGAGGAAATTTAGCATTTGAGAGAAGGAATATAACTCTAATTACACGTATTTATGTTTTAGGTCCTTAATGATGATCAAAAGTTGGATGAAACTTAGAAATAAGTTATCAGTTGACTATAAAGAGGGAGTTTTCCAATTTTTAGAAGTTGCCAAGTATCACATCGATGAGTACGGACGAATAAGGTTTCCATGTAAGAGATGTATGAACTCGAATTAAGACTCATTAAAGGGTGTGAAGATACATTTATTAACAATTGAAATATGCCCCTCCCACACATATTAGGTGTATCATGGAGAGCCAGTGAACTTGTATAGAGGTATAGAAAGATTTGATGAACGAATTAGTATTGACCCTTTCCATGAAGGAACTAGCCACTACATCAAAAATGGTCTACGACGACAGTTATTTTTTGTCGCGAACAAAACTTATGACAGTTATTTACCGTCATAGTATAGCTGTTGTGGAAAGTCCTTCTATGATAGTTTTCAAAAACTGTCACAATAAGTTTTTCATGACCGAAAATAAATGTCATTAATTACTATTTTATGACAACAAATAACTGTCATATTTTATTTTATGACAACAAATAACTGTCATCATTTGCATATTAACGACAGTTACAAAAATGTTGGGAATTCATTTATTATGACAGTTTTTATCTGTCAAGGATATGTCAATCGTGATAGTTTTAATAAAAATAAATGTCATTTTTTCGATATTGACGACAGTTACAAAATGTCACGACTTTGTATATTATGACATTTTTCCCTGTTAAGGATATGCCAACCGTGATAGTTTTTTATAAAAGCAAATGTCATTGTTTTGCTATTGTCGACAGTTACAAAATGTCACGAATTCGTATATTATGACATCCTTAATTACAACATTTTTCCTCTGTTCTTCATGTCTCTCTGCTATTACACTAACCATTTCAATGATAATAATTTTCTAATACATCACACCCATATGGAAACAAAGAGTCGACACTTTAATATATGTACGCTATAATACACTTTGTAATATTCGTACACCCATTGACGAATAACCATTTTTTTGTTTAAAAGGTAGTTTACATACAAAAAGAATAAACATTGACATCTTTAGCTTCCAACAAGCCTAATATCAGTACATTGGAACCAAGATTTTGCTAACAACCATACAAAAAATCTTATATCAATCAATTGCTCCCAAGTTGGCTTCACTGCTCCAATGGATTCTTCCAAACCTAGTAAGAAAACAAAATCTCATTTTAGAGTATGACTGTTGTAAGAGAATCAAAACAATGAATGATCAGAAACTAAAAAATGTAACTCACAATTCAAACAACCGATCCAGTTTCCGTGTAGATACCTAAATCGAGAGAAATGAACTATGAGGCACTTTACAATTTACGAAAATCTTGAGTGCCAACTATGTCTACAATAGACAGCAAATGGGAACTGCCAACGAAATCACGGTTTAAACACAAATGCAGAAAATACTGGAGAAATAGTTACAAAATCTACCATTAAAGATAAATGGAAAATGTAAAGAATAAAAAATTGACACACAAAGTTTATGTAGTACAGTGACAATGTGTAAGTCATGTACATGAATAGAAGACGAGAGTAGTTCATTATGGTAGATTGCTTAAAATAGTTTATAGTCAGTTACCAAACCATTTTGTTAATTGTTTGTTTTCTGACCTGAAAAATAAACTTACCGGTTTACAAAACCAAACACCTCTAAAAATCAAAGCCTTGTCTTTGCAAGAGTAGAAAAAGAAAAATATAAAATTTATTCGTATGCAACCTTGTCTTTAAAAAAAGTAAAAAGAACAAAAAAAAAAAAAAAAAAAAACAGAAAACAAAATATTGTCGTATTGGACCTAATATTCACTTTTGATGTCTCTTCAAACAATTATAAGTCCAATAGAACGAGCTATGAATTTGACAGTGACATACCAGCCATCTAGGAGACTCTAGAGTGAAGGGAAGACCTACGAGTTGTATTACAGATGGAATCACTCCTGCGGACAATCAAGACAGTGAGAAAATTAGGTAAGTGATTTCAATTCTTCCCATACCCCCAACCCAATGAAATCAAAGATGCTTATAATTCATAGGTGTAAAACCAAAATCCTTTTGAGAAGAGAAAAACTTCATTCGATCTTGCAATCGCATATTGTCTACCTTGTTTTCATAATGTTCATTGGGAATGGTTGCTTCCCTCTTTATTGACAAAGTGTCGCTGAAGACATTATTCATATCCTTACCATATATGTTGCTGTCATCTTTATGATCATAAAGTTCATCCTTCACTTTCGTGAAATTCAATAAATTTGCTTTAAGAAAATGATTAGTAAAAGGTCGTGAAACTAACTCAGTAGCTACCTTCTCCATTTAGCAAAAAAAGTAATGAAAATGTAAAAGTTTGCCATAGTTTCGATATATAAGATGTAAACTCAAGCACCAAGAAGACAAGAACCAACAAAAAACAAAAACATTTTGATAAGTGCAATTAAAATGTAAGAATGAGCAATGCATTTGTATCTTTCAAAAATACGGAAGTAATGCACTGTCAATTGTATAAAAAAATTCTTTAAGCAGTAACCTTCAGAAAAAAGTTGCATGTACCTCACATAATTTGCAATTAGCATTGGATCAAGGTCACACCAAACATCTTTGAGGTATGGGGACCACTTTACACTCAATACTCCTGAAACAATAACGTCAGTTGTCCTAATAAGAAGAAAACAGTAAGGAACCAATAACCTCATCTTCTATAAACAAACAAACAAATATAGAAACAGATAAATGCATTTTTCTAGAAGATACAATTTCATTGACTGAATGAAATATCCAAACAGATACAAAAAGGGCCCATTTCCAGGGTGTACAAAAGATTTCTCCAATTTGCACCAAGGAAATTTGAACTATGAACAATGAAGATGCCGTAAAATTTTATACCAAAATAAAACATGGAAAGTAGCTAACTTAATGACATCTCCAAAGGATATTTCTTTGTCTTGGAATTTCTGTCTTCCCAAATCTTCCATAAAACAACATTGATCAAGTTGGACCATAATTGTGCCTTTGTAGCTTTGAATGGTGATCAATGAACATCATTTCGGTCCAGACAAAAGAGAAAAAAGCTAACTAAAAGCTTAAAGCTATCAATTTTAAGTCAGATTAACTCCTTATATTATATACCCCAACAGTATTTAGTGAAAAGGATAAGCGAGGTTCTTCTCCTTCCCATTGAAAGTTTTATTATTCCTAATTCTAGCTGCCTAAGTATTTAGTGAAGAAACAAATCTCCAAGTCCAAATGAACTTGAGAGTGAGTTCTTAAGTAGTTGGGATTTAACAAAGTAGAAGTCCTCTTGAAGGCACACCAAAACCACCCTGCACAGTCCAAGAATATATCAAATTACCAAAAACTCTAATCTACAAGAAAGAAAACCATGAAAATTCATCACAAAACTTAATGTTTCAGTAATGGAAGAAAAAACATGAAAGGCCCCCAAATCAAACAAGCATAAACAAAATAAGAAAGGTCGTATAATCAATCATAAAAGTTTTTTTTGGATAAATTAATCACAACAGTTGGGGCTCATAACATGAAGCTTTTGACCAATTTGGTTGATAAAAACAAGGATCCATAACAAAAGCCTAAGCTTGTCGATATTTACACAACCTGCAAGTGAAGAACGGGCCATGGAGTTGCGGGAAAGGGTGAGAGAGAACAACTTCACAGTGAAAGAGAGAAGGAATAGATGACTTACCGATAGAGGAGGTGACGACCACAATTTGAACTTTGAAGAGATTGCGACGGATTGGAGATGACGAGCATGGATTGAACAGGTTGCGGCAGAGGAGGTTTCGTCGTCTGATAGAGGAGGTTGCGGAGGTGCTCGAGTGAAGAGACGGACACAAAGGGGCGGTGGCAGTGATGGGACCGAGTGTCGTTTGGAGATGACCTTCTTTGCATGAGGATTTGGAATAATGTTAAGATTTGGGGGTTTTAGATGTGGCAATGGGTCTTCCAGTGAGAATTTGGGAGAAAAGCTTTAATTAACTTTAATTTTAATTTTAAATTAATTTTATTTTAATAAATTAAATAAATTATTTTATATATCTTCTATGACATCAAATAACTGTCACGAAAAGTGTTATCCGAAAATTTTTGTTTTTTCCAGCAAAAAACGTGGATTTTTACCTTTTGTGACAGTTTTTTTTCCTCTCTTCCATTTTGTGATATACACAACTGTCATAATAGATAGTTTTTGTTGTAGTGTAGCAGTGACCCATTCCATGAATAAAATAGTAGTAACCCGTTTCCTGACGACAGTGAAATGTTAGGTATATTCACGATTTACAAGCGACGATTGAACAAAAACAAGAAACGACAAAGAAAGGTTTGGAGAATGGCATGCCATTAAATAGAGGTGTAGAAGAGGAGATAGCAAATATATTTTAGAAGTTATTAAACCAAGCACGTCGTGAGCTATATCCTGACTGTTCAAAATTTTCATCTCTTAACTTGTTGGTTACAATGATGCATGTGAAAGTTCTCAACGGTTGGAGCAACAAGTCCTTCGACATGATGTTAAAGATAATAAGACGTGCATTTCTAATGTGTGGTACCAATGTCCCTAGCTTATTCTACAAGGCCAAATGAAACTTGCATGACTTGGGCTTAGGTTATTGATTATTCATGTCTGTAAGTACGACTTTGTATTATACTGGAAGGAGTTTGTCGATTTGCAACACTGTCCAGTTTGTGGTGAGTTTTGGTATAAGGTTCGTTCTAACAGAGGGAAAAAGATTCCGCACAAGGTATTGCGACACTTTCCATTGATACCGAGATTACAAATATTGTTTGTATCGCAAGAGGACTCGTTTGAAATGAGATGACACAAGAATAAACGAGTCAAAATGGAGGACGTGTTGAGACATCCAACTGATACATAGGGATGGAGCATTTTGATTCTGAATTTTTTGAGTTCGCTTTAGATCCACGGAACGTTCGTTTGGGATTAACTTTTTATGGCTTCAATTTGTTCTGGCATATGAGTAGGCCCTACAATATGTGGTCTATGGTGTTAATTTCTTACAATTTGTCACTTTGAAAATACATGGAAAGAGCCCAACTTTTTCATGTCATTGCTAGTACCTGGTCCAAGATATCATGGTAGGAAAATTGATATTTATCTCCAACCATTGATTGAGGAACTAAGAGTTACGAAGTCTTGATGTTCGTATGTATGATTTTCTTACCTGTCAACTTTTTTAGTTGTACGCAACTTTGTTATGGACAATTAATGACTTTTCGGCGTATGGTGACTTATCTGGATAAAGTACGAAAGGATATCAGACATGTCTCATATGCATAGAAGATAAATCATCATTCGGGATAAGGAGAAAGATAGCTTACATGGGACATATGCGTTCCAGATAATCATGTTTAGCGTAGAAGTAAGCTACATGATGGAAATGTAGAGCGTAGGTCTCGTCCAATTGTACTAAATGTGCATGATATCTTAGAACAACTGAATTTCCTAGAGTTTTCAGTGATGACTAAACATTCATCAGTGAAAGATAAAAAAGAAAGAGAGCTATGAATTGGATGGAGAGAAGTACCTTTTTCGAACTCCCTTACTGGTCAAGTCTACTATTACAGTACAAACTAGATGTAATTAATTGAAAAGAACATTTGTGACAACTTGGTCTGTACATTGTTGAATATAGAAGAGAAAATGAAGGATACTACGAATGCTCGGTTGGACCTTCAAGATTTGAAAATAAGAAATGATTTACACCTGATAGAAGTCGATAACAGATTGGTGAAGCCGCATGCAAGATACACGTTCATTAGCAGAGAACGAGTTGCATTTTGTAAGTATATGAAATCAGTTAAGTTTCTCGATGGATTCGTTTCTAATATTTCACGATGTGTGAATGATAAGGACGGGAGGATATCAGGTCATAAGTGTAAACTCTAGTTCTTAAGCTCTCTAAAGTTTTAAGTGATAATCATTATGAGAGGTTAAGTGTTTGTTATTCTTTGTTAGGTGGGAAGAAGAAAAGAAATTTAGCTAAGTATGGAAGATATAGTTGGTGGCCAAAAAGGAAAGAAGAAGGCTTGTTGGTTGAGAATTTTCTAAGTGTTTAGAGCTTATGTGGAAGGAGTTAGGCATGTTGGCAAGATGCAAGGCGTTTTGCTCATGGCTTAGGTGTTGTGGTAATGTCCTAGGCAAGATGGTTGGTGCTTGGCATGGAAAACCTCCAAAGACATGGCTATGCGTGGAGATTTTAGGTGATGAGGCTTGAGACTAGGCGAGATAACCTCCAAAGAAGTTTCAAGGTGATGAAGGCTAGTAGGCGACAATGTTTTCTTGTGGTCGTGAGTGCAAGTTTGGTGAGAAGACTTGGGCTATGCGAGGAAGCTTGAGGCCAAGAAGGTTATAGGCGATGGGTTTTGCAAGCAAGCAAGCTTTAGGCGAGAGGAGGCTTGCGGCCAAGTGTATAGAAGTTGGTTTAGGCAAAGAAGGCATAGCTTTTGGCAAGGAGTTTGAAGGTTAGGCGATTAAGAGTGTAATTAGGCATTTGGGCAGACGGTGAAGTGGTTTCGAGGTGTCCTATTTGTTGGGATTTATGTCCTAAAACTCATAGATTGCAAATATAATCTATTGATAGTTGTTGATAAAGTGTTATTATTGTAATAATTGTTATTGATTATATTATCAGTTTTATCTTAATAACCCAAATCCAATAAACTAACATCTTAAACTGTTTAATGAGTCTTGAACAGTATGTAGAGACATACATGGATCAATGTTCAAGATCAGCTTAAAGGGTCTATAATAACAGAATAAGGTTGGGTACCTTATCATGGTAACACTATGGATACAACTCACTTTGTATTTGATTCAAACGCAATGATCCAACGGGTTTGATAAGGCAATCCTAATTCTCAATCTAAAGATCCAAGCTATTAACGTAACAAGAACCTTTGAACCTCCTTATACTAATTTCAATAAACCAAGATAAAGTTAGGATTAGATTACCTCTTAGATCAAAGATCTAGAAGCAAGATTTGGAAATCTTATTCTAAATTGAGTCACTCCACAATCAAACTTGACAAGGTTAGATTGAATGGCTCTCATGCATTCTATCACAAGAATTGCAAATTAAGGAAAAACTCTCGAAATGAGATTTCAAATTGCATTCATCAAAAGTCTTGTCGATACAAATGAAAGGATAAAGGCATTATATAGCCTTGTTGAGGTTTTATCCTAATTAATGAAAACTCCAAAAGTCTTTAAAACATTAACTAATCTTTTTATCTTCCAACAACTAATTTCCAACCACCATCTTTAATACTAAGCTATTAATGGTAGTTACCATAACTTGTTAAATTAAAACAAATGAAAATACAATAAAAATGTGATATTAAGTAAGTCATGAGGTCTTCAAATTGTTGGCTTCAAGGAAGCTTAAAGTCTACCACATATTCCACTTTGATCGATAAAACATTGACCTTCAAATCTCCAAATGGTCCTTTGTCTCTTGTAATAGTATGTGACACATGAAATTCGCGGTGAACCAACCCTATTCATTCTTGTACATGAAGAATGAATGATTGTTGAATCTTTGATGCTTTAAATCTTGTAATTGGTCCTTCCAGAATGAGTGGAACACCACGATTCACATTAGCGTTCGTGTAGTTGAAATGTGAGTGAGGGTATCCTATGTAATGAGATTGCACATGATCGAACCGCAAAATAGTAACCACTAGATGTAACTCCGTAAACTAGTTAGATTTCTATTTCATTAGGATGACCTAGGTAACTTAGTCTTAATCTTGAGAATGTTATGAACTCATGTTCGCGAGGGATTGTCCTTTAATTTGTACAGGTGAGAGTGGCCTCAATAAACTAAGAATTTTTTTAAAAAATATAACAAATCAGCAAAATATTTACATGGTATAGAACCATTTCGAAAACGAAAAAAGTCTATAGTGCAAAATACCAAAAATACCCCGTAATTAATCGACCACACACGCGCGTGAAAAGCTTGGTATACGATCGTGTACCAATTCTAAACGATCTTAGTACATAAACGATCTTGGTACACGATTGTGAACCAAGATTGTTTAGATATTGGAACACGATTGCTTACCAAGATATAAACGATCGTGTACCAAGATTTAAATGTTCGTGTAACAATATCAAAACGATTTTGGTTCACGTTCGTGTATCAAAATAATTTATATTTGGTACACGATTGTGTATCACGAGCTAAACGATCGTGTACCAAGATCTAAACAATTTTTGTTCAAGATCATGTACCAAGATCTTTTCGTTTACATCTGGAAGAGGAAATATATGATAGATGACAAAGAAGGAAGAAATTTTGGAGGAGTAAATGAAGAAATCACAAATAAAACACAAGTGTGAATATAAAGAAGAAGAATTAATAATATGAAGAGGAGATGAATAAATCACAAAAAATAAGAAGAAAAAGAAGTAAAAAATTGTCTACAATATCAAGGACAATCTGAAATTTATGAAAATATTTTATCGGCTTCGTGGGCTTTTTGATTTTGTTATACAGACCGTAAATATTTTGGTGTTTTGTTATATTTATGAAAACTAACCTTATTAAAATTATTTTTTAATCTTTTAAGGTGTTGGGCAATACGAGGATAGTGAGGCATTGAGACTTTGCTACGCGTTCAGATGTACTGCCTTACTCTGTAATGCGACGAGTGAGATACATTGCATTGAGGCGTTACACTTTAATTGTAATACATCCAGTTGAGATACATTGTATTGAGGCGTTATGTTTTTTACATAACTGTTGAGATGTTACAATATGAGGCATTAACAATCTTATGACCGTTGACGTGTTACAAAACTCACCCCTATGAATAGTCCTCCACTCTTCTCATTTCAATCATCCAGAAAATACAAATCTTACAAACCTCTCTAAACATTTTCTCTATTTCTATTTTTTCGAGCAAAGTCATCAAGAGTGTTGTTGGTTTTCCGATCAGGTCCGGTGTAGCTCCAATCAAGTTATTGACTGTTTTATTGTGTGGATTATGTGGCAATACCAAACTGTTTGCAGTCCAAACAAATCCGCGAAACGTCTAGAGCGTGATCCGCGATTATCTAACAAGTTTTGTTTTGAGATAGGTTTTGGGTTTGGTTTTGCTTCTAATGCATTTTCAAATATAAAAACAACAAGTTTAAAGGGAAAATGGTCTTTTCAGTTCCCAAGTTTTGAGGAATATTTGCATTTGGTTTCGAGTTTTAAAAATACACCTTTTTAGTTCCTAGGTTCATAAAAATAGACACATTTGAACATCTCCAAGTTTTCAAGACATACTTTTTCAGTCTTCGAATTTTTAAAATTAGGTTTCAGAAACGCAAACAAAAATGAACACGATTAAAGAAGGGAGAAGAGAGGAATAGGGTTCGTTGGATAGTGTCGAGTTTATAAGAATGGCGGAGGAGGGCTCCGTTGGATTGTTGATGATCAGGATGGTCTAGTCTTTTATGCATATGTAAACTCAATCAAAGGAAGAGAGCATTAATGTTTTAGAAGCAGAGGCCATAGTGGAGGGTTTGATTACTATTTATTAAGAATGGAGCAAAGGTCACAATCTATTGTTGGTGAATCTAATGCTCTCAAAGTGCTTAATCTTATTAATGGGTTGGAGTTTTTTATTTCTCATATTCGTAACTTTGGCATTTCTTTTGTGGGTAACTCTGTAATTCTCTTGTTTTTGTTAATGAACATTCCAAGGAGAACAAAATAACTCATGTCTTGGTCACTTTTAAATCCTTTTTAGGACGGAAAATACATTTTGTCTAATAATGTTTTCTCCTTCCACCATGATAAGGTTATATTGTAATTGTGACGCTTTTAATCTAATTACCTCAACAACAATGATCAAGTACAATTTAGGTTACACCTAACCACCATGGTCCCTTCTCTTTACTACACTGATACAAAATTTAAAAAACATATATATTTTTAAAAAACAAAGTGTCATTTGGCACATTCTAATTAAATGGAGGTCAGACTAAAAAAGGATGGATACATCCCAATTACACTTTACATTTTTTTCATTAAAAAAACATCAAACTTTATCCTTGGAGTGAATGCAAACATATATCTTTCATATATATGTGTGTGAGAATTCATACCAATTTAAACACATCTCGACTAAATTTAAGAAAAATCTCATTGGACTATACGTACTCATAATTACCTTGTGCACTTGAGTTAAATAAAAAAAAAGAAAAAGAAAAAAGATGAAGATCGTATTGTACACACATTCCAATAAGCCTATAGGTCAATATCCCTCTCTCATCCGCATATGATGACATTGTACTCCTTAGGTGTGTTTAAAAAATGTAATGATTTGAGAAATCCAATTAACTCAACTCAATTGGTACCAATTGAGTTTGATTATCAACTCATTTAGATTAGGTTGGATTCAAATAAAAAGAAAATTTTATAGATTGGATTAGTAGTTCACTTAAAATAGCTTAAACCAACTCAACAACTCGTAAAAATAGTTTGGTTAGAAATCAAAATTGAGTTTTTAACCTTCATTCCATATATAAAAACAATTATATCAAATTTTTACCTATTAACATTAGACTTTCTTTTATATTTTTTTCTATTAACGTTAGACTTTCTTTTATAATTGAAATAGATTGGGTTCATTTTTAATTAATAAAGTTATACTTTAATTTTAAAAAAAGCTTACGACTTAAACAATTGGATTAGGTTTAAAGAATTTTTTGAACCAACTCAATCCAACCTATGAGTGATCTTGCTGAATATATACTTTTTTTCATATATTTTCGTTAAAAAAATTACAATAAAACAATATAAAATACAAAAATAAGGCAGATTTGCTTAGCAACTTTTCCGCCTTTTTTCTAATTTTTTAGGGGAAAATCTCCCTTGGTTATCGAATAGCTATTTATTTTCATTTGCCTCAGATTACAAGGATTTATCATCTGCAACTATGAAAAAAAAATCTTATCATTATCCCTTATCACATCAATAGAATCAATTTCAGAGCCTTCTTCATTTGTCAAAACAGCATTTCTTGCATCAAATCCAAACTTTTCACCTGTTAAGATTGCCAAATAGTGGAGTCAGGAAAGATCATATCAATCTGATTCTGAAATAATGAGGAAATGGCGAATCTAAAATAACTTTTGAAAAGATTAAAAATGTTTTTAGGTGATTTTCATTATATTTATTACTTGGTTATATGGTCAAAAGTGTTTATTCTAAAACAAGCAGATCTTGAACTCAATGATAAAGTAATGAAGTTTCCATTTGAGTGTTTACCTGCAAGTTTTTTGAGCTCCTCCATTGAATGTGGCAATCTGATAAGCTTTCCAGGATCATCACAAGAAGCCTGTTTTCTGGCTACTGGATGGCCTTTGTATATGTTCACTCTAGCAAAATCTAATTCAATGGAGTGTTTCCAGTTGAAACTTTGATCCTTTTCTTCGATCAGCGTCGGCACCTCTTTTTCGGGTGAGCCTTCTATGGTGATTTTGTGGCTGAGCTCACGCTCCTGCAATAGTTTATTTGATGATTTAGGGTCAAAAAAATTTATTTGATGATTTAGGGTCAAAACAATCCCTGAACTTCAACAGTATCCAAGCATAAACAACAAAATTCGTTTTATCTTGTTCCGTTGTCGGGAGACTTATACTCGAAAATTCAGTTCTAGTAAGAACGGGAGATGAAATTTTATACGAACCTGAAGGAAGTTCTTGACAATGACCATACTGTCTTCTTGTTTGAAATTCATAGCTTCCTGTAATACACTTGTTTTCAGCTTCAAGAGCTGTGAAAGAGTTCTGGTTCTGTATGTAAAATTTTGGTTTTTGCAACAAAGTGCTCCTACTTCCCCAAACATACTGCCACAGTGTAGCGTTCCAACAATCCGTTCCACATCCATCTCACAGTCAATAATTTCAATTTCCCCAGACACAATGATATAAACTTCATCAGGAGTGTCATTTTGTATTATCACGTCCTCCTTAGGCGGTATATACTCGGCTTTCATCTTCGCTACCTGTCCCAATTTGTGACATAGTTAGTTAAACTCACAGGTCAGTTACTCAAAACTTTGTTTGCCAAGCCAAAGAACTGCGCTATGCTCACCAGCACTACAAGTGTTTCCTTTGAAACACCCTTGAAGAGGTAGACTTTCTCCACGGTCGGCAAAAACAATTGCTGACATATGCTTTTGCAAATTGACTTTGGAAGCTGTTCAATCAGATGCTGTTGGTTTAGGCTCTCAGCCTTGAATCTCAAGCACATGTATGCCAATATGTGTTCCTTCAACCTCGAAGGCAGGCGATTCCGGTTAACGAAGTTCGATGCCATTTCAATGCTGTTTCTCTACAGAAGTGATCAAATCAACCAAATTTGCGATTTCAATTCAAGTATTAATGAAGTTAAACAATGGAATTCATATTTAGAAACCAATATAAAGACGAACTGATATGAATGCTTACAAATTCCATTGTGCGGCGAGTTCCTTCAACAACTAAGTTTGTCATGTTACCGATCAAGTAAGCTGTAAGCCCCAGATTGAAAAGCATGTAGAAAATGATAAAGATCATTTCCACGGTGTTCACAGCATGAAGATCACCATAACCAACAGTTGTCATTGTGGTGATAGACCAATACATGGCTGAAGTATATCTCACTCCAAAGCTAATCTCTTTGAAATTTGGAAATAAGGTTCCAATCCAGGTTTTCCCTTCATGTGGATATCGGTCAGCCAATAAGTAGTAGACGCATCCGGCACAGTGGACATAAAATAAAGTGACCTATAAACAGAACAAATGTTTCATCAACTTGTTAACCAACCTTTCAAGCAGTTTCAATCAGTTTGAACAGATTTTTCATTTTACTCACAGATAGGAGCCTAGCACATCTAACCCAAAAGTAGCTGAATCTAATGTCTTTCTCAAGCCTGCAAAACCAAAGCCAACGTTAAACACTGTTGGGGACACTGAGTTGAGTTGTGGAGTTTAGAGTTAAGGATGCTGAGTTCGGTTGTGAAGTTACTTGAAAAATGTATAAAAAGAGAGAAAAGGGCGAAAGATAGAGTTCCACGATGAATGTGGAGACATATTCAATTTCAGTTAGTTATTTAACACCTACTTATAAAGTCGGTGAGTTAGACGCCCCATAATGGCCAACAAATTTGAGCTTTTGGAATACGTGATCTATGGGTTAACATGAACTGAAAACGAACCTGGTAAAAAATTGCTTGACACGTCGCAATCGCCAAAATCTTAGCAATCCTAGGAGGGCAAAAGGGAGACAAAGATCATATTTGCCTGTGGACAGATAGGCCAGTGTATCAAATGGGATTGTTGATGCCAAATCCATCAAGAACCATGTTGACAAGTACCTGTCGAAAACAATTTACACAAGTTGTAGGCTAGAGATATAGGCTAAAATCTATCACAAAAATGTGATATTCCTCTCACAAGATTACAGACAGCAAGTGGTGTGGACCTTGTCCACATCATGGGCAAAGTGTAAAGCATTAAGAGGTAATAGTAATTTCCATCGTACATCCATCACATCATTTTGACAAATGAAGGCATTGTGTAAAATTGTCATTGGATGAACTACCAAGACTGATACTACATGTTAAAAAAGTATAACTGCTGTGTTATAATGTAGTCAATTAGAATCTCGGTTATGCTTTCCTAATTTATATTTTCATACCATGTAATCTTAATCTTAATGTGAAATAACCTTCTCCCATCAACTTAACCCTTTTTTATTCAAACAATGATTTAAGATGGTATCCGACTATACGATTTAAAAATCTAATGTATACCTTACAATATTATTTTCTTCTCAGCTTAACCCTTTCATTCAAACAATGATTTAAGATGGTATCCGACTATGTAATTTAAAAATCTAATGTATACCTTGCAATATTATTTTCTTCTCGATTGATATTAATTTTCCTTTGTTCGATTTTTTTTATATTTAAATCTTTCAAATAAGGTAAAATATTATATAATATAATATTAAATTTCTCATCACCTATTAACCTAAATTTTAATTAATTGGTTACTTCCTGCTAGTGTTATAGAAGGTGAATTAAGAAGAAACTCATTAATTACTTTCAACTACTATCCAAACACATTTACCACAGCAACAGACTGGTACATATCTCTTTAATGATCAATGGACATCAGATTTTGAATTCGAACTAAAAACAGGCCCCATCATGAAAAGGGGGGAAATGGGATTGAGAATTCAAACCTGATAGCTATCTTCTTAGAATCACGAACGAGAAGCTGAGTGCGATGATCAATGTAAGCAATGAAGAAGGTGAAGACAATATCAATGGCGAAGAAGAGATCGACAACAGTATCAACAATTAATAATTTTCGCCTGGGAATTGCGTCAAGAAACGCCACTTCCAATGGGTAAACCCACACCGAGTAAGAAACCAAAACAACCATGAACGACTGCCACCACCTGCAAATTCGCCTCCCATTAGCTTACTTTCTTTATCCTGAGTACAACAATTGTGTTGGAAAATTCAAACCGTAAAATCATGTTAATTACAGTTAATTAGACGTTGGATTTTGAAAACTGTATATGAAAATTGGTAAACTGTAAAACTCCTAAAAATATTTATAGAATAAATATGAAATTTTGTTATTATGGATAAATATATTAGTTTGTGTTATTAAATTTGAAAATGCCTAGTATAAATGCAAGTTATTAAAAAATTTAAACAAATTAAAATATTTATAAAATATATTAAAATTTCAAATATATTACTAATGGAGGCTAATAAACTTCTATTAGTGATAATAAACTTCTATTATCAAGTTACCTTATTAATAAAATCTAAAAAAAAAATTAAAAATATTTTCAATAGTATTGTGATTAACACAATTCTCTTATTTATAAAACCATCTCCTCAATATATGCATAGTGTTTTTAGATGAAATGTTTTCCTTAATTTTTAAAAACATTCTTTTCTTTTAACTTTATTTCTTACGTTTATTTGGTTAAGAAATGTAAAGTGTATTTGATTTGACCGATCCAACCGTGATGGTTTGGAAGGTCTTAGAAAAAATTCATTGAGAATTTCAAATACACATGTTTATTTCTTTTTCAAATAATACAATTTTGGTCTAAAAGTTCTCTGTTAATTTTCTACTTGACTCTTAAATTTTTTAGCGTAAACTTTTACATCCTAAATATTGAGTTTGAGCTATTAAGCAAACATTTAGCAAAAATCGAATAATAAAACTATAATTCTTAAAATTTAGAAGAAAAAACTCAACTAAAATAAAATTGTAACTCCAAACTTAGAAAGTAGAAAAGTTATTTTTCTTTTGAAAGCAGCTTTATAATAAATATGTTTTTTCCCATGTGAATACAATGCAGTAGTGTGCTATAAAGTATAATCTATATCTACTTTCTTTAAAATCTTTTTACTTTCAAATCCATCTTCTCTCCTTTTATTTAAAAAAAAAAATCAAATCCTGCACACTTGAAAAAATTAAATATTTAATTCAATTAATATTTTAGGCATTAAACATATACACACTTTTTAAAATATAAGTTTGGTCAATGTTGAATCAATTAAATTATCTATTTTCATAAAATAGATAGAGTTAAGAACTAATAGTTACTGTTGAATAGCCAAAGGGAATCACTTTTCAAGATGATGGACTCAATTTGGTATATTTGTATTAGAATTAAGAATATATATATATATATATATATATATATATATATATAAAAAGAAAAGAAAAGAAAAAAGAAAGTGATAATTTTCCCTTTTTGAAAAGAAAAACTTTTCATCCATTTACTTAATGATAATTATAGCTTACTCCCCAAAGAAAAGAAAAAACATTATTATATCTTATGAAAGAATAAGGACCAATTCTCTTTCTTCTTCCCCTTTATGGATGAGGATACTCTTCCTTCTTCCTTCTTATATTATTTTCATTTAATTACTTCTTCTTCTTCTTGCTTCTTCTTTTCTTTCTTTCGCGTGTTCATGTTTCTAGATCCATGTGAAATTAAATTCACTTAACTATTTTATTTGTAGTATATAATACCAACAAATCATCTTGTACTATTCCATATTCAATTTTAGATGAATTTTAATAACATCATTGTCTGAATTTTTCTATTGAGTTTTAGATGTATAATTAAATTTTACTATATTTATAAATTATATGATTTTGTTGTTTAAAGCAAGATTTGTTTGAGTGTACAACTCACTCTCACTCACCTATCATTAAATAAATGTAGTCAAAAGTTTGTTTAAAAAGAGATTGTAAAATTAATTGACTTATTAAATAATTTATTTTGTACAATGCTCCCTCCCATAAATTTGCATTGAATGAAATAATAATAATAATATATTGTTTTTTATTTTGTGGGAATAGAGACAATTAATTATGAAACATTTTGTGGAAATAAAAACCTTCTCTAAATGGAAAAGAATCTTTTTGGTACCACCGAAAGCCTAATGTTGTGTCGGTAGTTGTCAAATACTCTTATCATTCCATAGAAATACTTTTATTAATTTTACAATAATCGAACCCTAATTTTCAAGTTTGATACTAAATTTATCTAAATTATTACTTAAAAACACGTAATAAAAATTAGTTGAAGAAATTAAATGAAATCATAACTGTATGTTGGGTTAGGTATACTATAATTTTATGACTTTTCAAATTAATAAACTCATAAAGTTATATTTATCTGACTAATATATTTTGTGCGTTTAATTATTTGAAAATAGTATTAATTGATACGTTAACTTGTTATAATTATACATTTAAATCTTTAAATCACTTTTTCTTTATATACATGTATATAGATCTCCATTTATAATTAAAAATATTAAGACAGCAACATTAAAATCATTAAAAAAATTGCTAAAAAAAGCATTAAAAATTTGAAATCATTCTTATTACAGAATATATATATATATATTGTCAGTTAGATCCAAGATATATATAAAAATATTTTATTAGTTGACGTACTATATAATTAACAAAAGAAAAACATTTAATTAATTACACTGCTTTTATATGAGAGAGAGGAGAAACTATTTACTGATTTGGTTACCCTAATTAACTAGCTAGAACAGAAAATGTTAACACATTTGATTTAAGCCACTCATTTTAAAATTAGATTCATATGCACTTCATTTTCAAATTACCACAAGTCAAAGGCAATGTATCAAATAAAAATTTAATTTCCTTCAAATACACACTACATAAATAAAAATAATTAAAAAAGTGAGTGTAAGTTTCTTTTTTCTTTCAAAAAAAAACTTTTTTTATGGATCGAACTTGTCCACTGAATTGACAAAATGATAATTGATGTAGTGTTAAAATGAAGTTAATTCAACTGCTCAATACATGTTCAACAATAAAAAAGGTTTCATTCTCTTATTTAGGAAGCAAAAAGAAAAAATTACTTTAGATAGGGAGAAGATAAGTTTTAGTGAGTAAGCAGGGAACTTGTGTTTGTATGTGTACCTGTATCTTGAGCTCATGGGAGAGATGATCCATCTATTAGACTTAACTCTGTTACTGCCATCAGTGAAGCTTGAAACTCCCAAAGGTGGAAGTATAACCTTGGAAAGTTCTCTAAGGCTCAACGACGACGGCATGTCGCTATCACTATCGCTGTCGTTGTCATCTTCGCTTCCTTGCTTCTGGTCTTCCTTCTTCTTCTCTTCGCCATTATTTTTCTCGGCTGCTCCAAACCCGTTGGGGAGATTCATCTCCATGATCAGATGCTAATTCAAGGCAGGAGAGATGAATGTTTCTTAGGGAGGAGAATATAAAAATGAAAGTGGTAATGGGGTATGAGGGAAATTAAAAGGAGGATGGTGAAATGGTGGTATTATTATTGTGGAGGATGGGAAAGTTGGGTTGGTGGTCCTTTCAAAATGTTTTGGGATTTTCTTTTTGGTAATTTGGGTTGTTTTTAGTATGATTGGGTATTTATATGAAATGGGATTTAATTTTGAAGTAATAGGGATTGTTTAATTTATCAATAATGGCTATATTATTATTTGATTTTTGTGAAATTAAGGGAAGCTTCTTTGATATTAGTGGGGTTGGGATTTGGACTTTTGATTTGTATAATATAAATGTGAAATTGAATGATTTTGACTCTTTTTCCCAAGAATTATCAAAGGCTTTGAATGGACAAATGAAGTGGGGTGGCGTGGAGGCTTCCAATCAATCAATCAAAGTACATCTCTCTCACACCCTCTTAAAAACTTCTTTTAATATATAAAAAAATTACTGTGAATAACAAAAACTAGGGTGGATATCAACCATCAAAATTTTTATACATATATAGTGATAAAAGTCTATTGATGTCTATTTAAATATATTGATAGAAGTCTATCAATGTCTATTATTGTTAAATTTTAAATGTTTGCTATATTTTGATTCATTAAGTTGTATTTGAAAATGTTCCTATATTAAATTGTATATATATTTTTATCAGTTAAATTATAAATTTGATTTAGAAAATTTTAAATTTGTATCTATTTGTTGGTTTGAATTTTAAGAGATTAATTGGAATACCAATTAGAAGTTAATGGAGTAGGTTATTATGGTCACTTCATATATAGAACTCAATTATGATAGTCATATATAGCATAGAATAATATTTTAAAACTATTTTTGTTACTGTATTTCTATTTTTCTCTTATCTAATGTTTACTATTTTTTATTCAAACAAAAATAGTTTATATCTTAAACATAAATTATTATAACCTACACAAAAAAATATTTACTCAAAATACTAGTTTTTATAACTCACAGACTATTAAAATTGTATGATGATATCTTCTTAATTTTTTTATGATAGATTCAAGAAATCTTAAACTTTGTGTATACGATGTTTTTGTTTAGTGTTAATTTTCTAAAAACATTTTATTAATTACTTACTAGCGACTTTACTCTAAAATTTGAAAATATATTCATATATTATGTTTTCTTGTAAAAAAAATTATAAAAATTATTATTTATTACAATTCGATAAAAGTTAACATAAAATTAAAAGTTTAACGTATTGAATATAAGGTTAAGAATAAAACATACACAGATACAAAAGATTGCTACTGAAATAGCAATTTATCCTTTTTTTTTGTTTTAAAAAATAAATGTATTGTATTAATAGGTTGTGGTCAGATATGTCACAAAGATTATATTCATATTCTCTTCTCTAGCTAGTCAATATGTGAAATTTTGTTCACATTCTTAACTATTCACCCCTACACTATACCCATATCAAATAGTCATCTATTTGTTTTTTTTTTCTTTTTATTACATCAAGAATTTATTCTCACTAATCTAAGCTTTGATCTAAGTTGATGTACTCGAGATTTCTGTTATTAATATTATTGGAGTACATCACACACTCAATAAACCTCAATAACATAACGGATTATGAGATAATCTACTATGACTCAATTATATAAAGCGTGCTATGAGATAATTTGTGCCAACTTCCATTCCTATATATCTCTTCTCTTGTGTGTTATTTGATTCCAAATTATTATCGATTGCAACTAGATCGATTGCAACTAGATCTAGGGAGTGACTTTAAAACTATTTGTTACAAAGACAAACTGACATCTATTTAAAAAGTCCTTAAAAAATAATGTTTAAACAGTTCTATGATTCAAAATCCAACATTATTTCATGGGAGTAACTTTAATTTCAATTTATGGCAAATGATCCATTAAATATATATATATATATGAATCCACACAACTTAACAACATAAGTATTGGCTTCAAAATTTTAAGTGACTCAAGAATAATTTTCCTAGAAGTTTGGATTTCAACCATTATCACATTTACCGCAACAAGAATTTAATTAACTTAACCGATATAAGATCAAAAAATTTATTGTTCAAATCCTCTATTACCATTTATACTAAAAAGAACCATCACGTGCATTTACGATAAAGAAGAAAAAAAACTTGTACATGAAAACATCGACCAATCCATACTTATCAATGTAATTAACTAAACTTATAAGATTAAGATTGAATTTACGAGGGTGTTTGAGATGTCGAGCTGGTTATTTAATTACAATGTGTGAGTTATAATCGTTTATAGATTATAGTAGTTTGTGATTGAAGTACATACTGTTTTAGTCTTAAATATATATTATAATAATATGTACTTAGAAGTGCATACTATTTTGATATAAGCAAAAAATGGTAAACATTGTAACAAAGAGAGAAATAGATAACGCGATTATGAAAGAATACATTAATAAAAAGATTTGAAATTGGAATATTGTAGTTAACTAGAAAGAAAACAACCTTAACCTAAAAGGAAGTCTAATAACCAACTTTATGTACTCTTACGTCAGGGCAAACAATAGCTTTTAGAACCCTTCAACATAACATAGGCATAATATTCAAGACCTTCCATGGAAAGCTCTTAGCTTCTTCCCAGATGTTTTTGACCACATGATCTAGATTTCATAAGATAAAGAAGCCTCCAAAACCTTAGTTCAAGGGTTTAATAATATGTATTGTTTTATATATACACACATTATAATATACATATATGTGTGTGTGTGATAAGTTAAAAAATAGAAAAAAGGTAAAAAAAGAAAAAAAATTACTTAAATAATTCCCACCCACCCAATACTTGTTAATTACATACCTTACCTAACTTAGCCATCGACTTATGCTTTAATTTCCATTCTATGTTGAAAAATATTTTTGAATAGAAACTATATAGTACATGGTGCCAGTCCTTATTGCACTGCTATACAATGCACACACATGTTTTAAACATTATTTTTCATTTTTAGCAACTCAATAGAGAGTTCTTTTTAATATAATAATAATAACTTACAACTATTTCATCGATTTTTTGTTTTATTGACATGAAAGGACTATATCATAACTTTCTCGTGGTATAACTTGAGATGTGACGATAAATAATAATATAATGAAAATATTAAAATAAAAAAGATTACTTGCACATTTTGTCAAGTTGTAGTTTGTAATTTTATGTTTCACTTAACTTGGATTAATATTTAAAGAATTTAATATATGTATTTGGTGGTTGAAAATGAAATATATGTAATATTAAATTAAAATTTGATATTTTATTTTAGACACAATGATAATAATGTAGGGGATATTTATATTTCAATTGGTAGTAAACTGCATTAATAAAGAAAATAATAAATTTAGTAATAAAAATAATACTAGTTTTATTTAGACAAATAAGCTTAGCACTAACTCAAACAAAGAAAGTGTATAATAATTTAGAGATTTGTGGTTTGAATCTCTACAATTTTTTTTTATAATACAAACAAAAAAAAATTAATTAAGGATGAGATAAAAATAAATATGAATTGATGAGATCTCATTATATTTCATTGGCAAATGGTAGCTCTGTAGAAATTGTAGTTCATCTAAAAAATGTTAACAAACTTTCAAAATTTTGTTAATAACGTTAAATTTCCAAAACAATTTAAAAATTCTTTTTTATTAGCTAGGGAAGGAAATTGTTTTTAACTTGGGTTGTAATCAATATTGCTTCATTTTAAAAATATATTCGAACTATCAAATGACATTTATATAGTCACCCTTTGAAGAAAAAAGTTTTAAAATGTTATTGAATGACTCACAAACTGCTTGGGTCTGCAATAACTTATTGCAATGGTATAACTCGAATAAGAAAGAATCATTATGACACTTGCATAAGTTGATAAACATAGTTAATTATGTGCTTTATCATTTGGAACGAGCAACTTGTGCTTACAAAAAAAAAATACTTTTAGTTCTTTTTACTTTTAAATTTTTAAACATCATGGCTAGCTATAATTTTGGATTTGAAAAACTGCTGCTTTAATGTGTAATAATTTCAGATCTGGAAGTTTAATGAGCTTATCTGAAACATTTTTTTGGTTTTCTTCTATTTCAAAACTAGAGGCTCATTTTCCTCATCTATGTATTCTTCTTTTTCATCATCTTCTTCTAATTTTTTTGCTCACTGATTTTGATTTTTCTCTCTTGATTTCATCCTTCTGACGAGTATGCGTTGAAAGTGGGTGATGTGTGTATGTTAGATTTAGGGAGTAACCAACATAAATGTTTTGTACTTACTGAGAACGTGTCGAATTGGCTTTAATTTTCAAGGTAGTGGTCTCTACAACACGACGCTCCTAGATTTGGAATTAACGATGAACAACAATTCTTATATAGTTAGTATAGTTTTATGATTCATACAATAATCTTGATGCATACAGTCGATTGTTTTGAGACAATAAGATCAAAGAGTATGGTGAGAAGGAAAACAATTAATTAAGAAAATTATCTCCTCAACCAATCATCCAACAACCCTAACGCCCTCCTTACCAAAGGGTTCGGAATGTCCTTACGCTCATTACAGAACATATTATTAATTGACGATGTTAGTCTTAAAATTTTCCAAATGTGTGTTTGATATCAAAATTCAAATTTAGAAAAATGTATAAGGGAATCTTCTCATGACAACAACAGTAAATTTATAATTTTGAAAGAGATCAGAACATTTGCAAACACAAAGAAAAATAATTATGATTTCAAAGTTAAGAAATGAAGAACTATAGAATAAGGAAGAATTATAAGATTAAATTATAGATGAAGTTCAAGTTACCTCATATGAAATTATAATAAAGAGAGTGACATAAGTTTATTTCATTTCCTCGTAGAATTAAGATGATGAGATGGACATTTTCTTATCTTTCAAATCTTTCGAAGTAAAATTTGATCTAAAATTGAACCAATAATCAGTTGACGCATTATTTATTTGATCACTTTTATCTTAGGTTTATCTTTCCTAATCTTTTCCCAACATGCATTATCAAGTTTTTATCAAGTTTTCCTAAGCTAAGGTTTAAATCAAATTGGGTAGGCCAACAAAAAATATATATTAAAATGCAATTGTGTTGGCATTAATATATGATATGGTCCACCAAGCTTAATTCAACATATTATGGCTTGATTTATTTGTTTGTTTTTTCAAACTCTCTAATTTGATCAACAATTATGAAATTTCCAAGAGTGACACTATAAAATGCAAATTAAATGAAAATTAGGGAACATCTAGAATCTTTTTTAACCATTGAATCATGGAATCATGGACTCATCCCTCATTATATTATATTTATTAAAAATTTAAAACCTACTACGTACACTATGCTTTTGGCCAAAGGTAACATCACAATCACAAAACCTTGTGTTAGTCAAATTGGGTGGCCAATATATATAGGTCCTACATAATGTAAAAAACCTCCATTAACCAAATTTTGTAGATTGATTAATTAATATGAGCAATTCGCTTTTTCTATAATCCCTTAAGAATATATGGGAGGAAAGTTAATTGAGTAATAGTTTCAATCATACATTCCAACTTTAAATTGTGTTCTTAAATAATTTATATAACTGCTAATTAGAATTGAGGTTTTGAATTTACATAATTATAAAAAATTACAATGATTGTATACGTTTTAGGAATTAGTATTTAGGTTCAATTTATAAAAATTGATAAAAATTTAAATTATATTACAACGATTATAAATTAATAAATAATCGTAATGGCAACTATTAGAAATATTATGTAAATTTAAGATCTTTTTGAGTAGGAATCTTATGAAACAAACACAATTATCAAATACTCTCAAATATATACAAAAATATTCCTACAAAACAAGCATAAGTATAAAGATTTAAGGCATCTCTATAATTTTGAGCATAAAAAATTTGATTTCTATATTCCCTAAAAACAAATGACTCCTTAAAGTATGATGATATTTGCAATTATGCTCTCAAAAGCCTATGAAGCGACCATTTCGTAAATTTTATATTTGTCTTTGTTGGTTTTGAATTTCCCGAGACGAGTATTGATTTAATTTCCTGCACATTTTTTTCGTATTATTATTTATCCTTTTCAATATTCTCACTTCTTCTTGTTCGAAATCTCTTCATCTCCTCTTCTAGAATTTCTTCCGTGTTAGTCAATCTCTCCTCTTCTATTTTTTCTTTTCTTTTTTCATTACATGATCGTGTACCAAAATCTAAATGATCATCGTCTACCCTAGATAGACAGAGATAGATCACTATCACTACTAGATAGATAAGTGATAGATCTAAATGATCGTTTACCAAGATATAAATGATCGTGTACCAATATGTAAACGATCTTTAAGACTATATTTTTGTTATTTCACCTTGTGGGCAGCTTTTTCCTTTTTCAAAATTGATCTATATGGTATAAATATTTTTGCGTTTTGTTCTATTTTTTTTTTTTTGAAGAAAAAAAAAGCCCCTTAAATTATTATAATTATTTAATGTCTTAATTTATTGGATTAAACCATGAATTAGATTATAAAAAAAACCATGTGACTATGTTCACCATTATTTATCTAACTTGCAAATGAAGCACTGACGTCCTACATAAAAGGAAAAAAAGATGGTTCAATTTATCTTTTCTTTTATTGAAAAAAAAGAATAACAAAGTTTGTAAACTCAAAAAACGTCCCCCTCAAAGGGAGCATCTAGAAGAAAAAATAATTTTAAATAATTTATTGATAAAGCTTAGATTATTATTATTATAAATTTAGAATTGTTACTATTGAAATGACTATATAAGTTGTTTAAAATGATGTGAAATTTAAATAAAGTGACAACATTTTATATATTCTACAACTTATTCTATATATGTTATGCAGCCCTCTTGTTGTGGTCTTAGTACCTCTTTTTAGAACATGCTAAACTTTTGAATTTGATGCAAATATTCTCATTCTACTATATATTCAAACATTGTAAGTGAAGGAAAAAAAAAACATAGGCTAGTGTTACGCGAATAGTACAAGACAAATATGCTAAAAACCATAACATATCAACTACCATAAATATTGTTTTTTAATTTTGAGGTTAGAATTTCAATTCGTTCCATGTGTTGTTTGCATCATAAGAAATTCCTTTAAGGTAACTTAATTATAAAGTTCTCCGATTGTTGTTCCCATTTTCTTGTACATGTTGGAAGTGAATTAATTCAATAATTTTATCCAATATTTTATTTTCTTTTTAAAGAATGTGATGCTTTTTTATTTAGTGCAGTAAGAATACGAATAATATATATAAGTGTCTATCCTTAATAGATTTGAAATTTTGTTATGTTTCATATATATTTTGGTTCATTTTTGTTAGTAAAAGCGTTTTTTTTTATACATAATGATTTTTTTATCGTATAAAAAAATTTATTTTAAATGATAAAACTATTAAAAAATATTTATGAATATAATAAAAATTTACTTTCTATTAGTGATAGACAACGATACACTCAAATAGATATTTATTAGTATCTATCCTATCACTTATTTGTTTGAATTTATTACGGTTTATTACAAATAAAAAAGTAAAATTTTGTTATATTTAAAAACATTTTTATAAAAAAAAACAATGCTATTAATTTTATTTTTAAGAATGAGAATGCTATTAATTATCTCGTATATTGATTTGTTCTTTCTTATTTCATTTTCTTGAAAATTTTAGTTTAATTTCCAAAGTAAATTATGTAATTCATTAAGTGTTTCCGAAGAAATCAATTAATCTATAATTTTTAAGTATTCTTTATTTATCATTATTTTCTTAAAAATACACATCTATAAGATTTAAAAAAAAAATACAAAGGAAAAAAACCACTGAAAGTGAAAAAAGAAGTGTTAAATATTTCATCAAATTTTCTTTCTATAAAATCTAAAACCAATCTGTATACTCAATTAAATTATAGTAAGTACAAGCACACTATTTGTATTTTTAAAAACTAACACACTATCACTAGATGCTAATGGTTGCTTAAATAATTAGTTTTATTTCGAAGAATTGTTTAAATAGGAAGATGGATAAAGAAAAATATCATAATCAATTAATATCTGTCAATGATAATTTGTTATATTTATAAATATTTTAATTTATTTTATTATATTTGAAAACAATCATCTTGTCTTTATTTGTCTTTATCCTATACAATGAAATTTACAAGTATTTGAAGCGTATTTATACCGAGATCCAACCTTTTCCTTAGTTAGACTAAGGGTTTTGGTTAACTGTGCCTCATTTTTTAAAATAGAAAAAATGTTTTCTTCTTTTAACTGATAATTGAAACTAATTCCTTTGCGGTTTTGTAGACCTTGAAACATAATATTCACCAACTCATGCATCTTGGAGCGATTTTATGTAACTTGGGTGATTTATAAGTTTTAATCAACATAGGGATTACTGATCATGGAAAAATTATTTTCAAAACATTAGTTTTTCTTTTTAAGATTCAACGAACTTATTTGAATTTGATCTTCATATATTAATTACCACTTAGCTACGTTGTGACATAAACAAAACCGACACATAATCAAATAATAACAACAATAATGTAACTTAAACACTATTATATGGTACAATTAATATTGAATCAACCACTCATAAAAGTTATTTTACGTGTTCAAACAAACCACCTCATAAGAGCCTTTGTCTGCCTCACATCCCCTCAACGAATTCAAACTTATATTTTTTAAGACAAGTTTTATTTTGGTTGGATCAAAATTGCTTTTAGCATCAAATTGAAAAATGACAAAATAAAAATGGAGACAAAAGTGCTTTTCAATCTACGTTGAAATAAAAGTATCAAAAAATAAATTTTTTATAAATTATAAAAATTATATAAAATATGATAGCAGTTGCAATTATACTCCTAAACTTTCAATTTTAAGAATTTAATTCTCAAACTTATACAATGTATAGTTATAGAAACTGAATTTTTAAATGATAAAAATCAAATACTCAAACTCATTCAATTGTTACCGTTTCTACAATTACATAAGTTTGAGACTAAATTTACTGAGAAGTCTCTTTTTTTTCTCCTTCCTTTTCAACATATTGATTTGGTCCACAATTGAAACAAAAACATGTATTTTGTTGTAAAAAAGTAAAGAGGGAAACATATGGCCCTAAATGAATGGGGGTACCAATAAATGTATGGACCAATTAGCAATGCATGCTTTAATGCAATTCATTTGGCATTTACTATAAGTGATGGGGCAACCAACAATGTTTACACCCACAAGAGTCTTTTTCAATATATTGTTCACAAGGAATCATCTTAGCTTACCCTTAGAGGTGTTTTTAAAGAAAATTGATTTTTTTTTTAATCTTAATTTCTATTTTTGTTCATTTATTTTTAATAAATCTTAACTTTAGTCCATACTCTCGGAATTAAGGATTAATTTTTTAATCTTATTTATTGTCTATTACTATTTTTATTATAAAACTTAAAAATATGTTGAAATATGTTTACGTATTATATTTTGTTACAGAGAATTATTACGACTGTTTAACCAATTTTTAATAAATTATAACTTCAAGAAATTACAAATAGAGAGACTAAAGTTAAAAAATTGACTACAATTTAACAAGCTTATAATGATCTAAATGATATTTAGATCCAAAAGATATTCTCTTTTTTAATTGTATTTTATTTCATAGATGGGTGAATAACATTTTTTTAAGAGGCTAATAAATGTTTCAAAAATCTAAATAAATTTGTTTTTATAAGGATCAAAACAAAATATCATTATCACAAGAGAAAGCGAAAGTGAAATCCAAAGCCAAAGTCAAAGTCAAAGTAAACCATTTAGGATAAGAAGGTGAAAATAATAGGACTCCCATGATTCTTTGTTTATCGAATAATGCCTAAAATCAATGATATGAGCAAAAACATTGTGGAAATGATGAGGGTGAGAGATATAAAATGATCTTCGCTTCTCAACATCTTTTTTTTTTTTTGGCCTCTCGATCAATAATAACAATAGAAAAAAGACTCGAGAGATCCTCTCAACCTCACCATTCAACAACTTCACAACTTTCCAAACTAGACATAATTAATATTATCAAGTTTGAGATGTTAGAATTGGTTAAATACTCAAGTTCTTGAATAAATTGTCTTTGTTTTTGTACAACAACGAGAAGTGTAGACATAGATCAAACAAGAAATATTTTAAGACAAGAAGAAAACTATTCTTTGATTCTGACTAACCTAGGCATATAGCTCAAATTAAATGATTGTTAACGTATAATATTATCAACAATATAGTCAGAAGTACTTGTTCAAATTTATACTTGTACTCGTATGCATGTGTTATTTTAATAAAAATAAAAATAAAAATTGAAATGATACTTATGTTTGACAAGAAAAAAAGAGAATTAAAATTGTATTATGTTTTTGTCAAAATAAAATGTTTAAATCATAAAAGTAATTATGTAAAATTCACGAAAAATACTTTGTTGATACGTCACTTTCCAATTTAGTTTCGCATGTAATCACATAATTTTATAAAGAAAAATATTTGGCTACATTATGAGTCGTCCCATTCTAGTGTAGTCCAATTAAATTTACACATGACAAATATTTTTATAAATTAAATTATTATTTTCTAGGATGTAAAAAATAGGATCGAGCTAGGTGTAGCTTAGTAAATTAGTAGATGCCTTGTCAGTATTGAATATTATTGCACAATAAATTACACGCATCCAACTTCATGCATCTATTTCAATTATAAAGAGAAAATACACATTAAAAAAATCATTTTTTAAAAAGAAAAGTTTAAAGATATCTGCTAACCCAACAATTCATTTTTTTCAATAAAAAGAATATGTTTAGTTTTTTCTTTAGTTATTTATCAATTAATTAAATGTTATTTTGACCGTATACTTTGTGTTGCACTTCATTTCAAACTATATACTTTCAATGGTATTGTACTATTTAAATTTTAAATTTGTTCCATCATAAATTTAGTTGATATTGAGTAAATGATAACAATAGTTTTCATACAATATAGGTCATCCACTTCATAAGTTGGTATTAAATAACTTAATTATTGATATAATCTTTATATTTATGAAAAAACTCCATCTTTTCATCTTTATTTACAGATTTTATCGATAAACGAAAACTTCCTAACTTTAGACACTTTATAATTCAGCTTAGTGTCCTAAACACCTTTTATGTTAATAAACTTATGCAATTTGTAAAGAAACTACTAATGTTACTAATGTAAAGATTTACCAAAAGTATATGGACCAAAATTGAACATTTAGAAGCATTTGCATCAAGTACTTGAAGAGTAGTAGTTTAGAACTATAAAGTCAATAACTCCAATTCTTGTTTTGATACAATAAATTTGTGGTTTCACTCCTAAAAACATTAAGTTATATGCTTTATATATAACTTCTTATATGGGGAACTACAGGAGCAAACAAATCTCTCAAAAATATAATATGAACCAAAATATAAGTAGAACAAATAATCTGCATGTATGAGATCAAAATGGTATTTTCATGGCCAATTATTTTATTTGGTGTAATATGCTTATGCAAAGGGATGAATATCCTTTGTCTCACTTGTCTTCTCCCACAAGCATGTAAGATCTCTCTATATTTATTCTATAAATTATAACTTCTCTCTATATTTATTCTATAAATTATAACTTTTCAGGTTTGTCACTATAATTTAATTATAATTTGACAGAAATGACAATAATTGCAATTTTAAGTTGAAAAATGGGCAAAACTTATTGATTATTATAGGAATCTTTTACCATAATATTTATTCTTTTCTTCGCTTTGAAAAAATGAAACAAAAAATTTAACATACATTTTTCAGAAAAGAAGAAAATATACTAGGTTGTGAAAACGAGGTCCAATGAAAATACGGTTTTGGAGAAATATAATATTATAACAAAAAAAGTAAAATATATAAATAATATAAGTAAATTAATTAATAAAGGAGAAATTGTTATAGATAGAAAAAAATTTAAAACTATTTACAAAATATAGAAAAAAAAAAAAAAAAACTCAGATGGACTAAGGAGATTTTAATGGATTTTGCTATATTTTGTAAATAGTTTCAATATTTTGTGATTTTTGACAATGTCTCTTAAGAAAATTAAAGAAAAGAAATTCCTTCCACTAACTCTAATTTATTTGGAATTTTAGTCCATATTTGTTGCTTACAAACCTATATTAAAGACCTCTGGTTTGATCCAATAATAGACACTAATAGTATGTCATATTGAGATACATAGATAACAAATGTTGTAGTTAGAATTTGACATAGGATAATAGACATTAACAATGAACATCTATTTAATACATATATCATAATATTTATAATAATTTTAAACATATATAAATTCAAACTAATTAATATCCTTTAGAACTAATAAAGCCTGGTTTTAAATTTTAATTGAAATTTAAAAACTCAAAAAGTCATTTTGTTGCGTTCAAGATTACTCTTAAATGATCTAAATTACGTTAATTTCACTCCAATATTGGAATACCTTACACTCAAATTAATTTCTAATCACTTCAACTTTAAAATAAGTGTGACAAACAATGATATTAATTTCAAATAGTTTGAAATCCTACCAAACCAATGAGCATCCAAACAAAAACATATCATAAATATTTTCGGTGGGAGTATCTATGATTTGTTAAGGGTAACTTAGATATTAAAAACATCTAATTTTCACTCATTCAAAATTTTGCAAATTATTTTCTCATTCTTTTTCCCCCCCCCCAGATTCTGATACATTGCATTTATTATTTCCCTATGTATTAATTTATTTATTTTTGTACTGAAAAGAAAAGCTAATTTTAATTAATTAATAATGAATAAAAAATTTAGAGAAATTAACATCGAGGGCCGGGCGATTTGTTATTGATGGGCCCAAATTTTGGGCTAATGATCTATTGGGCTTATTTTGGATGGTAGTGGGCCGATTCATTTTACACTTCAAATCCTCGAGATAAGTATCCAATAATAAAGAGCCACGTTGCCAAATATGCACGGCAGCCGGAAACGACGAAAATACCCTGAAATAATATGAAAATGACGACAATACCTTTGACTGACCATGCGGTTTTTCCTTCCACTGCGGATCTTCGCCATCGTCGCCGAGCTTGAGAGGCTCACTTTGGAAACTTCATACTCTCGGCAACCTTCGGTCTCTGATTCATCACCCAGTTTCTTTCGAGCCCATCAATGGTGAAGGCTCTGTATTTCAACAATTGAAGTTAAGATCGTGATTGGTTTTGATTTTGTAATGGGGACGAGCTGTTTTAGATCTGGGTGTCGACCTCTGATCGTTGTATTGTTGTTGGCAATCTATGGAGGTAGTGGAGTTTTTGCTGAGATTCGAAAACCCAAGAACGTGCAGGTAGCGGTTCAAGCCAAGTGGTCCGGCACTTCAGTTCTCCTAGAAGCTGGGTACTTCTGCTTGCATTTTCCCTTTCTTGTTTTGTAATCGTTGATTTGAAGATAATGTATTGGAATTTTAATGAGAAATTCTTTTTGAAGAAGACTGATTATATGAATGAAGTCAAGCTTCATTTGTTGTTCTTGTTTTGGGGACATTGGGAGAGGTGGTTTATTATTTGGTAGCGGCAACTTTAGTTTTAACCATTTTTCGGCTTTTTTTTAGTGAGATTCAATTTTCTCATTCAGGATCGTGAAAATAATTGTCAGTGAGAGCAATGCCTGCGTATGAGTATATATTTTTCATTTCGTTGGTGGCATTTGTTTGTTTTCAAAGACAACATGTTGTGGTCTTGTCTGAAAGATGAGTTGTTGTATCTTACGTTATATTTAAGGCATTGAAGAATAAATGCTCAAAAGTTTCACTGATTATTTGTAATCAGATAATTATTACAATACTCATCGTAACTGTGAATGGAGTTTTTGGTTTTACACAATGTAGTGATTTCTATATTCTTGTTGACTACAGTGAATTACTTGCTAAAGAACAAAAAGACCTTTACTGGGAGTTCATTGAGGTCTGGCTTCGTGAGGAAGGAAACGATGCTGATGCTGATGCTCCTACGGCTAAAGCTTGTTTGAAGAAAATTTTAAAGCATGGACGTTCTCTTCTAAATGAACCTTTGGCCTCATTATATGAATTTTCTCTTGTTCTAAGATCAGCATCTCCTAGATTGGTTCTTTACCAACAGTTAGCCGATGAATCACTTTCCTCCTTTCCTCTGCCTGAAGAAAATAATTCCAACATTGTTGGTGAAGGAAATGAAAGCATTGAAAGAAGAATTTCAGATACTTCAGTTGTTGGACTCAAGCCAAAAACTCCTGGCGGAAAATGTTGTTGGGTGGATACTGGTGGTTCTCTATTTTTTGATCTTCCAGAATTGCTAACTTGGCTTCAGAATCCTGCTGAAAGGTTAGTAATATTAATATTAACGAACCCAACCCTATAAAGAACCCAATATTAAAATTCACAATAATTGTTTTCCTATAATGAACCCAATATTAGAATTCAACTGGAACAAACCATTTCAAGGACAAATTAGCCAACACAACATGACCCATAAACTAAGCTGGCAAGTTTGACTTGATGCAGATTTATGTAAGCAGTATATTTGTTTGTTTGATTGGTTTGAATAAAACTGATAATACCATTTGAGAAAATAAATTGAATACATACATCCAATGATCCAATACTCACAGCCTGTTTCCTAATTAGTAATGGATTCTATGATTGTGTGGCTTTGTGCTACATTATATGGAAAAGATAAAGTTGAAACAATCCTTTTGTTATCTACTTAAGAAAAGTCCATGAAGAAGTTTGGAAGTACATAGGAAATGTTTTCACCTAATCAAAGTCCCTAACTGGAAGGTCAGTTTATCATTGTGATTTTCATGAAGAAATTAGTTTAATTGGACTATTGGTGGCTGGGACAGGTGAATTTGATTTTAGATTCGTAATCTGGATAATTGTTTCATTTTCATTTGTTACCTCCTTCTATATGGGAAACATATTTAAATTACTTTATTATTTTCAATATTAGCTTTTTCTTAATATGTTTTTTTAAAATTCATTTTTTTCTGTCAGTGTTGGAGATTCAATACAGCCACCTGAATTGTATGACTTTGACCACGTTCACTTTGGTTCATCTTCTGGAAGTAGATTAGCCATCCTTTATGGAGCCCTTGGAACTTATTGCTTTAAGCAATTTCATGCCACCCTTGTCAATGCCGCCAAAGAGGTTCATCGCCTGTGTTCTGATCTTTTGTTTTATGTTTATCAGTCTTTTTTTTTTGTTCATTAATTTTTTTATTATAAGAAACATGGATTTGTCATTTAATCATTTGTGCCAAGGAATTACATGTATGAAATTACAAACATAAGTTTTTATTTCACTGAAAGTAAAAGTATTATGCTCATTATTCTCATTTTCTGAGGGCCGTGTAAGTAATAATGGGCTTAGAGAAAGTGACTTTAGCTTTCAAGCCATGGTAGCGACCTGCTTATGATTTAATAGTTTATGATTTACCTTGGCAACTAAATGTAGTGGGCCACAAGATTATTTTGTGAGAATAGTTGGAGTGCACGCAAACTAGTTTAGACACTTACATAGATTCATAAAAAAAATCTCATTGCATTTTTTTTGAAACGGAAACAAGACTTTTCATTGAAATAATGAAATGAGTCTAATGCTCAAATTACATAATATAAGACAGAACAAAATGAATCTCATTGTATTGAGTAAAATTAGAGTTATATTTTGGTATTGAAACTATGAGGGTAGATTTCAATATGATTCTAGAACTACTGCGTGTTTATTTGCAATCTAGTTTATTTGTGACACGCTGTTAACTCTATTGATGATATAGCTAATTGTGACTGCACTACTTGCTACAATTTGTTTTTGTCTAATATCTAACACTTCGTGCTGTTTGACTAAATTTCCAGGGAAAAGTTAAGTATGTTGTTCGACCTGTCATTCCTTCCGGCTGTGAAGTAAAAATTAATTCCTGTGGAGCTGTTGGTGCAAGAGGTTCCTTGAATTTGGGTGGTTATGGGGTAGAATTGGCTCTCAAGAACATGGAATATAAGGCTATGGATGATAGTGCCATAAAGAAAGGTCAGTTCATTCAGAGTTTATTCTGAGTTATTTAACATAATGAGGCAGCCATGTGCAGAAGTTTATTCCAGCTTCAGTAAAGATGGGAAATAATATCTTTTTTTCTTTTAATGAAAAGTTTGACTTTCATTGAGAAAAAAAAAGGAGAGAATACTTGGGCATTTAAAACCCAAGCCCAAAAAAATGAGGGACTCCCGTTACACTGGCAACTTTGAATTATGTTCTTTTCACATGGTTTGACTTATTATGAATCAGAACTCCTAACAAACTATGAATAAACTACAGCATGAAGGTTTGTAGTCTCAGTCTATTGATACTTATTTTCTATATTACATTTCATATGTTATCTATGAAAGCATGGATACGTTGTGGAAGGGATAGAATTCGTATCAGATACGTATCTGATATGGATTCATTTAGATACGCCTTGAAAATATTTTTTTTGAATTTCGGATGTTTGTCTCGTGAAAAGCGAAATTGAGGGACACAGACTTGTTTTTTTTTTAAATGGAGACAAATTTCTTTATTAATAACAAACTCAAAGTACAAGAGAATTAATACAATGAGAGTACTAGAGAAGCCTAGAAAGGGAGAGAAAAGAAAGGATCAGTAGGCACACCCGAACATCTCAACTAGGTTGATATCCCCTTAGCACCATCACCATATCCTAAAAAGAAAAACAAAGGTCATGTAAAGACCGAAAATATCAGTACAAACTAGCCAAACTGAAGAAAATTCAAACTGAATAAGAAACATATAACAAAAGAAACAAAACAAAATCGAATACACTTGAAATCAGAAATCTGTATCCTCCCTTAAGCTGAATGGTGGATGAATGCAGTCCAATTGAGAAAAATATCCTGAATTGAATAATCTTTGAACTCAGCACTCAAGAAGTACCATGATGCTGCGTTCCTTTTTGACGTGTCCAAGATGTCAAACCAACCCCTTTCTTTATCATGGAAAATGCACTGGTTGCGCTCAAATCAAATCTCAGCCAACAGCGCTTTAACCATATTAACCCAAATTAGAGACGGTTTCTTTGATAACAAAACACATTGGAGCTTAGGGATCCATAAAAAACCCATACTACTTTGAACAAAGAAAAAAAATGCTATACCAGCATTTAGGAGGAGAAGGGGCATAAAATTAATGTGTATTAAATCGTCATTGTCCTTTAAACAAATAGGACACACTGATTGCAGCAAGCACTTATTGGGAAGTTTCCTTTGCATAATCTTGGAGCAATTAAGAAGGGTGACCACCATAATTCAAACTAGGATATTTATTCTCCTTGGGCTGCTGGTTTTCCAAAGAGCTTTATAGCAATCTTTTTCCATAGGGGAAGATGGAGAGAGATGAGTAGAAAGGGATTTGACTGAGAAGTGACCCGAGGCATCTAAGGACCAAATCCTCCCATCTTCCAATTCTGCCAATCTCCTTGAGGATAGAAGGAGTAATAAAGATTGGAAATCTTGGATTTCTTCATCTTTCAGCAAACTTTGAAACACTAAAGACCAAGAATTTCTGTCACTATCCCAACGGGCAGCACCTGAGCTGGTAGGTAGCAAGGCTATTTTGAAAAGCTTCAGGTATTGAGATTTTAGAGAGATTTCTCCGGCCCATGAATCTGCCCAGAATGTCACTCTTCTTCCATTACCAAGCTTGAAGGGTGCCAATATTTCCACCATTTTCCATTTTCTTGAGATGCTGACCCAAGGTCTTCTTAAACTATTTCCTCATTTGCTTTGAGTATGGCAATCAAATGTTTTTCTGCCATGAATGCTTTTCATCACTTGCCTTCACAGTGCGGTATCTTCCTTCATGTACCGCCATACCATTTAGCAAGGAGAGCCGTATTTTTATTTCTGATACCTTTCAAGCCCAGCCGCCCATCCAAAAGGGAAGGTGTGACCTTTTTCCAAGATACCAAGTTGTTTATTTTGCTGCTAGGGTTCCCTTCCCAAAAGAAATTTTGCATTAACTTTTTGAGAGCAGAAGCTACATTTTGTGGAATGGCAAAGATAGACAAGTAGTAGGTCGAAAGATTGGCCAAGACTGAGTTGCATAAGGTTTGCCTTCTACCTCTTGAAATATTGAACCTTTTCCATCTATCCAATTTTTGTGTACTCTTATCAATAATGGGCTGCCAAAAAACTTTATGCCTCGGATAGCCTCCCAATGGAAGACCTAGGTACAGAAATGGGAGCTTTTCCACTTTACAACATAAATTTTCAGCCATATGAAGTAGCTCATCGTCCCCATATTAACTACAATAAGCGCTGACTTGTCCCAATTCACTTTCTGACCCAAGCGCCATTCAAACAAATTGATAGTCTCCTTTAACTTGAGCAACATTGCTTCATCATCTTTACAAAACAGGATAGTATCATCGGCGTACTGGAGAATGGCGATGTGCACTCTATCTTTACCAACCATGAAACCCTCAAAATGGCCATTATCATGCAGCTTGTTAATGATGGCTCCTAGAACTTCGCTGACGAGCAGAAAAAGGAAAGGAGAAAGTGGATCTCCTTGTCAAATGTCTCTAGAAGCCACTATTCTTCCTCTTGGCTTTTTGTTTATGAATATAGAAAATCTAGTATTTTTAAGGCAATCCAACATCCACGAAGACCATGTAGCACTAAACTTTTTACAATTCAATACCCTTTCGAGGAAACCCCAATCTACTCTATCGAAGACTTTTTCAAGATCTAATTTCAATATCCAACATCTTTCCTTTTTGGTGCGGTAGTCTTCAACAGCCTCATTAGCTATTAGAATCAGGTCTAAAATTTGCCTATCTTTGATGAAAGCACTTTGGAATGGGCTGATTATTGAATCCATAACCAATTTGAGCCGATCCACTAGCACCCACTTTGTAAGTAAGGGTTGTGAGGCTAGTGGGTCTAAAGTCCTTTGCTTGAACTGCATCTTCTTTCTTTTGAATTAGATAAATGAAATTTTCTTGGTCGCAAGTGTTAAGCTTTCCATTTCTATGAAAATCATCAAACAGTTTTTTGAAGCTTCCTTTAAGTTTTGGCCAATGCTTCACTAGAAACTCCGTGGTGAAGCCGTTCGGACCAGGAGCTTTATTTCCCTTGAGTGTCTTGATTGCCTTGAAGAAATCCCCCTTAGAAAATCTGGTGACAACTGATAAAAGGTATGCATCTGACCTCAGGAGTTCTTTTCACACATTTGTTTAAATAAAAGAAAAAAAAATTAGTGAACCAAAAAACAAAAAGAAACATAACAAAAACTAAGAAATACAGTGCCTATCATATTCGATGTGTTAGTCGAAAAAGAAGATTTGTGAAGGTTGGCGACAATGTGGTGATGGAAGTTCTTGCAGGGTGGCCTTTTGGAAATGTGCTACTCGCTCTCTCCTTTGGTGCCTATGGAATGAAAGAAACGGTAGAATTTTTGAAGCTAAGTGTGCTTCCTTGAATTTTTTTTGGATTGCTGTGCAACATACAACCTCTTAGTGGAGTACAACTTACACCAAATTCTTTTGTAGTTATGGTCTTTCCATGATTTTTAACAGTTGGAATGCTCTTATTCAGTAGTTTTTTTTGGGTGGTCTTCTCAACCCCTTACCTCTAGTCTGTTCACTCTTGTTTTTGGTTGGAATCTACACATCTGTTTCCTATGAAAAAATCCAGTCAGAATTACCCCTGGGATTCTTTGGAAGAAAAGAAATTCTATAATTTTTTCATATAAATAGTCTCTTTTATGATTCTGTATAGCTTACTGCCTCTACTTGGAGTGCTGGACATAGTTTCTTTTGTAATTAATCCATAGACTCCATTACTTTAGATTGGAAGGTCTTTTTGTAATGTAACCCTTCTCTTGGAGAAAGTGATGCCTCTTCCCTTGTCCCCTATGTTGTTTTGTTGTCTCCAGTTTTTGAGTAAATAAACCAATTGCATTCTATCTTGTTAATGTGAGGTCTCGTACTAGTTGGCAAAAAGAGATATAGGTTGATCATGTTGGCTTTACTGTGATTCAGTTGGGTGGGACCAAACATTCTACTTCTTCCTTCACTGGCTAATTTTTTTAATAAGGTTTTTCTGGAATAAGATGCCTTGAAATGGCCTTATGGATTGCAGGTGTCACTTTGGAAGATCCTCGGACCGAAGATCTCAGTCAAGAAGTTAGAGGCTTCATATTTTCCAAGATTTTGGTGTGTTTTCCATCTAGCTACTAGTATTTTGGTTAAAAAATTATATAAAAGTCTTTTTTATTTTTTTAAGATTGTTATTTTATATTATACCATGCAATGATTTTGATGGTTTGGAATTTACTTCACTGGTCATTAAAATTTACTTCACTGGTCATTAAACTTATATCTTCTTTAGTAACCCATTTTCCTTCATTGTTTATTGTCTATGGATCACATTTTCTACAACTATTCGGTTCAGTTTCAAAATTGAAGTGTTTCACTTTTTTTGTTCCGTTTTTTTTTTTTTTTGACAAGATTCAATATTTTTAATCGATGAAATGAAAAGAAACTAATGCTTGAGTGATATTAATCAAAGATAAAGGCAACCCAATTTTAGTTTATATCTCAAAGGGAGAATCTTTTTCCTCATTCTTAATCTAGTAGTGTTGTTAGAATACTCATGGTTCATTTTAGCCAAGTAGACCTTATGGCTTATGCAACTAAGGTTGAAAAGATTTATATGGTCAATGTAGGAACGGAAACCAGAGCTAACATCTGAGATCATGGCTTTTAGGGATTATCTATTGTCATCAACTGTTTCAGACACGCTTAATGTGTGGGAACTAAAGGGTAATTGGACTTTGAAGTATACCGTTTGATATCCTTTTGGTGTTTGTGTTTCAAAGCCTAATTGCTTTCTTTTTGGCAGATTTGGGACATCAAACTGCACAGAGAATAGTACAGGCCTCTGATCCTCTGCAGTCAATGCAGGAAATAAGCCAAAATTTTCCTAGTATTGTTTCTTCATTATCCCGCATGAAGGTAAAGGATCTAATAAGGTACCCCTACATGAAGTAACCTTATGGCGTCAAATATCTTTCCCATAAACATTACTGGTTTTTTATGTTGCTTGTCTTGCAGCTCAACGATTCAGTTAAAGATGAAATCACTGCTAATCAACGCATGATTCCACCTGGCAAGTCCTTAATGGCTCTCAATGGTGCTTTAATCAATATTGAAGATGTTGACCTCTATCTGTAATGTTTATGCTCCCCTTGATATTTCTCTCACTTATAGACATTCTAGACTACAATGCCATTTTTGGTTTGCCTGCAGTTTCAGATTCTTACAATTTGAATGTCGCCCATTATTTTAAATTTAATAGGATTTACATTTGACACACAGATACCATTATCCTGTCCTGTTCTTATCATTAGTTAGGATCCATCCTTTGTTCACCAATATTTTTTTGTTCTTAGTTTATACTGTTGGGATCTCTTATAACTGCTGCCACTCTTTTATAGGTTGATTGACATGATCCATCAGGACCTATTGTTGGCAGATCAATTTACAAAATTGAAGGTATAGAATTTAGCTCTCTCTGTGATTAAAGGAACCGAAAATTTTCACTTAAACGATGAAAAACTTAATGTTGTCTGTGTGTGTATACATATACATTTGAAGAAAGAGTATGTAATTAGAAACAAAGTTGATTACAGAGCAACTTCAAAGAATTGACTTGGCCGGATAGACAGAAGAGAAGAAAGAGTGAAAATTGCCCCTATAGAAATTTTATAGAGATTCTAGATTCGAAAGCTTTTGCTTTAATTTCTCCCTCTTAATCAGTGTTTAAGATTGAAAAATTATTTATAAATATAAAAGTTAGAAACTTAAATTATTCCTGAAAATATATGGCCCCACCACTATTGAAAGACACTTCTGCATTAACATGATTATCAGAAGTATCGTTTAGCTGAGTTCTCTTATTGATCCTTGTCTCTTTTATGTGATACGCACTCTCCAATCCCTCTATTTTCCTCACTTGACGGTTTAGAGAAGGTTAATTTTTTTTGGGAAAAATATAATTTACACCCCTAAACTTGGGTTGTATGAATTTAAACTTTGAACTAATAATTGTATTTAAACTTTGAACTAATAATTGTATTAATTTAAACTTTGAACTTTTATACGTGCATCAATTTACACTCTTCATTCATTGTATTAAATACACATTGTGTGAGACTTATAATTTATCAATTAAACCCCTAAACTTTTATAGGCAAATGAATTTAGACTCTTAATTAAGTTTTTCTTTAAAAATTGTCTATCCATCGATTCAGATTATTCATTTATTAATCTGACATTTGAAGAAGCCTACACATATATAAGAATTGAATGTATGGACGATTTTTAAATATAATCCTAATAAAGGGTCTAAATTGGTTCACTTATAAGAATTTAGAAGTTTAATTGAAATAGTTATATATTTTACACGATTTTTTTTTTAATGAAGTTTTAAGAAGGGTGCTAACTGTCTTTGTTTATTGAGAAATGATAGGAGTTGGTTCACTATTTTCTTTTCTCAAATGAAAAGATCCTTTTCTAATCAATGATTCTTTTATTTTTAAAATTTCCTGATTGAAGAGTGATATATTTGTAAGTATGTTTCCATTAGTAAAGCTTGCACTGAAACACCTACAAAAGTGTTTTTATTTAGCTGAAGTCCCATTTTGTTTGCTAATAAATTGGCGTTTCCAACAATCAGATTCCTCATCATACTATTCGGAAACTTCTGTCAAGTCTACCTCCAGCTGATTCCGACTTGCTCCGTGTGGACTTTCGTACTTCTCATGTGCATTTCCTCAACAACTTGGAAGAAGATGCTATGTATAAGCGATGGAGGAGCAACATCAATGAGGTGATTTAATTTCATATCACATTTTCATCTTCAATGGTTTGATGGACAGTTAGTTCTATTTCATTTTTCAATCTCTAAGTATAGATTTTAATTCCTGTAGATTTTGATGCCAGTCTTCCCTGGACAACTTCGTTACATTCGCAAAAACCTGTTTCATGCTGTTTATGTTCTCGATCCCGCAACAGTTTGCGGTCTTCAGGTCTTTGTTTTTCCTGAAACATTTCTTTGTTTAAAAAGATGTTGCTGCTAATCATTTACGCCTCTTCCATTATGAAATCCAAACATGCAGACAATTGACACGATCCTGTCATTTTACGAGAACAATTTTCCTATTAGATTTGGGGTATTACTGTTCTCTTCCAAATTTATCAAGCAAACTGAAAGCAATGATGGTGAATTAAATAAATCCGAGGCAGATACATCCAGTTTGGTAACTATTTTTATTTTATTCTATCTTCAATATTTCTAGATTTCTCTTGATCAATAATCACAATGTTCATGATAGTGTTTATTATGATGGATATATGTTTTTGCAGATGATACAGCTGTTCATTTATTTAAAGGAGAACCAAGGAATTCAGACAGCCTTTCAGTTTTTGAGCAATGTATGTTCTGCAGTTTTTTCTGATTGTTTTGCATTGTTGGTTAGCTTCTCCTTAATTAGCTAACTAAACACTTTTTTTTTTTTTTTTTTTGGGGGGGCGGGGGTGGTGTGGGTGGGTGGGAGGAGGATAGCTCTGTTGATATGTTTTTGTTTATCTAAAAATCTCTTACTGCATTTAGTCAATGCGTGGCAGTACCTTCTTTCAAGGGCTATTTGCAAGGGGAAACTTATCACCCTTGGATAGACCTTTCATCTCTAGGAAGTCTGAAGTCAGACTAGTTGCTACTTTGCTTTCTTTGGAAATTTGTCCAATTTTCTAGCCTGGACCCACATGGCACTATATACTATCATAGTTTACCTTAGAAGTCTTCAGTTAGGCTAGAATTTCAATTTCGTAATGTAGATTCATTGGTATGAAGTTCATTTGCCCTGTAGAATCCTTGATAAATGTAGATTTACTAGTGTGAGAAGTATATGCATGCACATTTCAAAACTCTTTTGAATTTTCAAACGTAACCCTTGACACATGTCAAAACTCTCTCAATTGTTCCACCTTAACACCGTCTATTATTAGATAGGGGGACTTGTTAAATTTGATAGTATGGGGTTCCATCTCAAAACCAATTGGCAATGAGAGGAAGTAGCCCATTTATCTTATATGGAGTATGAGTCTCCTTGGTTTTTCCCATGTGGGACTCTCAACTTCTCCAACATGCCGCCTCAAGCCACACTTTTCCAAAGGAGACCATTATACTTGTGCAAGCTTGCTTTTGTACTATTTTGTGGGGATTGTGGCTCAATGATGCAAATGCTTCGAGATTATTAAAGAGAAATTATTTTATTGATCCAAAAAGAGAGGGCAAGAAGCCTATTTATACACAGAAGGGCTGGAAAGGCAAACTAACTGTTAACTAACAGAAATAACCAACTGTTAACTAACTGAAATAACCAACTGTTAACTAACTGATATAACTAACTGTTAACTAACTTAAATAACAACCTGGGCAGCCGTACTAACAGCCACACAATTAAAATAAGCAGTTAAAAAACATTGACTTAAAGAGTTTGTTCCTACACAAATACTCTGTTAGATACCTAGACTAGTATAGGGCTGGGGTATAAGGGTAATTAGTTATGCAGGCAGTTAGATGGTTATAAATAGGAAGTTGGTGAGGGAAGAAAGGGGAGATCAGTTTGTGGGTAGTTTCTGCACTCTTCCTTGAGAGAGAGGATAGGCAGAGAGGGTATTATTTTACTTGTTCTTTGTGATTTTCCGCATTTTCATCTCAGAATTGATATTCGTCAATTCTTCTTTGTAATAGTGAGGTTTATATCAATTGAATAAGAACACATCTTATTGGTGTTCTATCATACTCCTACATCATTCAAGAGGCATAGTGGAATTTTGGAGGGTTGAGGAAGTTCGGAAGGTGAGGAGGTTCAATGTGCCTTTATGGCTTATGGTTGAACTTTTTTTACTTTTCAAACTGATGTAGTTCCTTTGGATTAGAGCCATTCTTGTAGCTAGTTTACTTCTTTTGGGGCTTCTTCTTTTTCTTCTTATCCTTGTATATCTTTTTTTTCGAAATGGAGACAAGCTTCTTTATTGATAATAAACTCAAAGTACAAGAGATTTATCTAATAGAGAAGCCTAGAAAGGGTAGAGAGAGAGAGAGAGGATTAATAGGTGCACCTGGACATCTCAACTAGGGAACTTCTTATCCCTGTATATTGTTTCATTTTTCTTTAGTAAGTTTGTTTTCTTGAATATTCGATTCATATAAGTTCCTTGCTAATAAGTGTGGGAGACTAGTTATCGTAGCCTGACTTCCGATGATTTGGTATATTTTATCTATACTGGATTACATACTGTTTCGAAGGCTTCAAACAGGTTATTTTGCTGAATTTATTGAACTGAATCAGGTAAACAAATTACGGCTTGAAGCAGATGGTTTATCTGATGATGCTCCTGAAATGCATCATGTTGAAGGAGCTTTTGTGGAAACACTTCTGTAAGTTCACTTAATAGGTTGAATTCCATTAATGGATGTTAAAAGCCAATATCACATATTGTAATTTTTTTCTTATGGTTACTAGTGTCAAAATTTATATATTATTTATTACCAATAACAAAGAATAATAGACTTTTACTGTTTTCATAGACCTAAGTCAAAATCTCCTCCTCAAGATGTGCTACTAAAGCTGGAGAAGGAGCAAACCTTTAAAGATCTGGCTGAGGAAAGCTCCATGTTTACGTTTTCTCTTGGCTTATCTAAATCAGAGTGTTCCCTTTTGATGAATGGACTTGTATTTGATTCTAGTGAGGTAATTATAAGAACTTCAAATATATTTTCCCTTGTACATCGAATATTTTGACCATATATTGTTCGTATCGTTTTATTTGGCATTGCTGTTTTCTTTCAGTCTTTTAGTGTTTGTCGAACATTTTATGATCATCTCATTGTACTGCATGTTGACAAATCCATAATTGTCACCTTCTGCAAGTTTATTTGTTTCTAGATGAAATGATCTGATTTAGCGAATACTTTTTGGCTTTATTTGCCAACTCTTGTCTTTCACCTCTTTACATAATGTTTTGGCATCTATGTTGATCAGGAGTCTCTGATAAATGCCATGAACGAAGAGCTTCCTCGAATACAGGAACAAGTTTACTATGGGCATATATCTTCTCGCACTAACGTGCTTGAAAAATTATTATCCGACAGTGGCCTTAGTCGCTATAATCCACAGGTAAGCTATCGAGAAAATGTTGTATAATTATCAAATCTTTTTCTTTTTGTGCTGATTGATTGAGAAGCTTTTATGCAATTTCATACATCAACAAAATTATTTCTTTTTTCAAACAAAAAATGGAAAAAAAAAAAGCTGGTGTGTTTAACATATTTCATTGACCTTATTGCATCATTATGCCCAATTTTTATGTAGATCATTGCTGAGGGAAAACCACGTATTGTTTCTTTGTTTCCATCCACTCATGGAGCGGAGTCTTTATTGAATGACTTTAACTATTTGCATTCTCCTGGAAGTAAGAATTATGTTATCTTTTTTCTATTCAACAAATCTTGTTTCTTATAAACGAAGCATACTCGAAAATTTTAGAATGTTTAGCTTTCTGAGTACCAGTTCACAAGATTCCATTTGTATTTACTAGCTATGGATGACTTGAAGCCCGTGACCCATCTCTTGATCATTGATGCTGCTTCAAAGAAAGGAATAAAGTTGCTGAAAGCAGGCCTACTCTATCTGGTTATTTCATTCGTTACCTGCGTGTGAATTTTCTTTAACTTTAGTTTATTGTCACAAATTTTATCAATTGGAAAATTTATTCTTTATTAAAATTTTAATATTGGGATGTAGATGAGAGGATCTAAAAATGCTCGTGTTGGGTTGCTTTTTACTACTAGCAACCATACCAGTGAAACCAGCTTACTTTTAGCCAAGGTGTTTCAGATTAGTGCATCATTGCATAGGTTGGTTCAGTTTTCTGTTGTGATGGTTCATTTTTCCTATTTCTGGGGTGGTGGCTGGGGCTATTTAGAGTTAGAGCACATACTTATGTTAGCTGCCTTACACTCATTATTTTTACTTTTGCCCATTCTTGCAGCCACAAAAAGAAAGTGTTAAATTTTCTAGATCAGTTGTGCTCAGTATATAGTCAAAAGTTCATCCATGAATCTTCAGTAGCAGTTGATAGCCCTCAAGAATTTATTGAGAAAGCCTGCGAGCTTGCTGAAGCTAATGAGTTACCACCTAAAGCATACAAAATAGCTCTCTCCGATTCCTTTTTTGATGAATTGAAAAAGCATTTCAGCCAGGTATTCTACCTTTTGTTAAATTGTGTGGTTAGTTCCTGAATCAAAGTTATTCTTAAAAGAATATTCTTTAATCAAATTGAGAAAGTGTTTGAGCCAGCCAGCCTGGTATATCAATTTTTGTTTAATTGTGTGGTTAGTTTGCGAATCAAAGTTTTCTTCTTAAAATAATGTTCTTGAATCAAACTGAGAATGTATTTGAATCGGATATACCAACTTTTGGTAAATTATTTGGTTAGCTCCTGAATTAAAGTTTTTTTTAAAAAATTGTTAGACTCAAATCAATACCTCTCTCTTTCTCTCTCAAAACGAAACAAATTTTTTTTTTTTTTTTACAGTTAGAGTTTTTTGATAAAATAAATAAACTAGTTTTCTAAAAGAGTGCTGTTTCTCTTGACAAAGTGTTCATTCCAGACACGTGTTGGACCCAAATACATCCAAACACTCAGCCTATGTGATGTCAAGGAATACTTTTCAAAGAACCAATCTGACAACTGAAACTTGTGAATCTTTTATTAGAATGATACTGTGCCTCATACAAAAGGGGAAAACTCATGTTTATAGAGTTTGTTGTCAGAGAGGGTAAAAAGGGAATTAACGTAGAGTAACTCTAATCTTCCTACCTCATTCTACCCCTCCAAAAAGAAAACTTGTCCTCAAGTTTAGAAAGAAAAATGAAGAAAACAAGGAATAAAATAAACTTGTTCAATGACATATGACTAATCCAACATTTGGAACAAAAATATTTTGAATGAAGAGGAAAACCCAGGATACTCTGGCTGAGGAGAACTTCTCAAGATAAAGTGTAGAAAAGAATAAACAAAGGTTCGGACATGTGGGTTGAGCAAAATAGGTTGGGTCAAATATGGGCCATTGAAAAGGCGAGATTCTCAAAATAAGGCGCTCACCTTTTGCGATGCCTCGAGGCTCAAAGCTCTGTGCCTTGGGTTTTTTTTAATCATTTTAGAAAAATAATAGTAATTAGGGGGTTTCTCCCTTAACTCTTTATTGGCGAAAAAAAAATCTAAATGCCAAATTTCTTGTGTTTATGGCTTTTTTTTTTTTCATATTTCCATTATACTTTCTCTTCTTAATGTAGTACTTTTATACAAAGTTGTATCCTTTGTTTTCTAGAAATTGGTGCATTGCTATGTCCGTGTAATGTCCCATGTTCATGTCTATGCTTCTTAGCTTGTGGGTTTAATCTATGTATTTCCTATCAATTTATTTGGTCCATCTAAAAATCTTCACCCTGTTCTATAGAATTATGTTATATTCTGCATGCATTATGGTTTTCAGGTGGAACATCTTTTGTCGGGGCAGCTTGGCCTTGAATCTATTTTTAATGCTGTTATCACCAATGGAAGAGTGAGTCCTTTTCACTGTTCTCACTTTGGATTTGAGTTCTGTTAAATTTGACTATGATTTTCCAGAAACATATGGGCATATTGAGGAACATTTTTAATCTTACATTTTATTCACATATAGGTTACACTTGTTACTGATGCGATCTCATTTTTGAGTCACGACTTACATCTACTAGAAGCAGTAGAGTTTAAGCGGAGAATAAAACACATTGTGGAAATTGTTGAAGAAGTGAAATGGGATGACTTTGATCCAGACAGATTAACAAGGTTTACTTCCTACTTCCCACTTCCCTAGTGCTTGCCCCTTAATTATTATTTATTGTAAAAAAAAGTCATGAATTGAGGCCATATGCCGTTGTTTTTAAGGTATAGGCTTAAGTACTTTTTGGTTTTAAGTGTTTCATCATGGGTTAAATCCCAAAGGATGGTTAAAGAGATTTTACAAAGGTCAGGTTCTCTTCCCTCTCTCCTCTCTCCTATCTCCTCTCTCCTCTTTCCCCTCTGGCAGCCAACCCCTCCGGCCACCACCAGCTCTCTCAGAATGGAGGTCTTCAGCTGCAAGATCAACCATTCTCATTACTGCATTTGGAAGGAAAATGATTGCTGCATCATTGAAGATGTGCAAGCCCACAGGATTCTATCCCTTCCGAAGGCCAAATTCGATGGCTCCAGGAAGCCATTGTCGAACTCCTCAACTTTCCAGCTGACCGTTTCTTTAAAAAGCATGTAGACCACAGAGGCCAGCTAAAAATCTCTAAGTTCCAAGCAAACTTCGGATGAATTCTCAGCCGTGATTCTGGCCGTATTTAGGAGGGCATTCCAACATTAGAGTTTGTTCGGGTGAAAATTTGCAAGGATGGTGGTCCTTTTGTAATATGTTGATTAAATTTGTAGAAACGGTTAATTACACCAGCTGGTTTTCAGGTAATGTCTCAAAGTCCTTCCCACAGCTTCCGGCGAACAGACCTACCTATGTAGAGATGGTCAAGTCTACCAGCTCTTCCAATCCAAGTAGAACTCATCCAGCTTCTGTCCGTCTTTCTCCCCTTTAACACAAGCAGTGGCTAATAAAAAATTATGCAGTGGTCAAGGTCGACTTTGATGACCTTTGGATTATTACAAAACTGTTTGCTTCAGATGATTGGAGGATGATTTGCAAGAAGTTGGAATTGCTTTCCCAAACAAAAATTGTAATAAACCCCCTCATCAGTTTTGACAAAACTCCATCCATGGACTTATTGGAGAGGAAAAGAAATGGCAGGCTCGAGGCAAATTTCATATTAAATTTGAAAAATGGGATTCAGTTTGACATAGTAGACCACTTGAGATAAAAGGTTTTGGGGGTTGGATTAAAATAAAGAATCTCTTTTAGATTTCTGGCAAAGAACCTTTGAAGCTATAGGAGACCACTTTGGAGGCTTAATTGACATTGGCACATAAACCTTAAATCTAACAAACTGCAGTGAAGCTCGGATTTTGGTTAAAAAAAATATTTGTGGCTTTGTTCCTTCAACAATTGAAATCTCTGATCATAAGAGAGGCAACATATTTTTGCACTATGGGGATATTGAGTTTTTAAGTCCACCTAATTCAAGCTTAGCCCCCAGTTTACAGGGGAATTACAGCAATTCAATTGACAGGTTGCGTATAAGGGAAGTCTTGAATGATGAAGGTTTTGATTTATCTTCTTTCCTGGTCATTAACGTTCCAAAATCAATTTTTGCTGTACTTCCCAGGGCTAGGAATCCGTTCAGCTTTCAGGAGACTTTTTCGACCAGCTCACCGGTGCCGAAAAGATGAAAGAATATGGTGGACAGCTGGCTGCAATTTCAAATGGGCGGGCATCTGAACAATTTCTACCAATCACCAATCCCTTGAAGCACAGCTGCATCCAAAGAGCTATGGGGCCCACTGAAATTAATTTAAACCCTATTATGCTGTTAATGACCCAACAGGAGAGAAAAATACAAAAGCCTCCCTAATTACTTCCACGAGTAACTATGACCCTCCCTCATTAATTAAGCTCTCGGTCAACCCAATTCAACAACCAACTTTTGAACTGCCCACTGCCACTGTAATAACTCCCTCTTCATTCTGCCTTGGGTCCCACCAAGATTATCCTTTTTGTCTTGATATTCTCCAAGAACCTTGCAGCTCCAATATTTTTAATTCTTCCAAAGGAGAAGGAGAAGGAGAAGAGCATAACAAGTGCAAAAATTCAAACTCAGAAAGTCCCCTGTTCAAAGGAAAAAAAGGACCAAACAGAAAGTCCCCCGTTTAAACAGTGGTTAAGGCCCTCCAGAAATTCAAGAATTACCAGAAATTCTACATCAAAGGAAGAACCTCATTCCCAAATTCTTGGACTGCCCTCCTGAATTCTGATTTACTTGAGGAAAGCCGTGTGAAATTTCAAACTTTTGGATTAGAATGCAAAAGGTCAGAAAATAAAACTCACATCACTTCAAATTTTAAACTATCTCCTTTAAAAATTTCAGACTCGGGCATTAATCTTGTGCGAGGTTCTCTACATTCAGCATCAAATATTACAAAATCTGGAAAAGAAAAAGTAGATGATGAAGTTTCCATATTTAGTGCCAGCAGTGAAGAATTAGAACCGTTCAATTTAGAGGAGAGAGATGATGCGTTGGCTGATTTCGAGGCAAATAATTTGGATGATACATTGGGTCTAGATCTTCCTAAGTTATATCTCACCCCTGAACCCAAGGCTGCTGTAAAGAATTGGCAGAAAGTTTTCCTACAGAATTAGTCCCATTCGTTGCTGCTTGTGGAATTGATCTTATCTAAGGAAAATCTGAATAAGAGATATGAAACTCATATCTTGGAGCACTAGAGGCATCCTAAATAAATCAAAACAAGTAGCCTTGAAAGAAGTACTGAATTTTGCGAAAGAAATTAATCCAGTTGTTGTACTAATTCAAGAATCTAGAAGAGCCAGCTTCGATAAAGCATTGGTAAAAAGCAGCTTGAGCTCGAAAGATGTTGGTTGGACATTTGCTGGAGGCCTTAAAGAATTACGGGGTACATGCTTACAAGGTGGGATGAAGGTTATTTTTCAAAGTCTGACATTGCTAAAGCAGATTTCTCTTTAACAACTGGAGTAATGTGTTGAAGGCAGTGCTGACAAGATTTCGCGGACTAGTAGACTAATTCGAGTTTCTCTAGGCATTGGTTTACATTGGCAAGACAATTTTGTCACGGCTGGTTGCATCTTCTTAGTTGTCTCTTTTCTTTTCATCTTGAAGATTTGGGTGTGCAAAATTTTAGTTTGGAGTGTGTTAACTTTGAGAGAGTTTAAGTTTTGCTTTGTATTTAGCTTTCTACTAATGTATTGTCTTTGAGTGGCTTTGTTTAGCTTGTTATTTTCTGCTCTGGTTCTTTTTAGATTTCATTTTTATGTTTCCCGAGTTTAGTCTTTGTTTTAGTTTTAACTTGTATTTTCCCTTAGTTCTTTTTGCTCTTAGTATAATTCTCTTGTACTTTGAGCTTTAGTCTCATTATCATTAATAAAGGGGCATGTTTCCGTTTTTAAAAAAAAATCATGGGTTAAATCCTTGGTGGTCACCTACCTAGGAATTAATTTTTTACAAGTTTCCTTGACATCCAAATGTTGTAGGGTCAAGTGGGTTTTCATGTGAGATTAGTCAAGATGTGTGTAAGCTGACGAAGAATGGACCATAAAATGTTAGATGAGCAGAAATATTAGGCTGGGGGGAGGGGTTCTTGTTTCTCTTTTATTGTACCGTTTAAACTTGAGTGAAACTTGTTTTCCTTTCCTCAAACCTCAATGGGCCTACCTTCATATTTCCGTGATCGAATCTACCCAAGTCAATCTCTTCGCTTCCTTTATTTTGGTGATATCTGCAATGGAGATAGATTAACATGGGAATTCTAGCATTGCTTCTACTATCCCACCTTTTTTAGAGGATGGCCTGTGATAGGAAAGAAAGGATGTACTATCTAATTTGTTTGTTATATAACGTAACACTCTTTAGTATCTTGATTTTTAGACATTGCATACTCGGCTAGGTATATATTTATATTATTTTTTGTATACATTGTTTCCCCCAAGTATTTAACACTGGCTTTTCTCCCTAAAGGAAGCAATAAGGGGCCGTTTGGATTGTAAATATTGTTTCATGAGTATAGATATTTACTATCTAGAATTTGAATGTTTTGGTTTTAAATGTCTCAAGTAATTAATATTTGTGTTTGGATGTGCAAGATAATTAATTTCTGGAAGTTAAATATTTGTGTTCAATTCAGTAATTTGTGAAAAATAAAATAAAATAATTACTTAACTAAATGCTAGAGATCAATTAAATTTAAAATAAGTTAATTTATTGCTATGTTAATTAGTTATTTAGTTAATAAAATAAAAAATAAAAAATACCTTTTAACTAAACATAATTAAATTAATTACTAAAACAATTAAATTAATATAAATTAATTAGAATATTGATAGTTAACAATAACAATTTATATTTAATAGTTAAGATAGCATATAATATTAATGGTAAAAATATTAGTTGAAATTTATTAAGTCTAAATAATATATTTATATTTAATACTAATAGTTATTTGATATTAATTTATAAACTAATTAAGCTATATTTTTGTTCATCTCCGAAACCACACTTTTGTGGATTAAAAAACCCATTTCAAGTGGGTTTTAAAATTGCTTGGATAATAATATTCTGGTTTTTTTTAAAAAGTCAAATTTCATGAAATAAATGAAGATAACATTTATTTGGTGGAAGCTCATTTTCCTTTTTCTTCGAGTTTAGTCGCTCTTGGATTGATATAGAAGCAACAAATGTTAGCTCTCTTTTGGGGGAGGGGGAGGGTGGAATGGATTTGTGTATTTGAGAGATCCCAACCATCCTATATCTGTTAAAATCTGAACTGTATTTAAATATTTATAAATACCAAGTATATGCTCAGGAGTTAATATCGAGCAAATTTCAATCTCTAACCTTTTCATTTTTTCTTTACTTGTGATGGTGATGGACCTGTTTAGTGGTTACTCTGTTTTCATCAGAGTTTCGATAAAAGCCATTCCCTGACATGGGATGATATCTGAACAAGTTGCTTAACATAAGTGAGACGTCCATGTGCTAATGTTGATACAAGTCGCTTTAATGGGCTTAGTTTTTTGTATTTCCTTGTTTTATTTCATTTTATTTTTCCAACTGAAAGTGGTTTATTTCATATAAAGAAAATAAAAAAGTCCCAGTAAAATGTAGTATTTCATATTGTTCCATATACAATGCACTGGTCAATTTTTATTACTTGTATTTAGTGTGGACACAACTGAAAGGTAAAAGATTTACTGCTTATGCCGTGTTAGGCGATGACGTAGTCATCCCTGGGTTTAATCCTTTGAGTTTAAGGAGTGAGGGAAGGATTTATAAAAGCAGCTTTTGCTATTCTCATTCTCCTTTTTTGAATTGTATTACCCGTTTGATTTGTATTAACTGTTCATGATATCCCAAACTACTGCAGCAACTTCCTCAGTGATGTTATTATGTTTGTTTCATCCTCAATGGCTCAGCGGGAGCGAAGTTCCGAAAGTGCACGCTTTGAGGTTTTGAATGCAGAATATAGGTAAGGATATCAATCTTAATCTATAAATTATTCTTTTCCTTTGAAGTTCATCAGTAAAAATATAGAACAGTAATCATTGCGAAATTTTATTGAAAATTTTAGCATTGTGATTATCTTTCATCAGTGGCTATGCAGTACACTTCAAAATTCCAATTCTTTGGCCTCCCTCACCCTTCTCTTTGTTTTTACTTTGTACAGTGCCATTGTAGTAGATAATGAAAACGCTAGCATCCATATTGATGCTGTTATTGATCCACTAAGTCCATCTGGCCAGAAGCTATCATCAATTCTTCGTGTTTTGTCAAAATACATACAGCCTAACATGAGGATCATATTAAATCCGCTGGTGAGATGTTCTAGACCTCGTACATTAGCATCTCGAGAGTGTTAAGCATGCCTATTTTATCAAATTCAAATGATAATTCTTTGATAATCATTAATTTCTGGAGAAATTAACCTTGTCATGTCTTCTCCATGGCAGAGTTCACTTGTTGATTTGCCTTTGAAGAATTACTACCGCTATGTTCTGCCTTCAGTGGTAATTATTAATGAAGGCGTTTGGTTTATAATAAAATAAAATTTTCCCCATTATTTGTGTCTGAGTTGTTCATGACAATTCAGGATGATTTCAGCAGTACAGATGCAACCATAAATGGCCCTAAAGCATTCTTTGCAAATATGCCTTTGTCCAAGACATTAACGATGAATCTTGATGTTCCAGAGCCATGGCTTGTTGAGCCTGTTATTGCTGTGTATGTTTATCCACTACTAATTATATAAGTTTGAATGGTTTGTTTCGTTTGAACAATGCAATGTTCCGTTTCATTTCAACTTTGTATCTTGTTTCTTGCATCACGTTATAAATTTCAGTCATGACTTGGATAATATTTTACTTGAGAATATTGGGGACACAAGGACGTTACAAGCGGTGTTTGAACTTGAAGCCCTTGTTCTTACTGGTAAGCAGTGCATCAATTTACGAATGAGGTGAAGCATAGATGTAACTAAATCTAAGAAAAACAAGGTTCGGTGACTTTATTATGACATGGACAACTTTTTCATTTTCAGGCCATTGTTCAGAGAAAAATCAAGAACCTCCCCGCGGACTCCAGTTAATTCTTGGTACAAAGAGCACACCACATTTGGTTGATACTCTTGTAATGGCAAATTTGGGTTATTGGCAAATGAAAGTTTCTCCTGGAGTTTGGTACCTGCAACTTGCTCCTGGTAGAAGTTCTGAACTTTATCTTCTGAAGCAAGGTGGGGGTAAAAGTCAAGATACATTGTCAAAACGTATCATTATTGATGATTTGCGGGGTAAAGTTGTTCACATGGAGGTGGAGAAGAAAAAAGGAAAAGAGAACGAAAAGTTGTTGCTTCCTGATGGTGGTGACGACTTGCTGGAGAATAAGAAAGTGGGTGATTGTCATTAGGAATTAATCTTGTCTTTTATTGGTTAATTCACAAGTCTAGTCCTTGAACATGTAGGTTTTTGTCTATTTTGTTATTGAACTTTAAAAAGTATCCAGTAGATCTTTCAAATTTCATATTCATCTTTCACAAAAAAAAAAATTCTTTAAACTTTCAATTTTGCATTCAATAGGTCTCTAAACTTTTAAAAAATGGGTAATAGGTCTCTTAACTCTCAATTTTGTGGCCAATGAGTTTTTGAGTTTTCACATAGATCATTTGACTTGTTTAGGATCTTTTAAAACTCATCAACCTCTACTGGACCCAAAATTTAAAATTTAGGGTCCTATTAGATATTAAAATTTGATTTTTTCCTTAAATTTTTTTATAAAAATTGAATTTCTTATCGACCTATGAAACATAAAATTGAATTGTCAAGGACTTGGTAGACATTTTCTAGGGTTAAGAAACTATTAAACAAATTGAATCTATTAGACACAAGCTTAAAGCTCCATCTAGTTTAATGTTTTTTGTTCCAGTGTTGGTGAATGACATTCCAGGTGCATAATTGATTCATTAGTGGAACTGTGACACTTTTTCTCTTTAATTAATCAATTGTTTATTTTCCTTACCTTTTTTTTCCTTTTTGCAGGAAAGCCACAACAGTTGGAACTCTAATTTTTTGAAATGGGCCACTGGTTTCATTGGAAGCAATGATAAATCAAAAAATACTAAAAGCACGTCTGTGGTGAGTTCTCAACTTTTATCTTTGCCATCTTCTTGTTGTGACGTAAATTATCATTCGGACTTTGGCCGTACATTTTAATTTTACTTTCGGCAGTACAGTTTTAGAGGAATCTTTCTTTTCGTTTCAAAGGAGACAAACTTCTTTACTGATAGAATCTCAAAGTAAAAGAGAATTATACAATGAGAATAATAGAGAAGCCTGGAGAGGCGCACCTAGACATCTCAACTAGGTTGACACCCCGTAGCGCCATTATCATATCCCATAAAAAAGCAAAGACCGTATAAATACCCGATACAACAGTACAAACCAGCCAAACTAGACAAAATTTAAACTGAAGAAAAGCAATACCAGAAAAGAAACAAAACAGAGAAGACTAGTCTTCAAAAAAGCCATAGCCTCCATTAAGGTGAATGCTGAATGAAGGCAGTCCTGTTGTGCAAATATCCCGAATTGAGTAGTCTTTGCATTTAGCGTTCAAGGAGCACTAGGTTGCTGCATTCCTTTTTGACTTGTCCACGGTGTCAAACCAACTCCGCTCCTTGTCATGAAAAATACGTTGATTGGTGCTCAAACCATTTCTCAGCAGCGCTTTTGCCATATTTACCCAAATTAGATTTGGTTTCTTTGTGCAACCGACTTTTTCCTCCGAGAATCACCTACAACTACAAAATTTGGCGAAAATCACCGTTGATAATCAACTTCGACAATAACCTTCAACTTCGGGCTCCAACAACTACCTCTATGGTAAATTTCAATGAAAATCACCTTTGATGATCAACTTTATGAAAACCACTTCTAACGATCATATCTGGCAGCCAACTCTCAGATCATCTTGAGCAACTAACTTCAACCACGAACTTTATTGTTTATCTCCAATGACTAACTTTATCCACCAACTTGCCCAATAATATTATATAAAAAAAACTTGTCGAGAAAATGTGCTTTAAAAATTGAAATTATTAGTTTATAATGTTTAATAGTTGTCTTTTATTGTAATTCGATATTGAGAAGTTGTCTAAGGATGAGCGGGTCATCCTTATAGACCTACATGTCACAAACATCTACAAAGCGAATTGCTTCTTAACAACCTCACCATAATCAAGGAAGATGTATTATTTGTGCTTACTTGGTAGGACTAACTTAGCCATTTTAAAGAACGATAATCTTTTTTGTTATCCATGAAATTTGGTTTTTTTTGCCATGATTATATGTATATCTATATATATAGAGTTTAGGGCTTACCAATTCAATTATTTTTATTTAATTAATTTCACATTTCAAACAATTGTTAAGAATTTGGAAAAGTATGTATGCAGTTGAATGCTGGAACAAAAAACAAAACAAAAATAACAAATAGCAAAAAAGATACCCATAAAATGGAAAATTTCATTTTTTAAATACTTTGTAGCAAAAATTAGTGAAAATAGATATATGTTCTTTGATGATTCTCTAAATTTGGAGAAATTGAATGCAGAATTGTTAAAGAAATGTGGTGGCATTTCATTGGTGGCTAAGATAAGATGATGGGAGAGATGCCCTCAACCAATTTTCTTCATCTTCTCTCAATCTTCTTCGCCCCAATTTCACTTCATAAGATGATGGGGGAGATTCAATTAAAAGAAATCATGATAGTGCAAAAAATACAAAGCAACAATAAGAAGAAAAAGAAAATGATGATGAAATTCATGGAGAAAAATTAGGAATTCTTAAATCACCAATTCAACCCAAAAACTTAACTTTTGCTTTATGGATATGATGAGGGTGCTAAGGGGGTGTCAACCTAGTTGAGATGCTCGGGTGAGCCTGTTGATCCCCCCTCATTGCTCATTGTATAGCCCTCTTGTACATTGAGCTTTTGTCTCTCTATTTTTCAATATTAATGATAGTGAGACTCGTTTCCTTTTTTTTAAAAAAAACCCGAAAACTTAAGTTGATAGGTGAAGACATATTTAATATAATATCTAACACTCCCCCTTACTTGTGGTATTGAAATATGAAGAAAGACCCAAAAAGTGAAAATTAATATTTATTTTTTTGTAACGGAGACAAACTTCTTTATTAATAACAATAAGAGCTCAATGGACAAGAGAATTATACAATGAGCTTAATAAAGAACTCCAAACAAGTGAAAATTAATATTTATTGTGGAGGAAACAACAATGCAAGGACTTGAACATAGGACCTTCCTGGACCACCTGCTTTGGTACTATCTTAAATCACTAACTCAACCCAAAAGCTTAAGCTAATGGGTGAAGAAAGTTTTAATATAATTGTTAGAATTTGTTGGCTTGGCCCTTAGGGTTTTTATGGAAAAGTTATTTATGGAAAGTTTACCATGACTCTTTCTTTTCCTTTTTTTCTTATGTCCTTGTGTATTCTAGTTAATCTCCCGCATTGTACCTTTGTAAATCATCATAAAAGAATAAAATAACAATATCGTAGTTTTTCTCTCAGTACTTGGGTTTCCATGTAAGCCTAGTTTTTTCGTGTTTATTGCTTTCAACCCGAATCAAAACATTTTATTTCTCTTTTATTTTACATTTTATTTATCTATGTTAGTTCAAAAAAATGTAGGGGTTAATAATGTTCATTGCTAAAAAGAAAGAAAGAAAAACAGTAAAAAAAAACCAAAAGAAAAAATCTGCAATACATATTTTATTTAAACAAAGAAAGGGAGAATTATTGAATAAAAAGTTTAAAAAGAAAAATAGTTATTAAAAAACAAATTATTTAGATTTAAAAATTTGCACCAAATACCCACTCCAAACACAAACATAGGAACTCAGACAAAACAACTGCGCACACCAAACACAAACATATAAACTCACCAGACATCCTATCTCAACTTAGTGCCCCAAGCACCCCCTTAATGCTTTATTTGATCTAGTTATTTAGATGTTCTTTCATTCTAATCTCTTGACTCACTCTCTGTAGGATCAAGGAAAAGGAGGACGCTATGGAAAGACGATAAACATTTTCTCCATTGCTTCCGGACACCTGTAAGTGCAACGTTAGTAGAGATATGATCAGTTTCTTTTGGTAGTGCAAGTTACATTTTTGTAGTGGTCTACCCAAGTACCCAACATTGACTTCTTATACAATGACCAGTATCGATAAAATATGTAGTTATAACATAGATCTGTAGTATAATTTTCTTCTTTTTGGTTTTAGGCATTTGTAACATTTGTTGAATTGACTCATGAGCTAACTGTGAATTTCACTTGAGCGAATTATCTCAGAATTGTATGATTTGCTTCTTGATGTGCTTATTCTTGATTTGGAGCCAGTTAAAATAGAAGATGAGGAGAAAAAAAACCTTCGATGCACGAAAGATATGCACACTCAATATGTGGATGATAATGAGAATCTATACTTTCCTTAAGTTAAACGAACTATTATTAACAGACAATACAGAAGGAAAGAGCTGAGCACAAAAGGAACTTAGACATATTCATTATCCCGTGCTCACTTCAAGCTTTCTTAAAGTTTTTTTTTTTTTTTGAAATGGATACAAAACATGAAATGAAAATAGACTATTGCTGGAGACACAGTGGGACAAAGAAAGCAAAGAATACCTAGAAATCTAGGGGTGAGTAGGTACACTCAGATATCTCAACTAGGGTTATTGAATACCTCCAACATAGATGAACTGCCATGATTTTCATGTGACCTGACCCAATCACCTAGTTTATCTCCATTCACTTTGAATTCTAACTAATAGTTTCTTTCTAGTGCTTTGTGTTAGTGATGTCGGAAAAACTCAGCAGGACAATTCAACATGGAAATTGGTAATAATCAAGTAGTTATGGAACTTTAAAGCATAGGTGCCTGAAATGGCATGAATATATGAGGTGGCTATTATTATTATCTTAGAAAAATATATCAGTTCTTTAGGGCGGAGAAACTATATCAATGGTTATTACTTTATGTAGTCAATGAATGTGTAAAATGGTCCACTTTCTGATGATATTTTTTTGGCAGATATGAACGTTTTCTCAAAATCATGATCTTGAGTGTTCTAAAGAATACACACCGGCCTGTGAAATTCTGGTTTATAAAGAATTATCTATCCCCTCAGTTTAAGGTTAACATAGCTACTCATTGCTCTTTTTCTTTCCTCTTTCTTTTTGTTTTTTTTTCTTTTGAAGAATATTTTGTTTCGGTACCTAAGACCTGTACTCTCTGGTGACTTAAGCAGGATGTAATTCCACTCATGGCTGAAGAATATGGTTTTGATTTTGAACTTATTACTTACAAATGGCCGACTTGGTTGCATAAGCAGAAAGAAAAGCAAAGGATTATTTGGGCATATAAGATTCTATTTCTTGATGTTATCTTCCCTCTTTCGTTGGAGAAGGTACCATGTCTTCGATAGGCTCCAAACTTTCATGATTTCTTGTAGCCTATTTTTAAAAAGAAACGAATGTCAAAATGTTGGTGTAAGTTATTCATAACTTGATCATCTGTTGCATGCTTATTTACTCATCTAAGAAAAATATTGTTGGTTTGTTACCTGCAGGTCATTTTTGTTGATGCTGATCAGATTGTCCGGACAGACATGGGGGAACTCTATGACATGGATATCAAGGGAAAACCACTAGCATATACGCCCTTTTGTGACAATAATAAGGATATGGATGGATATAGGTTTTGGAGACAAGTACATCTCAATCTCCTTTCGTATTATCAATAAATATTTTTCAATATCACCCTGTCCTCACTATTTCCTTTCATGGATAGGGCTTCTGGAAAGAACATCTACGTGGTAAACCATACCATATAAGGTAGAGTCTTCTGTAGTGTGTTGATTGAACAGGCTATTGAGATGCATGCTCATTCATTAATTCCACTGATATCTCAAATTACAACCACATAATGAATCGTAAAGTTCTCATTCCTCTGAGAAAAATGCCATCAAGAAAATCTTATATCGTGGCTCTTACATTTCACTGGTGTTTCAGTAGAATCAAATAGAATTCCTTTCATCCGTAAATTGACTATGAAAAAGGTCTTCTTGTTTCTTCAAAAAATGAATAAGTAAAAAGTATGTGGATGTAGTCTCTAAGTATGTAAAAAGTCAAATTTTCATATGTTTTAACACTTCTTTTGATAGACATTTGATAGTTTGAAGTTCCATCTCAAAACAAATTGGCAATAAAAGTGGCCCATATATCTTATAAAGACTTTGAAATCCCTTGGTTTTTCCAATGTGGGATTCTCAACATGTCCCCTCAAGATGGTGTCTCTTTTTGGTTCACTGCTCTTGATTAGATCCAATTTTCTTTTTATTAGACCAAATATCCGTTTGAGCTTTATAGGCTCCGATATCATATTTGATATATTTTTCTTTCCGTTTCCTTCAGTGCATTATATGTTGTTGATTTAAAGAAATTCCGAGAAACAGCAGCTGGAGATAATCTAAGAGTTTTCTATGAATCTCTAAGCAAGGATCCAAATAGTTTATCCAATTTGGATCAGGTAAGTAAATTTTACATCATATAGTGTCTTTTTGGCAATAAAATATCAAGTGATACTACATTAGCATTGAGATAGTGTTTGTCAAGTAAAATTTACATCACCTGATATCTTATTTTGTTCTCATTCTATGGTGCACTGTGTCACAATCGTAGCGTTTCAACCTTGAGACGGACGATTGTGCGGCACTTGTTCTAACTCGATGAACAAGTCAGCCGATCAAAATCCGAAAGTTGCGGGTAACGTCGACGTATGTCGTAACCTTCCTTCGCGTTCATGGGAAATTTTATTTATAAAACGCGGGAAAGTAAGAAATACATTGAAATAGACGTTACAATAAGTATTAAAGACTGTCAGTTGTAAGGAAAAATGGTTGCTTGCAAAGAGTACAACTAATGCTTGGGCGGGGATTCAACTGGTATGCCTCCCCTATAGTACATTTTGAACATTTTCAGCTCTGGTAGGCTTGCCTATGAAAATGCCGAAACGTCACACCCAAGCTTTATGACTACAAACGAAATGCAAATGCCTAAACTAAGTATGGTGCTTAAAGATAAGATAAGTGGGAGCTAATCGGAGCATATAACCAAAGGTAAACACACTTTGGAAAAATATGTTCGTGACACACTCCCCCACTTAAACAGTTGACGTCCCCGTCGACTGGCAAAGCTGGAACCCTTCGATCTTCTGCTTCCCTGCTTCACGGTCTTGGTACGTCTTCCACATGCTTCTTCCACGAGGAGGCTCTTCCACTTCACCATGAACTTGTGTTTCCTCCCCGTGGGTCTTCTTCTTCTTTTCCTCGCTTCCTTAGCAAGGACTTCTGCTAGTTCCTCGTGTCTTCTCACGAGGTGACGATCTTGGTGTCTTCATAATCGAGTCAGTTTCAGGTCGCTGTTTGACAATGACCCGGTCTCCCACACGAAAACTCGAGGGGCGATGTTTCTTATCTGCCCACTTTTCCCACCACTTCGAGGCTTCCTCTCGACGGGTTCCGACGATGTCTGACTTCCGCTTCCACCTCTGTGTAACGCTACGAATCTGAGGACCCTTTCTCATACAGGGAAAATCAACAAGGCGCGACAATACATGTGGTCCGCCACCAACACTCTCTGTTGGACTTCTGTCAGTTGACCCTTTCCCAGCTGTGACACAAGGTTGGGTTGCCTTCAACGACTGACCCCCATTCCTTTGTACTAACTTACCAACCCTCGTCAAACTCATGCCATTTTGAGCGACAGAGTTTCTCTGCATGGATTCTTGTGGCACGTCTCGCATTGAGCCATCAGCTTGACACGCCCATGTACGAGTCGACCTATATGGAACTCCATGATTGCTCCTCTTACTCGCTTCTTTCCTACGTTCTGACCCAAAATCAAGTTTGAACACACCTCTCCGTCTCCTTACTTGATTTGAAGTCAGATTTGGCTTATCGAAAGGGCTGGCAACATCGTTGTTCATCCCTCTGACAAAAGTTGATCTATGGGAATACTGTCTCCCACCCCTCAGACTGTGTACTACAGCAAGCGTTTCTTCTTCAAACACCGTATAACTGCTTTCTGTGGTACTTTTCTTCTGACTCTCAAATGCGATGGGGTGTCCATTTTGCACTATGACACCACCCACCGCATGATTAGACGCCTCAGCGTAGGCTTCCGTAGGTTGGGTCTCACTCACAGACCCAAGAGTTGGCCCTCTCCTCGGGGCTTGCTTCAGGACACGGTTGTTAACACACAACCGTCCATCTTCTTCCTTCCGTAAGAGGACTTGAGCTTCATACGGAGTCTTTGCAGGTCTAGTGAATCCTGCCCTCGACAATCTCTCTGATTGTCTCTGGAGTCCAGTTGACTCTAACTGCGCCATACGACAATTATTGTTCGTAGGCAATTCTGACATGGGCAAACTATCTCGTTCCCCATCACAACATTTCTCCACGACACACCTTGTGTCCTCCTGAACACGGCTCTCCCTCAGTTGCATGGCCGAGATCATTCTCAGTCCTTTGGGTTGCCGAAGGCTTGTCTGCACAACGGTGGGGGTAGACCCCGTGATCACCAGACATCTAGCTGCAGGCATCATGATCACTTGATGTCCAAGAAGGAATTCCATTCCAAGGACTGTCAAAGTCATCCATGCCCACAACTACGAAATCAACTAAACCGCTCCATCCTCCCAACTGTATCACCGCTCGTTTCACTACTCCAACGACGGGTAGAGCTGTAGAGTTCACGGCCTTCATTTTTCCCGCATCCTTCTTCCAATGAAGGTTTAATCGTCTGGCTTCGACCACCGTTATGAAATTATGAGTTGCATCGGAGTCGACCATAGTGCTCCTTGCACGCTTTCGGTTGATCCAGGTGTCAACATATATCAGGCCCCCTTTCGTACGTCCACTTGTCTCCCCCGCTTTCTTCTGAAGGGACGACAAGAGTCTTATGGCTCCCACTCTGACATTTTGGATTTCCTCCCCTGGCCGATCTTCCTTCTTTGGTTGACTCAGCTGGTCTTCTGAATCCGCAGCCAAAGAGGCTTGAAAGGCATAGAAGGCTGATTTATCCGGACATTCCCTTGCCAGATGTGGCCCGTTACATATATAGCAACTGACAGGGCGATTCGACGTGTTTGGATTATCACGTCTTTTCCAGGTGTCACCCGTGTTGGACTGGGAAGGCTTGCGGTCTCTACCGGGACTTCTGTTTTCACTGGCAGCCTTGGGAGAATTCGGTCGGCTGTTTCTATCTCTTCCAGGTGAAGAGCTTTGATGACGTCTCGTCTCTTGAGAATCACCAGACAGATCGAACAAACGTTCAGCTATTGCATAGGCTGACGTGAGGTCTTGAACTTTCTGCTCATACAGCTTAGTCCTTGCCCACGGCTTCAGCCCTTCGACAAAACTGAAGATTTTGTCCTTCTCGGTCATATCGGATATGTCTAACATCAGCCCCGCGAACTGTTTCACATACTCCCGAATGGTTCCAGTGTGTTTTACTTCCCGCAATTTTCGACGAGCCAAAATTTCAACATTCTCGGGGAAAAATTGCGAGCAGAGTTCTCTCTTTAAACTGTCCCAAGTATCTATTGTGCAACGCCCTTCCTGAATGTCCACATACCGGGATCTCCACCACAACTTTGCATCTTCAGATAGACGCATGATCGCCAATGTCACTTTGGCTTCTTCAGTATTAGTATTCGTGGCTTTGAAATATTGCTCAATGTCGAAGATAAAGTTTTCCAGCGCCTTTGCATCTCTTGCCCCACAGAAGGGCTTGGGTTCTGGGATCTTTATCTTGCCAACAGTAACTGCTCCTCCAGCTGGAGCTTGATTTGCCAATGCTCGCATTGTAAGGTTCACCTTTGTGTTCACCTCTGCGATTTCATTTTTAACGACATCCAGGGTGGCTCGAAAATCCTCTGTCATGCCGTTTATCATTTCCATTATATCTTTCTGGGAGTTATCTAGTTCAATAACTCGTTCTTCAATCTGGGCAGCAGCGCCCGCCGAACTGTCCCCACGCTCGTAGGTGACATTTCCAGTTCTCATAACTCGTGACTCTAGAGTATCGACTCTAGCTAACAAGTCTCATATGGGTAATCCGTCCAGACGATCGGACACCGCATCGATGGCATCGGCTTTCTTGGCGACTTCCTCAAGCCGCTCCTCAAGAAAACGGATGTTATCAGGAACTTCCGTCAGGTGGAGCATCCGCTCTTCGATCCCCACCAATCGTTCTTCATGGGTCTTACCCGTTCGGTTTACAGCCGACATCTTTCTGTCTCAACTGTCACTCAGCCAACTTAGGCTCTGATACCACTTGTCACAATCGTAGCGTTTCAACCTTGAGACGGACGATTGTGCGGCACTTGTTCTAACTCGATGAACAAGTCAGCCGATCAAAATCCGAAAGTTGCGGGTAACGTCGACGTATGTCGTAACCTTCCTTCGCGTTCATGGGAAATTTTATTTATAAAACGCGGGAAAGAAAGAAATACATTGAAATAGACGTTACAATAAGCATTAAAGACTGTCAGTTGCAAGGAAAAAGGGTTGCTTGCAAAGAGTACAACTAATGCTTGGGCGGGGATTCAACTGGTATGCCTCCCCTATAGTACATTTTGAACATTTTCAGCTCTGGTAGGCTTGCATATGAAAATGCCGAAACGTCACACCCAAGCTTTATGACTACAAACGAAATGCAAATGCCTAAACTAAGTATGGTGCTTAAAGATAAGATAAGTGGGAGCTAATCGGAGCATATAACCAAAGGTAAACACACTTTGGAAAAATATGTCCGTGACACACTGCACTTCCACATGGTAAATGGAGATAATGTTCATGGTATTAACCATCATGGGTTGGCCTAGTGGTAAAAAGGTTATAACTAAGAGGTCATGGGTTCGATCCATGGTGGCCACCTACCTAGGAATTAATTTTCTACGGGTTTCCTTGAAATTCAAATGTTGTAGGGTCGGGTGGGTTGTCTCGTGAGATTAGTTGTGAGGTGCGCGTAAGCTGGCCCAAACACTCACCGATATTTAAAAAAAAAAAATTCATGGTATTTATTTCTTGTTATCTTTTGATTTCTTTTTCAGGATCTTCCTAACTACGCTCAGCACACTGTGCCCATTTTCTCTCTTCCACAAGAATGGCTCTGGTGTGAGTCATGGTGTGGCAACGTCACAAAATCCAAGGCAAAAACCATTGATCTCTGTAACAATCCCATGACCAAAGAACCGAAGCTTCAGGTCTGACTGTTTCTTCATTTCATTCTGGATCTTTAGAAGCATAATCACACAATATATTTCTTTCTTTCTTTTCTTTTTTGCCATTTTTTTCTATGCTCTTTTATCTTCACCATTAATTGAAATTAGTTGCATTTATCAGGGTGCTAGAAGAATTGTTCCCGAATGGCCAGATCTTGATTTGGAGGCCAGAACATTCACAGCTAAAATATTAGGTGATATACACCCTCAAACACCTGCCTTATCAACAGATCAAGATGACGGTTCTGCAAGTAAGAAGCCTATCGATGAAGATGTAGAATCAAAGGCAGAATTATAATGACATCATCTAAGTTCTACTAAATTAGACTGATGGGAGGATTCTGCTTTTTTCAATTCAACATCTCCTACTACTCCCATAAGTTAGCCCTCTTAGAATTTAACTTGGAAGCCAGATGGACCCAAGCCTCTGTAGGCTGATACTATGCAGTGAAGACATACCTCTTCCACCAATTTTTATGGAAGAGTTATTTAATCCATTTCCCCCCTCTTTAGTATTGTTAATCTTAACTTGTTGAAAAAAGTTACCAATTTTGATAAAGACATGTACAGTAACAGTTGGTTTTGTAATTTTAGTAATGAAGTTTGCAAAAATTTCTTTCCATTGTTCCCATTTGCATATTGCCTCCATGTTTCATATTACCAAATGTAATAGAAATTATGGAAATTTTCTGTTTTGTTAGAAGTGCACTTGCATATTGTACCTTTTCTGATCATTACATGAATCTAGAAGCTATTCCAAGTCAACTCAAGTCAAGTGAAACACCCTCTTCATAAACTATAAACCAAGTGCTTCTATTTTGTAATTCTTTATATTTTTAGGTTGATGATTTGGATCTCAAGCAAGGAACAAGTTTTCTTGCCTTTGAGATATTAGATTAACAATTTATTCAAATTGTAAGTTGATTCCATATCTGCTATGGAGGTTTTAAGTTTTAGATTTGAAGGTGTTCAATAACATTGCTCAAACTTCTTATTTGGAAATGCGTGATTTTGAACAGAAAGATTGATGGTGCATATTGATGAAAGTCGCAATATTCTTTTTGCTTTCCTTGATGGAGCATCATTCTTGCTGGCGCACCAAAATTAATGGCAATTCATATGAAATTCAAAGGACTAAGAACAGCTCACTTAAAGGTAAAGTCTACCCTTACCAAAAGACAATAAAAGAAAAAGAAAGAAAAAAAATAAAAGAAAATGAAGAGCGAAAAGTCAAAGGAAAACGAACCATTAGTTTGATATCTCAAATGAAGGAGCAGCAGAGAACCTTTGGTAAAAATAATATTTGAAAAGTTGATCTTTTAAGTCTTCCAAGGTCGTCACTAAAACTTTTAAGCAGTCCAACTTCAAATAGCTACAATGTTTTATTGGAAAAATGAATATAAATGAAGATGAAGAAAAAAAAAAAAGTTATTTTTTATCATTGTATTTTTGTTTTGGTTCATTTTAGTACCTATACTTTTAAAATGTCTATTTTAATCTTTGTATTTTCAAGTTTGGTTCATTTTTGTTTTGTACTCTCAAAATGTTTATTTTTGGTCATTGAACTTTTAAAGGTTTATAAATTCTATTTTGGTCACTAAACTTTAAAAAACGTATGTTTTAATCCTTAAATTTTTTTATAAAAAAAGTTACTTTGATTTCTCCCGTAGGATTTCGTTAATTCTTTAACGGTAAGAGAATGATGTTGTGGCTTCTATATTTAGATGATTAGGTTCTATATTCATCATATCAATTAAATTTGATAAATGACTAAGAAATCTTTCTAGTTTATTCTATAAATATTTTATGCGAAACATAATCAATACATTTGAATCAAATAAATCCAAAAACTATTTTTTTTTTCAAAATTCAAATCTCTCATATCCCATCCTTTATTTATTTATATTTCCAAATTGAAATCTTAAAAGAACATTGAGTAGAATAAACAATAAAATAGAACTGACATCCCATGCCAAGGTAAAATAAACTAGAAAAATAAAATAAACATAACATGTGTATAAAATAAACTTTACGAAATTGTAGATAAATAGTTCCACAATGAATCACAAAAAGAGAGAGAAAAAAAAGAATTGGAAGGAAAAGAAAACAAAGCTCTAAATGAATCAACAAATATCCCAAACTTGTGACACTAAATTTTTGTATATATGAAATTGCATTAAGCATATGAGTTGAGAAAATGAAAAGGAATGTCAATGCAAAGTGACTTTGACTTATCCGATAAAACATCAATTTACCATCTAGTCTTTAATTAAAAAATAAAACCTTAAATTTTTAAGAGTGATTATTTTATTTGACAGTTTAGTCATCAAAATATAGAAGTCACCTCATTATCCAATTAAAGATTTAATAAAATCCTTAACGACAAGGACTAAAATATGCTCTTTTTAAAGTTGCAAGATTAAAATATACGTCGTTAAAAGTTCAAGGACTAAAATAGAATAAGATACAAAATTTAGAGACTACAGTAGGATTTAAACTAACTTTTATAAAATGATTATTTTGGTCTCTTTTATTTTCACTTGGCTAATCTATACAAAATGTCCCTAAATTTTGAATCTTTTTTGTCAAAATTCCATAAACCTTCCAAAGTTGCAAAAATATCCTTCAACTTTAAAATATAACGCAAAGAAATAAAAACTCTTACCATTAGTTTTGGAAACCATTAATTTCTTATTTCAAAAATATCATTGAACTTCCAAAAAGTCACAAAAATACCCTCTAAGAATATATCGAATATTTTGTCCGAGAGTCTAAAGTTAAAGAGTATTTTGTAGAATTTAGCCTTTTCACTTTTACTTCAATTTTAAGGAATCAGAATGGTCATTTTTTGAAGTTTAAAGTACAAGATAAGATAAAAAATGAACATTTTTAAAGTAAAATGACTAAAATAAACCAAAGTTAAAATAGGAATATCAAAATGAATATTTTAAAAAATACACGAACTAAAGTGAGAAATATGGTAGCATTTAAAAAAAATGTGTGAACAAATCAAGGATCAGGCACTAACAACTACGAAGAGGGCTCCGAATAGACAGACGACGAGAATCATTAAAACCTCACCTAACTCCCAATTGCTCGTCCTAACTGCCTCTAGGGAGACCACCTGTTCCTCACAAGAACTAAGAAAACACCTCACATGTTGAATTGATATTCAGTTTCTGTTTAGAGTGAAGAAGCTACGGTAAGGTTCCATTACATTTCCATCATAGTTCCCTTGAAACTTGCACATTCCCATAAGAATAGTGGGGTGGGAATTTATATATCATGATGAAGACCTCAGACATCCAAATTTCCTATTACCATTGCAAAAGGATGGCAAAGTTTGTTTCCCTTGACATTAATTTATTTGTAAAATGAAGCTTTGTTTCTTGTTCAACAAACAGGATGGAAAAGTATATATAAAAGAGAAAAGAGATGGACAAGAAAAATGTACATTTTTATACTTTATATGAATCAATAAGATATAAGAACTAAAGCTATACCTGATGGCATCTTTACAAACTCAAGTACAATGTACATTGCAAGAGAGAATTTTAAATCCAAAGCATCTGTTATTCCTAAGTATTCCAGTTCTAAATGTTTGATTAACTGATTATGGAGGTAGGAGCTTTTTATTATCTCACCAGTTTCCACTTCTCAGATTCTTCAGTCTCCAAGATTTCCTTTTCTGTAGTAGATATCATTTCATTAAAGGATCGGAAATGTTGTCTAACTGCATTTGGATAATCCCAAATGGCGGCCTTCATTTGAGTTGCTACATGAGAAATATAACAAACTCTTGACGCATTTTCGCCTAATCGAAAAATCAAGATATCTTTTAAGTTTGATGTTGTATGTGATTGGTCTTTCTTGTTCATCTGAGCATATCACCGTTATGCAATTGATGTCCACTTAATGTCGGTGATATACTGAAGTTGCTGCCATCACCAACGAATGAAGGATGCCCATAAGGCACCGGCCGATCAGAAATTTGGGGAACTTCGATGTCACCTTCCAACATTTTCAAAGCTTCCATAATGGTGGGTCTCAAAGCCACCATCACATGAGAACATAAAATTCCAACTGCAATGAATCTCTCCATAATGGCTCTAGGATTTGAGTTAGAAGAGTCTCCATCTTTCAGTAGAGAAGGATCTACAGTATCTCCTATCTTTCCAGCTTTAACCAAGGACCAAGCCCAATCTGTGATCAGGAACGCACGTGGTGATGACGACAAAGAGAAATCAAGAGCTTTTCTCCCACACATTATCTCCAAAACAACTACTCCAAAGCTATAAACATCACTCTTCTCAGTTAGTTGTCCATAAAGTGCGTATTCAGGGGCTAAATAACCATGAGTTCCTGCAACTCGAGTTGTAAGATGAGACTGTCCTTCCCTGCTCTGTTTGGCGAGCCCGAAATCCGCCACTCTTGCTCTCATATCTGCATCTAGCAATATGTTTGTCGCCTTGATATCTCTGTGATATATGGCAGGTTTCACTCCATAGTGCAGATAAGCTAAGCCTTTTGCTACATCCAAAATAATATTCTTCCTTTGAGGCCACGTCAATGATTTTTTAACAGTTCCAACTTGATCAAATGGTATAGGGAACAAATAATCATCAAGATTTCCATTCGGCATGTAATCATAAACAAGGTATCTCTCACTGACTCCCTCATCATAACCGTCATCCACATCGATGACACAACAACCTCTAAGTGGAACAAGATTTCTATGCTTCAAATTACTGATTATTTCAACCTCATTGCAAAACTCTGCATTGCCTTGAAAATCTGATTCAATTACTTTCTTGACTGCCACCATACTTCCATCAGGTAATGTCCCTTTGTAAACTAAACCAAACCCACCTCTCCCGATGAAGTTTTTTGAAGAAAAGTTATCAGTTGCCTTCTCAAGCTCCTGAATCTTAAACCAAATTGATCCGGTGTTTGGCCTAGCATGTGGCCTAGACCCTTGTTCATCCAACTCCACATCACACTCTAAACTAGACTTCTCAGCCAATTTTTTCCATTTGAAAAACCAAAATCCTATTCCCATCAGAACAAAAACAACCAAAATTCCAATAGCAGCAGCAGTAAGACCATAAACTAGAGCAGAATGTTTACTTTTTGAATCCTTTTCAATATTCAATGGCAAATTAAATATGCAATCTAATGCACTGTCGCCCTCAGGGCCAGACTCATTAACAATGCCAGCAGCATAAAGAACAGCAAAGTAAAAGCAATCCATAGAATGAGATTTGTTACCATCAATTCCAGTCAAAATAGTCTGAACTTTCAAACCAGCGGCGAGACAAGCATCACAACCAGGACCAACAAGTTCCGACTTACAACCAGAATCAAGCGGCGAGTTCTGACCAAGTTTCGAAACCCAATCTCGAGTAGTTTGAATCCCAGCACAGACATTAGCAGATATCACAAATTGCAAAGGATCAAAGCAATGGGAAACAAGGTCGTCGGGAAGGGAAAGCGAGGAGAGCTTCGTTTGGTAATCGCGAAGGCAGGAATTGGATGTAGGGAGGTCTGGGAGATTGAAAAGAGAAGTCTCTTTGAGGTGTTGGGCCAAAGCAATTCCAAACAAGGACAAAAGGGTTTGACAACAAGGGATTTTGGAGGTATCATTCATGGCGGATTGGGCATTTGTCTGAAAGAAGGGGTTCTGGCAATCAGTCGCATTCCAAGGGATTCTGAGGATATAGTTAAGGTCCATTGGGCATATGGGGTTTGCGATTGGAGTGGCTGCTGAGGTTGAAGTTATAGAGAGTAAACAAAGAAGAAGGAAGGTGCTCAAAATCTTCATCATTTGTTGCCGTCTTTGCATCGAATTCTTTAATGGGTATACTGCTTGAGATGGGTTCCAAAGGAAAATCTGAAGAAAAGAGTATTAGAAGAGAAAAATGGAAAAGAAGAAGTCCGGTTGTTGTTTTTTGAAGTGTTAAGAGAAATTTCCACCATTTTTCTGGGGTTTTTTGGTCTCTCTCTCCTGTATTTGGTGGTAATGGTGGCTGTAAAGGTGGATTTTTTCGTCGTCTTCCTCCATTTTCATGGTCCTTCGTGGAAAGTGAAAAGAGGAAGAAGTAGTTGGCAACTTTGGAATGGAATTCGTAACGATATATATTAGTGGAAAATTTGGACCTCTATTCATTGGAAAATTAGAATATGAAATGTTATTTTGCACGGCTCACTCATATTTCATATTTTGTAAATATAAATTAAACTTTAAATTTAGATTTTTATTCATTTTTATTTAATATTTGTCCTAAACAATCAATTGATAAAAAAATTAAGATCACATAAGATAAGTGACATGATCGAATGTACAACGGTCACAGGAGTTAAAGTGACAAAGAGGTAGAGCATGACAAGTATCAATCTGTCCTTTTGTTCTTTTGTAAGTGTTTGTTCTTATCCTCAAGTACATATAATTGACAGTTGAATTGAATTCATGTTAGCTGCAAATGTTCATTTTAATATATAAGAATTACATTTAAAAGTATAAATTTAAATATTAAATTAATTTTAAGTGATTAGATACTTGTTTTAGAGTAATGTTTGATAGGATAAAAATGATTTTTCACATTTTAAACTTTCAATTAGTAATTTATCTTAGTTATTTGTGTTAAAGTCATTTTAAAAGTTGTATTAAAGGTACTCAAACTTTCTTCATAGAATTTTTATTTTTAGTAATACAACAACTTTCATTCAATATTTAATCCTTCATTCGGTAACATATTATTTTAATCTATAGGTATCATCCAACTTTTAAATATTTTTTTATGCCAAATAATGAATAGTGGTGATATGAAAATTGAATGAGAGCTTATTTCAATTTAATACAAATTTGACTTTATTTAATGTAACTTAAGTTTGTTAGTAATGAAGGTGATGTCCATTTAATGAAATTATCTTCACATAAACTCTAGTGCTCAATCTTCTTTGACTATCTTTAAATAGGACGGTAAGATCTATACCAAACATCCACAATTCTTCGAAAAAAAATATTATTTTGAATAAAAAGATTTTTCAAAAAATTTATAAATATAGTAAAATATCGCAATCTATATGTAATAGACGAAAATATACTACTATCTAGTTTATCATTATCATACAAATAGTAGTCTATCTTGGTTTATCTGATTTATCATATATAGACATTGATATTTTAGATTTTGTAAATATTTTGATTTATTTTGATTTTAGTAGGTTTGAAAATAGGTTAAAAAGATTTTTGTTTTTTTTTTCAAACAAATAATAACAGCCAATATAAAAAATTGTACAAACTTTATACTTGAAAGTTGGGAAGCATTTCAAATTTCATCTTAAACATGTATAATTATTACAATTTTCACCTTATGATACTTTTGTTCGAAGGATCATTAGAATTTTTTTTTTTTATCATTTTGGGTTAATGGGCTCTTTTTTCTAATATTTTTTTTCTTTAATGGAAATAAATAGAACATCAACATTAAAGTTCAATTTTTGCTTTAAAAAATTACTTTCCATATTTACGGTTGATTTTTATGTATATCAAAAATTGGCAAATTTTTCATTTTGATGAATATTTTAAAAAAAAAAATATTTCAAGTTGTTTATGGTTGCTGGAGGTAAATTTAGACCAAATGTTATAAATTGACATCAAGAAAAGACAAGCATAATACAAGTAGAAAATGACAACTAAAAATCGAAATGGACCAAGGAATAAAGGTTTAGACTCAACCTCGAACTCAGCCTTGGCCGAGACCGATCATTACCAAGTGCACAACGACGCATGCCTTGAGGTAAATAAGTACTATATGCCCCAGATATATCTAAGAAAGACATTTGACCTTGACCTTGTACGAGGCCGACCTTAGCCAAACAGAAATTGAGCACACCCCTTTGGTCTGATTGGTTTTCAATTGTCTAAAGGCAACTAAAAAATCCTAGAGAACAAGTAAAATTTTCTATAAATATATAATTATAACTTCATATGAGGTTACTTAGTCCTACTCTCAAACTCTCCAGTTTCCACATTCCTCCACTGTTTGATTTAAGCATTAGAGTGTGTGTGGTAAGCACAACACTGATGTGCAGATTCTCTTTTACAAGCCACATTATTCTCATCGCAAACAAATTCACTATTGGTGTCACATGAATATTAGGTATATTTCCCCTATCCAGAATTTGGCATCAACAATTGGCATCGTCTGTGAGAAAGAAAGTATTCTATCAATAATTTGCATACCTTAACAAAGTATGATTGAGAGGGACAAGAATAAAACCTGAACAAAGACAACTCAGAAGAGGCTCAAAAGGTCAAGTTGAGTGACAAGGCAAGGTTGAGGTGACCAATACCAAGGAGACAAAGCTGGAACCGAGAGTCGAGGCTGAGGAGACCAAGTTGAAGCGAAGAGACAAGGCCAATACAACCAATGTCAAGGTGACTAAGTGAGAGCAAAAAGCAAAGGCCAAAATGTTCAAGGCCGAGGAGACTGAGTTGAAGCAAAGAACCCATGTCAAGACTTAAGCTCAAAATTGTTAGTGGAAGTGAATCTGCAATCAAAGTTTTATAAGTGGTTGACAATGATAACCTTCAATGAATCTGTAACACCCCAAAATTATTTTAAGTTATTTTGATTTTGGGTGTTATTTTGTGAAAAAAAAAATTGGCAATACTATTATTATCATTATTATAATTATTAAGGAGAAATATAAAAGAGGTGATATAGGGGTTATTAATGAAGAGAGAGGGAAAATTAAATGGGAATAGGAAGAGATGAAGGAAAAGAGGAGTTATTTGGGGGAAATTAAATAATAATAATAATGGTATTAATGTTATTATTATTATTGGTATTTTACATATTTAAATACACCCTCGGGATGCTTGTCATAGTTACAATTCATCTTCTTCCTCACAAAGAACCCTAGCCGTCGCAAGGAATCTCTACCGTTCTCATCTTTGACCATCCCTTCCGCCGACAACCGCACGTCGAACGACACCGCAGCCGCAGCCGCACGTCGTCTCCGAGTTGCAAGCCCGCAGCCGCACGTTTTCTTCGAGTTGCAAGCCGGCAGTCGCACGTCTTCTCCTCATCGTCGAAGCCAGCCGCACGGGTCCACGCTCCAGCCGCACGGGTCCAGCCGCTAGCGTCCGGCTTCACCAAGCCGCGTGAGCTGCCGTTGAGGTCCGTCCGCGTTTTCCCTTCACCGAGCCGAGAGCCGTGTCCGTTAGTCCGAGCCGTTCCTTGTTTTGGGTCCCTTTGGTGAGTTTTGGCTATTGTTGATTGTGATGGTACTCCCATTAATTGCCTATTTTGTTCCAAATGAATTAAGTTATGGATTTAAGTGGATCTATGTTTTCTTGAAGGAATGAATATATTGAAGGAACTGAGATTGTGAATTGTTCCACTTAGGGTTGTGTTGGATTCAACCCTAATCTTGGGGTAAGTCTTGATAAGTTCGGTTGCTTAATTAAACAGTAGGTTGATGGTTGACAAGATTATTAATGTTAGTTTTGTTTGTGTTTAGGACTGAGTATTGTGAGGAACTGACTGCCAACCTGTGAATTTCTTTTAGCAGATCTCCTGGTAAGAGGATTTTCCCCATATTGCCTGAGATGCATATTATTGATGCATAATGTGATTATATGTATGTATGTTGAGCTGAATGTTAATTTTGTGATGAGCATTAATTTTGTGATGAGCATGTATAGCCTATAGTGTTCTGTTGGTCTGCTGTTCAGTCCCGGTGGGACTACTGGATAGTGTGCATTCGGGAGCACCATAGAGCGTGGTACTTTATTACAAGACTCTAACAAAGGGACTAACAACACATAGGGAGACTAAGTATGGGTCTCTTACTGAATATAACTTTCTAATGTTTAATTTTCAGGTAAAGGTAAAGGCAAGGGCAAGCTGGCGAATGACAAGAAGTGACCGTGGTTCGCCATAGGGAATAGTTCAGTTTTTCCGCATTTATGTTTCAAGAACTAGAATTTCAGAACTTGAATTATTTTAAAGTATTTCTTTTATTTTAAGGGCCCAAACTAGTATTTTGTTTTACCACTTGAGTTACTTATTTATTTTCTTATTATTTAAATTTTTCTCAACTTATAAATTAATTTTCCTTTTTTTTAAAAAAAAAAAAAAAAACTACCTTAATTTAAATATTAAGGACTTCAACTTATAGGAAAGTTGGGTTGTTACAGAATCAAGGTAAAATATTTTCACCATTCGTATGCATCCAAGTACATCATGCACGCTATGAAAACTTGTTGTGGTCGAAGCTCAATCTTATTGATGAAAAGCAAAGTCGATAATTGATTCAAAATTTTATAGTCCAAGGTTGAGGTTGAGGAGCACCAATAGAGACTAAGGATCGATTGCCTAAAAGATAAAGAGAACAATGAAAAATAGACATGTCAAACCTAAACGAATAGAAGCCACCACTAAGGTTGACCAGCTTAGGCCAAGATTGAGGTTGACCTACCAAGGTCAAGGCCATGCCAACTTCCCCTGGTCTAGGTCTGCCCTAAAGAGGACTATGCAGGGATATGCTTCCCTATCAAACAAAAAACAACTTTTACAGAGGATATGTTTTCCATCCAACAAAAAAAACTTTGCAAAGGATATATTTTCCTGTTAAACAAAAAATAGGTAGAGGGAATATACTTCCTTATCCCTGGCAAGGTCTAGAAATGACAATTTGTTGGTCACCTCAACTCTTATTAATCAATGTTCATCTTTCTCAAGGTCTCAAGCTCCAAAAAATCGTCATATGTTGGCTACTTCATGGTTGTCTTTTTGTTTATTACAATATCAATTCGTGAATATGTTCTGGTTATGTAACACCCCAAAATTTAAGGTAATTTTAATTTTATTTATCTTGGTTGAATTTATTATATGTTGGGTGTTATTTTAAGTTTTGTGGAATGATTTTGGTTATATACATATTTTTGGAGAAATAATTGTATTGAAAAAATATAGTTATTTAGGAGGATATTGTTAAGTTATTATATTTTAATTTTGGGAGAAATAAAAAGAGGAAAAGATGGTTGATGAGGATATTAATGAAGAAATAGATTACGTTAATTGAGTTATTTTTGAAAAAATGAATAAGAAAAAGGAAATTAGAAATAAATTCCATTTGTTATTAAATAAGGGAACCTCGTAGATTGTGCCATCATCTTCTCCACTTTTTCTCTCCTCCTTCACGTTAAAACCCTAGCCGCCGCCCTTGGTTCTTCTATCTCTGGTTGCCGCAAACCCTACGACCGACGCAGCTCCTCCGCATGACGACGACCACCTGGACGAAGCCGTTGCACCGCGTTTCTTCTCCGCTCCGGATCTCCATCTACTCTCCTCCAGCCACGTCTTCTCTTCGTTCGTCCCGAAGCTAAAGCGTCACGACTCTCGCATCCCAACCATTCGCGAGCCAGCCGATCTCATCCTCATCCGCAACCACTAGTCCATCAGTCGCAATTGTGCGAGTGGTCACGTAGGAACACCCCTAATCGTGATCTTATAGAAATAGAATACATGTGGGGTACAAAGTCTAACAACTAAAGTCAATAAACACCATAGTCCAAAAGCATGTATGTAACAATCATAAGCATGAAATGAACACATCAGACATTACAGTGAAAACATGCATAAATTATATAACATTAGCTAAAAACTATACATTTTAGCCATTGAATTCAACTATGCATTTTGGTCATTGACAATGCGCATACTACATGCAGTTTCTCAATTTAGTTCGAACCACCTGACAAATAAAATTAACAGTTAGCTACTGCCTGAAAATTCTACAAATTAACCTACCCAGAGCTGTTTCAACCTTGATTAATTCTCAAAATTGAGATGATTCAACCTTGATTAATTTTCCAAATTAATCAATTGAACTTCAAGAAAAAACTCCAATTTAAATGCAAAATTAAAAAACAACATTGATTAATTCTCCAAATTAGCCAATTGAGCCTTAAAACTCCAATTTAAATGCAAAGTAAAATTATTTTGAACCAAAACCCAATCAAAACTCTTAACCACAAATGACTCAAATGGCTACGGCAGGAAACTAGTTGGTTCCACGTCTAGAAGGGAAAGAGCGCGGCTCAAACGGCTCGGATGGAATCAAGACAGAAGCTTCACGCAAGGAGGAAATGACGAGATGGCTCAGATGCGCGACTCAATCAGACGAACAAGGGAACATCGACGCAAACAAGGGCGGCTGACGTGCGGAGCGGAGGAACAACATCATGTAAAAAAGGGTGTTTCCTTTTTTTAGGAATAAAAGAGAAGGTTTTTCCCCTAAAATTTTAGTTTTTTCCTTCATGTAGGTTTCACTATTGTTGTCTAGTGAAGTCCGCTTGTTTGTTGTCTTTGTTCTCTTGTTGAAGAACATTTCAAAAAAATTAAAAAACCACACACAAGAATTTATAATTGCACTTTAAAATCGTCACACGTTTAGAAGGTATTATGCATGACATCTTAAAATAGATTAATTCCGCATGCATACGTGAGTATAGTTTAAAGCATCAAAACACCAACTCACCTCTTTAAAGTTCAGACTATTTAATTCATCTTAAGAAGGAGAAAAACACAAGTAATTAAGTTTAATTAAAGATAATAATAAATAAATAAATCTGTGATGTCTTCGGAATTGGGTCTTGACCAAAAGGTTCTCCAGAATTTGTGGGTGGGGTCTGATACTGCCATTATATATATACATATAGCTGATTGAAACTAAAAATACTCTCTAACCTAATAATTAAACATCATATTTGATAGTTTTTTTAGACATATATCACATTAGATGAAGCATACACATTATTGTTTCTGTGAATATGATTTTCCAAGTTCTGACGTTACCACATTTCTTTTGAAATAACACAACTAATAAATTTTATCATCTTATTCCAATTGTGAATCTAATAACTTTAATCTAATAACTTGTATTATAACTTGTATAGAAAGTTTAAAGTGATATCTTTTCGATTATCAAACAGACGTTTGGAACGTGGAGTGAGTTATTATAATCTAGTATGTAGATTATTATAATCTGTGTTTGGATTATTATAATCTATGTTTGGAAAAGCGAGGAATAATAAAATGGAGAATAAGAAATAGTGACATATAAGAGAGATAGGATGAGGAATAGTAAAAGAAGAGGAGTGAGAAATAGTAGGGAATAATGAAAGTGCGAAATGAATAATAGGAGAAATAAAAAAAAAATCCTAATTCATTTCAAAACTAAAAAAATATCCTTTTACTTTTAAGAAAAGTATTATAATTTTAAAAAATAAAAAAGGATAGAATATAAACAGTGTAATCAGCAAATGAAAAGAAATAAAAGGACAAAGTTTCCACTAAAGTTTATAATAATAATAATAATAATACCAAAGACATGCATTCATTTGACAAAAGATTAAAGTTGATAGAAAAAGCGTTTCCTTCATCTTTTACCATTTTTCAACAAGTTGTGGAAGTACCAATAAATATTTTTCTTCTTTTCTATACACAACAAAATTCCCTCCTATCACAATGGCTTCAAGTAGATTTTTTTTCCATTGCTATAAACAAAAATAAAACTGAAGGACAGCATCGTAACAAAGACAATTAGATCAAATATCATTCTACCTACCCTTTCATCCATTCTTCTCCATTGTTTCCCTGTCTCCGTCCCCGGTTGCCAAATCAATCTTCAACTTACATACACCAGTTGGGGAATATCAACACCTATGGATCAGTTATCAGTCATGAAAATTCAAGACTATTGAACATTCTGATTCCCGTTGTTTTCCTCAGTAGGTGATCCTGTATAAACTTGACCATTGCTCCTTGACTCTCGGAATATCGAACGCAATGAGTTAATACCTTCCGATGTAGCCCCTCCTAAGATCCAAAACAACAAAGAACTAAAAGAATTCACATTCCTCGGTTGCCCAATTTCATGCTGTCCTGGAATTTGAATCCTGTCCCCAGCTCCATCGAGACTATTGTTTTCAGTTTGCTCTAGAGGATGGGGAACTTCTCCAGTCACACCTCCAGGTTCAGTGTGCGTGGTTTCAGACGCAGGTCTTAAATCTTGTCCGGAGTTTGGATCTGTATTTTGTCCATTGGGATTCCTGGTGTTTAACCTTGTGATATGCAATGTGGAGGCTAGAATTGTAGAAGAGGTAATGTGGAAGTCTGGATGCTGATGTATCTGAGATCGTCTGTTTTGCATGAACCTCTGCAAAGCCGGTACCTGTATTGGATGTGCGAGAGAGTGACAAGACATCATACAAAGAAGCCAAGTGCATCTATGTAAATATTTGAAAGACTTTACTTGAAGAATGTAAATGGATGAACTCCTAATGCGGCTCTCTCAATTCATGTACAGAAAACCAGTATACAACAGATCCAATTTCACAAATCAACGAATATCTTCTGCTTCATATATACTAGCAACTTAAGGCCTTTTGGAATAACTTTCTTAGTCATTCCAAACATGCCTTTACTCTTAACCAACCTCAACTGAACCTAAAAATGTGTAAGAGAAATAACATAACAGACCAGGCTGACTTTGAGAACTTAGTTGAATTAAAACACAAGTTCAAATCTAAGAAACTGATTATAGTACTTTTTTTAAAAATTATGTAAACATACTTAATTAAATGATGCAAAATACTTCACCTCAAAGCGGTTCCAAAAATATAGAATCAAATGCTGCATAAAGGCTGCAGTTGTAGAAAGAGCCAAATATGAAAAACCTGAAATTTTTGTGCAGATGAAATTTAGGATCTGGTCAACTGTAAGCCCACAATGGTTTGATAGGTCAGTGGCATACCGTAAGCATATGAGAAGAAATAAATATGAAAAACCAAAAAATAGAGCAGAAAAAAGCGGGGGAAAAACTTCATCGATATTGGAGTCCGTACACTGCAGGAAATGCAAACAATTACATTAGATTATATAAGAGCTACAGGTGTACATCATATATATATCGTGCCCAGCTGGCATAACCCTGATTCAACTATAAGCTATGGTGCAGAACTGATAGATCTGATTATTGAATAAATTACAAGAAGCAAACTTTTACATTATGTTATCAAAACTTAGCATAAGAATAAAACAAATTGGTTACACAGCCTTACCACTACAAACATTTGTCACGTCAGATGAATGAATATCCAAGTTAAAAGAAAATATCATCTTATTTTAATTTGGACTAAGTACTCCTGAAGCTGTAAGAGCAAAATCCACGATGAGATTATACTTCCTACCTTGTCCACCAAGCGGCCAAATCAAATAGAGGAGCTTTCACCTACATATTTGTTTTAACTCTATATCTGAATGACATCTAATCTAATTATTAACTTTTAATGAAATTTCTAGTGGACTACCCACAAAATGTGGCCAAAATAATATTCTTTAATTTACTCCATACAACACCACTATAGGTTTCTCCAATTTTGCATTCCACATAAAACATAAAGGGTGTTTTAGTTACTGAGTTGGTTATTATAGTCCATGGTTATTATAGTCCTCAGTTATAAAAGTGTTTGAGGCGTAAACTATTTTAGTTCAGGTAGGAAATGGTAAGCACTTGACAAAGAGGAATTTGAAATAGAAATACGATAGTTAATAGTAGTTATAATAATTGAAAACACCATCTATTATAATTGAAGTCCCAAACATGGAGCATCCACTTGAAGTTGAGCCAAACACCCCAAATGTGTTTTTTTTATCTTGGAGGCGGTAAACAATATTCATCATTATTCTAATTTAGGTGGAAACTCTCTCTCTAGTGGGGTTGTTGTAGGTTTGTTTTTTGCAAGCACTTGTATTCTTTCATTTTTTTTCAATAACATAAGTTGATTTTATCAAAAGAAATAAGTTGTCATTTGACAGGAGATATATACAGTGTGTGCTATGTGAGAGAGAGAGAGTGAGAACGAGAGAGAGACCTAATTAGTGTAAATAATTCACTTAACCACACCAGGATCAAGACCATGAAAGCCAAGAGCTGATCGTCATAAAACTCAAACAGAAAAAATAGTATACCAATCATAATCTGCAAACGAAACAATAGACTGTTAGCAAGAAAATCCTCCGTAGGAGCACCAAAAAGTAAAACAAATCTAGAAATATAAGCAGGCGTACATATCAATAGTAAAGCAACAATCTGGAGTGCTTACTGGAACAAAGACAAGTGACTCGATTACATGCACAAAGATCAACTGAAAAGTTGGGAGTTGATGTCGAGCATGGTGTTGAAGCTGCACTGCAGAAATTAAAAACAAGACTAAAGCCATTATATTTGAAGATAACTAATGCAGCCTTCCTAGCTCTACTATATATTTAAGAATCGATGGACATATTCATTAACCGTGCTAGCGGAACAGATATCTCAGAATCCAGCCATATGAATGTGTCTAAAAAAAATATTTAAGATGTGATCCGTTGGATGCAGAACAAGCTCCACTCAATCAACCATTTTACTATGAGCAGCAAAAGAAAACTTTGATATAACTCAAGTCTTGTACCAAGAATTTTTATCTAATGCCGCCATTTTTAATGAATGATAACTCTACCTACAAAATCCCTACGTCTGTAGTTCAACAGAGTTGCAACATTTAATCACATTTTTTTATTCTAAATATATATATAATCAGTGGCTATGCACGTGGCACCATGAGATGGAAAGTGCACTGAATCAATGTATTAAGTAGGTCTAGTACGCCACCATAACTGACAGTCTACCATTATACTTTGTATAGAAAACAATGGTGAACGAGCAACATAAACATATTGAGGCTCAGGCAGTAGGAGATCTCCCTAAATAAAATGTAGTTGTAGGCATCCATTAGAGCATGCCGCACATGAAGCTATAAAGCAGTACAGGGAAACAGAGCTTTACAGAAAGCCATAAGTTCATAAACCAAATGAAAGAAAGGAACCTGTAAACTTCAACATGCGAGTCTGTGTTTCCCTCAATGTAAATGACACCGACATGGTGGTAGTGAAGAAAACGAAGAGAGACATCATGAGCACACCACACTTGGTCACAAAGTAGTCTGAATGGATACAGGGTGTGAGAACAGATATTTGGACAAAATGAACAAGGGCTTACAAAAAACAAGCCCCAAAAGTGGGAAACAGAAAAGGTCAGCCTTCATAATCAAATTTTATATGTAACTATTAATGCACACGTATTAAAGAGGATAGAAAAGGTCCTAGTAGCAGAACAGACCTGTAAAAATTTAAACTAATTAAGTTGAGAACAGAATTTTGTTTCTTGTTAAAAAAAAAAAAAGTTGAGAACAGACTTGAAACCTTAATGGTTGAATGGTAAAAGTTTGTTTAGAAAGGACACCATTTCGAACCTAAACTCTACTTAATAAACCGTAAGAACAACACATGGAGAATGATAGTGAATAAACCCAAACCTTCAGTTATTAAATCATCATATAAAAGGATCGTATCAATGCAGTAAAAAAAGGAAAAATCAACAAACCTCCAAATCTGGCAGGGCCCTCTGGCGGCTCAAATGCATAGCTAAGATTGTAGAACTCTTTCGTTTGGTAATTGTAAAGATAGCCTGAAACAAATCTAAACTTAGCTGGAGATGCAAATGATGGTATACATCCTCCTATGTAAACAACAACAATAGAGATAATTGAGCTATGCTGAGGTTGATCACTCTTTTAAGGTTACAGGTAAATCATAGTAACTCATAAATAAAACATAACTAGTCCTAAGAAAACCACTCTGGCTTAAACAATGATTGCCCTTGTATATCCTTTCATCTATCTCCATGAAAGTTTGCTTCCAGGTGATTTCAAGTAAAGCACATGCAACGCACACATAAAATTTTCCAGTTTCCACCATAACAAAGTAACTACATACAGATAGTTATTACCTTGACCTGGAAAGGTCAGTAAGCTGTTCATCAAGATAGTATCATACCCAACAAATCTGTTTATGAGAAGTTGCTGCCATCTGCCAAAAAATAATCATCATTATCATTATTATTAGGGTTGTGATAATGAAATAATTGCTTCCCTGCGCAGTTCTTATTTTAAAAATTTACAGCTAACCCCATAAAATGTCCAATTAGTTCGAGAAAGAACAAAAATGTTGCTAAGACGAGCAAAATTACAATCAAAAGAAATGAATCTTGTTTTGGGATGAGAAATGATCAAATTGAATTTCGTTGATTTCATGAAACTACAAAATGCAAATATTGCCATGAAGAATACATGAAGTAATTCCAAGTGCAATAAGAGATGTAAAAATTATATGAACCTATAAATGAAGGATCAGGTCAGATAGAATTCTAAAAAGAAACTCAAATTTATCTGCTCAACATAAATATAAAGATGAAAAAAAGAAAAAAAATCTAACTAGTTCGTTTGCTTCAAAAACTTTTTAACATTCGTTGATATTTGTAGGAAAACTTGGTATTACTAGTCATTGTATTGATTCAAAAGGACTTCAGGGAAAACCAGCTTATTCCACAGCATCAGTTATCTATCTCCTCTAAAACTACCGTTCTATTCAAAATACACAATAATAATCCCAGAAAAATACCAGGCATGAACTTACCAACCTCTCATCGCGCAACTCACACAAAAATGTACTAACCAAACTCTGGCCCATTAATGCCATGGCCCACAGTCATTCCCCTTTTTACCCCTTCTAGCATAGTTATTTACAATTGGAGGCCTAACAGTATCTCTCTCCTTAGAGTGCCTCACACGTTGTTCCTTGACTGGGCATGTTGGCAAAGCTACGTCAACTAATTGTTGAGATCTAAGGTCCTTCCATCAAGGCTATATGTTTTTTTTAAATGGAGACAAGCCTCTTCATTAATAATAATAAGAGAGACTAACGCTCAGAGTACAAGTCAAGGCTATATGTTAGACAATTGTGATTGAAAAGAACCAAGAATTCTTAATGGTGCCAAGGGAGCCTAGAGAATCTTTTACCTTGTTTCCGAGCCTCAAAGATTAGCTCTTCAGCTCATCAATTGTTTACTACTTTCATTTTTATAAGTTGGGATCTTTCTTTTTAGCATCTTCTTAGTTTCTAGATTGGGAGGATTCCAAATTATCCTCAAATCCAGTTGCCCTCTCTTTTACTTCAGTGAAAAATTACTAATCTAAATCACATTTGGAAATAATTGAGCAAGCAATAATGTTTTAATTTTAACTTTTGAAAAAGAAAACATGTTCAAATGTGTAGGTTGAAGTACGAACTATGTCCCTTTTTCCTCTCCTTGTTCAAATCAAAGCAGTTGCACTAAAAAAAAGAGGTTTAAGGACAGAGAAAAAAAGCTAACAAAGATAAACGGTTAGATATTATATTAAATTTGCCCGGGGAGTCTAAGATAATATATTAAATTTTCCCTTACCCACTAGCTTCTTTTTGGTTGAATCGGTGATTTAAGACATTAAAAGTGCAAGGAACAAATGAAAAATCTTACAATACTAATGAGTTAAAAATCTTAACTTGTACTCTGAGATCTAGAACTATTTTCTACAGGAATCAACAAACATAACATTCCACATTCAAAAAGTAGATTCACCATATCAAGACATATACCTGTTTCCAAAGCATGAATGTTGAGCTGGTATAGTTATATTCACTGTCTGTATATTGTGCCTAGACTTAGCTCCTTCTGGTAATAAAAAGTATCCCTGCACCATACGAACCACCTTATTGCAAAAAAATGGAATACAAGCAACTAGAAAAGCATTTAGTAAAAAGTACTAGAAACCAGGATTAATTCAAATAGGCGAAAATAATATATTTTTAAATCAGAAGTGATCTAGCAAAGTTATAATAACAATAATAGATGGGAAAGATAAATAAATTACCTTTTCCCTAGTATACAAGTATGTTGGTTCAAAACTTTTACTTCTTCTCACGAGCCATTGCACTGAAAAGAAAAACACAAAGCAAAGACATCAAAACAGGCCATCAGCAATATGTACAATAACTCCATCGCTACATAGCCAAAATCTAGAGTATTTGCCAACATGCTTTTAAATTTCGATTTTATCCTAGTGTCAAAAGCTTCGTTTGGGACTTTTGTGGCTTTTAAATAATTTTGTGCCTTTAGAAAGATCTGCGGTAAATTGAAGCAAATTAGTATTTGGTAAATTTCAATCTTAGACCTCACCAAGTTGATTATTGTGTTTAGTAATTAAATACTAAATTATTTTGTTTTATATATAATAACTAAAATAAACCTATTATTAACATTTGTATTTTTCTTTTTATCATTTATAATCTTTTAAATAATTGTTTAAAACGGTTAAGTATAAGAAAATAGTTTTTTTTTTTTGAAAAGGAGGCAAGCTTCTTTATTATTAATAAACTCAATGTACACGAGAGCTATACAATGAGAATAATAGGGAAGCCAAGAAAGGGGGGAGAGAGAGAGAGATATAGATAGAGTTAGGATCATTAGGTGCACCCAAACATCTCCACTAGGTTGACACCCCATAGCACCCTCATCATATCCAAAATACAAAGAAAAGACTAAAGTACAAGAACAATACTAAGGACATGAAAAGATCAAAGTAACAACCAAAATAACAACAGAAGCTATCTACGGTAGATAAAAGCAAGGCTGAAAAGAAAAAACATAACGGCAGAAATACATATAAAACCCATCCAAACTACAGAAGCACTAATTCTGAACTGGCAATCGGGGGAAACTACAATGAAACTCATCCGATGAAGGCGGTCCAATTGAGGCGTTTTACCATTAAAGAAAAATAAATATGGTACAATTGGAAAATTTTATTTACATTACTAATGAACAATTAGGAGATAGATTTTGGTTATGTGAGAAAGATACCAAATATATAAAATAAATCTTAATGTTGAAGGATAAATTAGAACATTGAAAATTTATTAAAAAGTGAAATATGTTGTTTTAGAATCTAAAAGCTAAAAAGGAACTAATTTTTAAAATGGTCTGAAATGAACGTGTGTTTTAAAAGTGATTTTAATAGATTTAATTCCAATATATTACCAAGCACAAAAAGTAGTTAAGATTCTTCAAAAATCACTTTTAACCCTCCCAAAATCAATCCTAAACTATACGATGAAGTAATAAATAATTTCAAAGACTACGAAAGGTATTCGACTATCTTCAAAACTACATGAGTTTAACGTTCAAATATACCAAATACCAGTTTAGTTCATACTACATTTATTATTACATTTTATTTTGGCAGCCAAAGCAATCCCAAATAAAGCCTCAGTTTCTGGAGCCAAAGGTTTCCCAACTATTCCTACAATCATATAACTTTGATAAAAAATTTCACTGTGGATTAATTTGTTACAAATGTTATAGTATGGGAACAAAATTGTTACATAGTAAAGTTTAGAGGTGAAATTGTAAAAGTCTTGAAAGCACATGAACATTACAAAATAAAGTTAAGGAACTAAATTAATACACAAAATAAAGTTGAGGAACTAAATTAATAAACAAAATAAAGTTGAGGAACTAAATTAATAAACAAAATAAAGTTGAGGAGCTAAATTAATACTTTTATGAAAGTTTAAGAACTAAAAGTGTTTTTTAACCTTTCAATTATGTAAAGTTCTTTCATTCTTTGTAAAATATAAGAGCCTTGCACAAAACTTGACAAATTCAAGCAGAATAAGGAATAGGCATCCAGCTTCAGACTATGACCTTTTTTTTTCTTTTTTTTTCTTTTTTTTGGGGGGGGGGCGATAGAAACAACTTTCATTGAGAAAAGGAGAAAAAATGCATGGGCGTACAAAAAACCAAGCCAACAAAAGACAGGGGACCCCCTGAGGGAATCCAACTATACAAAGTTAAGTCTAATCAATTACAAAAAATCTTTGAAATCGAAGCCCAATAAAAAACAATTTTTTTTTATAGAAACAACTGCTTTCATTGAGAAAAAAATGAAAGAACACAAGGGCATCCAAGAAAACAAGCCCCAAAAGAGAACCCCACTAAAGAAAGGGTTTCCAACCAGGTAAATTACTGTGTATAGAATAATTACAAAAGACCTTCAAAACCGAAATCCAAAAAGAGACATGAAATCTCCCCAAGGATCAAACCTCACTAGGGTCCCTCTTCATACACCTAAATACTATGTTGTTTCTCTCCCTCCACAGATCCCAAATCACAACACACACCCCAGCACACCAAAGACAACTCCCTCTCTCTCTCTCTCTCTCTCTCGCTGAAAGTAGGGTGAAGGAGTAATTCCTCAATGATCATGCGAACGTTCCTCTGGCAAGCCAACAAAACATCAAACTTCTGCAAGAAAAAAGGTTCCAAGTCGATCTCCCATACAGACACTCCTAGATAAAATGATTCAGGCTTTCCTTCGCCTTCCGACAAAGGTAACAACAGAAATGACCCGTTAACAAAGGCAGCTTTCTCGAGAACTTATCCATTAAGTTCACGTGGCCAAACAGGACTTTCCAGACAAAGGACCTGACTTTCTTACAAATCTTTAACCTCCATAAAACATCAAAGACCGACTCAAACACGGAGATGGGTCGACTAAAATCCTTAAGAAAGACTTGCAAAAAAAGCCATCCACCGAATTAGGGATACAAACAAACCCGAACATCCCTTCTCCCCAATCTAAAATCAAAAGACTCAATCAAAGAAAGAAGAGAAGCCACATTCGTCGACTCCCTATACCTTAAACCCTAAGCCCAATGAGAAATATCAAACAAGAAAACTTTTAATACACCAAATTTCACCATTCTCCCTTTCAACCCGCCCCAAACATCCTCCTATTCCCACAACACTCACAAGATGGCATGTTTTACAAGCGCGCCAAAGAAAATGGCATCTCTCCTCAAGTGGCGGATTTAAGAGGAACTCCTCGATCATCACTCAAACATCTCTATGGCAAGCATACGAAATACTGAACGTCTGTAAAAAGGCATCCCAAACACAGGTTGCCAATCCACAATGCCAAAGAACATGGTCCAAGTCTTCCTCTGTCTTCTGACATAGAATACAACAAAAAGGTCCAACTAACAAAGGCATATTTCTAGAAAGCTTATCGAACATACTAATACGGTCATGAAAAACCTGGCAAGTAAAGAACCCTCACCTTTCTAGGGACCTTAACCCTCTACACCAAAGAGAAATCGATTCACCCGCGAGGGAAGGGTTAACTAGACACTGAAAGAAAGACTAACACGAGAACCCCTCCAAAGGATTAGGGCTCCAAACCCTCACATTCCTCCTCCCAAGACGAAAAGGATGACTCTCAAGAAGAAGAATCGTAAATTTCATGTGTTTGGAATATTATGACCTATTGATGTGCCCTCTTTCTCATCCCCTGTTTTTGGAATATTTTGAATGAAGAATCATATAACTTCATGTATTAAGAAGAAGGAAGAAAGAAAGAAAGATATAAGGAAAACAAAGAGAGAGATAGAGGTTGGGACATGGGAGGTATAAGATCTTGTTTGCTTCAATATCAATTATTGGTAGCTAGATCGTAACATTTTTACAGCTACCCTATTTTCTTGATTCTAGCCCATTCGAAAGCTTTTCAATGATCTCCCGGCCTAAACTTTGGTCGAATTCCTTGTATTCAAACCTTGTCTATGCATTTCATAGGAATTTATATTATATATCATATATTGCCTATGCTACTTATGTGTAGAACGAAAGCCTAAGAGGGGATAAATAATTATCTCCAAGCAAAAATCAATTATCATGATCATAAGCATGAAGGCCACGAAACCAGTTCTATCAAAATACAAGGCTGGTTTTGTATGAATGGTCTCTGTCAACATTAAAAGAAAGCATTTCAAGTCATTACATCATTGCAGGAAACATTTAGATAAAGAAAGTAGCCTTATTTACCTGCAGCTGACTGGAACCTGTCCAGATGAAGAATGTGCGACCACTTGGAGACATCAAGACTCAAATTTATCCCTGCAACATTCTGCTCTAGCATTCAGACAAACAGCAAAACGTGTTTGAAAGTAGTTTTATTTTTAAGAAACAACTCGTTAACAGCAAGGGAATCATACAATTAGGAGAACAAGATTGCAAGCAGTAACTAAAGTTTCAAATGCATAACAGCTATTGTCTAGGAATATTAAAAGCTCTATGGTCAACAATCTAAGGATTAAGGAATAAGAATTACATCTTATTATTCACTATTGACCGTCACCGAAGCATCAACATACATAAAGCCACGAATTTGAAGGTTTATATTTTGAAGGCTAGATCCTAATCAGTTAGAGCATGTATTGACTCAAGGAGTAGAAGTTGGGGGAGTGGAGTTAGCTCCTTCTTTGGCCCAAAGAGGAGTTTTTTCTTTCTTTTTCTTTTTGTTTTTCAAGAAACAGAGACTTACATTCAAAACAGACCAGAGACAGTTTGGCCCAAAGAGTTTTAAGTTACTATTGGCCCACAACTAAATAACTTCCTAGATTTAACAACTTTCCAAATTAAACAACCTCACTCCTTGCCCCAAATGCTCCCTTAAGCACCAAGCATTAACTCTTTTGTTTTAAAATAACTAAGCATCAAAAGACATGAGCCCAGTGAACCAACCACGCACCAGTTCTACCAACTATCATCTAAAGGTGTATTTACTTGCATATGGTGTAGGTCCAAGCATTGTGTTATTGACCTTCTTAAGGCTAAAACTTTATGAGGGTTGGATTATTAGATGTACTACAACAAAATAGCTCATGTTTTTCCAAGTCTAAATTTTTATAAAAGCTTTGAACCCTGTCAAACATCAGCCTTTGAAGGTGCCCTCTGGTGGTGCCAAGGGCTAGGGACCGTGCCTTCTAAGGCAATCTTATGGCTTATTTGAAAAGAAAAAAAGTGCTAGGACCTTTCAGATAAGTTTAACTCTTTCTAAATACTTTTGTGACCCTGTACAGTACCCAACATCTATGCTGCTCAGTGTTGGTGGAGTCTGTCCAGTATTTTTAGTGTCGCTTGGTGGTTTGGTGTCGAGTTTTGGGATAATATTAGGCTACTCCTCACTGGTCCAGTTTTGAAACTAGGCCCTTGATTAATTTGGGCTAACGTGATTAAGGCGCTATTGGATGAAATTTGGTTTGAAAGGAATCAAAGAGTGTTTCACACCATACAACTCGGGTGGATGGATCGTTTTGAAGTAGCTCAGATAAATGCACCTTGGTATACTTTTTCCAAGCAATTCGAAGATTTTTCCATTCAAGACATTTGTTCAAATGGGTGTGCTTTTATTTTTCCAACTTAATTTTTTTTTTTGGGCAACGTATTGTACTATTTTGATTTTGTGTTCTTGTTTCCATGTTTTTCAGTTTTCGCTTGTTTAGATCAATTATGGATATGATGAGGGTGCTAAGAAGATGTCAACCTAGTTAAGATGCTCAGGTGCACCTGCTTGATCCTTAGCTCTCTGTACTATTGTATCTCTCTTTGTGCTTTGAGCATTAGTCTGATTTCATTATCTTAATGAAGAGACTTGTTTCCATTTTAAAAAAAAAAAGCGCCTAACACAAACTTTTTTTGTAATCCTATTACCATCGACTTAGATTGGAGGGCCTTTATGTAACCTCAAAGAGAAGGGCCAACTTGTCCTCTTTGTCTATTATCTTAGGCTGTTCTAGGCCATTTGGTGTCTCTTTAATTAGAGATGTGGCTTGTTTCTTCATTATATGTATACACCATTTGTTGGGTACTGTGCAGATTTCCAATCAAAGAGAAACCCGTTCATTAGGAATTGTGCAAATTTCTAAACCCTGGGGTAACCTTTTGGGTTAGTAGTGAATTTTTTTCCTTTCATTGAGTAAAAAAGTTTCCAGGCCAGGAAGTAGGGGATCAAACGCCGATGGTAATCTGGTGTCTTATTAACTGAGGTATACTCAAATTGCCAAATTGGCAAGTTGAGTGGTAATTTAAGAGGTCGTCAATAAAAAGAGATCTCCAAGGTTGTGACATGTGAGACAAATCCTTGAAGCTTTATTGCCATATGAAGAGGCTAATTTTTCCAGCTCGTTGGCTTAAAGTTGGTAGGAGGAGGATAAAGTTTTCTGAGGACTGTTTAGTGTATATGACGTTTCTTTTACACAATCAAAGAGTTTGAGGTTTGGAGCAATGAAATGTTGGGTATGGGATGGTATTTAAGAGACAGCTAAATGAGAGAATGACAGCAAAGCCATGCTGGAAAAAAAAAACATTCTGACCAGAATGTAAATAAATACACGAGAAAGGTCATGCCTCACCAATGGACCATTTTTTTCGAAATATATGTGCAAGTCTCTTATCCACCATTCCTCCACTTTTCTAAGGTTTTTCGCTTCATATTATAAAATCTAAAAGTCCCTAGTGGAGGTTAAATTCTTGATTTGATACTTAACTTGGTAAAACCAATTCAAACAATAGAATTCAATTGTGGCTATCTGCCTGATTGCTTTGTCCTGAGATACATTACTGCCAAAATACCAACAGCATATTTTCTATAACTGACACTTCTCCAATAGGTCACACGAGATCTTAAGACTTGGTACAGTCTCACAGAAAATTCTTTATAAGGAAGTACTATGGCCTTATGGATAACTGCTCCCAAGGCAACTCGGAGGGTTTATCCCGCTGGAGAGAAGCTACAATTCTTTTTATGGGTCCATAAAAGCAAGAGTTTTTCTGAGGTTAAACATTTACTTCCATCCAATCAGATAAAAGGAATGTTTCTAACTTTTCGGGTCGGACCCTATTCAATTAAGTATTCCATAAGAATCAAGATAATTTAGGGAAAATGGAGTATCCCAAGTACCACCTCCAACAAATCATCCCCCCTTCCCCGTCTATCAATAAAATGGCTTTAGAAGTCTAGAACAAACAACAGGACGGGAGAACAGTAAAAGAAACCCCGTTATTGTATTTGAAATAATAATAATAATAATAATAATAATAATCTAAAACAAAAAGGAAGGACCTTTTATGAGCTTTACATTACATTACAGTAGTAGTAGAATGCTAACTCAATAAAATATTAAAACTAAAATTGACCAATAAAGAAGCATGCTTGAACCTTACAATTAAAGTAATGCCATCAATAATTTACTCACAGATAGCTTCCACAAGCTGGTCAGGATCTGCTTTGTATGTCTACAAATAAATAAAATTCGTCGGTTCCACCTTTTACCAAAGTGAACAATTGCTGCCTTAAAGGTCTCCTTGACTGATATCAGAAAACTAATGTGGAGCTCTTCTTTTTCGAGTTTGATGACTGTATCATCAACTGCTGTTTTTGAGCATTGATCCCCACCAGTATTCTCTGCTTGATGTTCTAGAATCTCTGTATCTGATTTCCAGAGCTTTGGTGCAAACTTACCCCTCCTAGCACCTGAACCAAACCAATTTAACCAAAATTTGGCAGCCAAAAATGTTAGTTCATCCTCATCATTTGCCACTTCCAAACTTTCTCTCACAGTTTCCCCACCAGGGACATCTTGAATGTTAAGTTCCGATTCATTTTGCGACCACAAGCCTGCGGTCGTTATCTATGAAAAATGACACAAGTTTAGATTTATCATTTATACACTGCAGTAGATGCAAGTAAGCACGGAAGACAAAACGCAAGAAAAGTAATTTAAGATGTAGATTAATAGAACTTTATAAACCAAAAAAATCAATAGTAGAAATCCAAGAACATAAACTAAAGAAAGTAGATTACTCGAGCATTACTAATTTTGACAATCATACTGAAAAGCAAATCAGGTTTTTACTACTGAGTACTGAAAATAAAAATTTCATCTAATTCCAATGTCCAGTCTCTAAGAATAAGTGCCTCTTCTTGTCAGTCAGGAGAGAGATAAAAGAAACAAACATAAAAACATACCATGATCGGGAGACCATTATTACGACTAGTCTATATGTTTGTTCTTAGAAACATATAATTTGATCAAAATCATTTTGACGTTTAATTATTGATAAAGGAGATGGTTAGAAGAAAAAACCAACAGAAGTTCAAAAAAATCGGAAGAAATTTCTTAGGCACAAAACAAGAAACTAGGTTCAACAACAGCAAACATTTTCTAAACAGGAAATTATAACCTCGTGATCAAAGAGAGTAAGACAGAAAGCTGGAATGATAAATTGCAAAGATACCAATGGGAAAAACAAAAAAGGAATTGCATCGGCAGAAATCAGGAAAGTATCACTTTTTTTTTCAAAAAAAAAAGGAAATAGTATTCTCATAAAAAACAAATCTACATAATAAAATCTTTCACACAACTATATGAGTCTTTGGTCTTTGATAATCTCTCATTTTTATCAAACAAAAAGCCTTCAAAGAAAAGCCATGACAACATTGGTGTGTGAAATTCTTGCTCTCCCAAAAATCATCAAATAACGATCACCAAAAGCAACAAGCAGTTCAAACTTTTACTGCTTGGAGATAAAACTTACCTTAATTTGAATAAGTTGCGCTTCTGTTGTCTCAACTCCAGAGAGCTCACTTGAACAACCAGGCTTTGAATGCAGGAAGAATAAAGATTAATTAAAACAACATAAAAACTAAATAACTAAGCTGTAGTCCATACATAACAAGAAATGGCCCAAACAATAATTAACAGAGAGATGGAGAAGCTAGTCTACCATATGTCTAACTCATGTGCTAAAAATTAAAAGTTCAACTCAAAATAGAGTCTCTACATTTCATTCTCTTCCAGAACTCATTTTATGAACTCAAAATAGAGATTCCTGAAAACTAAAGAATTCAACTCGAAACCCAAACCGTTTAAATTCAAACATTCTGAAAGCCACTACAACCAGACTATGACCTTCCGACTTCAACATCTTCATTCTAAAGGACTGCATCCAGAATTCATCAATAAGAGTCTATAACGATAAGTTAGAATACCCATAATTGAACTGTTACGATCTAACAGATTACACCACAGTTTGCGAGGCTCAATCCAAGTCATGAAAAGTAAAAGGGAGATTAAAAAAAAAAAAAAAACCATTTCCGAAAAGCAGAACTAGATTTATTATATATATATATACACACACATAGAGCAAGCAGTGTCACTCAATTCGGAAACAATTGATGCAACCCTAAAACTTGGGACTAAAAACGATTACAGAAAACTCCCAAAATACAAAACACATATAAATCAAATCGTAATGTTGAGAAGAACCTGTTGTACGTAGTTCGCGTGCATGACCACAAGAATACAGAACAAAGTAATGGCTACACAGAGATTCATATACTCCAGCGTGGCTCTGACTTTAGGAGTCAGCATCTGGGAAAACCGTTCCTGAACTCGAATAAACGTTTGTTCTGGATCCATCCTTTTGCCCAATTATTCAGAAATTGAACATCAAAAAGCTCTGCTATGAATTCTTCTTCTTCTTCCCTTCTTCTGGGAAAGTGTGCAAGGTTTCTCTCCAAGCTCTGTTGCAACAGGAATGGATGTAATTGCTGTTATCAATTCAATCGGAACGATTCCTTGAAGCCTTTGATCGTCATCCTCGATCTTCCTCAACAAAATTTTATTTTAGTCTTCTTTCTTTTTATTTACGAGGAAGATTGTGCCCTCATCCTCAAGAAATTAAGAATTAACCATGCATATCATACAACATTGTTTTGAACTCCACTTATCCACCTTCACCTTCTCCTTCCCAAATATTATTCTTAATTTAAATTTTTTAGGGTTTGTTATTTTGTTCTATGGATGTGTAAGAGATCGATCTTAAATGTTGATATATACCCAATTGGTTGAATTTTTAAGTCTTATAAGTTAATTGATTAAATGTTTGTATAGTTGCTTCTCAAAATTATCTATGTGCTTTTATGTTAATTTAGTTAAAATTTTATTTAATTTGCATATTGAAAAAAGTTATTGTCAATTATATTACTAAAATAGAGGGGTTATTTAGAGATGGAGTAACATATAAGATGTGTTAGCTCGTTTGGTAGGAGTTTGAGAGTTCTTTTTATTTGATTCGAGAGTTCAAGATTTGTTACATTATAAATCTTTAGCGAAAATGACATAAATCATGAGCAACAAAATTACTTAACCTAAAGGAAGTTAACAATGGAACAATCCATTCAAAACACATAAATAGAATACAGAGGACTTGAACCTCATTTCTAGCTTTCTTGATTTCAAAGGTCTAGGAGAAATGTCAATTTCAAGAGTTATAGAAATTTCATCATATATGACAATACCAACAAGCGAGCGAGATGAATGAATGACTATAAAGAAAAATGGTTCTTAAGAGCTCTGGAACAAACATCCATCCATAAAAAATGTGCATTGCCCACAAGAAATAAAAGATGAACATTACTAAGAATCGAACCCCTTGTGGGAATGGAATATAACAGATCAATTTTAACAAAAAGAAAATCTCCCCTAACTTTCCAAACAATGGTAACAAGAAGGAATGATATGATTTGTAGCATGCTTTGGAAATAAAGAAATTAAGTGTTGGAAAGTGAAAGTCGGTACAAAACAATAGAGAGAAAAACCGTGTAAAAAACTAAGGGTGTGTTTGGGGGAAGGGTTGGGTTATGGAGGATTAGAGTGATGATAAACCTAGTGTTATGATAAATCTAGGATTATGATAAAATGTGTTTGAGGAAGAGTTATATGGATAATGTTAATGAAATTTTTTATTTTTTATTTTTTTAAATTCATATCATACATCAAATACACAAATTTCTATATTTAATTTACTCAAACGTCTTAGTTTTCGTAAAATAATTTGCCTAATTTTTTTTAAATACGACCTTCATTTTCAACATTTTTTTTAGTAATCCTTACTTACAAATAAATTTTATTTTTTTAAAAAAAATTCATATTCTAAATCTAATACACGAATTTCGTATATTTAATTTACCAAATTGTCATAGTTTTCGTAAAATATTTTTTTCTTAATTTCTTTAAATACAATGTTCATTTTCAATCTTTGTGCAATTTTTTTTTTTAAAAAATACCATATTCTAAATCCATTACACGAATTTCGTATATTTAATTTACCAAATCGTCATAGTTTTTGTAAAAAAAAATTCCTTAATTTTTTAAAATACGACGTTCATTTTCAATCTTTTTTAAGTAGCCGTTAGGTGCGGATTATTTTCTTTTTTAATTCATATTCTAAATTAAATAACACAAATTTTGTATATTTAATCTACCAAGTTGTCCTAGTTTTTGTAAAATAAGTTGTCTTAATTTATTTAACTACGACGTTCATTTTCAACATTTTGTAAGTATACGTTACGTTTCAATAAATTGGTTTTTATGAATGTGTCACGCAACCCATAAACATGTAAATAAGTGCAAATAATCATTGAAATTACGAAGTCCTAAAACAGAAAATTACAATTAAGGCTTTTACCAACTCTAGTTTTGTTTTCTTCCGAGAAATTACAATAAATCTAGTTTTAGGCTTCTCTTAAATTTATTTTAGGTTACTTTTAAAATATCAACTTTAATTTTTATTCTTTTTAACGGTGGTTTATATACTTTCAAAATATTTATTTTAGTCATTCTGCAATGATTATTGGGTAAAAAAATCATGAACCAACCATCTCTGTAACAAAAGATTTGTCATGTTAATTTAACAAAACTTAATTTAATAACCAAAATAATATTATGAAAGTGGCAAAATATAGACAAACCACCTCTAGGTTTGTTGAAATTACGGTCCCCACTAATTTTTAATTTAATCAAATAGTCCTTATAGTTTGCTAATTGTTGTAATCAATTTATGGTAATTTGTTAAAATTGTACCATTTTTTTTATTGAATTGACATTCCTGAGATATTTAAGCTAATTAACAAAATACAATAAGGTTGAGATTGATATCAAAATCTTAATTTCACAAATATATTGATATGAATTCTAACATAGAGTTGATTGAAGGTAATTAAATTAAAATTTTAATTGTGTAATTTACAATAAATTATCTAATTCAAGAGTAAATGAAGAAATTAAAATTTTAATAATGTAATTGTATCAAATTTATAACTTAAAAATATGTGTTTTTAAAATAAAAAGATTAGAATTAACAAAACTCATAAATATATAAAAGGGGAAGTTTTAAAAATAGTAGATTTTACAAAATATTTACAACCTATAGCAAATTATATCACTGATAGTTATTGATATGCTATAGTGATAGAAGACTATCAGTGATAGAATCCAAAATTTTGCTATAGCTTGTAAATATTTTAATTTATTTTAGTAATTTTAAAAATGTCCCATATAAAAACTATAAATGAGAAAAAAAATTAAATAGTATTTAAACTTAAATGGATTAATTATAAATGATGAAGAGTTGAGAAAGGGTTGAGGGGAGAGGTTAGGGGTAAAACTAGGATTATGATAATTCTTCCCCAAACATGGATTGGGTTACATAACTCAACCTTCCATAATCCAACCCTTTTCCGAAACACACCCTAAATGTTCGGGTAAGCATATTTAGTTCATAAACTTTGGTTTATTACAATTTATTTCTTATATTTTGAAATTAATCAAAATTTAGTTTATGTAATAGAAAAATTAGAGGGTTTTTTTCTAGCATAATGAATTACTTCTATTCTCCACTGTTAAGTTTGTCTAATTTTGTTTCTAAATTTTCATAATGCTCATTTTGATATTTGAACCCAAAAATATGATCATATTAATCTTTGCCTTTCTTTTATTTTCAATAAACTATAGTCAAATTAAGATATTTAAAGGTTAAAAAAACAAACTTCATTCTAATGAAACGAACTGTGTCTATCTAAACTATAAAAAGATCTTAATAAACCCATATTTACAAAATGTTTGGTGCCTAGTGTTTGGAATGCAAATTATTTCAATCCAAGTTGTAATAATCTCTGTTGGGGAGTACATGCTATTTTAGTTTTAGTAAAAATCAAGAAAAATTTAGACAAAAGACCTCAATCTCCTAAGAAATTTCACAAATGTTCTAAATTATTATTTATTTTCTTAATTAGATTTTCGTAAATTTTTAGGACATTTATAACCTTATAATAATTATTAATTATATATAATTTTTTAAATTAAATTCAAATGATTTCCTTATTTATATTACACTAAATTAATGATGTAAATGACAACTTCCTTATTTGACCTATTAATTAAGGTATAAATTTATTGTGGAAATTAATTAGAAGTATTTTATTAAATCAATATAAAATGAAATCTATTGAATTATTTAATGATTAAAAATAATATATCATTATTTGCATCACCCTTGAACATTCTGAGATCAAAATTCTAGCGCCGGCGAAGCTTTCGTCTTCTTCATAATTCAATTTCGACATTTCTTCCTTTAATTTCATTGTTATCAATATCATTCTTCAATTTGGTTCTTTAGTTTATTTTGAAATTTGTTTTATATACAACTTTCGGTTATTTGTCTTCCTCAATTACTTTTTTTTTTTCCTTCAAATTTCAATCAATTACTTTAGTTTTCTTTTTCTTCAAATTTCGTACTTTACTGAGATTTTGTTTACACATATATACCACTTCATATATACAATATGACATGTATTCTTTCTTCTTTCATTTCGTAGTATATTTTTTTTTTCAAAAATTTGTTCTTTCTTTTTCAATTTTGTAGCATATATTCTGGTCATGTCTCTCCTATTTTGTTTAATTTTTTATTGTTCAGTTCATCTTCCTGTCATGTTCGACATATAATTTTTATTAAATGTCCTGTCGTTCGTATATACTATGATATACCACTAAATAACATATGTTATGTGATTTGTAACATATATACTACTGCATATATTCAATAATACATACATATATATTTTTTTTCATGTTCTGTGATTTTTCTTACGGCATATATATACCAATATATACATAGATTATATATTAATTCAATATTTTTTTTTATATTTCTTACACATATGCTACTAATAATTCATTTATGTTTTGTGATTTGTTACATATATATCACTGCATATATTCAATAATACATACACATATTCAATTTTTCTCAACATTACATATATATCAGAGAACAACTAATATTTTAATGACATATATTAAATATACTCATCATAATTTTTTTTCATTCATGTTTCTGTAAACATAAACAACTTTCATACATAATCAATATTATTTCAAACATAACGTATTATTAACTACGTAAGATATGAATATTTAAATAAAATACCTAAACAAATTGATATAAGAATATTTCATTAATAAAATATACACGGTATTGTTCAATATATACTGTGATTACGTAAAATATATAAAAAATAATGTAAAATGAAAGAAAGAATAGACAGAGAGAGATGGAAAAGTGAGAGAAATCATAAAAATAAAACTAATTAAAGGATAATTTTAATTATTAATATTACTATAATGAAATTTAATCTCTTACCATATTTACATATTATATCTAATAAAAGCAAATCTTAAACATGGTCCACTTTTCCTTTTCCTTTTTCTATTTTTTAATATATCATTAATAATAAATATGAGTAAATTAATCATTTGAACTCTAAATTAGGTAAAATATTAGTCAATTTAGAACATTTCTGAAAAATTTGAGAAATTTAGGCCAATCTTGTAATATGATATACAATTTTAGGCCATATTAGTTAACGACCCGTAAAACAATAAAGATCATAACAAAGATGAAAAAAGATAATCAATAGTAAATAGTACACACTATAACAAAAGTGAAAAGAGAAGTTGAGTATGAAATATTAAAACGATAAAAAAAAGGACTTGAAATAATAATATAGTTAATTGTTTGAAAACACCAACCATTAAAACCCCAAAGTGATTTATAACATAATAACATACTCTACCCAATTAAAGTTAATGTTCCAAAAACTTATTGATTTAATTTAAAAGGCCCTAAAAAGATTAAAGAAGTCAAGGTTGAAATCCTACCCACATGCTGTTATACTAAATATACATATAAAGTAATTGACCCAAAGAAAGAGCCTCAGCCAACTACATTAAATTATAGTTGCCAACAAGTACCTGTCTTTTTTACTTGGTAAATAAACCATAAAATTTCAACTATACCATATTCGTCTATTTATCATAACTGCTATATTAGGTCATAGATTTTACAGTAAATACTATAATAATGAATCTGAGTAGGATACACGTATTTTACTCAATATAATACAAATAAATCAATATGAACCACAATAGTTTTTCCTTGCTAGTTTCAACTTCCAATACAAAACACAAATTTCCATTTAAATAAAAAAAGATAAAATATACAAAACAAACCACAACCATATATTTTCTTTAATAACTCAATGTCAATGTAAACATAAACATTGCTTAACCACAAAGTGGGGAAAAAAAAGAATAAAATCACTATTGACTATGGATGCATTGCAAAATTCACATCCACCCAAAAAAAATAATAAAAATAATTAAACAATGCCTCTCCTCTAAACCACTTCACACGCTAAACTGGGAAGAACACACTATGGTAAAAAAATTATTGAAACCAAGAATAGGGAAGAATATAACAGAACATAATATAAAAACAAATGAATCTAAACAAAAATGGGTATCCAGGGGGAGAAAAAGGAAAATGGCACCCCGAGTGCCAATGAGCGACCTGTACAATCGAGCGATGGTTTTAATGTTAAGGAAACAAACATAAAAATGTAGCAGAAATATAAGCAAAGGAGATGGAGATATTTCAACATACCTGATGGAGGAACTTTTCATCTTACGAAGTTTGTTCTCGAAATGATAACTTTTTGTGGGAAAGAAAGCTTGTTGAAAAAACAAGTTGGATAAGAGGAAAATGCAGTTTGAAGGGATCGTTAGCATTTGGGGGCATACGCAGCTAAGGCATTTGCATGCGCGGGTGGGAGATTGCTCAAAAGTGGTTGCATTTGTTGACCATAGAGTGAAAGTAGATGTGAGAAAGCTCTGCCTACTTGAGCTTTAACTTCTGACGTTTCGATAGGCGATGCGACAACATGAGCAAAGATATTAACCAACTCCGGAACCAAAGAAAGGATCTGCAATTGGCACAATAGTTAGCAGAACTATATTCAACCAGATTTCTTTTTAAATATTTAACTTAGTTTGGGTCTTTTAGTTCATCTCAAATTTGATTAGCCCTCCAATTACTATTTGTTTGCCTTTTCTCCACACTTTCCGGTTTCATACCTCTCTATCTCCTTTAAACATCGTGTTGGCCGTTAAGGTATATTAGGCCACCTAAACTTCTTCCACATGTTATCCAATACACATACAATTTAGGTCCTATGGCATAGATAAATTAAAAGGTTTATGAAGACTTCCCCAAATGTTTGGCTACATGAACGGAAATATCGGTAAAACTTTAAAAAAAAAAATTCATCTAGGTTTTTTTCCTTTGTACTAATGACCTAAATTTTGGAATTTGTAAGAGTGTTTGCCACAAACTATGGAAAGTAATGAAGTATGCATAATTTCCCTTGTGTACAAAAACCTTTCCCCCAGTGTTACTGTGCACTACGGGGACTTAAGAATCCAAGATTTTCCTGTTTGGGGCAATTTTATATAAAAGACAATTCACATGGTATGAATTTCAGTAAGAATCAATCACAGGATCAAGTGTTTCCTAGTTATCCGATGTAATTGGATGGCTAACAAAAAGTTTTTGTTCCTGAATTATCTCCAAAAAACAAAACTGTGCCCCCCATAAATAAGCATTTTCAAAGCATACTAAAGACCAAGAGAACAAATACCTGAGGATTAGATGACAAAACAAGAGTAGACACACAGCCATAGACGGACATGGACTCCTCGTGATCTTCTTTTAAAGGTAGAGCTTTCAGAAAAACTTGGAGTACCTAGGTAACAAGATCAAAACAAAACAGTTAAGCAAGGACCTACAGATGCAGAAGGAACAGAACTGGGAGGAGGGAACAATAACCAAAGATAAACTAACCTGATTCAATGGGACAGCTTCAGGGTGCACCATTATCATTCTTGCGACTGCACCAGCTGCATTATCCCTAACAGCATTGTCTGACTCAGATTCCCCAAATAATGGGTAGAGTCCACGAAATATATCATTGTAATATCTGATATTGATTAAGAAAAAAGGTGGGGTTGATTATAAAGAAGGCTCAAAGCAAAAAGTTGAATATGGAAAATAATATATAAGCATATGATTCAGTACAATAAAACAATATTAGATTCCAAGGTAAGCAACACAAACGCGCTATTGAAATAATCCAGACAACATTAACAGATGAAAGGAAATAATCCAATATAATTGCATAGACAAGGATACTTCAAAGTAGACTCGCCCCCATTCTTGCAGAACTCTCCAACACAAAATGCAGCATTCCTTCTATTAGTTGCGTTTGATGATGCCAGTTCTTTGAGAACCATAGGCATTACTTTCTGAAAGTTACGCATATAGCATTAGAAAACAGCCACTTGAAACGTTTTCAATCGTTTGCATGTCTTTTGAAAAAAAATATATTTTTATGTGAAGTTGGAAAGATAGTAGTTAAATGTTTTTCCTAAACATACTAATACTAGAGTATTTTTATTACTATTCTTAGAAATTTTCAAGCCACTTTCATCATTGAAATCTTGGATTCCTGAACGCTTCTAATTAGTGAAAAACATTTGTTTTTTAAAGTCACAATTTAGTATTTTCACCAAATATTATCAAATTTTCTAGATCACTTAATGGCGGTGTTTGGGCCAAGGAGTTGGGAAGGAGTTCACTCCTTGTTTGGCTTAAGGAGTTTGTGGGTCCACCACTAGAAAACATCAATTTCATGCATTATTAACTCCGTATATTGTTGCCTCGTGAGAAACTCGACTCCTTCCCCAAGCACCTCCTAAAATAATTGGTCCACAACATAAGGAAGCAAAAACAAAATTAACTGTGGTAATCAATAGTTACATCAACATAAGTAGCAATTGGAGCCCCCATGTCCTGGGCCACTTCAGCAAGACAGGCAACCACCATAGTTCGATCTTGAGGAGGTCGTGAGGTTCTCTGGATGAACACGAAGGAAAATGAGGCAACAGTTCATAAGTTACTCTCTTGTAAATCTTTTAAGAACTATGAAACCCAGTAGCTAACTCACCGAAAATTTCATTAATGGTTCAAATAGCTTTGCAAAGATGGGTGCAAAGTAAGAGCCCATGGCCTTTGCGAATGCGGGAAGCAGATCAGACACTGCATCCATAAGCACTTCATCATGTTCAGTATCATCCTCATCTATTTCACCATCAGATTCCACTTGCTGACAAGCAGATTCCTCACGAAGCAGAACTAATGTTGCATCAACTAGCCGAGGCATATCTAATGTTTATACCATAACAACAAACCATAAGAATCAGATAGAATGGTTCAATCAAAATTCATCACAGCAATCTGAGACTTAATACCAAAACTTACAAGGTTCCACTACAACATAGCCATAATCTTTGATAATGTCAGCCATGCTTGTACAAGTTTGAGCAACTACTTCTTTGTCCTCATCTTCAACCATGGTCTTGATATAAATATTCATCACAGTATCTAGAACAAATGAAGAACTTAATTGCCGCTCAAACAAAATTAAACATGTACACAGAGTGCCATAGCATGCTCTGACAGTCTTACCAAAAATTTCTTTTGCCTTTGTCGATGCATCCTGAACAATGGGGAAAAAGATGAGGAAAAGTGAGAATACAAATAACACATAATGTAGGAATAAAATTTCCTTGTAAAAAAAGGTAACCAATATCCTGTCTTGTTGAGGGAAGAAAGCAATAAATTCATACATAAATGCCAAAAACAAGAATATGTAAAATTAAAGAATTTAAAATTCACCAATAATCAACCATCAAATATTCAATTAATAAATTGACGGAAAACATGGGGCACGAAACAACTATTATGTGCATATGTCTAACTCCAAATGTGAGGAGAGGTGTGTTGATAAGTACTCACGTTGTAACTTTGGGAGATTGCCTGAGCTGCTTTAAGAATATCTGCAGTCGCATACAGTGAAAATGAATAAAAACGTAGTTACCATAATCTAAACAGCCCTAAACAAGTATAAGATATAAAAACGGAAAGAAGAATAGATCCAAAAAAAAAAAAAAAAAATAACGATAATTAAGAAGGTTACTGATTCCCTCACGTTCTAGTCCAAATAAAATAAACGGAAAACATAATAAACAAATAAAATAAACGGAAAACATGATAAACAAATAAAATAAACGGAAAACATAATAAACAAACAAAATTTATGAGCTTAACACGAGTAATGCTCCCTTAGAATTTATTGTTTATTATGAATAAGTTGCACAGAGAATAAAGTCTAAGAAAAGAAAAGATATATTTACCAACCATAAAGAATAACTTGAAAAAAGACTAGCTATCCAGTGTCTACAGAATAATTTCAAAGAAAGAAGAGCTAACAACTCACGTTCCAAAGAAATGATTGCCTGAAGTCGGACATCTTCATGAAAATATCCAGAATGTCGAACCAAAATCTTTAGTGTTTCCTCCAAATAGCTTAGTATGGTTAAAGAACCCAAAATAGTAATTGATGACAGCGGGGTTCCAGGGGAATTAAAAAAAAAAAAATACAAAAAACTATGACAAAGGATACGGTGCATAAGAGCTCTTTGTGTGTAGTGCAAACAAGCCAAGAGCTTGTGTTGCTGCTGCCTTTTCATCCAGCACCCCTGTCCTGATACTAATGTTTCGAACTCTGGGCTCATCATGAGCTTCATCATCAGATGAAACTCCTCCAAACCCATTTACATTTTCATCATCTGATTCATCTATATCTACAGCAGAGCCATCATCGAGATTGCAAGAAGAGAATGCGAGGGGTACAACATGGGCAAGATACTGTTTTCAAAACAAAGTTCAACTTCAAAGATACTGTAAATATGAGAAAATGATTGACAATGAAATCATACAAAGATTATTACCTTCACAAATCCATCATCCAAAATTTCCGCTACATTGCTGAAGAATCCATGAGTATACTCTCGCAACTCGCTGAAGTCCAAACCAAAACCCTAAGAGAATAGAATGGATGGATTAAGTCTTTGAAGGTAAAAAGAGAAATCTAGACCAACCAAAGACAAGAGCTTATGCATTACAGCAATTGCCGCCTCAATAAAAGGAGGTAGAATCTGTTCCATCCGAGTTCTCCCAGCAGACATGGCAACTATTCCAACCAACTCAGTTGCTCTTGCTCGGGAACATAGCTCCTCATCCTTGGTAAGGACCATAAAAATTTTCATCAACTCCAACACTCTCTCAGCATAAGGCAAGAAAGCTTGTTCTGCTGCAGCTGCTACTGAACCGATTGCAGACTGTAATTCATTCAACAAATTTCAAGTCATGGAAATATATTTGTTCACAGAAGATTAAGAATTCATTTCAAAGTCTCTAGATGGTCATGGAATATGCTGTACCATGCATGTTTCCTGCAGGTTTCGGGGGCTTGTCTGAAGAGCAGACAGAAGTTTACCCATCAAAGGATCAAGAAAAGGAAGAATTTCCTCGCCCATGTTCTCACAAAATGCAGCCAACGCATAGTATGATTTTTCCTGCAGATGAAAATTCACTTTCACTAAAAACTTGTGCACAACTTCAATCATGACATAATTTCTCCTCCATGGATCCACCATACCTTCACTTCATCAGAACTATCTTCAAGGGCATTTAAAATGCAAGGAAGCACACTCTCATAGAGTGACACTATTTCTGGCTGTAAATGCTCAGCAAATTGACCCAGGGCAAACGATGCAGCCCCTCTTACCATTTGTTCTGGGTCCCTTAATGCTCCAAGGACAATATGAAGAACTGGTTCTAACTTACTCTTTACATGGTCTGCACAACCTTCAGATATGACCCCTAAAGATGTTACAGAAGCTTCACGGAACTTTGGATTTGCACTTTGACTGCTAAGAGAAGCAAATTCAAGTACAGGGGGAAAAACATGCTTTGGTAGATTTAAGGCCATTGTATCAATAACCTCAGCAGCAGCTCGATCAGAAGCAAGATCATCATCTCCGTCAGATGACTCTGCAAGTAATGGGCACATAATTTGTAGCACAGGAACAATCAATTTATGCTTTTTCAGGGAGTTGGGCTTATACTTTGCCAGCCATGAGATTATCTGAATTGCCTGGGATTGAACAAGGAACAGAGACAGAGAAAGATTAGGGGTCAAAAAAAAGAGAGAGAGCACAAAAAAAAGCACTCTCTTGAAAAATAAATTCCAATTTATTCTTTTTTCTGAAGAAAAGTTACATATACAACCCTACCTGATGACGGGTGCTAGATTCCAAATTTTGGCTAGAACAAACTTCAAGTGAAAATTGAACAATTGATCTAACAGATTCCCCAAGAAGTGGAGCAGGAGATTCAATTAGTTCATCAAATATCTCAAAAGCTATTACCGCAACGTCCTCCTCACCATTAGCAAGGCATTGCCTTGCAACATTTAGAATGCTGGGAATGAAATCCCTAAATTTGACCTGCGTTGATAGATACGAGTGAATGCTTGTGAGCTGGAATAAAAATAATATAGAAGAGCCCAGGAAACATTGATATTAGAAATGACACCCAAAGGAAATGATAAAACAACTTGAAAACTAATGCACTAAGGAAACATTTATATGCCATCAACAGGGAGGGATCACCAGAAACTCAAAATAAATAAACCATAAATTAACATAATCATATTCTGGCCTACCACTTCCGCTCCATCATTAGTAAATTCCAGAAAAGATCCCACTGCCCTGAACATTAGAAGAAAATATTTATGTAAATAACAAAGCTACTTAACGGTAAGAAGATGGAGCAAGTAAAAGACAAAAACATTACTTCAAAGCAGCAACTCTGACACGGTTGCTAGTCTCATCCTGCAAGCACTTGAGTAGGAGAGCTTGCAAATCTGTAAAATGTGGTAGGAAAGTGTTTCCAATCGTTTCTGTCAGGGAGCTTAATAGAATCAGAGCCACCTACTAACACCAAGGGAATCATACATTTTAGTCAGCCGAAACAATTGGATTTAGTCCATACCTACTACCGCGTTTAATAAGACTTCAAATCTTCAATGAACATGGATCACCAGTTAAAGAACAAGAAGAAGATACAAAATATGCACATTCTAAAATTATTTAGTCATGTTGTGAACTTAGCTGGTGCCTTTGAGGTACGAGTAAATTCACATTGATTGATTGGACGTTGGTAAAAATTTCTTGTAGGCTATGAACTTACTTCTCTATGATCTTCCTGTGCACTCTGACTACATTGGAACAGAAAAGGCAACAAGTCCGGCCAGTCCCCACCCGGAACAGCATATTTTGCAACAATACTTACGACATTCGCACTTGCTCTCCTCACAGGTGGACTGCAAGATCACCGGTTATTTGTCAATAATAGAAAACACAGACAATCGATAGCAAAATATACAAAAACAAAAATTGTTCATTAAAATTTCCAAAATAGAAGATAACGAATGCTAGGAAGAGACGAATTCCATGAATTGGAACAAACCCAATTCCCTTTACATCGAATCATTTGGAATTCAGAACTCGAGATGAAAAATCGAGAAGAGACCTGTGCTCCATAGTGATGCTCTCAATCAATGACTGCTTAACAAGCAGCTTGAGTTCAGGAGAAAGCTTAGCCCAATGACCGGTGATCTTCTTACGGAGCAAAACAGCAGCTAACTGGCGGACGTTGGGAGTCTTGGCAGTGCGGAGGTGCTGAATAAGAGCAGGTACCACCTGGGGATCCTTGGCCAAGCGCTTAATCTGCTCTTCCGCTTGCCGGCGGGCATCATTGTCGGGCATAAGGAATTGAATGAGTAAAAGCTCCAAAGACTGAGACATGGTGATTGTAGAAAGAGAAATTCCCGGTCACCGTGGAAGAAAATCTCCGGCGGTAGAGGCGGAGGGGGAGATGTGGGTTCTCCAATGGAGGCTCTTTTCCGAGGGTTTTTGGGTTTTGCTTCATATCTAAGATTTTATACGATACGAAAGTTTCGGCGTGAACTGTACTCTACTCAATCGCTCTAATGTTAGCTATTTCTCACGCGCCCTTAAATGGTAATTGCGATCTGTCGTTTATCATGCGACATAAAAAAAGAACGACGTTGTAGTTTCTTTTCTTTTTTTCACTCAATTTATACACCAATGGGCCACGTCTTCGCAAATATTCGCAAATATTTACATAGGGTTATCCATAATAACCGCAATTAGCTATTCTAAATACTATTTAAATTTTTTAATTAGTTATAATAAACACTAATTTAAAACTTTTTATTTCTAACATATTTATTATTTGTTATACTTTTTATTATTTATCATTTACTATTTACTATTTTTTATTATTGGTTATAGTGTTTACTATTTCATTCTCAAATTGAAATAGTTTACAACATAAACTGTCACGGCACATGTAACACCCGAACTCTAGAAAATTTATTTAATCGGATTGCTCTATTTATTTTATTTATTTTCTTTTGGTGGGATTAAACTAATGGGAAAGAAACAAAATGAAGAGGAAAAGATAATAATAATAATGATATTATTATTTATTATTTATTATTATTATTATATTATATTATTATATTGTTATTATTATTATTAAATAAAGCAAAAGAAAAAAAAGGGGGGAAATTAAAATTTTCCCCCCTTCCTCCTCACAGCCCCCCCTCCTCCATTAATTTTTTTTTCTTTCTTTTTCTTTCTTTTCTTTCTTTTCTTCTTCTTTTTCTTTCCTTCTTCTTCTCCTTCTTTCTACCCTAGCAACAGCCGGCCGCCCCTCTCCTTCCGTCCGACCGGCGAAGCCCAGCCGCACCACCTCTCCATTCGCAGCCGTCCGCGAAGTCGCCTGCTACCGTTCGGCCTCCGCGGAAGCCATCCGTGAGCAGCGCGTCTCCTTCCAGCCCCGTCGGGGTTCCGCGCCCGACTCCTTTCGTGAAGGCCAGCCGCCGTCCGCCCAGATCCCCTCTGTTCCGACCGTCCGACGAAACCCAACCGCCGCGTGACTCCCCATTTTCCCAACCGCGGATTTGAAACCGATCCATGCCCAAATCGATTTCACAAGGCCGTTGCCCAAATCTTGTGTGCCGCTGCCGCTACGTCGTTCAAATTTCGTTTGGGTAAGGATGAATTGTGGATTTTATATTGTTTTGTAATGCCGATCGGTTGTTAAATTGACATTCTTGAAGGTAGCGTTGAAGCGAGTACACCCTTGAAATTCCAATAAATTGGGATTTAATGCTGAAATTTTGAGTTTGGTTCGCCAATACCTTGGTAAGTTAGAATTTACCTTGAGGAAAACTAAGTGGGAGTTTTTATCGTGGAAATAATTGAGTCCCATGTCCTTTTTATTAGGTTCGTTCGTTGGATTTAGTTCGTTCGAGAATTTTGAATAACGCTAAGATAAGGGACTTTCTACTGGACTCAATAACAAGAATTAAGGTGTATTGACTATATGGACTAAAATGTTATATCTGGACTGAGTGGGGATGACTGTTATGATGCGTATGTTGGGTGTGAACTGAAAGTTTAATGTATATTGTGTTTGACTGAATGAAATTTATATATGCATGTATGGATTGACGTGGACTTGTTGTCTAGCGTATGTTGTGACTACTGGGCTATTTAAGTTGCTGACTGATGTAGTGATATGTTTTGACTGTCCTTGGGTGAAATTAGGATAATATGGTTGTTTGAGGTTAAATGGGGAGCTTATGTGATAAGGGCATTTGACTGTATTGAGGATGATTGTTAAGATGTTTAGAATGGACTGAGGGGATAAATTATCAGTTTCCTAGTGGGTAGTTACCTTGCGGGTGTCCTACGGGATTTTCACCCTTTGTGCATCCTTCGGGAGCACTAGACTGATACGTGCATCCTTCGGGAGCACTAGACTGATACGTGCATCCTTCGGGAGCACTAGACTGATA
>CM046888.1:9705076-9719646 GCA_025688845.1 Cucumis hystrix | reverse complement strand
GGAGCACTAGACTGATACGTGCATCCTTCGGGAGCACTAGACTGATATGTGTATCCTACGAGAGCACTAGACTGATATGTGTATCCTACGGGATCACAAGACTGTGACTGTGCAGGGTACCCCATAGGAAATTAATAATTTATTTTTCCCTAACGAAACCAGTAGTGGGTCTCTTACTGAGTATATTAATACTCACCCTTTTTATGTTTAACTTTTCAGGCAAAGGTAACACGAGGGGCAGACCGACGAGGGACAAGAAGGACTCGTGAATTGCCATAGGGGACTGTCTTTAAACTGCTTCCGCTGACAGTTTGAAAATATTTTGATTTAACTAAGTCTACAAATAGTTAAATTTTTTGTAAACAGCATTTGAAAATTTTGTATTTTGGAAATGTGGCCCGATTAAAGTTTCTTCGATTTCTTATGGTTTCAACTGAATTTTGCTATGTCTTTTGTCAACAAACGGTTTTGAGTAAACGTACGACTTAGACAAGGTCGAAAAGTCTGGGTCGTCACAGCCCATCCCAAAAGCCACTTTCTACAAATAGATGGAGGCATGTTACTAGATACTCGTCGCGTATCTCACCGTGAGATGACGCAATAAACGCCTAGTAAGCAGAACAACTCACTTCAACTCGTCTCATCCCGTAGCCTTCGCCTCGAACCTTAGAGACTTACCCATCACAATGGAAAAGTAGGTAACCTTTAGACTTACTCCATTGATTTAACACTTTTGTCCTAGCAAAGAAAATCATTTACTAAGCGGTTACGTACAATTAACAAGCAGCAGTATAAACATAACCTCTTCTTTTATTAACTTAACGACACACAGTTCGCACTTAATGGTTACATTCCTTTCCTCGCAAGACATATAAATAAAGCCTAAGTTCTGATCCCACACGCCTTCCTTCATCCACTTAAATGCTGCTCCTTATGGCAAGATAATTAGGTGTAAGGACCCCTTTCTTATCCTTCTCTTCAGTCGCCCAACAACAATTTTAGGGACAGTTCTTAGGGCGTCCTTTCCCTGGCTTAGTCCTTTCACATTCATTATCTTTGGCCTCACCAACCTTGAAGGGTAAAACGGTCTTTCTTCGATCTAAGCTGGAACCTCTGACGTTAAGGAGTGAAGTTCTTACCTGCTGATTCCTTAAATGTGAGATAGGATGATACGATCTGCACGTCGCACAAGTTTACATAACAACCTAATTTTCCCTCCTTTACTTGGCTTCTACGCTTTACATCCATTCCTTACTTGGCTTCAATGCCTGACAACCTAGGGAGGAAAAACTTAAAACGTAAGTCAAAGACTTAGTGAGTGATGGGTTTAGAAAATACCTTTTTGAGGAATACAATAGGTTAATAATAACAAACTTAAACCCATGAACACAAGTATTTCACAGCATCAACACAAGTTCTCAACGCAAAAGTACAACACAGCGAGCGCAACAGTGCTACACACTTCAATTTATCAAATATTCACCATTCACCATTGGGACCTGGGATTCTCCCATCCACATCTAATCGCCTAGACTTAGGATTCACTTCACTAGTGTCACACATTAAACTTGGGATTTCCACTAGCGTCTACTATAGACTTGAGATTTCTACTAGCGTCTCGTAACAATCTCAATATCAGACTTAGGATTTCTTTTCACCAGCATCTCACATTCCATTCCTTGTCTAGATCTAGGATTCACACTCACCAGCATCTAGCATCAACAACACAACACATTCTCGCTCAGACCCGGGATTCACTTCCACCAGCATTTATCCTCCTAGACATAGGATTGACTTCCACCAACATCTCGCATTAAACCTAGGATTTCCACCAACGTCTTGCAAGAGATCAAACACCATTACTTGTTACACAACAACACCAATATCAAAGGGAGATATTAGCTCAACAAATCACATTTAACACATAAAACCAATAAGATACAACAAGCATCAACGAAAGGATTACAAAAGAAAGCTTTTCATACAAACATTCATAAAATACTTTCTTCGCTTTAAAGATCATAAATTACAACACTTCAGTGATAAACAACATGCATTCATTTAGAAAAATCATTTATTCACAAACAAACAATTCTTTATAAGGATCACTCACAACAACACTTAGCCTCAACTCTTTCTTCCTTTGGCTTTCGGCTTCCTTTTCTTGCCTAATGGGTTCCCTCAACTGACTTATTAACACTCCAAAATCTCCTTTCTACAACTCAATAAAATGTCTTAGCATTTGATTTCTTCCGATCTTTGGTCCTACTTATAGCGACCTTTCACATCCAAGGGTCACTTCCTCTCTTTACACGTGTCACCTTTCTATTTTGCTACTCTATGTAGCCAACTCTAACTCGACATGTAAGTTAAACGTCAGTTACGAATAAACACTTCTCTTGAGATGTCAACCTTATCTCCTTGAAAAGCTAAACTTCTTTAAAATTGCCTGACTTTCTTCTCAGGAAGCAACATACATTTACTCTCTTAAAAGGCTGTTTAGTCACCTGGGGACCATCTAGTCACCTCAACTGAACACCTGCCTCCTTGCCACACTCTTAGTTGTAGGTACTTTTCTCCGCATAGCTACCCCAATTCTTGAGTCGTTAAATGCAAGCTTCTTCATCGTCAGCAGCCTCAACACGTTACCTACTTCCACTCAATGGCTCTTAGACTCTAAAACTCCTCTCCACATTACCTTTTCTCCAACCACATCCTTATTTTCAGAATGCCTCTTTCTATACTTGGTCAAAATAGCTTATCTCAACGGAGTTCCTCTTCAACAGAACTTTCTTTTAAATCAGAGCCTCACACAAACACATATAATTATAAGTTAACTATATTATAATAACTCACCTTATACACCAAACACCCCCTAAGGATATGATATTCAAGTATTTGGGTTTTTAAATGTCTAAAATAATTCATGTATGTTTTTTAATATGCTAGATAATTAATACTTGAAAATTAAATGAATGTGTTTTATTAACTAATCTGTGTAAAGAAACCAAAACTAAATTAAAATGGAAAAGAACAATTAAGGTAGTCATAATTAAATGTAATTGTTTAATTCATTGAAATGTCAATAAATGAATATTTTTAAGGAGTTTTTTAAAAAATAGAACAAAATGAAAAAAAAAATATTTACATTTTATAGAACAATTTTGAAAATGAAAAAGGCAGAAGCTCACAACATGAAATAACAAAAATATCTCATGATTAATCCACACATGTGCGTGAAAAGCTAAACAATCGTATAATAAATGATCGTTTGAATCTATCACTTATCTATTTGGGATAGGCGATGATAGTGGTCTATCTCTGTCTATATGAGATAGATGACTAATTGTTTAGATATTGGTACACACATCTAAACGATCTTGTACCAAATCTAAACGATCTTGTACCAAATCTAAACGATCTTGTACACGATCTTGTACCAAATCTAAACGATCTTGTACACGATCTTGTACCAAATCTAAACGATCTTGTACACGATCTTGTACTAAATCTAATCGATCTTGGAGAAATTGGCAAAAGTAGAACATTTTGTGTTTTCGTTTTTAAAAGTAGCACATTTTTTTAAAACTCATAAAATTGTTTTTCTCGGTCCATCTTAGGCAAGATCGACTGCCAAGATTTCCCTAAAATATTAAAAAAAATTATTATCGAATTCTTTTGGATTTTCTTGATGCATCTCGGTAGACATTAGATTGAGATTCTACCATTTTTCAAATCTTCCGAAATCCTATTTAATTTTTTTAACTTTTCAAAAAATTATGGATCTCAGTTTTCCAAAAGTGTATGAAGAAAACCTAAAAACTTGATAATCTCCGTTCTAAAGAAGTTAGTAAAGATTTGGGAAGATTTGAAAAATTGTTAATCTCCATTTTCTATTCAAATATTCCCAAATCTTAACCAACTTTTTTTGTTTGTAAAATTTGAAAACATAAACTTTTGCGAATTTTTCAAAATTTAAAATAACTAATTTTTTTCTATAATCTTTCCCAATCTTATATCAAATCTTAACTAATTTTCTCTCTATCTATTTTTTTTATACAATTTCTCAAATCTAATTTATGTGTTCCATAATTATGTTGACAAGATTATCATAGAAGTCTTATTTACAACAACAGTTTTATATAAAATTTGGCAAGATTAATAGAAAATTTGATGAGTTAGGTAAAAGATTTGGTTGATCTTGGATAAATTTGCCGAGGAAGTCCAAAATGATCAATTTTTTAGTCTTTCTCAATACAATTTTTTTTTGGAATGAACCGAGATCCATAATTTTTTTGAAAAGATAAAAAAAATTAGTTAAGGATTGTTGGAAGATTAGAAAATATTTGAATAATTTTTTTAAAAAGATAAAAAAAAATTAAATAAGATTTGTGAAGATTTGAAAAATGGTAGAATCTTGGTCTAATGTCTATCGAAATGCACTAGGAAAACTAAAAACAATCAATAAGTTGAAATTTTTTAATATTTTAAAAAAATTTCGGTGTTCGATCTCGATCGAGATGAACCAAGAAAACATTTCTACGAATTTAAAAAAATATGTTACTTTTCAAAACGAAAAGCAAAAGTGTGCTACTTTGCCAATTTCCTCAAGTTTTGGTACAAGATCTTGTACCACCAAATCTAAATGATCTCGTAGTAAATCTAAACGATTTTAGTATAGAATCTTGTACCAAGATCATTTAGATATTGGTACACGATCGTTTAAGTATATAACTTATTTATCTGGGATAGATAGATCTATCTGTCTATCTATGATAGACGGATTGTTTAGGTTTTGGTACATAATCGTGTAGTGAAAAAGAAGATGAGAAAAAAAAAAGATGAGAGATGACGAAGAAGGAAGAAATTCTGGAAGATGAGATGAAGAAATAGCGAACAAGAAGAAATGTGAATATAAAGAGGAGAAGTAATGATATGAATAAGATGTGCATGCATTCAACGCAAAAATTCAAAACCAACTAAAGCAAATATGAAATTAATTATGAAAATACAATATGACTTCGTGAGTTTTTTTAAAAGAATATTTTTAAATTTTATTCTATATATGTAAATTAACCTATTTTTAAAGGGTATTTTAAAAAATAGCAAAATATTAAAACTATTTACAAAATATAGTAAAATTCATTAAACTTTCCTACAGTCAATTTAAGATTTTTGCTATATTTTGTAAATAGTTTCACTTTTTTTTTTTTGCTATCCATAATAATTTCTTTATTATTTTAATTGAATATTGTTTAAAATATTTTATTAATCATAAATATAATTAAATAAATATAAATTAATTGAAATACTAATAATTAGTACAAAATCTTATATTAAATAGTTAAGATAACATAAAACATCGATAACTAATCTATTAGTTGAAATTTATTAAGTCCCAATATTTATATTGATAATTAATTAAACTTAATAGTAATATGATTAATTGATATTAATTATTAATTAACCGGGGCACTAAAATACAAGAACAAAACTTTTTACAGCATTATGACGCTGGCCTACAGCAGTGTGGCCTCATCAAGCGGTTCTAAATCAACAACTTTCCTTTTTAGGTCACATCTTTTTATCGAGTTGATAGCCATTTTGGACATATGAACACTTGTTTTTTTTTCATTTTTTTGCCCTCTATTCACCCTAAAACATTAGATTTTAGGTTTACTTTCACATATTCTCTATAATCAAGCCAAAACACTTGAGAGTTTTTATCTTTTCCACCATTAATTATGAAAATGGTAAGATTTTTGTTCTTTCTAATTTTGAGAATTTTGGAGAAACCTATTATATTATTTAGAGTATTTTGATAATATGATTGAAATTTCTTGTCTATCGGTTTTACTCTTGATTTATTGATTATTATGAATTATATTTTCTTGTTATTGATTGACAATCAATGCTTGATTGTGCAATACTATTGTATAATAGGTGACATAATTGTATATGTTAATATGTAAGAAGCAACATGTTAAATACGCTTGTGATTAGTAGTCAACAAAAAAAAAAAAAAAACATTGTTCTATTCACCTAGGGAAACTATATTAAATTTCTTATTAGAAAATTATCCTAGTGCAATCACTAAGGCATAATGCAATTAGTTAAATTGATTAGGATGCTTCTCGTCTAATTAAGTTGACTAATTTGATATTTAAGACCATTCGTTAGTTTTTCTAATAAATTGGGCTAGGCATAGGTAAGAAGTTAAAACGTTTCATTTGATTGCATTTCTATCATTTACTTTCGTGTCTTCACTTATGTGCTTGTGTTAGGTTTGTGATTTTGGGTTGTCCAGATTCAAACCAAACACTTTATGATTTGATTTTCATCCCTAAGACTAATACGGTCCTTCATCACTCGCCAGGTATGTTTTATGATATAAGTTTATGATTATGCATGTATGACCTTATCTGAATTAAACTAGATAGGTATGAATGTTATGAATGAATTTGTTGTAAAAGAATTTTGGTGGTGAAATTGAGGAAAAATGCCGCCACATAAAAGCTGTCGACCCCTACTACATCTATCACTCATGCAGACCTTGCTGCCATAGAACAAAGGTATAAAGATTTGTTGTTCGAAGCGTTGGCATAGCGTCAGCCGGTCCAACAGACCCAGACTGCTTCTCTTTAGACACCAGCTAGAGGTATTCAGATCTTAACTGCAGGAGTTCAGGCCCCAGTTGTGCCCATAACCTACCTAATATGCTTTTAGCAGAAGCCAAGCACTTGAGGGATTTTAGGAAGTATAACCATTGGACTTTCAATGGATCCTTGGCAGACCCCACCAAGGCAGAGATGTGGTTGAGTTTGGTGGAGACTATCTTTCGTTACATGAAGTGCCTCAACGACCAGAAAGTTCAGTGTGTCGTATTCTTACTGATTAACAGAGGCAGAGCCTGGTGGGAGTCCACATAGAAGATGTTGGGTGGAGATATGAGTCAGATCACTTGGGAGCAGTTTAAGATTTTTTTTATGCCAAATTCTTCTCAGTCATAGTGAGAGATGCCAAGTGCCAGTTGTTCCTAAAGCTGAAGCAAGGCAATATGACTGTGGAGGAGTACAATTAGGAATTCGGCATGTTATCCCAATTTGCACCTGAGTTAGTGAGAACAGAGGCTGAGAGAGCCGACAAGTTTGTTAGAGGCCTTAAGTCGAAGATCCAAGGTTTCGTTTGAGTCCTTAGACCAGCTACCCAGGCCGATGCACAATGCATGACAGTGGATATGAGTTTGCATGAGAGGTTAGAGATGGCTAAGGCTGCAGAGAAGGGCCCAACTTTAGGGTAGAAAAAAAAGGTTGAGCAGCAGCCTACAGTAGCACCATAGAGGAATTTGAGATCAAGTGTTTATTCCAGTGGCACCAACAGTAGGTTGCTGAGGCAGGCAAAACTTTAAAAGAATTACCCATGTATCCTAATTGTGGAAGGCCTAATTCAGGTTGTTGCCTAGCAGGGAGTGGAGTATACTACAAATGTAGGCAACCTAGGCATATAGCTGATAATTGCCCTCAGAAATCGTTCGGGTCTGTCTCGAACCAGATTTTTACATCCTAGTAGGGGAGAGTTTTTGTCACTAATCGACAGGAGGCTGAGAAAGCTGACACCATGGTGATAGGTACGCTCCCAATCTTGTGGTACTTTGCATTAGTATTATTTGACACGGGGTCCTCCATTCTTTTATATCTTTATTTTTTGTTCAGCATATGAGTTTAGAGGTAGATCCCTTGAGTTATATATTATATGTTTCTACTCCATTTGGAGAAATTATGCTGTCAAAAGTAAAGATAAAAACATGTCAAATAGAAATAGCAGATCATGTTTTAGATGTAACTTTACTAGTATTAGACATGCGAGACTTTGATGTAATTTTAGGCATGGATTGGCTATCTGCTAACCATGTAAGCATAGATTGTTCTCGTAAGCAGGTCGTTTTTAACCCTATTGAGGCGGTTAGTTTCAAGTATAAAGGGGTAGAGATTATAGTTCTACCCAAAGTTATCTCAGCCATGAAGGCCAGTAAGCTGCTCAACTAGGACACCTGGAGTATCTTGGCTAGTGTTGTGGACACAGAGAACCCAAGGTATCTTAACATCTAAACCAGTGGTAAGGGAATACCTCGATGTTTTTCCAGAAGAGCTTCCAGGACTTTCGCCTCGTAGAGAGGTTGATTTTACTATCGAGCTGGACCCAGGCACTGAACCCCATATCGAGAGCTCCATACATAATGGCTTCAGCTGAGCTAAAGGAGCTGAAGGACTAGTTGCAGGAATTCTGGACAAGGGTTTTATTCGATAATGTGTTATCTTGGAGAGCACAAATATTATTTGTGAAGAAGAAAGATGGGTTGATGCATCTTTGCATTGACTATAGAGAGTTCAATAAGGTGACAGTCAAGAACAGATATTCGTTGCCCAGGATTGATGACTTGTTTGATCAGCTGTAGGGAGTCAGTGTGTTCTCTAAGATCGATTTACATTCAGAATATCATTAGTTGAGGATTAGAGACAGTGATATTTCTAAGAATGCCTTTCGTTCCAAATATGGACGTTACGAGTTTATTGTCATGTCTTTTGGCTCAACGAATGCTCCTACTGTATTTATGGATTTTATGAACAAGGTGTTTAAGGATTTCTTAGACACTTTTGTGATAGTTTTTATTGATGACATCTTGGTTTACTTCAGACAGAGGCTGAGCATGAGAAGCATTTGCATTAGGTGTTAGAGACTCTTCAAGCCAATAGGCTATATGTCAAGTTTTCTAAATGTGAGTTCTGGCTGAAGCAGGTGTCGTTCCTTAGTTAAGTAGTATTAATTGAGGGACTTTCTATGGACCCAGCAAAGATCGAAGCCGTTACCAGTTGGCCTCGACCTTCTATAGCCAGTGAAGTTTAGAGTTTTTTGGGTTTATCAGGGTATTATAGGAGGTTTGTGGAAGGTTTCTTTGGTATAGCTAGTCCTTTGATTCAGTGGACCAGAAATGAGACTCCTTTTGTTTGGAGCCCAGCATATGAGAGCAGTTTCCAGAATCTTAAGCAGAAACTTGTTACTGCACCAGTCCTTACAGTGCCAAATGAATCTGGAAGTTATGCGATATACATTGATGCCTCTAAGAAAGGATTGAGTTGTGTATTGATGTAGCAAGGTAAGGTGGTGGCTTATGCTTCTTGTCAATTGATGTCTCCTTTGGTTCAAGATATCGTTGTTGGTATGAAAATCATGTGAGACCAATCTTAAGAAAAGGGTATAAGTTAGGCAAGTGGGATTTGCCATTCTCTTATTGTAGAAAAGAGAAAAGGGTTGATGACATTGTACTAAGTTACGCCTTACTGGTAGACTAGTTTGTTGGAAAAAACATGGAAGAGTTATTCACGATAACTTTATCTAAGGTCATCCCAAGATGCGAAGCAAAATGAATTTTGGAAGCTTCAATAAGAAACTGTGTTTATGGCAAAATATGAAAAAAAAAAAAAAAAAACACCTAATTGTCCAAGTATGCTATTTTGGTTATACAAGATGAGGTGAACAAATGAAAAATTTAAAGGATAGTTTAAGAAAAGAGATTCATATGCTATTACTGTTAGCGCTAAATGGATGATGTTGTTAAATTTATAAATACTGCTATACAAGTTGTGAAGAACTTGTTTGAGAAGAAGACTAAGAAATTAATCTTAAGGGGTGCTCGAATAACTAATCTTTCGAGCTTATCATATGAAAGATCTAATGGCTGGTTTAACAACTCTGGAGTTTGATGAGTTTATCGAAATAGATTTCATGTCAATGTATCACACCATTATAGGTTTATATCCTAAAGGAGCAAGTGTTTAAGTAACAAGGTGATGTTGAAGTGAGTTCAAAGGCAATGGACAAATTTTTTTGCGTATGTTATTTTCGTGGTAAGAGCGAGGCAGTTTAAGAAAGGGTTGTATTGCCTACTTGACTTATGTAATAAATACCTAAGTCCAAATCTAAAAAATTGAGAGCATTTCTATGCTACAAAGGTATTCAAAATGTATTTCTAAATGAAATATAGGGATTACTATTTATAGAGAGATCAATTTCTTATGGATGTAGTATTGGTGTAGCACCAATCCCTCTGCACCATACAAAAGAACTCTTACGAAACTGGGGAGTTAAAGGCTCACTGTAGAAACTTGTGGGTAAGGGTTTTGTGTAGCCTAGTGTTTCTCCTTGGATATGCACTAGTCTTGAGTTGCTACAAAGAAGATGATATTATTCTAAGGGTAAGTATTGATTAGTGATAGCTGGACAAGGTACCAATCTATAAGTATTTGTTTCCATGTATTGATGATTTGTTTTTGTTTAGCTAAAGGATGCCTTAGTGTTCTTTAAATAGTTGAGAGTAGGATATCACCAATAAAAGAGTAAGAAGCCAAGTGTACCAAAGATGATGTTTAGAATGTCGTATGGGCATTATTAGTTTCTTGTAATGTTGTTGGTTTGACTATGCACCAACTACCTTTATAGACTTAATGTGAACTGAGTATTTCAGTGCATGTGAATTCTGGCATAGATAAGTAACAGTCCTTGGTCTTGTTGTTACAATTGAAGGTGTACTGGTGGATATATCCTCAGGAAGTTGAAGTAGTACGTAAGTGGAAGCAACCCATAACAATCACTCAAGTATGTGTTTTTCTTGGGTCAATTGAATATTACCAACATTTATAGAAAGATTTTCAAAGTTAGTTCTTTCATTAACTAGTTGACCAGGAAGAACTCAAAATTTCTATCGATGAAGATTGTGAACAAGTTTTCAGGAATTAAAGAGACAACTTGTTTTCATGCCTATTTTACACTTCTGATACCTGATGTTACATTTGAAACTTACTGTGATGCTTCTCATTCGGATTTAGGTTGTGCTCTAATGTACAAAGGTAAAGTGATAGTTTATGCTTCCAAATAGTCGAAGAAACATGAATGTAATTGTGCTTAGGTCTAGGGTTTATAGGTAAAATCTATCAAGTTACAAATAACCTTGATACTTAATAAATGTCAAGAATTTTGGTACTTGAAACTTAAAATAAACCAATTGTAGCACCCCAAAATTTAAGTTAACTTTAAATTTAATTTTCCTAGTTGAATTTAATTTATGATGGATTTAGTTGGGTGTTATAAATTTATTTTTTTAGAATTGTTTGTTTTATTGGAAATTTTGGTGAGATTTAAGGTTATTAGTTAATTATATATGTATATATATAAATAATTAAGTTATGGAAAGGTAAGAATAAAATATTATTGGTTTTTTAATGAAAGATATTTTTGAGAGAGAGAAAATAATTATATTGTGGAAAATATAATTATGAGAATATAATTAGTTTGAAAGATATTGTATTTTTTTTTTGGGAAAGATAAAAAGAGAGTTAAAAAGTGGATTTGATGGGTAATTAATAGAGGAAAGAGAAAAGTTTTAGTGTGTTATTTGGAAAAAGAGAAGAAAAAGGAAAAGATAATAATAATAATAATAATATTATTATTATATAATTAATCCTCTCGTAAAGCGTGCTTCAAAAACACTATTCATCTTCTTCCTTCCTCACAAAACCCTAGCCGCCTCCTTGCACCGTACTGAGCTTCGCCTGCTGTGTGCCGCCGCAAGGATCACCGCTCGCTATTCATTGACACCATTGACGACTCTTCGTTCACCTCATCCAAGCCTAAACACCATTAGTTGAAGCCGAGCGTCACTCCTTATAGCCGTTGAAGCTTCACCCGCGTTCGATCTCCTCTCACCTTCGAAGAGCCGGGCGTCTCTGATCGAACCACCTCCGATGAGCACGACACCACGCTCCATTTCATGTTAGCGGACGACGAAGCCTCCACAATTGCGTATTTTGTTCGCAAGCCACCATCCGAGCCGCCTACATCTTCCAAGCCACTCGTCAGATCTCCCTCTTCACCCGAGTCGAGTTCAAGTCGTTTCTTCTTAGTCGAGTTGAGAAGCCTCTTTCCTCTTGGTTAGCTAAGCCACCACCTACTTGAGCCACTCCCCTATTTTGGTAAGTAATTGTTTGGGTTTTTTGGGTTTCTATCAAATATCAAGTTCATTACTCTTAAAATAATTTAATTTTGGTTAAATTAAATTATTTTCTTAAGGATGGATCATTCTCTTGAAGGTTGGATTGACTAAGTCATTTTGGAGTAGACTTCTGTGAGTATGCTCAAGGGTTGAATTGGTTTCAACCTCATTTTGTGAAAGCTTGGATACTTAAATAAATTTGGATGATGAGTTGATAAAATTATTAATTTTAATTTTGTTTATGTTTAGGACTAAGTTAATTGGAAATTGGCTGCCAGGTAAGATGTAACTCCTGAGATTAGAGGGAACATGAATGAATCACTATCACATCTGAATGAGAGGGATCATGAGAACATGACTTTAATACCTATACCAACAAGGTGCACTTTCCTTTTCGGTGGCTCGATCATAGGAACTTTAAAAGTGTGCTTAGCTTGGAGCAATTCTATGTTGGGTGACCTCTTGAAAATTTTTCTAGGATGCATATGAGTGAGGACAAAGCATGTTGAAAGGACTCGTGATGGTTTGTAGGGAGAACTTTCACTCTAATAAGCTTTTAAGAATGGTAAGGATGATGCTGTCAGGTCGTAGGGGAGATGCAAGGGAATGTTGGAGATTCAAATTCCAAATCCTGGGCTTGGGGGGTTACAAAATGACTATATTTTTTTCGTTAATCTTCAGGTAAAAGATTATACTATTAGACCCTTACATTATGTTTTCTCTTATGATGCAATAACATAGTTATGATGCATGTGATGTGACTGTTAGGGATGTTAGATAATGATAGCTACATAAAAAAAACCGTTATGTATGACTGAGATATGTGATGACAATGATATCTTATGAATAAGATATGTTATGAATGAGATATACTATGGTTGAGATACATTATGATTGAGATATGATGTTTATGTTATGCTATATGTATAGGCTATGATGTTCTGTTAGCTTTATTTGTTAGAGTCATAGATCACCACCTATTAATGCCTGTGTGGCTAGCTTTTATGTGTGCTTCGACGAGATCACTTACAACCTGATTGGTGCTTTCTTTGGGTTCACCGAGAGCTCAGATGTGTACCTATGAGATGACTAGATAGCGTGCATTTGGGAGCACAATTTATACTCACTCTTTTTTATGTTTAATTTTGCATGCAAAGGTAGAGTTAAAGAGAATGACAAGAAGTTACCACGGTTCGTCATAGGGGACAATTTATGTTTTCTTTCGCATTTATGTTTTTAGTATTAAATTTTCAGAAATTTATTTCAGAATTCATGTTTACGTTTAGATATTTCTTTTTATTTTAAATAGGGCCTGAACTAATATTTTATTTATTATTATTTTTACATACTTTACTTATATTTTAGGAATAAATATTTGAAGTATTTCTTCTAAAATTTAGTATTTTTTTTATTTAAATAAAAAGTCTTTATTTGTTTTACTAGTAATGAACTCGACTTAGTATAAGGAGTTGGGTCATTACACCAACTGATCACATTTACTTTAAATTTATATGTATTAAGTAAATTATAACTTGATGCTTTTACTCAGTAAAAAAAATATTTATTATTAATCACAACCGCTTACTTGACATTTTTAAAAAGTCCAATATGTTAATACTTGACTAGAAAATAACGTCAAGTAATATAACTTTTGTAGTAATCCTTATAAAAAAATCACCCTCTAAGCTTGAGGTTAATGGTGAAAAAGTTTATTATTTGAGTTATATGTTCATTTTAATCTCCATATATACGATGTATCTGATGTAACTATTTGGTGATGAAAAAAATGTATCCAAATTTTTATATCACATTGTATATTATTTAAAATGGCTAACTAAGGAAAAATAGATGTAGAAAATAAAGCATCATCAAGCATAATTATTTCTTCCATTAAACTTGAAAATACATATCATAAAAGCATAGAGAGATAATTAGGAAAAATCAATTTTATTTAAACCATATTTGAGTAGTGAAGTGAAGTTGGGGATATGGTTTTTGGTTCAGTTGTTGCAAAGGTAATCATCAAGTGTTTTGCTTGTTTGAGCTGCAATTGTGAGATAGTGATGTGGTGCAGCCACTGTGACGACCCAGACTTTTCGGACTGACCGTCTAAGTCGTCAATTTGACACAAAACCATTTGTTTACGAAAGACATAGAACTTTAAATGAAACCATACGAATTCAAAGAAAATTTAAGCGGGCCCTATTTCAAAACATGAAATTTTAAAGTACTGTTTACAAAACTTTAACTACTTGTAAATTCAGTTCAACAAAACATTTATAAAACCGTCAGCGGAAGCAGTTTAAAGGACAGTCTTCTATGGCCATTCACGAGTCCTTCTTGTCCCTCGTCGGTCTGTCCCTCGTGTTACCTTTGCCTGAAAAGTTAAACATAAAAAGGGGTGAGTATTAATATACTCAGTAAAGGACCCACTACTGGTCCCGTTCGGGAAAAAATAAATTATTAGTATCCTATGGTGTACCCTGCACAGTCACAGTCTAGTGCTCCCGAAGGATGCACATAT
>CM046888.1:9690239-9705066 GCA_025688845.1 Cucumis hystrix | reverse complement strand
CAGGGTAACTATCCACTAGGAAAACTAATAATTTATCCCCTCAGTCCATTCTATACTTCTTAACAGTCAATTTACAACTCAATCAAACGTCCTCATCACGTGAACTTTCCCCTTGACCTCAAACAACCATTTTTATTCCAATTTAACCCGATGACTGTCACAAACACGTTAACACCTCAGTCGACAGCAAAACCAACCATGACATCCACTTCAATCTAAAATAGCACGACCATGATTTCTCTTCCGTTCACAATACATCCTCATAGTCGTCTACCAGGCATTCAATTTACACAACAATCTACTCATTCAAGTCACACATTCTATAATCACATCTACGATATCCAGACATTTCCACACCCTTACATTTGCACATATATATATATATTCAACCAGTCATAACATACTATCAACCACAATTCCACATTCAAACATACACCTCATAATCGTTATTTCTCCGCAGTATAACAGCACGAAACATACAGCCAACACATTCAAATAACATTTATTGAGTCCAGTAGAAAGTCCCTTACCTTGGCGTTACTCTAGTCCCTTGACTGAATCCTACGTTTGCCAACAACTCAATGTCACGAAACGAGTCCCAAATTAACAATTGTTCGTTGTGAACCCAACGACTTCAAGCGTTACCCTCAACCTAAGATTGAACATCCAAGCAGTCAATTTAACAACATCCACAAATCGAATTTTTTAATGGAAATCCCCAAATTCATCAATTTCATCCTTACCAATGAAGTTTCCAACATGGACGTTGGATCCGCGGCTAGATGGAGAAGGACGCGCGGGGAGTCACGGCGGCGGCGAGTGGAGACGCCGGGAGGTAGATCTGAGCAGGGGGAGGGGGTTCGGCGTTTCGGCTGGGCTCGGTTGGACGGAAACGGAAAGAAAAGGGGCGCGTGGTGGTGGTCTCACGGACGGAACCCGGCGGCCACGGGTTTGGCTGCGGCTGCGGACGCACGACGACGAGGCTGCAGCTGGGACGGTCGGTTGCGTGCAGATCTGGGCGATTGGACTTCGCCGGTCGGACGAGAGGAAAGGGGACGCGGCTGGACGGACGGAAAGAAGAAAAAGAAAGCAGATCTGCACTGTTTTCGGCTGGTTTCCGACGCAGACGGACGGCGGCGTCGGCACAGACGGAGGAGTGGAGCTTCCCGACGGCTAGGCGGCGGTGGTGGTCGGCGGTTAGGGATGGGAGATGGAGAAGAAGAAGAAGAAAATGGAAAGAAAAAATAGAGGGGGGGGGGGGGCTGGACGCAGGGGGAAGAAGAAAGGGAAAGGAAAAAGAGAAAAGAAAGAAAAAAGAAAAGAAAAAAAAATAATTATTTAATAATAATATTTCATGAATTAATAATATTATTAACCTTTTTTTTTTTTTTTTTTTTTTTTTTTTTTTTTTTTTTTTCCAAGGGCGTTACAGCCACATCTTCATTTGCCTTCACAAATTCTATAGACCAATTAACTGAGCTCCCATTGCTACCTTTCTCATTATTTACTTGCATTTTCATTCTGAACACTTCAAAATCTCTTAATAGATCTCCTTCAAAGGCCTCAAAAGCTATTGATTTGTTAGCATCGTCAAAGGCTAACCTCTCCTTAATCTCTGCTGGGCCACCTATGTATTTTGTTCCACAAAGGAGTAAGAAATGAAATCCGTAAAGCTACCTTGAATTGACAGTAATTAAGTTATTGCGAAAATATATAGCAAACAATAATTTAAATCTCATTTACAATTTTTTTATTATTCCAATTTTAGGTATGTATCAACCGTTGGGTATATATACTTGAGTTTGACAGTTACAAAATAGAGCATTTAGATTCAAAGTATTAGCATATATAGCAACATTTTTCAAAATTTGTAAATATAAAAAAATCGGTCAAAGTCTATCGATGATAGAAGTCTTTTATCGATAGATCATATTGTAAATATTTGTCTATCACACCAATAAACTATCGACGATGAAGATTTATCGCTGATAGACTTTACTATATTAGCATTTTAAAAAAACAAAACAAATGTTATATATATTAATATAATTTGGTTAGACACTTATATAATTTTGTTTTATTTTGTAAATATTTTTTTTTCACTCTCATCTGTTTGAGAATATCCCCTAATTTAAATTCTAAATTGGAACACTTAAATAACTTTTATGTTGTTATCTAAACTTCTATCAAACATACTGTTAGAAAAATATACATCTATGAGATAAATTATTATCTATCTTTTATTGACCGTGATAGATTAAAATATGTGTTTATATCTGTCATGACAAACATAGATTATAGTCCATTTTCAGATACTACCATGATGAACAAAATATCAAATATGGTTGATATTTTATTTTTCATGCCACTATTTATGTTTATAAAAAATGGAATTTGATACTTTATTATAGAAAAATTGCATCAAATGACAAAAACATTTAGAAAAAAAAGTAGTTCATAATACCTCTTTTTTGCATATTGCGAATATGGTGAATATGACAAGTAATTAGTGATATCAGACGGTTATCAGACGACTATCGAAGGGCTATTAGAAGGTTACTGACTTTTAAATTACTACTTTTGCAATTTATAAAATGTAGTAACAAAGGTCCTATTATCGTAAATTTTTTTACTATTTTTGCAAACACCTCTTTATCATATTTGAAAATATTTTGGTTTATTTACACTTGAGGGAGAAATAAAGTTTTATTTTAAATATATTTAAGAAATTCTCTGCATAAAATAGGAAAATGTAATCTAAAAATTAAGACACTAATTCAATTAAGGAACCTAAAAGCTCGAATTTATGAAGCTATTGGTATATATTATTTTATGGGTTTAGGGTTTAAGGTTTAAAAGTGGATAGCCTCTTGATAGCCCTTTTTGATAGGTGTTTGATAGTCGTTTGATATATAATTACTTGTCATATTTGTCATATTTGCAATATGAAAAAGATATGTGCTATGAGTTGTTTTTTTCTAATTTTTTTTTTTGTCATCTGTTGTAATTTTTCTTTCTATTATTATGTTTAACATCAACTAATTATGACTTCTAGACCCAAAATGTTTGTTGGGTTATTTATGCAAATGTGTATAACAATGATTTTTAAGTAGGATAATTATTCTTAGATATAGATAAGAATATCAGTATGTATGTATGTATTTTTATTTTTATTTTTTTACTTAAACACGTAGTCAAGGTATTTGATTGAACAATGTATAATGAATTCAATAGTCGAATAAATTAGCTTAGATTTCCAAATATCTTCATGTAATTTGCGCAATCTCTAATGTATGTATCATTATCCTAAAATGGATTTATTTAGGCCTATAGATATAAAAAAAAAGTTCACTCACTCACTATAGAATTTATACATAGTCGTTAGGCCAAAAAATACCTCGGCGTAACATATAAAAAATATAGTAATAACTATGAGATTTGTCGTTTGAATCATCTACTTCAAAATGTTTGTACTAAACAAAATATTCGTGTATCTTTCTAGTGTGTGGCACATTTGTAAATATTTCTTTGGGCTTTTCTAGACTTTCAATGGTGGTTTAGAAGTAGCCATCATATATGACATTTTGTGTCGAAGTACGAAATTTTCCTGAAGCGTGATGCGTTTTTCCAAACCATTGTCATATATAGTTTATCCATCATACCAATAAAATACCAACTAAAATTTATAGCCAAAATTTTCATGATATTAAAGACATTTTTATATTTGCATGAACATTTTTTAAACTTCATTCTCACACATATTTTATAGAACTCGAACAAAAAAAAAGGTAATATATCATAAACTATGATCATACCTACATATGAATAATTACTAGTCTAGAATATGTATAAAGGGCTTAAAATTGTTGTTAAAACATAAAAATATAATATTTGAAAGTTTACGGATCAAAATAAAATAGTAAAAGCATATAGTAAATAAATATCCTCACCTATGTTATATTTAGATGGATGACGCTGCCATGAGCGAAACAATTGCCTTCTAGAATTTTGTAGCTTGTAAAAATGTGAGGAAACATTTGAATGAGAGAGTCCATTTTGTTGGTGAAAAAGTCGTAGAATTTGTGGCCAGAAGACTTGAGCTGAAGTTGCTCTGAGATCTTAGCAATCTGAGCCATTTTGAAGTATAGCTTCAAATCTTGCTCATTCTTCATGTCCATAGTAGGTGGCCTTTATAGCTAAAATAAAGCAAGAAGTGGGTTTTTCATTGATGTGACTCTTTATTCTTTCTTTTTTCAAATGTAAATGTTTCCAAGTGGGAAATTCTTTCAATATATGTGTTGTGAGAATTGTGGAAAAAGCACTTTTTAATGTGTTCTCTTCGAAGTTGGAATCTCATTAGTGAACTTAATTATTAGGAGATTGTTTGAATTGCAAGAGGAAAAAAAATGGAAGAACTTTTTTTACAACAAAGGTGGAGTAGGGATTAATTAAACCTTTCAACCCAAAGAACAAAGGTCATGTTAATTATTGACAAGGAAGTTTGAACAATATTGGAGTTCAATAATAATATATGTAAAGTTGATGGGAGATTTGAATCTGTGACCACTTGTAGATTTATTCGAGAGTATAATTATAATCTTAACAAATTAGTTGAATCGTGTTATTGTTTATCTTTCAAATTTAAATTCCTCAACCGTTACTATTAAAGTAAGTTTAGAATATTGGTAATAATGTAATGCGTCAAAAATGGAAGTTTTCTTTTGTTAATGATTCCATTTATATTTTGGTTAGCTTTGATAACTGTCTTTATCTTCACAGTATATTAATTGTGCAGTTTATGCACAAATATATGAGGAGAAATATTTAGATTTTAAATGTCAAGAGAAAACCAATTATTTTAGATTTGTTTTTTTAATGTTCTTAAAACTTGACCACAAAAAATGTGTCAAGTTAGTGCCTCTAATTTTACCCATTTATGATATTTAATGTGCTTGTAACTAGAGGTTTATATTTGTAGGGTAACACAAACATTATAGAACGTTATGAGTCGTTTGGGTTTAATTTGGAGCAATTAGAAATTAAAAAGGACACTGAGGCTTCAAACAGAAGAGAAAACAACACATTTGACCCAAGTAAGAGCGTCGCGGAGCTCCATGATGTCGTGACTCGATGCTCTGTACATAATGCTAAAAAATGATGCAGCGTTGAGGCACTGTCACACAGTTAAATAAATTTGCAGCATCATTTTAAAGTTATATCTCTTTGATCCGAGTGGCCATTATATTTTGAGAAAAACAACCACCTAGGTTTCTTCGTTTTTTCATCCTCTATCCATCCACAACATTAGATTTTAATTAGGTTTTCTTTCTTCTTTTATTTGTATTCAAAGAAAAAATGATGTGAGTCTCTTTCTTTTCTACCATCATGAGAAGGTAAGATCTTTGTTTATTTCTACTTTAGAAAATTTTGTAGAAACTTATTGTATTTTTTTGAAGTATTTTGATAGTATGATTGAGATTTCTTGTTTATGGGTTTTACTCTAGATATATTGATTATTATGAATTACATTTTCTTTGTTATTAATTGACCATGAATGCTTGATTATACCATTCCATTGCTTTAGATTAATGTCTAATATGGTGACATATAATTGTATGTTAATCTCTAAGAAGAAATAGACTAGATTTGACATGTGATTTGCAGTCGACAACAAAGAGTATTGTTCTATATTGGCCTAGAAAAAACCATATTAAATTTATAATTAAGCTTTTTTTATTAAATTTATCCTAATGTAGTATAATTTCTAAAGCGTAATGCAGTTAGTTAAATTGATTAGGATGTTTCTCATCTAAATATTAAATTGGCTAATTCCATTCTTGATCTAAGCTTGAACATATTTTGATCGATTACATTTTGATCTTTATTTTTCTTGCAGTTTTATGCTCATCATTTGATTTTCAAACAACATCAAACCATTTGATTTTCAAACAACATCAAACCCCCATATTTATCACTTTAACTAAATAATTAACTTTGAGAAACTAATATTCGTGCTTCTCCGTGGATCGACCCGATCTTTCCATTATATTTACTTAGTACAGTATTAGATAGTATTGATCAATTTAATATAAATTTTATTCGATTGATCATTTAATTTACAAACGACAGTAAAAGGTACGTAGATTTCGAAAACATTTGTAGATAGTTGAAAGTAAAATAATAAAAAATGTTATTATAAGCAAAAGTAGGTATTAGGGTTGATTTTAATATAATAAAATGAACAAAAATAATTATAAAATATAGCAAAATTTCATATTTTGTTGTTAACAAACATTGAAAGATTTTTATCTGTCTATTCGTAGTATTGATAGACATTGGTAGAAATCTACAGATTTTAAAATTTTGCTACATATATATGTAAACATTTTCAACAATTTTATCATTTGATATAAATTTTCTATATTATGTTATTATTAGAGAAATTGCATTAGATGACAAAAAAATTTAGAAAAAAACAGCTCATAATACCTTTCATATTGCAAATTTGGTAAATATGACAGTAATCAATGGTAATTTAACGATAATCTGCTTTTAAATTTGATTTTTTTTAAAATTTGAAAATATAGGTGACATGTGTTCTATTATCATAATTTTTTTTGTTATTTTTTCAAACTCCATATTATTATTATTAGATATCGTGTATAGTAACAATGGAAATAATGCGTCAGTACAACTTTATGAATATAAGTGATTTTTACTTTTGAAAGTGCTTTTTTTCGTGGATTGTTTTTTTAAGTTTCTAATGTGCTTTTTTTTCTTGGCTTTAGGACTGTATTAGGGGCAGACTTGTTAGTTTCTTGGACATAATTTGGTTTTTGTTCTTTGACCATTAGTAGGAAAATGAGAATCTTAGTGTAGTTCCTCTCCTTTTATGCAATACAGTTATGTGCGAGTTTTTGAGATTTTTAAAACGAGGTTTTAAATTGTATTTTTGATATGGGAGAATATAATGGAGCTAAGATCTTGCTTTTTTTTTTTTCTTTTGTTTTTATGATGTTGGAGGAATATTTCGTGTGCATCATTTTCTTGTTGAAGTGACATAAGTGGACGACTTTTGAGTACTAATTTCCATTGCATAAACTTGAATGTTGTTTATAGGCTTTCAAGGTTGAATTCTTGGGAGTTGAATTGTTATTTGATAGGTTGATTGTCTCACTTTTGTTATTTTATTTTCTTGTTATAATTGTCATAGAAAGAAAAACAAACAAATTTTTTTACATGACCGATTATAACCGAACAAATTGGTGGAGTGCACAAATAAGCTGTGTTTGTTAAGTTAGAATTTATGTCATAAAACTCTTAGTTTGTAGTTTAAAGTTATATTTTATTTAATAAAGTGGTTATTGAGAACTTATTAGTGAAATTTGAATACTATAATCTTGAATCCAATAAACTAAGGTTTCAAGGTTATCTAGTGTAGACTTGAACTATATGTAGAAACATAAACGTGGATCAAGTTCAAGTATATAGCTTAAACGGGTCTACAGTATATGAATAAGGCTGGTCGCCTTATTCTGAGGATACTCTATAGATGTGGCTCGCTTTGTAGTTAGTACAAATAATGCAATCTTGAATCGTTCGAGTGGAGACATGGGACTGTGGGTATCTTATGTAAAGAGTTGACATAAGATTGGAACAATGAAGTAGTCACTTTTACGTTATAACACCGTTAACGGTATAAAATTTACTATTTTAATTATTGATGACTAACCTAAGTAACCTTGTTCACACGAAATTATTCTTAGATCTGCTGTAACGACCCAACTTTCTTACTAAGTTGAAGTCATTACCATTTAAATAAATATAGGCTTTTTATTTTTTTATACATGAAAATAATCAAATTAATAGAAATGTTTTAAATATTCAGTTAAATTAAATAATAAAGTATATAAAGAGGGAATAAAATAACTAAATAAATAATTAAAATAATAGTTTGGGCTTCATAAAAATAAAATACTAAAAAATATAATCATGAGTTCTGAAATAAATTTCTGAAAATTAAATACTGAAAACATAAATAAAATGCGGAAGAAAACCGAACTATCGCCTATGACGAACCACGGTCACTTCTTGTCATTCGCCAACTTGCCTGTAAAATTAAACATATAAAAGAATGAGTATAAATTTATACTCATTAAGAGACTCACTATTAGTCCCGTTATGTGTCTGTTAACATCCTGTTAGAGTCCTATAATAAAGTATCTCATACTATTTTGCTCCCGAACGCATGCTATCCAGTGGTCCCGTAGGGACACATCTAGGCTCTCGATGAACTTGAAGGAATCACCCTAAAGGAGAGTCGGGTTATAAGTGATCCTGTCGAATCACACATCAAAACTAGCCATACAGGCATACATAGGTGGTGATCCCAAGGGACATCCATAGCCTATACATATATATCATAACTTCAATATCATAGCTCAATCAGACATAACTCAAACATAGCATATTTAATCATAGCATGCCTCACTCATACTGTATCTCAATCATAATATGATTATCGAAGTAACCATTTATAAGGTCATCTCAAATAGTCATATTATATCTCCCTTAGTACACTAAGGAGTGATACAGTAATACAGAAAATACATGTAGCTTCAAAATAGGGTCTAATAGGAAAATCTCTTATGTGGAGATTAGTTCAATTAATAAAATCTTGGCTGAAGGTCAACTCCTCCCAATTTATTCAGTCCTAAACATCCACAAAGAAATAAAATTATAAACTTTTGTCAACCATGTACTAACAATCTAATTTAGCATCCAAATTTAATCAAACTTACCCAAGAATAAGGTTGAAGCCAACCCAACCTTGAATGGAAAATTGCACAGTCCAAATCTTCCAACAAAATAGTCAACCTTCAAGTAAAATAACATTCCAACTTAAATTCCCAACCCAAATTACTTGACTTTAAACCATAACTTAATTATTTGGGATAAATAGCTATTGAATGGGAGTACCAAACCCATCAAAAACTTACCCAAAAGCAATTGGCTAACACTGATGGCTTGGCTAACCAAAGAATTCAAAATGGCTCAGTTAAGGGAGAAGGCTTGGACTCGGCTCGGGTACTGCTTAGTGGAGAAGCTTCGACTTGTACAAGAGGAGAGTGGCTCGGGCGGAGACGGACGACTCGAAGGGAAAATTCATGTGGCTCGGGCTTAAAGCTTGCAGACGTGAGCGAAAGTGGCGTGGATAAGGATGAGACGAAGTGAACGGCGTGCAGCGGACACTTTGGCTTCGGGTCACATATTGGGCAACACAGCTCATATCTGGTGGCGATTGACTACACGATCTGAGGATGAACGTGCAAAGACAGACGCCTCGGCTTCATCACCTACGTGCGAACGAAGGAGTCGGGATGAGAGACGTTGACGATCTCCTCAACTTCATCTGGCGTGTTGTGGATGGAGGGTAGAAGGCTTAGACGAACGAAGACGCTCTCATTGGAGTCCTACGCGCAGCGACGGTTGGAGAAGTGGGGCGACGACTGCTCTAGTGTTGAATGGTGAAGGAGAAGGTAGGTTGAAGATGAAGTTGCACACTTCACGAGGTGATCTTATTTAATAGAAATAATAACATAAATATCATTATTTCCCTTCCCTTTTCAAAGTTAAACAATAATAATAATATACTATTATCATTATCTTTTTTTTTTTTCAAATAAAACAATAACTCATTCTCTCTCCTTATTTAATAACACATTCCATCACCTTTAAACTTTCTCTTTTTTTCAAAAATATAATACATTTTTTTTAATAATTATATTATCCCATAAATTATTTTTATTTCTCCTTAACTTAATATATATACATATAAATAATTACTCATAATACTTTGAACTTTACCAACTTAATTCACAAATACTAATAAATCCAAAAATCAAAACTTTAACAATAGAATTTCAATTTCAAAAATTAATTATATAACCTTCCAAAATACTTAATTTCCACAATTTCAAACAATTTCTCAAATAACACCCAAAATTCAACATAATAAAAATTAAAAATTAACTTAATAGTTTTTGGATGTTACAATCTTCCATTCTTTGAGAAACTTTCGTCCTTGAAAGTTTTAATCCTCAAATAGCTCGAGATAATGAGCTCTCATGTCGTCCTCTCTCTCCCAAGTAGCTTATTTGACCTCGTGGTTTCACCACTAAACTTTAACCAATGCAATTTCCCTGTTACGAAGCAACTTAACTTCTTTTGCCAAAATCTCAACTGGCTGCTCCTCATAGCTCAAGTTCTCATTAATTAGCAATGGTTCGTAATCGACTATATGGGTAGTGTCTACCACATACTTTCTCAGCATAGAGACATGGAACACATCATGGATTGTAGATAATGATGGAGGTAAAGCCAAACAATAAGCTATGGGGCCAATCCTCTCAAGAATCTCAAATGGCCCTACAAAACGTGAACTCAACTTCCCTTTCTTCTGGAATCTCATAACACCCTTCATAGGTTCTACCTTCAGAAAAACCATGTCCCATACTTCAAACTCAAGATCCCTACGTCGTTCATCAACATAACTCTTCCGTCTGCTATGTGCTGTCAACATGCGAGCTCTAATCTTCTGTATGACTTCGTTGGTGGTCTGAACTAGCTCAGGGCCCAACATCCTCTGTTCACCAACCTCATCCCAACAAACCGGGGATCTAAAACTCTTACTTTTTATTATCAACAATACGTATTATGTATTATCTGATAATTTTTTTAAATAATTTAAAATATAAATAATACGAAAATGCTAAATTTATGTTTGCCATTATTTTAGGGATATGATGTAATATTTGAACTCAAAATATTATGAAATATAATGAATCAGGAACAGTTGAAATTTTCTTAGTCATTTTTAGTAGAAATCGTTATTAAGTCTTATGAATTAAATGAATAAATGTTAATTAATTTGATTTAAATACTATAAATTCGAAAATTTGTTTTGAATTATACGCATATATTTAGGGGATATTGGAAAAATCTGATCAAGCCCGAAAATATCATAAATTAGTTAAGATTTTTCAAAATTGATTGTAGTCTGCAAATATACTGTTGATGGTGTGACATTCTGCCTCATTCTTTGCAAATACATTGTGTCTGTAAAAAATGTATTGTCCTGCATAAAGGGGTATAAACAGGTAAAAAAAAAGTCAAACAAAATATGGAACCGTCAGTTTTTCCAAAAATCTTAATATTTTTTAGATTCGAGATTTTTCAGTTTGTTTCATTTGTCATTCTCACGGTTATCTCTACTTTTTATAATATACTTTCCAAATATATAATGTGGCATATTCACGATAATTTTTTTAATTATATAATATTAAAGGGAATGAAAAAAGAGAGAATGTACCAAGATACATGGAAATGCTAGTACATGGAGAAAAACCACAATAGAGATTTTGTCTTACTATATTCTTATGACACTAAAAAATACAAAGGGAAAGAATAAATAGGAAACATGGGCCTTAAGAGAAAATAAAAGAAAACTAGGATTTAATAATTTACACAAATACCCTTGAGGCTTTCTACAAACAACAAGTCCCTAAATTTTAACACTCTCCTTAAGTTGGAACATAAATGTCAATATGGCCCAACTTGCTAATGCAAGAATCAAAACTCCGTTTGAGAAGACCCTTGGTGAAAATGTCAACAATTTGCTGACTTGAAGGAATATAAGAAATACATATGCTGTCATTGTTCAGTCTTTCTTTAATAAAGTGTCTATCAATTTTCACATGTTTAGTTCTATCATGTTGGACTGGGTTATTGGCGATGCTAATAGCAGTTTTTATGATCATGTAATAATTTCATAAGGCACCCCATAGTCCCGATGAAGATTAGACAAACATTTTGTAGCCAAATCTCCACACATATCCCAAAACTCATAGCCTTCTATTCAACTTCAGCACTGCTTCTGGCAAGAACCCAACGCTTTTAACTTCTCAAAGTTACAAAATTACCCCACATAAATGTATAGTACCTGAAATTGGATTTTTTGTTAACAACAAATCCCATCTATTCAAAGTCAGTATAATTCTCAATGCACCTTCTGTTAGTCTTTCAAAACATCAAACCTTTACCAAGAGCCATTTTAAATTTCTTAGAATTCGGTTTACTGCCTCCATATGTTCCTCACAAGGAGCCTGCATAAACTGACTAACAGTACTCACTACATAGAAGATATTTGGTCTAGTGTGAGATGAGTAAATCAACTTTTCCACCAAGCGTTGATATTTTTCTCTGTGAACTGGAACTTTATCAATAGAATTTCCTAGTTTAGCATTAAACTCAATGGGAGTATTAGCGTATTTGGATCCTATCAAGAAGTCAATAATGTACTATACCTCTTTTTTTTTTTTTTTCTTTTTTTTTTATCTTGCTACCTCCATCCCAAGAAAGCCCTTTAGACTTTCCAAATCTTTAACCTCAGATTCATCCCCATCCTCTTTTTTAGTTGGACAATCTTAATAGTGTCATCTCTAGATAACACAATATCATTAACAAAGACGATCAACACAACAATTTTCCTAGACTTAGATACTTTCGGATACAAAGTGTGATCAAATGTCTTAATCTATACCCTTGAGACTTAATAAAGGTGGAAAACCTATCAAACCATGCTCTCGACGACTATTTCAACCTATACAAGGATTTATAAAGCTTACACACCTGATGGTCAAACTAGGCTTCAAAGCTTGGAGGAGGACTCATATAGACTTCTTCTTCCAAGTCTCCATTTAAGAATGCGTTATTAACATCTAGCTGATACAAAGGTCAATCTCGATTTACTATAGCAGATAAAAGAACCCAAACGATATTTAACTTTGTAACAGAAAAAATGTCTCAGAGTAGTCGACCCCATAAGTTTGAGTGAATCTTATTTCAACTAACCTGGTGTCACGCCCCATCACACAGTCAACCCATGCATCCATGTTGAGGTGTGACCACCTAGACACTCAACGCATTTCTCTCTGCGAGACAACATGCAAAACACCTAGTAAGCGGAATAAGACAACAATAATAATTCTAAACGCCAATGAGAACTTATTTTGGAATAACAAATACTTCATTGGAATTCAACCAAAATTACATTTTAGATAAGTACAAGAGAGTTTTTACAAAATAAACATATACATATCTCAAAGATAACATTTTACTCTTCTCACCTAACTCTACATGCTATGTGAGTTGACTAATGAATACTAACAAGATGATGCAACACAATTATGGAACGACAGACGATCAAGATGGCAAGTTAAACACTGAATGTCCTTCACTGCCTGATGAGAGAAAATAAAACATTTGAAGATTGAACAAAAGAGTCTAGTGAGTAATGTTTTTTGCCAATACATTTAGTACAAAAAATTATTGCCATAACTCATTACAAAGATTCTTCTCACAACACCACGAGATACAAAAAAGTGTATGTTTCATATAGAAATGTGAGTTCAAATTAGAAGATCACTATGTTAGGCGATTTACATATTCAAATCTCATTAACAAATATTCATAGGAATTATTCCTTGCAAAATCATTTTATCATAAAATCATATCGCATAGGAAAGCTTTTCCACATAACGTGTTGCAAAGTTATTTCAATGTAAATCATATTGCATAAGAAATTCCATCTTTGGTATCCTTCTCAGCTCAAGCGTCAACAAAATTTTATTGCCAAGTTGCGGCTGTGCGGAGTAATCTCAATGCGCATACAACAATTTTCATCAATTTCATTACACATAATGCGTCTTCCAATACTAGAACACACAACAAGCAAATGACATCTTATACCAGAACACAAAGCAAGTATAAGGCATCTTATACCAGAACAACAAGAAGCATGAGGCATCCTATCTTAGAACACACAGCAAAAATAGAACATTCCACACTAGAACACGAAACAAGTATGAGGTATCTCATTGCATAGGGTACTAAAATCATTTCACAACAACAATTCGAATTCATTTCAAATTCGATTCATTTGCAAGCCAAATCCATTTTAAGAATTTTAGAAATATAATAGAAATCATTGAATTCAAGAATTCAAAAGAGAGATATTCAAGGATTCAAACATAATAGAAATCTATTTTGTTCACAAAATTTTTGAAGAGAACCACTCACAATCCATAACCTCTTCATTGAGCTCTTAGCTAAACAATCCTTGCCAAATTCGAACTCGTGTGCCTCCTGAATTCCTTTTAGATTTCCTTCAACTTTTCTCAAGGTAAACACAAGGTAAAAGTAGCTCTAAAACTTTCCAGGCTCCCTTATTTATAAGGTTTTTTGGTGAGGTTTTCCAAGCCAAAATGATTACCTCTACTCAGTGGTGAGGATCATTCAATATCAAAATGCCACATGGCCATTGCCACTACCTTATCCTGATCAAAGTGTCCAGTTAGGTCAAATCAGCTTGCCGTCCTTTTGACTTCAACTACTTAAGGGTAAAGCTCACATTGCCTCCTACCTCAACCATAGCTCTTTCTTATCGTGTAGCTATAACACCTTACATAGTCTGCTACGTAAAAATTCTAGTCACCAACTCTCTTCACGTTCAACCTCAACGCTGCCAGTTCCCCTTCATTGTTTTCTTCTGCATATTTATAACTCCCTCTTATTCAAAAAGTTGGAGAGAAACATGAAATTTTATTAATTTAAAAAATATAAAATTAATTAATTAATAAATTAAATCATATTTAATTAATATTTCATTTAAATCATATTTAATGAATATCTCTCACATATCTTATAGTTTTAATTTAATTAATAAAATAAAATAAAATAAAATAAAATAAAATAAAATAAAATAAAA
>CM046888.1:9528671-9690229 GCA_025688845.1 Cucumis hystrix | reverse complement strand
ATAAAATAAAATAAAATAAAATAAAATAAAATAAAATAAAATAAAATTAAACCAAACTATTAATTAATTCTCCAATTAATTAATTGCTAAATTAAATATTTAATTCAAATTTGAATCATATTCAAATATAATTTGTCTCATAACCTATAGTTTTAATGTGTATCGTATACACATTAAATTTTAACCTATAGTTTTAATATGAATCGTGTTGGGATTCATGTCCTAAAACTCATAGATTGTAAATATAATCTAGTGGCTGTTATTAATAAAGTGTTATTATCATAATTTCAATTAGTGTTATTGATTAATATATTATTAGTTCTGTCTTATTAACCTAAATCCAATAAACTAACATCCTAAGCTATTTGATGAGTCTTGAACAGTATGTAGAGACATACGTAGATCAATGTTCGAGATCAATAACTTAAAGGTGTTGGAATTTATGTCCTAAAACTCGTAATTTGTAATCATATTCTATAAAGTCATTATTGTGAAATTATTAGTGACTTTGAATATTATAATCTTAAATCCTATAAACTAAGTTCCGAGGCCATTTTTGAGTAAACTTGAACTTTATGTAAAGACATAGACATGGATCAAGTTCAAGTATATAACCTAAATAGTCTATAGTATATGAATAAAGGTTATGCGCCTTATTTAGAGAATTTATGAATGCGATCCATTTTTTAGGTAGTACAAATGAGGTGATTCTGAATCATTCATATAGAGACATGAAAGTGGGGGCACCCTGTGTAAAGTGTTTACATAAGACTGAACCATGAAATAGTCACTTTTACGTTATAATGTCGTTTACTGTTTAAAACTAACTATCTCAATTATTGATGACCTAGGTAACTTAATCTTAATCCTAAGCTAACTATGAACTCTTTTTTACACAAGATTATCCTTAGACATAGGTGAGGGCAACTCTATAGTGCTGGCCTAATAAGCGTCTCATTTCAGGGGTAAGACCGAGTGAATAGCTGGGGACATTGGGTGCAAGACGAAATTCGTTCCTACCTGCTTTAGGGTTAGTAGATAGATTGTTCCCTTAAATACTTAATAGAAATTGATGTTGGGTTAGTAAATAGGTTGTTCCTGTAATGTAATCTTGCCTTTAATGTCAGGTGAAAAAAAAGAAAAAGAAAAATAAGCTTTATTGTCGTTTTTCAAAAGGCAGATATTTAATATCGATTTTAAACTGACACTAAAGAGAAATCTTTAATTTCAGTTTAAAACCAATGTTAAACATCAAAGCTCATTTTATTTATTATTTATTTATTTTTATTTTGTAAAAGCATATTTTTACGCTCTCAAATTTTTTATTTTGTAAAAAACAAGCTAGTCCTCTCTCTCATACTTTACTCTTTTCTAGCGACAGGATTTTCAATTTCTTTCATTCTCTTCTCTCAATCTCATCTCAACCCTTGCTCTATTCTCCAGAACAACCATCGCGCAAGAATCCCTCAAGTCAGGCCCTCAAGCCAGTTCTGAATTCAAGTCTTGAATAAGGGGCCTCACCCTCTCTTTGGCCAGAGAGGGATTCAGTTTGTTGTGGGACTTAAAGAGCAAGATGTAGTCTCAAGAGTTAAACGATATTTTGACCTAGCCGATGTTACAAACAACCTGGGAAGGATTAACTTACTGATCATGGTTTTATCAAATTGACATAAATGAAGGGATAAAAGCCCTATGGCAGCGGAATAATTTAAAGAACCGTTACTCTAATTAATTTGGAAATCTTAAAATATTAGTACATTGGCAAAATTTTTAGAATCAAAATTCTAAATAAAAACTAAGCATGCTTTTAAATTAAATGATACAAAGAACTTACTTTCGATGACGTCTCTGAATCTACAAATCACCGAATTGGGGACACTACCTGTCGGAGACCTTCCTATCCTCTGGGATGAGATTGGTTTATGGGAGCCAATTGGGATGGAAAAATGTTTAGAGATATTTGAGAGAAAATCTTTTCTTTTTGTAGAGAGAAAATCTTTCTTTTTGCAGAGAGAAAAAACCTTGGCTTTTTTCTTGATGAATTTCGTTTAAGTTAAAGAAAACTGTTTTCTTCTAGATATTTATAACTTTATTTCCTTCTTGGAATAGGAAAAGGAGTAGGAGAGAAACATGAGATTCTATTATCAAATCTACTAATTAATTAACAATTAATCAATTAGTTAATAATTAATTAAATCATATTTAATTAATATTTCTTTCGAATCTTATTTGAATGAATATCTCTACAATATTTTATAGATTTAATTAAATCAAATTTAATTAAATAAATCTAAACTATTAATTAATTCTCTAATTAATTAATAGCTAAATTAAATATCTTATATTAAATTTGAATCACATTCAAAATATAAGTTTCTCTCATAATTAATAATTTTAATATGAATCCAATTTACATTAAATTAATATTTGAACTTATTCAAATGTTTTATCTCTCATAAATTAATTTTGAATTATATCCAAAATTAAATTTTTGTAATAAAGTTTCACAAACTTTATATTATAATGTATCATTATATTTTAAACTAATTCCCTAAGTAAATTTGAACATTTCAAATTACAACTAACATAAATAAATCTCTTTGCTCTTTACGAGCTAAGAAGGAGACCTAATAGACCTATAGATCAGAAGCTACAATGATATGAGATTAATTGGCTAAATTCACTAATCACATTAATCAATATTCGTTAACTGTGTGTACACTCCACTAAAGACTCACAACTGAACTCTTCTCACTGAAGATATATTTCTGTGTCCATGGATATAGACCAATAACAGTAAGTTAGTCTGTCACAAGTGTTTGTAACACCAGTTGGGTCAATTTACCGTTTTACCCCTGCGTTACCTCATTCCTTAAATACCAGTGCTCCTCCAATGAACAACTTGTTTATGGTCCTACCAATGAACAACCTGTTTATGGTCTTACCAATAAACAGTAACCCCTTTCGTGCCATAGAGAGGGTAGGGCCCTTTGTTCAAGACCTGAAGACACCATTTAAGGGAACACTCATCTACTTACCCTAAAGTAGGGAATGAGTGAATTCCATCTTGTGTAATTATGTTTCCAGCTCCCCACTCAGTCTTGTCCCCAAAATGATAAGCTTATTGAGTCGGCGATCTGGCCACTCTCACCCGTACAAATCAAAGGACAATCTCTTGCGAACATGAGTTCATAACACACTCAAGATTAAGATTAAGTTACCTAGGTCATCTCAGTGAAATAGAAACCTAACTAGTTAACGGAGTTACATCTAGTGGTTACTATTTTGCGGTCTGGTCTTATGAAAACTCATTGCATAGGATACCCTCACTTGCATGTCAACTACACGAACGTGTTGGATCATTGCGTTTGTATCAAATACAAAGTGAGTCGTATCCATAGTGTTACCAGGATAAGGTACCCAACCTTATCCCTATACTATAGACCCTTTAAGTTGATCTTGAACATTAATCCTTGTATGTCTCTACATACCGTTCAAGACTCATTGAACAGCTTAGAATGTTAGTTTATTGGATTTGGGTTATTAAGACAAAACTAATAATTTTATCAATAACAATTATTACAATAATAACACTTTATGAATAACGGTCAATGGATTATATTTACAATCTACAAGTTTTATGACATAAATACCAACAATAAATATATCTATAGTGAGGGGAGTGCAACTTCGGGACTTTAGTGGAATGACTTGTTAGTTAACGAATGTTGATTAACTAGGTCTAAAAGAGTTTAGCCAATTAATTTCGAATCGTTGGAGTCTATGATCTATAGGTCCATTACATTTCCCTGCTAGCTCATATGGACTAAATTTAGAAGAGTATAATGGAATAAGTCGAATTGTTCGAATTGGGAGAGGAGAGAGAATGTAACGACCCAACTTTTCAAATCTAAGTTGAAGTCATTACTTTAGCACAAAACCATTTGTTTGACAAAAGACATAGTAATCTTTAGTTAAAACAATAAGAAATCGAAGAAAACTTTATTCAGGTCCTATTTCAAAATATAAAATTCTAAAGTACTGTTTACAAAAAAAAAAAAAAAACTATTTGTAAACTCGGTTCAATAAAAAAATATTTTAAAACCATCAGCGGAAGCAGTTTTAAAGACAGTCCTCTATGGAAATCATGGCTTCTACTTGTCCCTTGTCGGTCTGCCCCTCGAGTTACCTTTGCCTGAAAAATTTAAACATAAACGGGTAAGTATAAACATACTCAGTAAGAGACCCACTACTGGTCCCGTTAGGGGAAGAATAAATTATTAACTTCCTATGGAGTACCTTGCATAATCACAGTCTTGTGATCCCGTAGGATACACATAATCAGTCTAACGTCCAAGGGACGCATAAATCAGTCTAGTGTTCTGCAGAAACACACATCAGTCTAGTGCTCCCGAAGGATGCACAAAAAGGTGGTGATCCCGTAGGACACCTGCAAGGTAACTACCCACTAGGAAACTAATAATTTTCCCCTCAGTCCATTCTATACATCTTAACAGTCATTTACAATCCAGTTAAATGTCCTCATCACACAAACTCTTCATTTAACCTCAACCAACCATTTTATTCTAATTTAACCCAAGGTCAGTCAAAAACATATCAGTACATCAGTCAACAAACTAAAAATCATAACATCCTCCTCAGTCTACAAGGGCACAACCCTGACGTCTCCTCCGTTTACAAGAACACAACCATAACAGTATATCATACATTCAGTCTAAACAACAATTTATCAGTTAAAATCCACACTTTATATAAGCAACATCTACGAGATTCAGTCATTTCCCCATACTTATGTTTGTACATATACATAGCCAAATGGTCACAACATACACTCAACCACAAGTCCACATCAATCCATACATAAATATATAAATTTCTCCCAGTCAAAACACAGTATACATTAAACATTCAGTCCACACCCAAACGTACATCATAACCGTCATCCCTACTCAGTCTAGATATAACATTACGGTCCATATAGTCAATACATCTTAATTTTGTTATTGAGTCCAGTAGAAAGTCCCTTACCTTAAGGATTACTAAATTTTCTTGATCGAACTGAAAACAACGAACAACCTAAACATTAAGATAAGTACTCAACATTTTCTCCAACAACATCATTAACTTAAAATTAATCTAACGCGAAATTCACAACTTACCAAAATCGAATGAAGCAACACTTCCAATGAGGCCAGCTCTGAAACTTAGAAATTCGAGCACCACCTTAATCAAACAACACTCGAACAAATAATCAACCTTAAAACTTATGCTAGCTAGGACAACACTACAAAACCCACAATTTCTCCTTACCAAAAACTCACAACAAAACAGCAGCAGTGGCAATCGAACCTAAACAAAACAGATCAGCGTGTAAATCGGTTTTTGAATCGCTGCTGGGTGACAAGGAGTCATGCGACAGATGTGGGCTGCATGCATAGCTTCGCAAATGGAGCAACGACTTCGCGAACGACCGGTGACTTTGCGAATAGAGAGACGACGTGAGCGGTCGACGGCGTGCTGGCTTTGAGATGATACGGCTCGGATCAGTTTGGGTTCTCTAAATTTCACAGGGGGTGTGGCTACCGGTCGGCTGATGTCGACAGCAGGTCAGCGGCGAAGCTCTGATCGTAGACAAATGGACTGGCTTCAAGCAAAGAGGGCAGCGGCGACGACGGGACGAGGAGATTTGGGCGATGGTGGTGGTCGGCGACCGAGCGGAATGGAGATTGGGCGGTGGCTGTTGCTAGGGCAGAAAGAAGAGAAGAGAGTGAGGGGGGTTGCGCACGGGAGGAAGACGAAAGGGAAAAAGAAATTTTTAATTTTTTTTTATACACAATTATAATAATAGCAACTATTATTATTTTCTATTTATTAAATCCTTATTCTCCATCATTTTTCAACAAATCCAAAAATATAATAACACCCCAAAACTTAAAATCTTTAAATAATGAATATTTGATATACTAAAACATATAAGATAAAAATACATTACCTTCAAATTTCGGGGTGTTACATTCTTCCTTCCTTCAGAAACTTTGGTCCTCGAAAGTTCTAATCTTGGAATAACTCTGGGTAACAAGCTCTCATCTCATCCTCTCGCTCCCATGTTGCCTCTTCCACTAGATGATTCCGCCACAAAACTTTTACTAATGAAATCCCTCTATTACGAAGCAGCTTCACATCTCTAGCCAGAATCTCGACTGGTTGCTCCACATAGCTCAAATTCTCATCAATCTCAAGTGGTTCATAGTCCACGTCATGAGATGGATCTGCCACATACTTTCTCAACATCGAAACATGGAAGACATTATGAATTGCAGAGAGAGATGGTGGCAATGCCAAACGATACGCCACAACACCAATTCTCTCTAAAATCTCAAACGGTCCAACGAAATGAGGACTTAACTTCCCTTTCTTCTCAAAACGCATAACACCCTTCATAGGTGCTACCTTCAAGAACACCTTATTTCCCACATCAAACTCAAGGTCTTTTCGTCTCACATCGGCATAACTTTTCTGCCTACTCTGCGCTGTTTGCATACGTGCTCTAATCTTCTGAATAGCCTCATTTGTGGACTGAACCAACTCAGGTCCCATCAACCTCTGTTCACCAACCTCGTTCCAACAAACAGGAGTTCTACAACATTTACCATACAAAGCTTCAAACTGTGCTATGCCAATGGTAGCTTGAAAACTGTTATTATAAGCAAACTCCATTAAATGTAAGTGAGAGTCCCAACTACCTAGAAACTCTAGAACACAGGCTCGTAGCATATCCTCTAAAACTTGGTTCAAACGTTCAGTTTGACCATCAGTCTGTGGGTGAAAGGCTATACTGAAATCTAACCTCGTGCCCATGGCAGTCTGACGTCCCTTCCAAAACTTGGAAGTGAAACGTGCATCTCTGTCAGAAACAATAGACATAGGCACTCCATGCAGTCTCACAATCTCAGTCAAATATAACTGTGCCCACTTACTAGCAGTATAAGTGGATTTTCCTGAAACAAAATGTGCTGTCTTCGTAAGCCTGTCTACAACAACTCAAATCACTGTGTAACCCTTCAGGGTTTTAGGCAGTCCTATAATAAAATCCATAGACACATTCTCCCACTTCCATTTTGGCACACTCAAAGGTTGCAAGAAACCTGCTGACACACTAGACACTTACTAACAAACTCTGCCACTTCCTTCTTCATATTACGCCACCAATACACTCGCTTCAAATCCTGATACATTTTTGTACTACCAGGATGCATGGAAAAGGGAGAACTATGGGCCTCATTCAGTAAATCGGCCTTGACTGCAGTATCTACTAGCACACACAGACGCCTCTCAAACAACAGTCCACCATCAGAGGATATGGAGAATCCATCAGTATGCCCTGTTTCTGCAAGGCGACGTCTCTCAACCAAATAAGGATCACTACTATGAGCATTAATAATCTTCTGCCTCAGAGTTGGTTGCACTGTTAACTGAGCTAACTGTGAGGCGACTACCCCAACTTATACTGCAATCTCAGGTCTCTCAATGTCTAGGTGTAATGGGGCCTATCTGGTAATAAGTGCTGCTGAATGCGATACCTTCCTACTAAGAGCATCAGCTACCACATTTGCTTTACCTGGATGGTATAATATCTCACAGTCATAATCTTTTACTAACTCAAGCCACCTTCGCTGTCTCATGTTTAACTCCTTTTGGGTGAAGAAGTACTTAAGGCTCTTATGGTCAGTAAAGATTTGTATCTTTTCACTGTACAAATAATGTCTCCAAATTTTCAGTGCAAAAACTACTGCTGCCAACTCTAAATCATGTGTAGGGTAATTTTGCTCATGACTCTTCAACTGACGAGAGGCATAAGCAACCACCTTACTCTGCTGCATCAAAACACAACCCAGTCCCTTCTTAGAAGCATCACTATAGATCACAAAACTCTCAGATCCATCTGGTACTGTAAGGACCGGTGCAGTAACTAACCTCTGCTTAAGGTTCTGAAAACTATCCTCACAAGCTGGGTTCCAAACAAAAGGAGTCCCCTTCCTAGTCAACTGGGTCAAGGGAGTAGCTATACGAGAAAAATCCACCACAAACCTCCGAAAATAACCTGCTAACAGAAAACTACGAACCTCACTGACAGTAGAGGGTCGAGACCAACTAGTAATAGCCTCAATCTTTGCAGGATCCACAGAAACTCCCTCACTAGAAACCACATGACCAAGGAAAGCCACCTGCTTCAACCAGAATTCACACTTTGAGAAGTTAGCATAAAGTTTAGTGTCTCGAAGAGTCTCTAAAACTTTATGCAAATGCTCCTCATGTTCCGTCTCTGTCTTGGAGTATACAAAGATGTCATCAATAAAAACTATTACAAAAGTGTCTAAGAAATCCTTAAACACTCTGTTCATTAGATCCATAAATACAGCAGGTGCATTTGTCAATCCAAAAGACATTACAATGAATTCATAATGTCCATACCTCGAACAAAAAGCAGTCGTAGGAATATCACTGTCTTTAATATATTAATCATGGTAACCCGAGCGTAAATCAATCTTAGAGAATACAGTGGCTCCTTGCAACTGATCAAACAAATCATCAATTCTGGGTAGTGGGTACCTGTTCTTAACTGTCACTTTATTAAGTTCTCTATAGTCAATGCAAAGTCGCATTGACCCGTCCTTCTTCTTCACAAAAAGTACTGGTGCTCCCCAAGGCGACATACTAGGTCGAATAAAACCTTTGTCAAGCAATTCCTGTAACTGTACCTTTAATTCTTTCAATTCAGCAGGAGCCATCCTATAAGGGGCTCTAGAAATGGGAGTGGTACCTGGTTCCAACTCAATAGCAAAATCAATCTCCCTGTGAGGAGGAAGTCCTGGAAGCTCTTCTGGAAATACATCAGGATATTCCCTTACCACAGGTTCTGAGGTCACAGAAATCTCAACTTCCCTAGTATCCACCACACTGGCCAAAATACTTCAGGTACCCTGGTTGAGTAACTTACTGGCCTTCATAGCTGAAATTACTTTAGGTAGAACCACAGTCCCTACCCCTTTAAACTTAAAACTAGGCTCGGTAGGAGGACTAAACACTACCTCCTTACGAGAACAATCAATACTAGCATGATTGGCAGCCAACCAATCCATGCCTAAAATTACATCGAAATCACGCATATCTAGTGCCAATAAGGTTATATCCAACACACGATCAGCTAACTCAATTTGACATGCTTTAATCTTTTCCTTTGACAACATAATTTCTCCAGATGGTGTGGACACTGATAAGAAATAATCTAGGGGCTCCACTTCTAAACAGGCATGTGTTACAATTATCGATGATATAAAAGAGTGAGAGGACCCAGAGTCAAACAAAGTTAAGGCAAAATGCCCCAACACTGGTAGCGTACCTGTAACAACTGTGCCAGCCCTCTCAGCCTCAGATCTGTTAGTGACAAAAACTTTGCCCTGTTGTGGTGCTCTCACTCCCTGACTGCTCTGCCCAACCTTAGTAGGCCTAAAAAAACAACGATCAGCTGTAAGCCCCTCTTGCCTACACTTAAAACAAATTCTTATCCCAAACAAACAGCTACCCAGATGGCGCTTTCCACAAGTGTTGCACAACGGTTTCTCTCTGGCAGTTTCACCTGCCGCAATCGGACTTTGCTGGAAACGGCGAAAATTACCACCTGACCTCAAGTTCCTCTGAGGAACTTCGACGAACTTCTGCTCTGCCTTTCTCTTCTGACCAAATGATGTTCCCTTATCAACGCTCTTTGGCTGAACCTCGTCCTTTCCAATACTCACATCCACTGCCAGACGCAGTGCTTCAGCCTGAGTGGAGGGCTTTAGTGCTCGCACAAAGCCTCTGATCTCATGCCTCAATCCTCTAACAAACCTCTCAGCTCTGGCCTGCTCATTACCAACAAGCTCAGGGGCGAAGCGTGACAGCATGTTGAACTCCTAGTCGTACTCCTCAACTGTCATGTGTCCTTGCTTCAATTCCAAGAATTCCTGACTTATAGCATCTCTAAGGTTAGCCAAGAAAAACTTGGTATAGAAGTAATCTCTAAACTGGTCTCAAGTGATATGGTTCAAATTTCCACCTAACATACGCAGTGTAGACCTCCACCAGATAATACCTCTATCTCTAAGAAGAAAAACAGCACACTGAACCTTGTGCTCTTCTGAGCATCTCATATAATTAAAAATGGTTTCCACAGAGGACAACCACAACTCCGCCTTGGTAGGATCCTCAAGTGATCCATCAAAAGTCTGATTTGGTATCATCTGTGGCTGCTGTACGATCGGTCCCTGTGCAGGAGGGGCTACAGGCGCAGGTGGAGCTGCTGGTATAGGGGGAACCACTGGTGCAGGTGGAACCGCTGATGCAGGCTGGTTCTGAGCCATAACAACAGCAATAAGCTCTGTAAATCTCTGCTCCAGGTGAGCAGACAAGGCTGCCAAATCCGTTTGAGTAACAGGTGCAACAGGGACATGCTAGTCAGCTTGGCCCACAGCAGGTTGATTACGCCCTGCTCCTCTACCTCGTCCTCTAATACCACCCCTACGTGCACCTCTCCTTGGCGGCATGTTTCCTAATATCCACCAAAAATCCTTTTATTCTTAAACAACAAAGCACCTCAAACAGTCTAGTTTAACTTAGGCAAGGTCATGTTATTAATATCATACTTATTAAACATAAAAGCATACCTGACGAGAGACGAAGGATTGTGTTAGCCATAGGGACACCAAAACATAGACTTACATCATAAGTCAGTCTACATAACCTAAAACTTAGGCTCTGATACCAACTGTAACGACCCAACTTTTCAAATCTAAGTCGAAGTCATTACTTTAGCACAAAACCATTTGTTTGACAAAAGACATAGTAATCTTTAGTTAAAACAATAAGAAATCGAAGAAAACTTTATTCGGGACCTATTTCAAAATATAAAATTCTAAAGTACTGTTTACAAAAAAAAAAAAAAAACTATTTGTAAACTTGGTTCAATAAAAAAATATTTTAAAACCATCAGCGGAAGCAGTTTTAATGACAGTCTTCTATGGCAATCATGGCTCCTTCTTGTCCCTCGTTGGCCTGCCCCTCGAGTTACCTTTGCCTAAAAAATTTAAACATAAACGGGTGAGTATAAACATACTCAGTAAGAGACCCACTACTGGTCCCGTTAGGGGAAGAATAAATTATTAACTTCCTATGGAGTACCCTGCACAGTCACACTTTTGTGATCCCGTAGGATACACATAATCAGTCTAACGTCCAAGGGACGCATAAATCAGTCTAGTGCTCTCGAAGGATGCACATATCAGTCTAGTACTCCCGAAGGATGCACAAAAAAGTGGTGATCCCGTAGGACACCTGCAAGGTAATTACCCACTAGAAAACTAATAATTTTCCCCTCAGTCCATTCTATACATCTTAACAGTCATTTACAATCCAGTTAAATGTCCTCATCACACAAACTCTTCATTTAACCTCAACCAACCATCTTATTCTAATTTAACCCAAGGTCAGTAAAAAACATATCAGTACATCAGTCAACAATTTCTTCTTACCAAAAACTCAAAACAAAACAGCGGCAGTGGCGATCGAACCTAAACAAAACAGATCAGAGTGTAAATCGATTTTTGAATCACCGCTGGGTGACAAGGAGTCACGCGACAGATGTGGGCTGCACGCACAGCTTCACAAACGGAGCAACGACTTCGCAAATGGCAGGTGACTTTGCGAACAGAGAGACGACTCGGGCAGTCGATGGCGTGAGGGCGACGAGATGATATAGCTCGGATCAGTTTGGGTTCTGTAAATTTCACGGGAGGTGTGGCGACAGGTCGGCTGATGTCGACAGCAGGTGCAGCGGCGGAGCTTCGATCGTAGACAAACGAACCGACTTCAAGCAAAGATGGCAACGGCGACGGGGGGACGAGGAGATTTGGGCGATGGTGGTGGTCGACGGACGAGCGGAATGGAGATTGGGCGGTAGCTGTTGCTAGGGCAGAAAGAAGAGAAGAGAGTGAGGGGGGGTGTGCACGGGAGGAAGACGAAAGGGAAAAAGAAATTTTTAATTTTTTTTTTAATACACAATTATAATAATAGCAACTATTATTATTTTCTATTTATTAAATCCTTATTCTCCATCCTTTTTCAACAAATCCAAAAAATATAATAACACCTCAAAACTTAAAATCTTTAAATAATGAAGATTTGATATACTAAAACATATAAGATAAAAATACATTACCTTAAAATTTCGGGGTGTTACAGAGAAATCGACAAGTATATATGAGATAGCTGCCGGATTTCAGAATAAGAGATGGAGCTTTATATTTAAATGAGATTTAAATATTAAAAATTTTGAATGCGGATTCATACTCGGAAGCTCGAAAATGATGGAAATAGTCAAAGTTGTAAAAAGTCAAATGTTGACATTTAACTTTGAAAAGTCAAATTTTGACTGACGATATATTCAAATGTAATTTGAATTTTGAGAAAATAAATGCAGATTCGTGCTTGGGAGGCTGAAATTGGTCAAGATCGACAAAAGTATAAAAAGTCAAAATGTTGACTTTTCGTTAAAAAAGTAAAAGTATGATTTTTTGCCAAATAAAAATTTTGCCCTTTGACCAAAGTTAGTGATAAAATCCAACATTTTGTTGGATAATCCCACTAATTATAGTGGGCTAGTTGTTAGCACACTATGAAGACATTAAGCCCACTAATGGTTAGTGGGTTATATGTTGTTTGCCTATAAGCTTGCATGCATATGGATCTTTGCATGTGATTTCTCTATGAAATGGGCTCTAGGATTTTTTTAGAATGGGTTGAGATTTTGTGTATCAAATATTTGGGCTTCTTGATTTTCCTTTGTAATTTAAATAAAAATAAATAAATTTCAAGTCCAACCCTATACCTTAATTTCTTTTCCATCTTTCTCTCTCGGTTTTCTTCATTCAATGGGTCCCACAAATCGGTTTTGAGTTTGAAGGATAGTATATTAACCCTAAAGATGGTGCAAAAAATATCAGAGCTTCGAAAGTAAGTTTTCTAAAAGACCCAAATTTTATTTTATTTTTTCGGTTTAGAGTTCCATGTTAATTAAGTGTAATTATGGTAGATTTATGATCTGGTTTTCGCCGTGCATTTTTTATTTCTATCAAAAGGGTCTATAGTATAGGGATAAGGCTGGGTACCTTATCCTGGTAACATTATAAATACAGCTCACTTTGTATTTGATACAAATGCAACAATCCAACGCGTTCGTGTAGATGACATACGAGTAAGAGTATCATATTCAATGAGTTTGCATAAGATCAGACCACAAAATAGTAGCCACTAGATGTAACTTTGTTAACTAGTTGGATTTCTATTTCATTCGGATGACCTAGGTCACTTAGTCTTAATCGTGAGTGTATTATGAACTCCTGTTCAGTGGGATTGTCCTTTGATTTGTATGGGTGAGAGTGACCAGATTGCTGACTCAATATGCTTATCATTTTGGGACAAGACCAAGTGAGGAGCTAGAAACATAATAACACAAGATGAAATTCACTCCTTTCTGACTTTAGGATAAGTATGAGTGTCCCCTTAAATGGTGTCTCCGAGACTTGAGCAAAGGGCTCTATCCTCTTTATGATATGAGAGAAGTTTCTGTTTATTGGTTGGACGATAAACAAGTTGTTCATTAGAGGAACATTGATATTTAAGGACTAGAAGTAACCCAGGGGTAAAATGATAACTTTACCTAGCTGGTATTTTGGACAGTCGTGAAGGATTAACTTACTATTATTGGTCTATATCTGTGGATACAGAAATATATCTACAGTGAGAAGAGTTCAGCAGTTAGTCTTTAGTGGAGTGTACACACAGTTAATGAATATTGATTAATGTGGTTAATGAGTTTAGCCAATTAATCTCATATCGTTATAGCTTCTGATCTGTAGGTCCACTAGGCCCCTTTCATAGCTGGTAATGCCTAATGAGATTTATTTATATTGATTGTAATTTGAAATGTTCAAATTCACTTTGAGAATTAGTATAATGTATCATGATACATTATATTATAAAGTTTATATTTTTTTAAAACTTTATTATATAAATCTAATTTTGGAAATGATTCAAAATTAATTTATGAGAAATAAAATAGTTGAATGAATTTAAATATTAATTTAATTTGAATTGGATTCATATTAAAATTATTAATTATGAGAGAAATTTATATTTTAATATGATACAAATTCGAATTAAATTAAATATATGATATTTAATTTAGCAATTAATTAATTAGAAAATTAATTAATAGTTTAGTTTAATTTTATATAATTAAATTAATTAAAACTATAAGATATGTGAGCGATATTCATTAAATATGATTTAATTGAAATAGTAATTAAATATGATGTAATTGATTAATTAGTCAATTTGATATTTCTATTATTTTAATATTTTTTATATTAATAGAATCTTATGATTCTCTCATACTCCCTAAAGAAGAGAGATTTATAAATACGTAGAAGAAAACAAGTTTTTCAACCTAAGCTTTTGCCTCTCTGCGAATCCTCTCAGAAATTCTATAAAAAATATTTTCCCATTCCAATTGGTTCCCACAAACTAATCTCATCCCAGAGGATAGGAAGGTCTCTGACGGGTGGTATTTCAAATTCGGTGATTTGTCGATTCAGAGACGTCAATGAGAGTAAGTTACTTTATTCTATAATTCTCCAATCTATAATTTGTTTAAGCATGCTTAACCTTAGTTTAAAATATAAGAATTTTTTTAATGTAATTGTTTGCCAATGTATGGTATTTTAACCTCCCAATTAATTTCGTCCTGGATCGCTACTTGAGGGGAGAGGGGGGGATGGGGGGAGGAGAAAACATTGAAAACATAAGTAAAAAACTTAGTGAGTGGCAAGTAATTAGGTGTAAAGAAAACTCGTAAAACATGCTTAACAAAAGATGTGTAAATATGCACCAATAATGAAATATTAATTTTTTTAAGAAACGTTATCTTCACATAATCCACAAGTCAACCAACAAACCTGTAGCTAATCCAACCATGGCAAGGTGCCTAGATATACGACCAAGAATAGCTCGCACATGATCAAAGAATCATGCTGCCACAACTAGCTCATACATATTTAGTGTCCGCCACGATAACAACCTCCATCAAATCCGACCATGATAGCATACTAAATACACAATCCGAAATAGCTCACACGTGATCCATCTCCACAAGGAAACACGCGGCCAAACAGAGCTCACGCATACTTAGCACCTACCACGGTAACATCATCCCTCTAATCTAACCATGACAACATACTAAATACACGACCCGAAATAGCTCACACGTGATCCATATCCACAAGGAAACATGGAGTCAAACGAAGCTGACACATACTTAGTACATACCATGGTAACATCTTCATATCCACTCCTATGTGCACATAGAGCAACCCACCATGGGTTAAACTAGGCCTGAAGCCATATCACACTCCTCCATCCACATCCTCACCTAGGCTCAGATTCTCGAATCTCTGATCAAGACCTCTTTCAACCTCGAAAACTCCCTGACGGCTGTAGGTGGCACTACAGAAACACATTCGCGTAGCTTATGGGAAAATCAATAATACTCATAAAATGACTTATTTCATGCTTAAAAGCCAAACATGGTCAGAAAACACATTTTCATAAAATTTCTAAACATACACATTCTTAAAATCATCGTGAGTAAACACATCGTTTAATTATAAATGAAAACTTAGTTATAAAAAGTTTAAACAACAATAGTTTCCAAGCGATATAGTAAGACAACACGTATAAGTATAAAAAAAACTTGAAAACGATCCACTCACAGTCAATAACTTGATCCCCCTGGGTTATATGCTTTCCTCATAGTAATTTGGCCTGAAACAACGATCAAAGTCTCTTAGTTATCTTCACAAGACACGAGGTCACAATTAGGTGTAAAATACATTATAAGGCCACTAAATCTATTTATGTTTCTAAGGTTCTTGAATTTTCAAAGCGCCTAGTATTAGACTAAGCTTTTCACATACGAACCCATAGACTTGAAATCTAGATACTTAACCTCATGAGCATTCAACTTAGTGCAACTTCAATGGGTCTTTGATATTAACATACTCTTATTCGCAATATCAATAACTTGCGAGATTTAGAACATTTAACATACTCATCACCAACTAATGAGTCAACAACTTAAGAACTTACCCACACTTGTACTAACGATCTTAAGTGCTGTGAACAATACTTCCTAGTTCTCTAGAGTCTCAATTTTTCCAATCAACATGGTAATGGGAATTTCATGTCGAAACTAATTGGGTAATCATGAAACTTACTAAAATCACCCAATTTCTAACTAAAAAATTATAAAAGTAGCCTTAATCTTAACGGAAAACACCCTAACGATTTTCTACTTCGAAAAAAAGCATCCACCATCATTGGTCATTCGAAAATAGCACTAGAATTAAACAAATATTCAATACCTAAACCATAAAGCTTGAAACTTTATTCAAATTCGTATCGAACACCCAAAATTTTACTCTTTCTTGGGTAAACAGTAACTAAATCATTCCAAGAACTCAAATCTAGCATCCAAACATTATGGGCAATGATTAATTCAAGCTGAAACTCAATGGGTATTAAAAAATCTAAAACAAAAGCCAACTAAAACAATGAAACTTACCTCTAATCTAAGATTCAAGGCCTAATGGTTAGAAAAGAGCAAGGCTAATAACGATGGGGTTCCAAAATAGTGATGAACAGTGACTATGTGATGGAGAAACTCGACCTGCAACCAAATCGTTGAAAAAGTCAAACAGAACTATACAGAGACAACCCAAAAACTTCATATGTGTAATTTGCGAATAGGTAGTGTGGGGGTGGTTGTCGTTTGACATTTCAAATGGTGTGACCACGTTCAGAGGTGCTGGTGTCAGCTTGACGAACGACAGGTGGAGGGTGCTGGTCGTGGTCGATCTGGGGTTCGAAGTAGCTGCGGCGTGCGACATGAAATAGACTTTGTTCGACGAGTCGAGTGGTGTACAAGGGAAGTTAGGCATTGGCGTCATCTGTTAAGGAACAGAGAAGGGATGAGGCGGTGCGAGATGTTTCTAGAGAGGGAGGGAGACATGCACGTGAAGAGAAGAACTCTTTTTTTTTTAAAAAAAAAAACTAAAACACAAAAAGGAAGGAGGAAGAAGATATTAGTAATAATAAGAAATGACCAAAATACCATAAACTTAACATTACACTACTATTTGACCACTTGCTTAGCTTTTCCATTTTTTCAGCACTTAGTTTCCAAGTCTTATTCCAACTAAAATTGTTCTAATTTCCTTCCTCATAAAAAAAAAAAAAATCAACCTTTAAGAAGCATAATACGTATTCCAACTTCTATTTCACATCTTAGAAGATAATAACATAATAACAAATAAAGAGAGCAGAATGGGAGCTTACACTAGGACTAATTAATTAACTTTATAATAGTTATAAAATTTGATAATTAGAAACCGTCAACCTATAATCAAGAGTTGCATGCTAACATAGGATCTTAGGATTAATTTGTTTTAATTTTAAATTGTTTAAAATTAAATAGACCTAAGATCACATTAATTCTAATAGGATTAGAATTAAGTCTTATTTTAGTTTAATAAAACTAAGTAGGACAAATAGGATTTAAGGTTATAAGGAAACTCCACCGGTAAAGTTCTGTCTGAGGCTTGGGATACTTAAGTTGACGGTTTACGGAACCCTAGAAGCGTTAGAGTAAAGTTTTATTATTAGATTTATCATAAGAATAGACTTAGTTAGATTCATTTAGCCGGAATTTAGCTAAGTACAACAAACCCTAAATTAACAGAAAATTTTAGTGGGAACAAAATATGGTATATATGATATATCAATTTTTAACTCTCACGTTCCTAAGAGTTCACATGTGAGATCCATACTTGACTTTATGTTGCCCTGAACATGGCCTCCCTTCAAAAAGTGTTTGTATGGATTAATAACAAGGTAAATTGAGGAAATGTTCATAGTAAGTGGGAGAAGAATGCGTGTCAACTTATCCTATAATTTTATCCATTAGGTTGAATCGTGAGATTTCTATTTCGCTTGCGTGTTGTCCTAAAGTGACCATCCCTTTGGAGGGTCTGATTATAGAAGTCGGAACAACCCAAACTCCATAAATGGATAGGTTTCTTAGGTTAATCTTCAACAGTTGTCTTTCCTTTAGATAGCCCGTGGAAGCGTACCTCTAGGATTTAAAAATAGTAGAGTCGCACTTACTGGATGAATTAAGTTAGTTCATGAATCCTTGACCGAACAACGGTTTCTAAGAACTATAGGAATAAGAGTTATTATGGTATTAGTAAATAGTTGAGATTGTCTTAATTTAGGAGAGGAGTAGTTGATCACCCTTCGGTGGCTGTTGCTCTAAACTTCTGAAGTATTGTTGCAAAAACTAAAATCATTTGTTTGATTAGGGTTCTTTAATTGTTTGTTTTTGCTGAATTGATTGGATTATTTTATGTAATGGGTTAAAGTAAAGATAACTAATACAGTAAATCGTTTGATATTTCAGCATGTTTTCCTCATTAATTGTACTACTTAAAAATGAAAAATTAACCGAAGAAAATTATGAGATGTGGAAGTCAAACCTGAATATGATTCTGGTTATTGATGATGTATGCTTTGTCTTTATGGAAAAAATTCCTCCTTCCTCTACTCGAAATGCATCTTAGAATGTCAGAGATGCATATACTCGTTTGACAAAGGCCAATGATAAGACCGACATCTATTTCTTGTTCAGTACTTCTGACATACTAAGCAAGAAACACGAGACCATGGTCACTGCACGTCAGATCATGGACTCTCTCTAAGAGATGTTTAAGGGGCATAAATAAGGAGAGACAAATACTGCCTATTCCAACAGGTTTCAGATGGGTTCATCCTTTGAAACCAAGTATGCACCTTTATCCACTAGGTTTAAGAAAAAAAAAAAAAAAAAAAAAGAAAGGAGAGAAGGGGAAGTGTCCTACTGCTGCTGCTAAAGGCAAAGGGAAGGCTAAGGTAGCCGTTACGGGAAAATCTTTCCTCTACAATGTGAATGGATATTGTAAGAGAAATTGTCCCAAATACCTTGCTGAGAAGAAGAATGAAAAAGAGGGTAAATATGATTTAATTATCTTAGAAACATGTTTAGTGGATACTTGATTCAGGAGCCACTAATCATGTTTGTTCTTTTTTACAGAAAACTAGTTCCTTCCAGCAACTTCAAGAAGGTGAGATGATGCCCAAGGTTGGAACGGAAGATGTCATTTTAGCTCGGGTAATGGGAGATGCCAAGTTATTTTTTAGAAATAGATTTTAGTTTTTAGAAAGCTTGTACATAGTTCCTAAGATTAAGAGGAACTTAATATCTATTTCTTGTCTTATTAAACAATCATACAATGTAACTTTTTCTTTAAATGAAGCATTAATTTCTAAGAATGGTGTACATATTTGTTCGGCTAATCTTGAAGACAACTTGTATGTATTAAGACCTAGTGAAGCGAAAACAATTTTAAATCATGAGATGTTTAAAACTGCTAACCCTAAAAATAAAAGGCAAAGAATTTCTCCAAATAAAAATACCTATCTTTGACATTTAAAATTTGGTCACATTAATCTCGATAAGATCGAGAGATTGGTAAAGAATGGACTTCTAAATGAGTTAGAAGATGATTCATTACCTCCATGTGAATCTTGTCTTAAAGGAAAGATGACTAAAAGACCTTTTACTGGAAAAGGTTATAAAGCCAAAGAGCCTCTAGAACTTACACATTTAGGCCTCTATGGTCCCATGAACGTAACAGCTAGAGGAGGTTTTGAATACTTCATCTCTTTTTATAAATGATTATTCAAGATATGGTTATTTATACTTAAGGAGGCATAAGTCCGAAGCTTTTGAAAAGTTCAAGGAGTATAAGTCTGAAGTTGAAAATCAATTAAGTAAAAAGATTAAAATACTTCGATCTGATTGAGGTGGAGAGTACATGGATTGGAGATTTCAGGACTATATGATAGAACATGAAATCCAATCTCAACTCTCAGCACCTGGTACACCTCAACTAAATGAAGTATCAAAAAAGAGAAATAGAACCTTGTTAGACATGGTTTGTTCAACGATAAGCTATGCTCAATTGCCTAACTCATTTTGGGGGTATGAAGTAGAGTCTGCAGTTCATATCTTGAGTAATATTTCCTCGAAGAGTGTTTCTGAAACACCTTTCAACTTATAGAGAGGACGTAAACCTAGTCTAAGTCACTTCAGAATCTAAGGTTGTCCAGCACACGTGTTAGTGACAAATCCTAAGAAGTTGGAACCTCCATCAAGGTTATGACAATTTGTTGGTTACCCTAAAGAAACGAGAGGTAGTCTATTCTTCGATCCACTAGAAAACAGAGTGTTTGTATCGACAAATGCTACTCTCTTGGAAGAAAACCACATTGTTGAGATTTATGTCCTAAAACTCATAGATTGTAAATATAATCCATTAACCGTTATTAATAAAGTGTAATTTTTATAATTTTAATAAATGTTATTAATTATATTATTAGTTTTGTCTTAATAACCCAAATCTAATAAACTAACATCCTAAGCTATTTGATGAGTCTTGAACAGTATGTAGAGACATACAGGAATCAATATTCGAGATCAGCTTAAAGGGTCTATAGTACAAGGATAAGGCTGGATACCTTATCTTGGTAACACTATAGATACGACTCACTTTGTATTTGTTACAAACGCAATGATCCAACACGTTCGTGTAGTTGACATGAGAGTGAAAGTATCCTATGCAATGAGTTTGCATAAGATCGAACCGCAAAATAGTAACGACTAGATGTAACTCCGTTAACTAGTTAGATTTCTATTTCATTACGATGACCTAGGTTATAAATTAGTCTTAATCCTAAGTGTATTATGAACTCCTGTTCATGAGAGATTGTCCTTTGATTTGTACGGGTGAGAGTGGCCAGATCACAGCCTCAATAAGCTTATCATTTTGGGAACAAGACCGAGTGGGGAGCTAGAAACATAATTACACAAGATGAAATTCACTTGTTCCGTACTTTAGGATAAATAGAAGAGTGTTCCCTTAAATGGTGTCTCCTGGACTTGAACAAAGGGCCCTACCCTCCCTATGGCATGAGAGGGGTTTCTACTTATTGGTAGAACCATAAAGAGATTTTTCATGAGAGGAGCACTGGTATTTAAGGATTAGAGGTAACCTAGGGATAAAATGGTAATGTAACCCAACTGGTGTTACGAACATTCGTGAAGGACCAACTTAGTGTTATTGATCTATATTCGTGGACATAGAAATATATCTACGGTTGGAAGAGTTCAGTTTTGAGTCTTTAGTGGAGTGTACACACAATTAACAAATATTGATTAATGTGGTTAATGAGTTTAGCCAATTAATCTCAGATCGTTGTAGTTTCTGATATGTAGGTCAATTAGGTCTCATTTCTAGCTCGTAAAGGATAATGATATTTATTTATATTGGTTGTAATTTGAAATGTTCAAAATTACTTTGGGAATTAGTTTAAATGATGTCTCCAAGACTTGAACAAAGGCCTTACGCTCTCTGTGGCACGATAGGAGTTTCTGTTTATTGGTAGGACCATAAACATGTTATTTATTAGAGGAGCACTGGTACTTAAGGATTAGAGGTAACCTAGGGGTAAAACAGTTATTTGACCTAGCTGGTGTTGCGAACATTTGTGAAAGACTAACTTACTGTTATTGGTTTATATCCGTGGACACTGAAATATATTTACAGAGAGAAGAGTTCAGTTGTGAGTCTTTAGTGGAGTGTACACACAGTTAATGAATATTGATTAATGTGGTTAATGAGTTTAGCCAATTACTCTCAGATCGTTGTAGCTTCTGATCTGTTGGTCTATTAGGTCCCCTTAGCTCGTAAAGGGTAATGAGATTTATTTATATTGGTTGTAATATGAAATGTTCAAAATTACTTTGAGAATTAGTTTCATGTATAGTGATACATTATACAATAAAGTTTATCAAACTTTATTATATAAATTTAATTTTGGATATGATTAAAAAACCAACTTATGGGAGATAAAATAATTGAATGAGTTCAAATATTGAATTGGATTCATAAGAGAAACTTATATTTGAATATGATTCAAATTTAATTTAGCTATTAATTAATTGGAGAATTAATTAAAAGTTTAGTGATAGAGACCCGACGACTGACGCTTCACGGTCAGCAGATGAAGGATGCGGCGGCGCTTCACGGTCGACGGGCAAAGAATGCGGTGGCACTCCATGATGCACGGCTAACGAATGCGTGGAAAAGAAACTACACATGGCAGTTGACGGAGGAGATTAAACGGAAAAAGAGAAGAAAAAAAAAAAAGGGGCGGCTGACTGTTGAAGCGTGAAGAAGAAGAAGGAGAAGATGAAGGCTTTTCTTTTGTTTCTAAAATAATAATAATAATAATAATAATAATATATTGAAATTATTATTATCGCATAATCATCCATACCTTTCCATTTTCTGTTCCTTTTTAAATACTTTGCTTTTCCACTCAAAACTAAAATAAAATAACACCCAAAATTCTTAAAATGTAATAAAATTTGAAAATTAAGTTGAGAGCAATACCGGAAATTTTGGGGTGTTACATTCTTCCTTCCTTAAGAAACTTTCATCATTGAAAGTTCTAATCCTCAAAGATATCTGGATAACGAGCCCTCATGTCATCCTCTCGCTCCCACGTAGCCTCTTCAACTTGGTGGTTCCGCCACAAAACTTTTACTAATGGAGTCCCTGTGTTATGAAGTATCTTCAGCTCTCTAGCCAAAATCTCAACTGGTTGCTCTACATAGCTCAAATTTTCATCAATCTCCAATGGTTCGTAGTCCACTACATGAGATGGATCTGCCATGTACTTCCTCAACATCGAAACATGAAAGACATTATGAACTGCAGAGAGTGATGGTTGCAATGCCAAAATATATGCCACAGGGCCAATTCTCTCTTGAATACCAAACGGTCCAACAAAACAAGGACTCAACTTCCCCTTTGTTTCGAATCCCAAAACACCCTTTATAGGTGCTACTTTCAAGAACACTTTATCGACTACATCAAACTGAAGATCTTTCCGTCTCACATCGTCATAACTTTTCTGTCTACTTTGCACTGTTTTCATACGTACTTTAATCTTCTTAAATAGCCTCATTAGTAGATTGAAGTAACTCAGGACCCATCAATCTCTGTTCACCAACCACATCCCAACAAACAGGAGATCTGCAACATTTACCATACAAAGCCTCAAACGATGCCATGCCAATTGTAGCCTGAAAACTGTTATTATATGCAAACTCCAGCAAATGTAAGTGAGAGTCCCAACTACCTGGAAATTCTAATGTACAAGCTTGTAGCATATCCTCTAAAATTTGGTTCAAACGTTAAGTTTTACCATTAGTCTGTGGTTGAAAAGCTATACTGAAATCTAATCTCGTGCCCATGGCAGTCTGTAGCCCCTTCCAAAGCTTAGAAGTAAAACGTGCATGTCTGTCAGAAACAATCGAAACAGACACTCCATGAAATCTCACAATCTTAGTCAAACATAACTGTGCCCACTTACTAGCAGTATAAGTCAATTTTCCTGGGACGAAATGTGTCGATTTCGTAAGCATGTCAACAACAATCCAAATCAGTGTATAACCCTTCAGGGTTCTAGGCAATCCTGTAATAAAATCCATAGACACATTCTCCCACTTCCACTTTGGCACACTCAAAGTTTGCAACAAACTAGCTGGTTTCTGTCATGGTGCTTTAAGCTGTTGCCACACCAAGCACTTACTAACAAAATCTGCCACTTCCCTCTTCATATTACGTCGCCAATAAACTCATTTTAGATCCTAATACATTTTTGTGCTATCTGGATGCATGGAAAATGGGGAACTATGGGCTTCATTCAACAGATCAGTCTTAACTATAGTGTTTGCTTGCATGCACAAATGCCTCTCAAACAAAAGCCCACCATCAGAGGATATGGAGAACTCAATAGCTTGCTCTATTCCTACAAGGCGACGCTTTTCAACCAAATAAGGATGATTACCCTGAGTAACAATAATCTTTTGCCTCAAAATTGGTTGCACTGTTGATTGAGCTAACTGCGAGCTAACTACCATTACTGATATTGCAATCTTAGCTCTCTCAAAGTCTCGATGTAATGGGCCTGTCTGATAATAAGTACTGCTGAATGTGATACTTTTCTACTAAGAGCATCAACTACTACATTCGTCTTATATGAATGATACAATATCTCACAGTCATAATCTTTCACTAACTCAAGCCACATTCATTGTCTCATATTTAACTCCTTCTGAGTGAAGAGGTATTTCAGGCTCTTATGGTCAGTAAAGATTTGTATCTTTCACCATACAACTAATGCCTCCAAATCTTAAGTGCAAAAACCACTGCTGCCAACTCTAATTCATGTGTAGGGTAGTTCTGCTCATGACCCTTCAACTGACAAGAGACATAAGTAACCACCTTACTTTGTTGCATCAAGACACAACCCTGTCCTTTCTTAGAGGCATCACTGTAAATTACAAAACTGCCAAATCCATCGGCACTGTAAGGATTGGTGCAGTAATAAGCTTTTGCTTAAGATTCTGGAAACTAGTCTCATATGCTGGGATTCAAACAAAAGGAGTCCCCTTCCTAGTCAACTGAGTCAAAGGCTCAAAGAGTCTCCAAAACCTTATGCAAATGTTCCTCATGCTTATCCTCTGTCTTGGAATAAACCAAGATATCATCAATAAAAACTATTACAAAAGTGTCTAAGAAATCCTTAAACACTCTATTCATTAGATCCATGAATACCGTAGGAGCGTTTATCAAACCAAAAGGCATTACGATGAACACATAATATCCATATCTCGAATGAAAGGCAGTCTTAGGAATATTACTGTCTCTAATCGTCAACTGATGATAGCCTAAGCGTAAATCAATCTTAGAGAACACAGTGGCTCCCTGCAGCTGATCAGGCAATGGAAACCTGTTCTTGACTGTCACCTTATTAAGTTCTCTGTAGTCAATGCAAAGAAGCATCGACCCATCTTTCTTCTTCACAAAAAGTATTGGTGCTCTACAAGGCGACACACTAGGTCGAATGAAACTCTTGTCCAACAATTCTTGCTGTTGGACCTTCAGCTCTTTCAGCTCAGCCGGGGCCATTTTATATGGGGCTCTCGAAATGGGAGCAGTACCTGGCTCCAAGTCAATAGCAAAATCAACCTCCCTGTGAGGGGAAAGTCCTGGAAGCTCTTATGGAAATACATCAGGGTATTCTCTTACCACACGTTCTGATGTCAAGAAAATCTCAGCTTCCCTAGTATCCACCACACTGGCCAAGATACTCCAGGTACTCTAGTTGAGTAGCTGACTGGCTTTCATAGCTGAAATTACTTTAGGCAGCATCACTGTCCCTACTCCTTTAAATTTAAAACTAGGCTTTGTAGGAGGATTGAACACTACGTCCTTGCGAGAAAAATTTGTACTAGCATGATTAGCAGCTAGCCAATCCATGCCTAAAATCATATCGAAATCACGAATATCTAGTACTAGTAAGGTTACATCCAACTCACAAGCTGCTATCCCAATTAGACATGCTTTAATCTTTTCTTTTAAAAACATAATTTCTCCAGATGGTATAACACTGATAAAACATAACCTAGGGGCTCCCTTCTAAACATGCATGTGTTATAAATATCAACAATATAAAAGTGTAAGAGGAACCAGAGTCAAACAGGGCTAAGGCATAATGCCTTAACACTGGTAGCGTATCTGTCACAACTGTGCCAACCCTATCAGCCTCAGATCTGTTGGTGGCAAAAACTTTGCCTTGCTATGGTGCTCTCGCCCCCTGACTGCTCTGCCCAGCCTCAGTAGGTTTCAAAGGACAACGATCAGTTGTATGTCCCTCTTGCTTACACTTGAATCAAGTCCTAGTCCCAAATAAACAGCGACCCAAGTGGCGCTTTCCACAAGTGTTGCACAATGGTTTCTCTCTGGCAGCTTCACCTGCCCCAATAGAGTTCTGCTGGAAATGGCAAAAGTCTCAACTTGATCTCAAGTTCCTCTGAGGAACTTCAACAAACTTCTAATCTACTTTTCTCTTATGCCTAGATGATGTTCCCTTATTAAACCTTTTTTACTGAACCTCCTTCTGAATACTCATGTCCGCTGCCAGGCACAGTGCTTCAACCTGAGTAGATGGCTTAAGTGCTCGCACAAAACCTCTGATCTCATTCTTCAAACCTCTGACAAATCTCTGCTAATTATCAACTAACTCAGGGGTGAAACGTGATAGTATATCAAACTTTTGATCATACTCTTCTACTATCATCTTTCCTTGCTTCAACTCCAAGAACTCCTAGCATTTTGCATCTTTAAGATTAGCAAAGAAAAGCTTAGTATAAAAACAATCTCTGAACTAGTTCCACGTGATCTGATTCAAATTACCACCCAACATTTGCATTGTGAACCTCCACCAGATGACACCTCTATCTCTGAGCAGAAAGATAGCACACTGAACCTTGTATTCTTTTAGGCACCTTATATAATTGAAAATGGTTTCCACAGAAGACAACCACAATTCTGCTTTGGTCGGATCCTCCAATGACCCACAAAGGTTTGAGGGTCATACTTCCTAAAATCCCTCAAATGTTTAGCTTCAATTGAGAGCTGATCTGGTATGTTTTTTGGCTGCTGAACCACTAGTTCTTTTGCAGGAGGAACTGCTAGTGCAGGCTGGTTCTGAGCCATAGCAGCAGCAATAAGCATTGTAAATATATGCTCCAGGTGAGTTGACAGGGCAGCCAAATCAGTATGAGTAACAAGTGCAGTTGGGACATGATCAGCTTGGCCCTCAGCAGGTTGGTTACGCCCTGCTCCATTACCTTGGCCTCTGAGACCACCCCTACATGCACCTTTCCTTGGCGGCATTTTTCCTATTATCCATCAATAACCCCTTTAGTCTTAGACAACAAAACACTTTATACATTATAGTTTAACTTAGGCAAGGTCATGCTCATAAAACCGCACATATAAATCATAAAAGTGTACCTAACGAGTGACAAGGAAACGTTCTAGCCATAGGAACACAAAACACAGACTTGCATCATAAGTCAGTCTAACATAACCTAAAACTTAGGCTCTGATACCAACTGTAACGACCCAACTTTTCGAACTAAATTGAGGTCATTACTTTAATACAAAGACACTTCGTTTAAACATAAAGGTTTGAAAAATCTGTTAAAAATCAAATAAACATCGAATAATCTTTATTCGGGCCCTATTTCAAACAAAATTAAAGTTTTGAAGGTATCGTTTATAAAATCATCAAGAAATAAACAGTCGTTCTAAACATGAAACTCATTTCAATCACAAATACTTAAGTAAAACATTAAAAACTGTAAGCGGAAGCAAGTTTGAAGAAAGTCCCCGTATGGCGGTCATGCGTCCTTCTTGTCCTTCTTCAGTCTGCCTCTCTTATTACCTTTTCCTAAAAAGTTGAACATAAAAAGGGTGAGTATAAAAATACCTAGTAAGAGACCCACTACTGGTCCCATTAGGGGTAAAACTCTTAACTTCCTATTGAGGGTACCCTGCAACATAACAGTCTCGTGATCCTATAGGATGCACACATTCAATCCAATGCCTCCGAAGGATGCACATATTAGTCTAGTGATCCCGAATGATGCACCTATCAGTCTAGTGCACCAAAGCGTACACCGTTAGTCTAGTGCTCCAAAGGATGCATAACAGGTGGTGATCCAATGGGAGACCTGCAAGGCACACTACCCTATAGATAAAGCTAACAATTTTCCCTCAATCCATTCTAACATGTTAAGCAGTCAACTCAATTTACAACTAAGCTACTATCATATCATTCTTCCAGTTCAACACATATACAGTCAATTTACTCAAGCCAGTACATAAATAAACATTAGCAGAACGGTTTCTCAAGAATTAAACTTATACATAAGCGTAACATACCTCAGTTCAGTCAATTTAATCTACAGTACACTATCTATACATTATCATAACAGTCAACCACACTCAATTTAATCAGTTCAATGTTCTCAGTTCAGTCATCATATCTAAATTCACATATCAATCAACCCATCTCAGTTCAGTAAAATCCATACAGTACAACAGTCATCAGATATAAATTTGCATATCTGTGAACTCATCTCAGTTAAGCGAAATCCACGCAGTCAATACATTTCAATACATCTCAGTACAGGGGAATCCATACAGTCAATACATTCCAAATTCATTATTGAGTCTAGTAGTAGGAACCCCTTACCTCAATGTTACCTAAGCCTCTTGATCGAACTAAAATTCAACAAAGCAACCTAAACATAAGTAAATAGAAAGTTAAACAATTTTCCAAATAACTTCATCCATCCAATTCACCCCAAATGTGAATTTGATAACTTACCCAAGAAGATGGAGAATTGAACTCCAACCCAAACTAATTGAAATTTCAAGGATTCGCTCGCTGACTTCAATTAGTACCTTCAAGACTCAAGTATTAGTAGCATTCATCATTAGCCATGAAAACAACAAAACCCATAATTCGTTCTTACCAAATATAAACCCAAAAATTCATAGCAAGCCAGAAGCGATAGGGACGTATGAACTGAGTCGAAATGGCGTGCAAAATAGATCCGAGCGGCTAGCTTAAAGAAGAAGATCGGTGCTCGTGGCTCACAAAAACAACTTACATGGAGACCAAAAGGCATGGATCTGGTGCGACTCGGCCGGATGGGAAATCGTGACAGAGACCCGGCGACTGACGCTTCACTGTTAGTAGATGAAGGACGCGGTGGCGCATCACGGTCGGCGAGCTAAGAACGCAGCGACACTTCAAGATGCACGGTTGACGAACGCGAGGAAAAGAAATGACACACAACGACTTAGCTATCGACGAATTGCTTTGGCTTGGGCTTGGGTGTCGACGACGTGACGTGCGTGGCGGTCGACGGAGGAGATTGAATGGAGAAGGAGAAGGGAAAAAAAAATAGGGGGCGACCGACTGTTGAAGAGTGAAGAAGAAGAAGGAGAAGATGAAGGCTTTTCTTTTGTTTCTAAAATAATAATAATAATAATAATAATAATAATAATAATAATAATAATATATTAAAATTATTATTATCTCATAATCATCCATACCTTTCCATTTTCTTTTCCTTTTTAAATTCTTTGCTTTTCCACACAAAAATAAAATAAAATAACACCCAAAATTCTTAAAATTTAATAAAATTTGAAAATTAAGTTGAGAGAAATACCTAAAATTTTGGAGTGTTACATTACATACTGTTCAAGATTCATGAAACATCTTAGGATGTTAGTTTATTGAATTTATGTTATTAAGACAAAAGTAATAATATAATCAATAATATTTATTATAATAATAACACTTTATTAATAATGGTGAATGAATTATATTTACAATCTACGAGTTTTAAGACATAAATCCCAACAAAACAGACTTAGTAGGTAATGGTTAGAGAAAAACCTCTTTAAGGAAAATTCCACAGAAACAATAATCCTAACGACAATTAGCAATATATAGGCCACATCACATAAATCACAAGCCACTCAATCATTAATACAAAAATTGTCACAAACACTGCATGCTCAACTCGCCTAGCGCTTAACGCATTATCGTTTACAAGCGACGCGACCATCGGTGTCATGAGTGGCATAAGCTTTACAAACTTAGATTGTATCGTAATTATACCCATTATTGGGACCTGGGAATCTCCCCTCACTTGGACTTGGGATGAACACTCAAACAACGTCACGCGAGTTACCTAGGTTCTCTACCAACGTCTCACTACATTCAATCTTTTCCTGAGACCTGGGATCCGCATTCAACCAGCGTCTCACATGTTACTCTTCGCTCGGACTTGTGATGCATACTCAACTAGCATCACGCGGGTTACTTTGGATTTCCACCGGCCTTACAATGATTCTTACCCCTTCTCAGTATACAACCATTGTAATATCAATCAATAAGGTCAGTTTCTAGCTTACTTCACTTAGATAATGCATTATTAATACGCATACTACACAATAAGTACCAACGAAAGAATATTATCAACAATGAGATACCTTCCCACGTATCAAGACTTCAAATTCCTCTTGAACTATTCACAAAATTCAAACATAAAACCCTTTCGTTATGGAAGAGATTTTCACAGATATTTCAGTTAGAGAAGATACTCAAAGCAACATTTATTGTATAGATACCTGTTTTGATTTAGTACGAACATTTGTAACCTTTATCCATGCTCATAACCCAATAAAGACTTAATGATAACTGACGCTTTAGTATTTGTATTGAAACTTTATTTTGGCACTCACCTATATAGTTTGGTCTCCACTCCTTCCTTCTTCGCTTTTGGATTTCTCTTATTATCCAACATTTCCCTTGACTGTCGAGTATCCCGAGTCTCTTCTTCTCCATGCTATCCGAGCATCTATTTTCTTCGAAAATAACTCTCCCTTCTTTTGGCATTTGATCCCTTTTTATAGTGACCTTCCCCTTTTAAGTGACGGGATAAAAGCCCATGGCAGCGGAAGATTTTGCAGAACCATTACTCAAATTAATTTGAAAATCCCAAAATGGTAGTACATTGACAAAAATAATTAAGAAACTAGTTTTCTTATTTAGACTTAAAAGCTAAGCATGCTTTCTAATTATAGATTAAAGAAAGAAAAACTTACTTGTTTATGTCTTTAAATCTACAAAGTAAATCTCCAAATTGGGACACCACCTGTCAGAAACTTTGCTATCCTCTGGGATGAGATTGGTTTGTGGGAACCAATTGGGATGGAAAAAAGTTTAGAGAGAAAATATTTTCTTTTTGCATAGAACAAAAGAATTGACTTTTTTTTTCTTGATTAAAGAAAACTGTATTCTTCTAGATATTTATAACTCTCTTTCCTTCTTTGAGTAAGAAAGGGAGTAGGAGAGAATCATGAGATTTTATTAATTTAAAAAATATTAAATGAATAGAAATTTCAAATCTTCTAATTAATCAACCTTTAATGAATTAGTTAATAATTAATTAAATCATATTTAATTAATATTTCATTTAAATATTATTTAATGAATATCTCTCTAATATCTTATAGTTTTATCTTAATTTAATTAAATTAAATTTAATTAAATAAACTAAAACTAAACTATTAATTAATTCTCCAATTAATTAATAGCTTAGGATGTTAGTTTATTGGATTTGGGTTATTAAGACAAAACTAACAATACAATCAATAACTATTATTACAACAATAACACTTTATTAACAGCTGTCAATGAATTATATTTAGGACATAAATCCCAACACTAGGATCATTTCATTACTTTACACATGTCTTCTTACCAATTCATCGTGCAGGCAACCAATCTGAACTCGATAAGTAAACTAAAATGCATCGATAATTAGGCACTCCCTTGAGATGCCAATCTTATCTTCTTGGAAAATCAAATTCATTAATTTACCTGACTCTCCTTTATCTTCTCAGAAAGCTGTAAACATTTATTTTTCTTTAGAGGGTCGTCTAGTCTTGTCAACAGTACACCTAAGACCTCCCTAGACACAAGTGTTTCTTCTCGCATTACAGTATCAAACGCCTAATTTTCGTCATTTAGTATAGGCCTTTTCTCACCACTTATTCTTATTGCATCATTTATTTTGTAAATAATATTTTAGAATTTTATATTTTGAAATAGGGCCCGATTAAAGCTTTTCCTTCGATTTCTTATGGTTTCAACTGAAGTTTACTATGTCATTGTCAACAAACGGTTTTGTGTCAAATTGACGACTTAGACGGTCAGTCCGAAAAGTCTGGGTCGTCACAATGATAATTAGTTACTAGTTACATGATTTGGTAGTTTTGAGTTGTGATTACTTGAAATTCCAAATGACTGATTGTTGTGCCTGATAACATTTAGATTGCAATTCATCAAGCATTTACTAAGTTACACAGAATATGAAATTCTTGGTCATTTGCTCTATGAACTGACCTGTTTTCTTTTTTGGTATTTTTCTAGAGATACTATGGTGCTGCAATTGGAAATGATAGGCAAGCTACAAAAACGTAAGATACAAATTTACTTGTCTTGATTCTTCTTGTGAGGTTTTGACTAGAGACGAATCCATTGTTTCTTTCAAATTGAGTTGCTATAATTTAATTTAACTTGTTTCCTACAACATAGTGTGTTTCAAATTTGTTGTTGGAAAGTATTCATCAAGTTTATGTGTATATATTTTTAGTTCATCAATTGTGGTGTGAGTGATTGAACTATTGACTTTTGAAATGGTAATTATCCATTGAGCATTTTTGGATTGACTCATCAAGTTTATGTTATTGGATTGATTGAATATGCAATTTTTCATGCTTGATATCATTCCATAGTTCTTAATCTTAGCATTACTTTAGATAACTACTTTTTTCACTACGTGATAAAAAAAAGTTCCATAATTTGAGATCATGTTTTACTTGAATTTTCTTATTTGTATATTTGATCTCATTGTTCAATTGAAAATTATTAATAATGAGGAATAAGAAAAATGAATGACTGTAGCTACAATGCCTCTTGTTTGGATTATTTTGCATTTATGACCATAGCGGCACATTATAACCCGCATACGTATTTTTTTAATGAAAAGATGATATGCTTGAAGAACTAACTTTGTAAATTGAAACTTAATTATGGATTTCTTGTGCAGTCTAATGTTGAAACTCTTGTTCTTTTCTACATGCAGGAAAATACTTATTAAGGACATGTTACGAAAGAATCCAGAGCATAGACCAAATGTTAGCTTCTCCTTATATTTACATTTTACAGACTTTAAGATTTTTCATATTAGCCATAGAAAAAAAAAAGGCTTGACATGCACAATGTGTCAAGAATAAACATATTCTTGACGTTTATAAACTGTCAAGTATAATTTTACTTGACACGTTAAAATTATCAAACAAAAACCCTTTTATTCTTGATACTTTTTACCTGTCAAGTAAACTGACTTTACTTGACGCCTAAAAACTGTCAAATAAACCTCCCTTATTCTTGACACTGGATTGCTTGACGCATTTAAAAACGTCAAATAAATAGATACTTGACAGTTTTAAGCATCAAGTAAAGTCAGTTTTATAGTAGTGAGCTCTAAACAGTGAAATATTAATTCACTTCAAAGACTTACATATATAGTCTCACGAGGGATCATAAAAATAGGAACTAGTGGGAGTTGTGCTTACTGCACGTTACAAGTGGAAACAATAAAAATAACAAAATGCATAAAAAAACTAAAAACATGTCTTGTTATGGATCCGAAAGAATTGGTCTTTGACAAAGACATTGCCTAGGTTATTTTTTTACCGTTGAGATAGATTATGTTTAGACAGCGACGGATTGAGCCGCTACAACTTCCCAAAACTAAAGCTATGCAAGGCTGACGTAGACTTCCAACTTTGAAAATTACCCGACGATGGCACGATCCGTTGGACGAACGACAAATGCTTATTCCTGTACGGAATGAAAATCGTCAAGGAATACATCTTAGTGAAAACAGGTGAATGCAACGAATAGACAAATGAAGAAAAGTTGTGGAGTTTCAACAACAAAGGTTTCCTCGTTCACGTCCAACTCTTTTCTCTCGTCTTGATGGTAACAAACAACTACACAAATACTATGAATGTTGTGCCGTACAGAAACATTCCATCCCAATTTTGGAACATTGTAAACCAAAACCCAAACCACACGTCAATCACATCATAGGACTTCATATTCACCAGTGTTTAGGAATTGTGTCCGACAGAATATCGCAATAATCAATGTGTTTCATTGTTCGATTATTCTAGAGATGAAACAAATGTGGTTGTATTTGGAGATGGCACAATTCATGTAAATTCTAACAAGAACATATGCTTGACTTCGACTAATCATACAGTCTCCAAGACCTTATGATCCTATGATCTTTGCGGTTCCATGCATACAAGTCAAGGCTGAGCAACAATCGGGGATCAACTTAGAGGACTATTCTATTTACCACTCTGACTCAACCTAGGTCTTGGATTACATTTAGTTGGAAGGGATAATGCACAACAAATTGTTACTTTATTTATGCGTAATGGCCAACCTACAAACAATGGACGTTTATTGAAGATTGATTAAATTGTAAATTGGTTCTCCATGATTTGGATAAAACTTTAAATTTAGTTTCATAGTTTGATAAAATCTAATAAAACGGTCTTATGCTTCACAAAATCATCTTCATTGTAAAGATGGAAATTTTAAAAAGACTAAATTTTAATTATAAACTATGAGACTTAATTCTAACTATTTTCAAATTATATGAAATGAATTGGTAATATATTGTACGAAAAAAAGGCTAGTGCTATAATTAAAGTAGTAATAAGTAAATTTAGGGTCTAATATATATGTGCGTAATTCCTTAGTTATTATTGTGATTTTGTGTGCAAATCAGTTTTACCATTAGTTATTATTGTGATTATATGTAACATTCAACAACCATTAGAATTTGAGTAATTGTCATATTATTGAGGAAGCTATTATATTATAATGAATTAAAATATTTATAATATATAAAAAAATATTGCAATCTATCTAAAAGATATAGATATAGATAATATTTATGTTTTATTGGATTAATTTGAAGCGATAGATGATGATGTTTTGCGTAAATATTTTTTTTTTAGAAATTTTTGTCATTTAAATAAATTTTCTATTATATAATTCTTTTTTTCTTATTTCACAAATGTATTAAAATATTAAAACATATTTTTTACTTTTCAATGTTTTCAATATTAATATTAAAAAATGATGCAAGGTAACACCATTGAAAGATTATTTTAATAATATAATTGACATATTTTATAATATTGTTAAATTACATCATATTAGAATAATGTTAAAATATTTGAAGTTTTTACTCAAAGGTTACTATTTCGACTCGTTTACAAAGAAATGTAGGTAAAATTGCAACACTAAGTTTAAATTAAGATTATAAATTGTAACACTAATTTAAGTAAGGCCATTACAACAAAAATGAACATTTCATGACATATAAATAGTAGTAAATTTGGAGAGGAAAGAGAATAATTAATAGTCATTTAAAGCCAAAAATCACGATAGGTATCAATTAGTGTTCCACAAGTGATAGCGATAATAAAATAGTTGACCATCCATGTCTATTGATATGTGTTCTTAATAGATAGTTAAATACATTTTGCTAGATTTTTTAAAAAATATTTTAAACATTCTTGCCATGAATGGCTGTTAGCTTTATTACATAGTCATCCTCCCTATTTTTCGAATTGAATAAACATCCATTTTTGTGTAGCGGCCCCCCTCAAACCCTAAAGAGACCAACCATTTTTTGTATGACAAATGGATTCTTCACAGATCAGCTTGAAAAGGCATCAAATATTCCAAGACCAAAGTTAGAGCGCTAGGGTGATGAATAGAAAACTCTCATCTTGATCTTCATGTGTTCATTGGATTTCTAGGTAGTTTGAAGAACTTGAGTTAAAAGATCAAGTGTGTATATGTGCACAAAATGCATATTAATGGCTACCACACATTATTGTAATGGAATGAATCACCACAAACAATATTACACTACATTCATTAAATATATGGGGACAAAATTATGAAAACTAGGACAAAAATGATCATAAACTCAACTAACACATACATAAAGTGTTGATATATTATCAACCTTGATGTCTTCTTCAACTTTGTTTTTTATGTGCAATTTTTTCCTGTTTTTCTTTCCATAATTTAGTTAAAGTTAAAACAAAGAGTGCAAAATTTTTTAAATGGGTCTCTTGTTTTCAAGAGTTGAGTTTCAATATTGGAGTTTATCTAAGTTTGGTATCTGGTTATAATATTCCAAAATCTTAGCCCATAAAAAATGGCATTAATTTACTCAATAACATTCAATTAACAATTAAATTATCATGTAAAACACTTCCACTTGGATATTATGGAATATATGGGTTCTATACCATATATTCTCCACTCCCCCTAAACAAATTGGAATCTACTTAAGTGTAAATGACAATGATGCAACTTTGTTAAGCGATAAACTCACCTCCATTAATGTAACTGTTTCACGTTGTAATAACTAATAAGTATGAAATCACTCAAATAAAAAGTAACATCGTGGTGTTCAAATTTATTTAATTTTAAATAAAGAACCCAATTAACCTGAATCAATTCAATCCAAATATTTTATGGGTTGGATTGGTTTGGATTCATTTTTCATCAAAATTATTTGGGTTGTAGAAATTTTTCAACTCGAACAAGTGAGTTGAGTCTAAAAAGTACTTCAATCCAATTGAATCCAACCCACAAAAATCCCTAGTTTGTGATTCATCATTCACACTATAATTTTAAATTTTTTTCACTTTGATCAACTTTATAAAAAAAATAGTTTTGGGTAATATAGTTAAATTAAATATAAACATCAAGCTAAGAAATAAATTTTGTTGTACATGGTAGCTAGTAGTGGTGTAAGAGTAACCGAATAACCCGACAATCCAGACTAATATGGGTCGTACGTTGGGTTGGGTTAATTTAAAATGTGATTTGGGTTGGCTTAAAAAATTTGGTTTTCTTCGAGTTGGAGGTTGAAAAATTCAGTTCAATCCAACCTAACCTGAATTAATAATATATATGTATAAATATATATTGTTAGTTTTTATAAATATAACATACCGATAAAATATTTACTGTCCGTGTAACAAAATGAAAAATCCCATGAAACTGACCATTTTTTTTTTAAATATTCTAGGTTTACCATTTATTTTCATCGTCTTTCTTCTCTTTCGCTTATGCAATTTTTTGTCGTCTTTCCAACATCTTTTTCTCTTCTTCTGCAATTTTTTTATAAATATTTTTGTTTTCCTTTCATTTCCAACTTCTTTCTTTTGCAATTTTTCTTTCCTTTCCATCGTCTTTTCTCTTCTTCTATAATTTTTTAAAACTATTATTTGGTTTAAGACCGTGTACCAAATATAAAAGATCTATTTTTTTTCCAACTTTTATTTGGTTGTTTATATCGTGTGCCAAGTATAAAAGATCTATTTTTTTTCAAACTGTTATTTGGTTGTTTAAGGTCGTGTGCCAAGTATAAAAGATCGTGAAAAAGAATAGTTGGATATTGGATTGCCAAATCTAAACGATCGTGTACCAAAAATAGCCAAATCTAAACGTCTCTGTTCCAAATATAAACGATCGTGTGCCAAATCTAAACGATCGTGTACCAAAAATTCTTGAAAAAAATTGTTGAGATTTCACTATTCAAATTTAAACGACCGTCTTTCAAATATAAATGAACATGTACCAAAAAATTTTGAAAAAAATCGTTTAAATTTGGACAATCAAATCTAAATGTGCCAAATCTAAATGATCGTGTACCCAAAAATATTGTTTAGATTTGACTATCCAATATCCAACTATTCTTGGTCGTTTTGTAAAAGTAGCAAATTTAAAAACATAACCCAAAATTGTCAATGAGCCTGAAAGGAAAAGACGAAACTACCCTCGTTTCAAATTTGTCTTAATTTGGATAGCTCTCTGATAGCTTTTTAATAGTCATCTGATACACATGTATTGTTTTTTATATTTGTTTTACAAACCTCTGATAGTCGTATTATATATTAACTTAGTTTCTTCTTCTCTATTTCCAAACTCAGCCGAACTTGATCCCGAGATGGCCCGAGTTCTAGGCTTCTTAACTTCTCTGCCTTCCATCATGGTTGACTAAAGCATTCTTCGTTATAATTTGGATAGACGTCGAATATCCCTTTGATACACATTTGTTGTTTTTTATCTATCTGATAAACCTCTGATAGTCTAGCCCGAGATTAGACCAAGAACTCAATCTCTAAAGCTTTCTATCATTCATCTCGATTGAAAAAACATCGAGATTAGCCCTGAGATTTCACTTCTTTCTTCGATTTCATCCGAGATTGCTTGAGGGTGCCTTTTTTTTCTTCTTCTACTCCTAAAACCTAAATCATCTTCTTCAAGAATCATCTAAACCCTGAACCTAATTTTTTCTTCTTCTCCTTATTATTTTCACCGTTTTCTTCAAATTTCCTCCACAAAAATCATATTTTTCTTAGAAATCTTCCTTAAACCTGGTTTTGTTGTTCGTCTTCGACAAAAAAATCTAAGAAAAATCCGTAAATATCAAACGAAAAGCTCGTTTTCTTTGAGTTTTTTGAAATCAAAATCAAAATCAAAATACCAATGGTAAAATAGAGCCATTCGAAATCAAACATGAAGAACGACGAATGAAAAGAAGAAAGCAGAAAGCTAATGGGATTTTGTGATTGATTAATTTTCACGAAACTCCCCTTGGTTTTAGGATTTTATTTTAAAAATGAAGGAAAAAGAAAAGGGTAAACACACACATAATTTGGGTCTTCTTTGGAAGGTAATTTTGAAATTAAAGAAAAATTAAACACACACATTATTATTGTCATATTAATATTAATAAAAGTGATCACATAAATTTTATTTTTCTAAATTTATCTCTCACCTAATGCAATTTCTCAATTAGAATAGTTGAGTATATTCAAAAGATAAAAGGCGACAAAAGATATGGAACTACTTTAGGGAACACTAAACAAATCTTTCCACCAAAATTGTATTTTAAAAAACAAAAATATATAATGGAAAATTAAAGTACAACTTTTTTCATTTTATGTTTTGAAATCCATTCATATACTTATTTTAACTTTTGTTTAATATTCCTCTCTATAATAATTTCAAAATATTTCATTTGATTTTGATTCTTGTCTTTCTTTTTTTTAATTTACGAGTTTTCAATTGTTTCCATCCACAACTATGCTATCACATTATATATATATATATAATAAAACAACATAACTTTTGAGAAAAAGGTAAATATTCGTTGAAAAACATGCATACTAATAAGAAAAATCTTTCTTTCAGTAATGCAATGAAGTGAAATACATAAAATCCTATTTTAAACATTCACTTGCATCAATGTAACAAGAAGAAAATTATAATAAATAAGGATTGAATAAACTATGGCTTTCATCATTTAACACTATAAATTGTAACAAAATTTTCAATTTTTTTCCTACTCATCTCCGTAAACAACCCCATCCATTGAAAGATCAATATGGGTTGTGATTCAGCATTCCCAACTACGTACAATATTTTTTTATGATCCTTTTGTTTATAATAATAATGCATGTTCCATTAATTGTGCACCAGCCTTGTATTGTATTGTGTGTGTATATGTACCCTTCATTCTAGCCCAACTTTATCACACAAAAATCTATTATCAAATAAAGCAATCAAAAGATGAAAGAAATTGTGTTGAGCATTGTTGTAGCCTTCTCTCTCACCACCCATCTTGCCATGGCAGTGCCCCCCAACTACGGATATCGAGCAGTCCCTGGAGCCACACATCTTGTGGGTCGAGATGGATTGTGTTTGGAGATGTCTCCATGGTTTTACAAAGGTAGTAATTTTCCAACTCGATTATCACCCTGCGACGAACAAAAAAAACAAACTCAGTTATGGACAGTTCTCCAAGATGGAACGATTCGACCAATGAATGATAGATATTGCTTGGTTTCTTACGTCCCTGTTAACTTCATAACCAATGTGGTAGTAAGCGAGTGTGCTGAGGAGCCAAATTCTAACAAGAAATGGACTCATAAGGAGGACGGAACCATAGTCCATGTTGGGTCAGGAATGGTTCTAACAGGAAATTTAGACTATGTGACATTACAAAGGAACAAAAATGCACCATCACAAAACTGGGAAGCAACGAAAAGTTTAACCCCAATGGTTGCAAACATAAAATGGCTTGAAAACTTGTGTTTGCAATCGACGAAAGATTCGAATTATGTAGAGTTGGATGAATGTAATAGTGAAAATAAGAGCCAACGTTGGTCATTGTATGGAGATGGAACCATTAGAAAACATGTGAATAGAAACTATTGCTTGACTTCTAAACAAGATTTTGGTCGTTTTGTAGTTGTGTCTAAATGTGAAGATAAACCACAACAACGTTGGGATCTTGATGCTAAAGACAATACAATTAACCATCCCAATACTGACATGGTCATGGATGTGCTTAGTGTGCCTTTTGATGATCTTCCATTAGCGGTCGTTACAAACCACCGTGATGGAAGTGCTAGCCAACAATGGATTATCTACTAATTAATCATATAAATAACTAAGAGAAAATTGAATAAGCACAAACTAATGCACGCAAATGTCTTTTGCACTTGTTGACTTTCTTCAATGCTTACTCTATAAGCACCAATAAATATATATCATAAAGTGTGGATTTATGTGTATAATTCTCTCTTGATCAAGATATTTCGTTCCTTGACAAAATAAATAATAATGTGACGATACTAGAAATATTTATTTTCTCACATTTTATCACTCATATTAAATATATAATGTGTGTGTGTGTTTGGTGTTTCTTTTTTAGTTTTATAACTTAAGTTATATAAAATTAAAATCAAACTATTTCTAAAATTGTGTCTTTAATTGAGTTCTTTTTAACATACATACTGTATAGCCACCTATTTGTGTTCGATCTTATTTAAAGTTAATTGAATAATTTTAGATTAATTTTTTGAAAGGTAACAAAATTTTAAAATATTTACGGTCAATATAACAAAATAAAAAGTCCATGAAACATGCCATTTTTTAAAAATCTTTTAGCCTTTTCCTTGGTGCTTTTGAATTTTGGGCGGCTCCAACTTCTTTCTTCTTCTTTTCCATCTTCTTCACAGCGGCAGTCACCAGCGATGTTCTCTTTCTTTTCTTCTTTTGCAATTTTTCTTTATATATTTTTTGAAATCATGATCATTGTTCTACAATTATTATTATTCTTTTTCATTATACTTCTACTATTATTATCTTTGTTTTCGATCAATCATCAATCTTATATTACTTTTTTCAATGTGTCGTGGACAGAAATGAACTACATGATAGTTTACCATAGAGCTTTTCAAAACCCATCGTTTATCATGAACTACAGAATCGTGTATCATGAACTACACGATTGTGTATCATTAAACCACACAATCGTGTATTGATCTACATGATCGTTTACTAGGGTTTTCCAAACCATCGCTTATGATCATGAACTACTTGATAGTGTATGATAAACTACACATGATCATGTATCATGATTTACACAATCGTTTACTAAGACTTTTCAAAACTATCGTTTATCATGAACTAACAATTGTGTATCACGAACTACACGATAGTGTATCATTTCATACACGATCACGTATCATGATCGTTTAGAAGAATAATTACACGTGCACGTGTGGCTTATTAATCACGTGTTGATTGAGGCATTTTTTATATTTCCCATTATGAGCCTGTGGACTTTTTTCATTTTAAAAATTGTTCTATACATTGTAAATATTTTGCAGGTTTGTTATATTTTTAAAAGAAAAACCTTAATTTTTACCTTAATTGAAGAATCTTTTCTTGTTATAAATAATCTTTTCTTCTTCATCATTGTTGTTTTCTTGAAAATAATTATCTATTTCATTGATCATTTAGCAAAGGTACAAGCCTAAATATTCTAAATAAGGAATACACTTAAGGGAAGAATTGATAGAACAATATTAGAATAATATCTCTTAAAAATACTCTAAATACTCAAATAACCTCCCTCAAACTCAAGGTTTGAATCACAAACTTGAGTTTGCTAAGAAAAGAAACAAATCAGTAGATCAGGAACCCACAGAAAACAAACACAAAGAACTTCTAGGCTAAAACAAACCCACGAAGAACTTCTGGGATAGAAACATAGATCCTCGTATAGAGATCTATAACAGAATTTACAAAGAACGAAACAAAAACTCCTGGACTTGATAGAGAGATGGCGGAACACAAAGTAACACATGAGGGGAAGGTTGGCTGGATCTGGGGCAGACGAATGAGAATCGAACAGAGACGAGCTGAACAAATCTTGAAACGAGACTGGATATGTGGGACAGAGCAGATGGAAACCGGAGTTGTGTGGGATAAATCTAAACCAAAACTGGTCGATAGTGGAGCAAATCGGAACCAAAGGCAGAAACCAAATCAGAGCAGGTTGGAATTGGACTGAACGTATTTGAAATCTGAAGGTGAACAGAACAAAAATCAAACTGATTAGAGCTAAGAGGCTGAGCGAAACTGAACGAAAAATAAATTGGGGGCGGATGGTGGTGAAAGCGAAGAAGACGAATGGGGTTTCTGGGGTTTGGATGGTGACAGATTTGAGCGGCAAAAGGAAATAAGGTGCGGAGGTGGTGGCGAATTTGCAGATCAAAGCGGCGGCAGTGGCTAATGGGGGATGGCTCTACCTCCATCGATGAATGATCAACTAAGGCAGACATCGAACGGGGATGTGGAGGCTAGATTCAGTGAGACAAAAGAAACCTAAGGCTTTGATACCATGTTGTTTTCTTGAAAATAATTATCTATTTCATTGATTATTTAGCAAAAGGAATACATTTAAAGAAAGAATAGGCAGAATAATATCATAATAATATTTCATAAAAATACTCGAAATACTTCAATAATCATAATGGGAAAGACCCAACGAAAACAAAAAGCCATACGAGAAAAAAAACCTAGAGATTTTTACAACCTTCACATCCCCTCTTCTTTGTTCAAACTTCTAGCCTCCATAGCCACTACTTCTATTAGTTTTCATATCTTAGGAAAAAAATCAAAAGATCTACAACATCCATTTTGTTTTATCTTCTAACAACACAAGAAAAAACTCTTAGTTGGAGATGTATGGTAGGTGTTTTGGTCTCAAGTATCCATACTTCAAGCAACAAAAAGAGTTTGGTGTTTTGGACTTCAAATTTTTTTTCTTTAAGTTATTGTTCTTCTTATTTCTCTATTTTTCTTCTTACATTTATTTTCTTATTGTCTCATGAGTCTCCCTTTTATTTATTTATACATATTGGTATTTATTTATTTATTATCTCTTTCCTATGTTAATTTATTCTTTATGTATTTATCTTTATCTTTTTATAATTAACATTTTTTTTATCTAATTCTTTTTTTTCTCTCTTCATAGCATTATTTATTGTTTATTTAGCATTTTTGTCATTTTCTATGTATGTAACTCCAAAAAAAATTAAGGTAATTTTGGATTTAATTATCTTAATGTCTATTTAATTATGAATAGACATTATGATAAAATTGTTAGGTGCTAATTTTATTTAATTAAATGATTTTTTTTTTGTGGAAATAAGAATTAATTAAACATTTGTTGAATGAATATTTAATTATTTAGAAGATTTGGATTTTTGGTGTTATTGAGAATTAATTTAAGTTGTATGTAGGTGGTTTAAATTAAAATGGTGGATTTTAAGGAATTATGGTTAATTGTATGTATGTATGTAATTAATTAATTAAGGGGCATTTACATACATAATTAATTAAGGGGCACTTACATACATAATTAATTAAGGGGCACTTGCAAAAAAAGCAAAACAAGTAAGTTTATAGCACACACATTTATTGTTTGCAAAAATAGAAAAAACAAAATCCAGTTGCTTGTCTATTTTGTGTTTGGACTTAATGGTTTCAATTATGTTTAATTCAACTGCAATACGTCACAAGGTTAAGTCATCGCACATAATGCGCTCATTGTAACTCTCTATATCACATGTTTCCATTGTAGGCGATGAGTCATAGGGCATGATCATAGTCATGAGAAAGGCTCACAATATACCTCTTCGTCGTGTAATTCTTAAGTCCTCGTTGAGTACAAGTTTTTCTACTGCTTGCCCAAGTGTAAGCGAACCAATAGGTTTACCTGGGTGATCCAGGGTTAAACACAAGGAATTGGTTTTAGATATTAGTTCTAGGATCCACTCTTCATTTAAGCAAGTTGGAAGAATTAAATAATAACAAATGTAAGAATTAGCTAATTACACAACGAAAGTCTACAAGGCGACGTGGAGGAAAAGATAAAATACATTTAACTTGCACTAGGGAAAAAAGGGTAGGAATGTCCGCGTGATATCATTTGGATAAGTAGGGAGATAACCTTGACGTGACATAACTTGCTAAGACACACTTGTGATTAAAACATGCTTCTCTCAAATGCATATATGCCACTCATGACTGCTTTTCAGAGATCTATATGAGCAAATATGGCTAGGCAAGCTATGTCTAGAAGAAATCACTTATGCATCTTATGTCATTTCGTAATTAAGGACTGCTGCTGCTCGGTACCCACTGCCCACACTTTTCCTCCTTTCGAGACCTAAATGTTATAAATACTCTCGCAGAGAGACAAAGTTTCTCTTTACGCGTGCTAATTAAGTTCTAGTTACTTTCCCTCTCGAGTAGTTAGCCACTTATGTTAGCCAAACATTTACAAAAGCACAATTAACACGTTAAAATGTATAAGCATCTCTTCCTATCACGAATTATTACCTAATCAAACAACTGATAACACGTTGTTTTGCAAAAGAGGACAGGTAATGGATTGAACGATTATTTATATAAAATTATCAAAGAATGTGAGTATAGGTTTATAAAGAATATATACAATATGAGGTATAAAAATATAAACTAAAACAACAAAAATGGGAAGAATAGAAAGATTGCTACAAGTTAGGAAATCAATAAAAATGATTTTTTTTCTTCACATGGCTGCATATTCTCCCAGTAGCTCACTCGAGTTCTCTCTTTGTCTATACACACTTTCTTTGGCCAATTCAGACCTTCTCAACCTATTCGAGCCCCTTCTCTTAGTGAGGATGACGTGCTTGTATTGACCGCTTTTCGGTGGGAAGATTCTATTCTTCTAAGTGTGTCAGCGCTGTCATCTGGCTCTATGAGGTCACATCGTTCCAACTACCATTCTTGTCTTCTTGTGAGCTTTCCTCGCTTAATGTTTTTTTTCCTCGTCTGGGGCTGTTAATCGCCAAGTGAGATCCATCACAAAGCCTTTGCGCGAGATGTCATGTATGAGCTGCTCCTTCCTTGTTTTTCCACTTGTTCTGCGTTTAAACATGATAATCGCGTAAAACAAAATGACATTTATGTAAGTAGTTTTTTTAAATATTTATGAGTTTACAACATAAGTCATGCATTCTGGTCATCTTTTTATGTGTTTTAACCTCATTATTCTAATAAAAGGGCTATAACAACGGTCATTTATGCACGTTATCACCCACCCACATATACAATGATGTAAAATGTCACAAATGCCCTTGTTACTGATATACATTTGATACACTTGATACACACCTAATGCACCTAATATTCCTTAATACGTATGATACTTCTTGATATACTTGATACACATTTGATACTTCTTGATAACCTTTGGACCATGATGCACTTGAGATCCTTTGATACACCTAATACTCCTTGTTACACTTGATTCATCTTGATACACCTAAATGCTTCATTGATAAGTTTGATACACTTGATGCACTGCTAATAAACTTGTTATGTTTCATTGGTACATTCAAAAATTTTATACGCTTGATAAACATGATGTGTTTAATACACTTGATGTACTATAGATACACGTAGTATGTACTTTGTTGAAGAAATAAATTGTTTTTTTTTAGTAAGAGAAAGAATTATTAGGGCATTAAAAATGAGACAAGAAATAAGTTATTGAATGGTAGTTTGGGAATAAGAACAAATTTAAGATGGAGTGTTCTAAAAAATGAGAATTTTGCCATTTTTGCAAAATTCTAAAATAATGTGCTATATTTGCTATATCCTATTCTAAAAAAGATACCCACCACAAATTTGTATTAATTAATTTATGAAGGTGAAAAATAATTATATTATTGCTAAAAATATAATTATGGCGAAAGGATATTTATATTTTAGAAAAACAGAAAAGTTGATGTGATAGTGTTTAATGAGGAAAGAGAAGGAATGAGATTTATTTAAAAGTAATAAGAAAAGAAAATAAATGTAACACCCCAAAATTTAAGGAACTTATTATGGGTGTTACATTAATTGACATTGGAAGTTAAGAAATTTATTTGGTGTTAGATTAATTAAAATTAGATGTTAAGCAATTTATTTAATGTAATGTGTTGGATTAATATACATACTCATGCATATGTATTTAATTAAAGATTTTGAAACAAGGTGAATTAATTTTATTAATTATGACATGAGAGCCTAGTTGTGAGGCCTTGATCGCGTACCGCAAAGCCGTTAAAGACCTTGCGGCAAGTATGTCGAAAGAAGAAACATTTGATAGTAAAATATGTATTTCCCAAAAAGGAATATGTCTGACGACCGACCTAAAGAAAGGAAGTTCAGTTGAAGAAAATCATTATGGGGAAGTCATTCGAATAAGAATGTTGTTCATTCACGAGGAAGCACACATAAAAAGGGAAATAAGTAACGCAAAGAGAAATATATGCCCAACCTCCATCACACCAAAGTAAGCGACGTGATAAGAATGAGTGGCGAAAAGAGGCCTATACTGGATAGCAAGAGTTAGACGTTTAGCAAAGTAACGTGAGAAGAAGGGCCTACGACTAGGAAGGAGGCGAGAAAGTTTGTTGTCAAGAGGACTTGACCACTCGTTGGAGGAAGTAAATGTTTGCAGTTTCTCGAGGAGATAAAGAGGATCAGGTTATTTAAGGAAGTTTGTCTTTCCAAGAAGATGAGATGTGCGTCTCAATTAGAAGTCAAATCACCACTGATATTTGAACCGCGTGTCGAGTATGGGATTGGCTACATGACGTGACAAAAGGGCGAGGAGACACATGTAAAGCATGGAAGTGACATTTGGACGAGAAGTGCTATAAATAGAGCTAAAAATTAAAGGAAAATGTGAATGAAGAATGAGAGAGTCGCTAGAGAGCAGGAATGTTCATGAACAGAGAAGGAAGGGAATAGGATTGAGCATATATATGTTGTTAGCCGTTTAAGCCATGCAAAGGTTAGTTTGGAAGCTATATAGCCGATCTAAGGAAGGGAGACAGAGTGTCTCTATAGACTTATATATCCAGTTAGCTATGGAAATTTCTATTACGTTTATGGGGCCATTTGGTAAGCGCAACGCTCTTTAGCGAGTGCTACACCCAGGCAGACAAAGCCAAGCCTAGAAAGTTAGAAAGCCAGAGAGCCAAGTCAGAAAGAGGAAACCCTCAGCGTTATCTTCAGGATGGGTCGTTGGATGTTCGAGGTAATGGAAGAACTGGAACCTTTACACCTCGGAGTACCCAGCCTCAAGAAACGACGTTTGGTGAGATGGAAAGGAATGACTTGCATTGCTACACGATGAGGTAAGCAAGCCAGACATCGAGGTTGGGATAAAAATAGCAAGTACCAATGTCAAAAGAGTTCAAGAGTTGTATTTGTAATGTCCAACATGTAAAAGTGTTAAGTTAATAAAGAAGTTTTGTATTCTTTCAGCTGTGTTCTTTGTGTCTATCACATAATTAATTACAAGGGTAAAATATAAAGTATCAAGGACTCGACAGTTAAGGGTAAGTTGTATCATGTGTCCTTGCGAAAAGAAAGTGGCGTTTAAGTTGTGGCAAAAAGGAGTTATGTTATTTTGCATACTAGGCGTTTAGTGTGTTACCCCGCGAGGAGTACGTGATAAAAGTCTAGGCGGCAAACGCCTTCACTTGGTTTCGAGGAGCGACTTTGAGGCAGGGCGTGACACCAATATCCCAAGCTGTTCAACAATTAGAACTTTCAAGGACGAAAGTTTCTCAAAGGAGAAAATATTGGAACGCCCCAAAAATTAAGGTAATATTGAATTTAATTGGGTCGATTTTATTTCATTATGTTGGAACTATTGGTTGCTAATTTGAAATATTTGATTTAGAATTGATGATTTTATGGAAATATTTGTTGGTTGAATATTTAATTAATTAGTAGAATTAGATTTTTGGTGGTGTTGAGATTGAATTTAACTAAATCATTTAAGTGTTTATTTAAGTAAATTTTAGAGTGAAATTTTTTGTTAGAGATTTGATAACTATATGTGTGTGTGGTTATATATATATATATAATTATTATGGAAAAGAGTAAAGATAATTTCATTTATGAATAATTAATTATTGTGAAAGATAATTAATTCTTTTGGGAAAAGATAAATATTGAAATTCTTTTGGAAAAAGATAAATATTGAATGTGGAGAGAAGTTGATACAATTGGATAAAAAAGGAAAGGGAAGGAATATGATTTATTTATAAAAAGGAATATTGAGAATTATGGGAAAAGAAATAAAACATCCCAAACCTTTAAGGAATTTTTATTAATTATGTTTAAATTACTCAAGTGTTATATTAAGGATTGAAGCTAAAATTAAATTATTGGGTTAAGATAATTCATGTTGAAATTTATGATATTTTAAAATAACTGATTTATTGAAGAAAATTTGGTTAATTAATAGAATTGAGGATTTAGGTTAATTTGGGATCTTGAAAGAAAAAGTCGATTTTGGTGAAATTGGAATTTGGATCCCAAATTATGTTTAAAAGTCGATTTTGGTGACTTAGGTGAGTGTTTTGGATCTGTATTATTAAATTTTAATACTCATTAAAGGTTAATTAATTGAGACACTAAATTAAGTTATTATGGGAATTGATTTTGGTTGCATGGCTTTGGAGGGTCCCTTTGGCAAATCTTGAATATTTAAATGATGAACTTTTTCCATCAAGGTTGAATTGATTTCACCCTCAATTTTTTATTAAGTTAATTTAGGATAATTTTCGGATGATAGCTAATTGTTAGTTTTATTAATTAAGATACTGAAATTTTCTTTTATGATTAGAATCAATTTATTCAAAAAAAATTTACTGTCAGCTAGGCACTATTTTGTTTGTCTAATCTTTCAGATAAGAGATTTTACTATTGGACCTTTGAACATGAATTTAAGAGCTTGTATGTATTTATTATTTTGCATTGATGGTAGCTAAAATGCATAATATGATGATGTTAATGGTGGCTTATGTGCTTATGTTAATGATTATACATGATATATTAATCACATAATTAAGAACTTTATGATTGATATCCATGCCATGTTTATAATGTTTATGATGTTACAATCCAACATCATAGGTGTTCCTTTAGGTTCATCGACAAATAAGAGTGTTCCTACGGGTTCACTAGATAATTTTGGGTACCTCCTCATGGGATCCTAATGGAAAGTTAATAGACACCTAGCGAGACTAGTTGTGGGTCTCTTTCTGAATATATGTTTAATATTGTTGTGACAGAAAAAGGTAAAGATAGAGAAAAGCTGGAAAGCAACAGGAAAGACCCTTGACATGCCATATGGGGACTCAGTTTTTCTTCCGTTTTTCATTGTTCATTTTCAGTGTTTGATCTTAAACATTTTTATTTATTTATTTTTATTATCTTTAAAATTTGTAAAACCAGCTGCAACATGTTTTAATGGTATATTTGTTTATTAAAAATCAGTTTTCCTCTTTTGAAGAAAGTGTAAAAATTGTTATTTCTCTTTAAGATAGTGACCTTAGTAGTATAAAAAGTTGGGTCGTTATAAAATAATAATAAATAAAATAATAATCAAAATTAATATTCTTATTTATATAAATTAAAGAGTCTCATATAGCGTGCGACCCATCATCTCCCTTCCCCTCGTAACCCTAGTGTCGCAAACCACCGCCCTCTTTGGTGAACCCCTCCGCCTCCGACGATCGTCCTGCGAGCATCATTCTTTCTCTTCGTTCAACCGTAGCTTCGCTCACTATCCATCGTCCCTCAGTCCATCGCATCGTCTATTATCTATTCCATGCAAGCCCGAGCCAACATCCAGTTCATGAATTCGTTGTCATGTTCTGCCCCCACGCTTACTTAAACTTGCAAGACGATACCCTCAAGTAAATCATCGGAACGCTCACTTAGGTCCTACATTTATACTTTAAACTTTATGTAACACCCCAAATCCTAAGGTATTTTTATTATTTAAATCAAATTTGCCTTGTTTTTGGAAGTTTTCTTTTTTATAAATTTTTGGGTGTTATGTTATTGCAATTAGTGGAAGAATAAATGTTTTCAGTGAGAAAGAAAAGAAGTGAGGGAGGAAAAAAGAGTTGGAAAAGTAATAATAATAATGTATTATTATTATTATTATTATTATAATAATAATAATAATTGTTTTAAAAAAAAATCAATTTTCCATCTCTTCTCCTTCCTCACGCGCACACCCCCCCCCTCTTTCTTCTTCTTCTTCTTTCCTCTTCCCTTTACCCTAACCCAGCCGCCACACATCTCCCCTCTTCTTTCCTCTCGGCCGCTGACCACCATCACCGCCGTCGCCGCTACCCTCTTCGCCTGAAGTCTCCATCCGTCTCGGTTGAGAAGCCGCCGCACGACTCCTCAGTGTTTCTCCTTCCACCACCGCGCGCATAGAGCCACAGGTTGTTGTTCGTGGAAAGTGGACCCCCTCCGCCACAATTTCCGTCCGACCGCGCAGCCCACAGGTCGAGCTATTCGGCCCCCCTCAGAAGCCACCCGTGAGCCGCGCGTCGAGCCTCTTCACTAAGCCAGCTGCGGGTTCTGTTTTACACGATATTTTTTTCTTGAAGATTCACTCGCTGCTGCCTCTGTTTTACTGTGAGTGGTTGAATTTTTTATAGATAAAAATTGAAGTTTGGATTGTATTTGTTTCCAAAACAAATTCAAGTAATATGGTTGGATTAATTGGTTGGATTAATTTTTGACCGTTGTTCGATCTTAGGTTGAAGGTAACTCTTGAATTTTTTTGAATTCACAACCAATTTGTAGATTGTTGGAGTTCGGTTCTCCAATACCTTGGTAATTTAGAACTTACATTGAGGAAATTAAGTGGAGTATGTATCGTGAAAGTAATTGAGTTTCATATCTTTATGGTTAGGTGTCTGTCGTTGGATATAGTTGGTTCGAGAAATTTAGTTACTTTGAGGTAAGGGACTTTCTACTAAACTCACCTATAGTTTGAGTTGTTTTGACTGTATGGTTATATTTGAACTGAGTAGAGATGTCGAATATGATATATATGTATGGATATTGTAGACTTGATGTTGAAGTATACTGTGTTTGACTGGAATTATATATTTATATATATATGGATGTATATAGGGCGACAATAGTTGGTTATGCTGGTATAAAGTGTGGAAGTAAACTGGTGGATTATCGTTTAGGACTGGGTGTAGGTGATATTAAAGTATTGTAGTGTACTGATGAACTGAAAATTGTATGATTATACAACTTGTTTGACTGAGGCACCGAAATGTATGTTCTGATTGACCTTGGGTTAAAGTAGAATAAGATGCCTGTTGAGGTGTTAAGCGAAGGAATTATGTGTTGAGGAAATTAACTGTACTATGAATGACTGTTAAGATATTTAGAATAAACTGAGGGGAAAATTGTTAGCTTTCTATTGGAATGTGTGCCTTGCAGGTGTCCTACGGGATCACCACTTATTGTGCATCCTTCGGGAGCATTAGACTGATATGTGTTTCTACAGAACACTAGACAGTTGTGTGCATCCTTCGGGGCGTTAGACCGATAATGTGTATCCTATGGGATCACAAGACTGTGTTTGTGCAGGGTACCCCATTAGGAAGTTAATAGTTAAAAATTTTCCCTAACGGGACCAGTAGTGGGTCTCGTACTAGGTATATTTATACTCACCCTTTCATGTTTAACTTTTTCAGGCAAAGGTAACAAAGGAGGTAGACCGACGAGGGACAAGAAGGAGACGTGATTGCCATAGGGGAATGTCCTTCAAACGCTTCCATTTTATGTTTTTCTTGTTTTCCTTAGTACATGAGGTTGATTAAAAATTTTGTGATGGAACTGAGTTTATGAACTGTGGTTTTTTTTTCTTTTTTTAGTAAACAGTACTTTAAAATTTTATTCGTTTGAAACAGGGCCCAAATAAAGTTTTCTTCGATTTCCTTATTATTTTAACTAAAGTTTACTATGTTTTGTGTCAATCAAGTTGTCTTGTCAAAGTTAATGACTTCGACTTAGTTAGAAAAGTTGGGTCGTTACACTTTATCACACAATGGAAAACAAATTAAAAGACTTCAAATATAATTGATTAACTAAAACATTTCTTATTACTTGAACCAAGCATTTCTTTAGTACAAGAATAAATCTTAAACTTGTATGCCTTGCCTAACTCTTACAAAATTGAGATGCAACTCTTTTCGTACAAGGCTTCGCTATAAACAACATAATTTACTATTTTTTAAAGCCTTTTTGGGCAAACAATTTATGAAATCACTTTCATAAACATGGCTTCAACGCCTTATTCATAAAACATTAAAAACACATTAGTCTTTCACATTTATTTTCATCTAGAACATGATTTCATCCTGAGCACAGATTACTGTGATGAATGCATCATCATCAACATTTTCTAAGATTTCAATAAATCATTTTCCGTTGCTCAGGCTACTAACACAACTGCATTGGTTAGCCTCTTATCACCATGTGGTCTACTTGCCCCATGGTTGCCTTGACTTATTATGTGCACATACTAACTAGCTCATTGATAAGTATAAGACTAATGGTTTACAACAATGTAGCTAACAATACAATTAATTCATCATTTATAAAACTTTACTTCATATAGAACCTTTCTTTTAGAATAATTATTTCTTTCAGTAACATAATCATATTGAAACAGTGTCAAGCATTTTCTTCCATTTGTTGGGCATGTAACTCCGACGTTCTTCGTTGTTCTTCAATTAATTGTTGAGCGTTGTCAAGGCGAGTTTTTAATTCGCTAACCTCTCTAGAGTGCATCTTTTGCTCATATAATGAAGACGAAGAACTGGCACCCATCTTTTGGGACTTCAGCTTGGCGCCCAACTAAGACCTTTTGAGTAGCCTGGTCGTCTACCCAAAATGGTCCAGCTCATCTTGTCTTTAGAGAGTGGTTGAGAACCTTCTAGGGTGAGTTGGAACTGGACTTCCAGCATTTGATTCTACACCAAACATTATAAGTTATGAACTGACAATTAAAAGTAGAAAATACAAGAAAAGGTTTTCATAAACTTACATGTGCATCTGCGGCCGCCTGTGGAAGGAGGAAGTGCTTGATCTGTGAAATCAAGCAAAAACTATTGCTATAAAATGAAAGAACATATGGATTAGCTTTCTATCTACGTAGGTTTAAAATATTTGTACAATAATTTAAAAACTTATCTGTAGACCGCCCTTTACAACCTTAATGAACTCTGAAGGAACATTTGCCCACTTAAGGCAATGGACTGGAAATGTATCTCGTGTTAACACACTGATGAGGTTGCTAAAGTGAACAACATGTGCTAAGACCAGCTTATCCCCTCCTAGAGCGATCGTGAGATCTTCTCATTATGATATACGTATCTCTCCAACTCCAAGTTTTGGGAGTGCTGCCATCTCTTAAGAGTGCAAGTGGGTTGAAAGGCATCTACGAAAACATAACACATTAGAAACAAAACTCCATGTTTATGCTATTATTTATGTAAGAAAACTAACCTGAAGTGTTGCCCACCTAGAAAGATCCTCTCGTGTTATTGAATACATCGTCGAACACAAGAAACAGAGCATCTGTCTCTTTGAAATGGCTGGAGAATGATGCAATAGTACCTTTGGACATAAAAACCAAAATTAATTAAACAAATGAGAGTTTCTCAAGCTAAATATATAAAAAATGATATATGTGAATACGTGATTTGTCATTATTATCCGTCGTCGCTTGATCTACTTTGAGGTTATAATTGTTCATCATCATCGTTTATGAAGTCATAAACGACATTACGCACAATCGATCTTTCCACCACTGTAGGATCAACGTCAGGTTTGTACAGTGTGTTATCTTCAATGTGTTCATCAACACAGTGTTTAACAATGATTTTCAATATATTCAGTTGCTCATTCTCAATATCCTCTACTTCGGGCATGTCCCATATACGTTTATTTTGGTCCACTTGAACAATTTTTCAATTGGCACCATTTTTTGGGTCCTCGAGGTAAAAGACTTGGTGTACGTTGATTACGAGAATGACTGGTTCCTCAGGGAACCAAAAACGTGACATGTTGATTGATTTGTACCCTAATTCCACTTGTTTCTTGTGACTTTTTTTGTTGTTCGTGTTAAACCATTTACACTTGAATAGTCAAACACGTCGTCTTAGCGAATATTGAACGAAAAGAACTTCATCTAAAACACCATAGAAATTGTTGTCGACACTACCACTACTATTATTTTCACCGACTACCATGACTCAAATATTTTGTGTAGTGCATTGGGAATCATGTTCTATTGTGTAAAATCGTACCCCACCGAAAATGCATCCACTATACAATCGAACGTCAAGTGAAGGTTTCCATCGCAAGTGAGAAGAAATCATGAGAAATTTTTTCTCTCTCATACATTTTTAGAACCTGAAATTGATGTAAATGAATATAAATTATGAAATAAGCATATATACCAATTCTCAAATTTATGTACTCTATATACCTAAATTTTGAATCAATAAGAAAATGCTCGTTGATGTCTTTTAAATAAGTTAGAAGGACTTTGAGCTTAACAGTATCAACCTCAAGTGTTTCCTAAAGTAGATAATTGTGAGTCTGTGTGACAACAAAAACTTAAAAAATATTTAAAATACCCAGTAAAGTATAAAGTTGAAAATGTGTACTTACGGTAGTCCGCTATTTCAATCTACATTGTTGAGGATGTACTCATATGCAAGACATTTCTCTTTCTGTGATAGAGTTCGTAAACTTGACGCCTTGGATGGTTGCACTTTATACACGAACACTTCAAACTGACCAATTACCTCATCATTGAGAATACTATCATCATTTCGTTCATCTCTAGTGAATCGAGATTCAATCCCACTTAGATATCTCAAACAAAAAGTCTATGATTCATTCATCACATATGCTTCTACAATTGACCGTTTAGGATGTGCTTTGTTTTGGACAAACTATTTCAACGTGCGTAGACTTCTTTCATGGGATACATCCAACTATAAACTAACCGGACCACCAACTTTGATTTCATATATAGTAGGTGAACGATAATATGTATCATTACATCGGAGAAGGCAGGTGGGAATATGCTTTCCAATTTACAAAGTATGATTATGATATATGCTTGCAATCAGTCCAAATCACTTATTCGTATTGCTCTTATGCACAAGTCAATGTAGCAAAACGTGACAATCTTGTGTCTTAAAACCTGATATTTTTTTGTTTCTGTCATTCACACATTGTGAAACATTAGAAACGAATTTATCAAGAAATTTAACTAATTTCATATACTTGCAAAACGCAACTCGTTCCTTTCTAGTCAACGTGTAATTTACATGTGGCTTCACGAATCTGTTACCGACTTATGAGGTGTGAATTCTTTCTTATTTTTAAACCTTGCAGGTCCAACCGAGCATTCGTGGTATCTTTCATTTTTCCTTCAATATTCAACGACATACCAACGAAATTGTCACAAACATTCTTTTCAATATGCATTCAATTTATGACATAATAGTAGTTTTATCTAGTAAGGAAGTTCGAAAAAGATACTTCTCTTAGTCCAATTTAGAGCTCCCTTTCTTTTCTTATCTTTCAGTGAGGTATGTTTACTCATCATTGGAAACTCCAACGAATCTAGTTGTTCCAAGATATCATGCCTATTAAGTACAGCTAAAGGAGCCCTACGCTCTACATTTTCACCATGTAGCTTACTTCTATGCCAAATGTTGTTATCTGAAACATAGCGTCAGTGTCCCATGAAAGATATTTTGCCTCTTATCCCAATGACGATTTATCTCTCATGCATGTGGGACATTCTTGATACCCTTTCGTACTCCACCTGGATAAGTCACCATATACACGAAAATCATTAATTGTCCACAAAAAGGCTGCATACAATTGAAAAAACTGATTGATAAGAGAATGATAAGTACGCACACCAAAAGTTCATAGCTCTTTCAATTTCTCAATCAACGGTTAGGTAAACATCAATTTCCATACCAGGAGATCTTAGATTGGGTATTTAGCATTGACATGAAGAAGTTGGACTCTTTCATGCATTTTTAAGGTGGAAAATTATAAGAAATTAACACCACGGGTCATATACTGTACGAGGTACTCAAATTTCCAAACGCATTAAACTCATTTGTAGCTAATCCCAAATGAACGTTTCATGAATCTGAAGTGAAATAAGAAAATTCACAATCAACATGCTTCCATCCCTCTGCATCAGCTTGATGTCTCAACATATCCTCTATTTCAACTCGTTTATCCTTATGTCATCTCATGTCAGATGAGCCTTCTTGCGATATAAACAATCGTTGTAATCTTGGTATATCAAGGGATAGTGGCACAATACCTTATGCGGAATTTTTTTCCCTTTGTTAAGACTAACCTTATACCGAGACTCACTACAAGTTGGACAATGTCGAAAATCGCCATATTTCTTCTCATACAATACACAGTCATAATTACACGCATAAATAGTCTCATATCCTAAGCCAAAGTCATCTGTTTTCATTTGGCTTTGTAGAATGAACTAGGGATAGTAGTACTACACATTTGAAATGTTGCTTTTAACAGTTCTAATAACATGTAGAATGACTTGTTACTCTAACCATTTAGAACATTGACATGCATCAACTTAACCAAAAAGTTCAGGGAGGAAAATTCTGAACAATCGGGGTATATAGCTCATTACATGCTTCATTCAATAACTCTTGAAATATGTTCATTGTCTTATGTTCTACACCAATATTAAACAACATTTCATTATCCAAATCTTCCTCCATTTCTTCTTCATGCTCAATCAGAGCTTATAAATCATTAAGCATACCCAACATTTCCTTTTCTTTATGAAAAGGGTTGCTGATAATTCCTTCATCAAATCTTTCTATACCTCTATACAAGTTCACTAACTGTCCATGATACACTCAGTCTCTATAGAAAGGGTTATTTCAATTGTTAATAGATGTCTCTCCACACCCTTTAATGAGTCCCAAATAGAGTTCATATATCTCTTGCATGGATACCTTGATCGTCTGTACTCATCGACGTGATACTTTGCAACCTCTAAAAATTGGGACACTCCATCTCTATACTCAATTGAGAACTTATTCATAAGTTTCATCCAACCCTTATCCATCGTTAAAGAACCTAAAACATTAATAGATTTGATTAGTCTTATATTCCTCCTCTCAAATGCTCAAACTTACTCCATGAATAAGCTAAGTTTCATGTAGTAAATGAATAATCTAATAGAAATTAACACCTCAAAAGTACCCAATCTCCTTTCACTAAAGCTATGTTTAAACTAAAAAGCTACCATATTTGCATGATAGCCAGAACAACCTAACCACATATTACATCAATCTTTCCAAGCTATAACACTTACAATAAGCTTTACAAGCTACCTAACACTTCCATCAAAGTATAAACTACTAAAGACTACCAGAACTGCAAGATAGCCAGAACGAATGAATCAAAATGCATGCTTCAATCCTTACAATCTAACTAACACTTAGTTTCAACAAATAAAGCATAATAACAAATTAAAAACTAAAGGTTACCATAACTGCAGAATAGCCACAACAAATCAATCAAAATGATTCAACTGGGCCCCCTTCTCAACAATTTCAAATATTTAAACCATTTCAACAATTTAAAAAATTTCAATTTCAATAATTCAATATTATCAAAATTTTCAACAATTTCAAACCGAAAACTCTAACAATTTCAACCCTAAAACTGTAACAATTTAAACCTCAAACCTCCAATAATTTCCACCTTAAACATCTAACAATTTCAATACATTTAAACATACATTTCAATAATTTCAACCCTAAAAATATAACAATTTCAATATACATTTTATACATACAATTTTATTTCTAAACCTCAAACTATTTCAATACGTGATCCATATCCGCAAGAAAACACGCCGTCAAATTAAGCTCACACATAGTTAGCAACTATGGTTTATTCATTTTAGTGCTTGGACTTAATACTTTCAATTGTGTATACTACAACTGCAATACGTCACGGGGTTAAGTCATCGCGCGTAATGCGCTGATTGTAACTCTCTGTATCACATGTTTCCATTGTAGGCGATGAGTCATAGGGCATGATCATAGTTTTGTAAAATACTCACAATGTATGTCTTCATCTTGTAATACTTAATTCCTCATTGTAAGCTTTCCTACTGCTTGCCCAACTGCAAGTGAAACATTAGGTTTATCTGGGTAATCTAAGGTCGAACACAGAAAATTGTTCCTTAGCTCCTATTTCAGAATAATACGTGTAAAATCATGCAGTAACAAAAGAACCAAGATTTGTATGAATAATATGCAAACTTTTTCTAGCTATTTACACTACGATGCTTGGCAGTGCAAGGTGACTATGGAGTTATGATATGGGAAAATGTATTCTCCGCTTAGGCTAAATAATGAAGGAAACTAAATTAAATTATTATACAAACTAGCTGATGGACTGATACTCCGATGAGATTTAGATACTTTAACCACGAATTAAGGTTAGCACCTTTCAGTGCACTACCATACTCAGTCACCTTTCGAGATGTAAATACACGGGTTAAATGACATTGAATTGCAACTCATTATGCATGTAATAATAGTAGCCTACCCTTGATTAAGGCCCACACCTCTCAGCCTGTTTTACCACACACAACATCCTCTCCGAGATGCATGTTAAGGGGGATTTTCATGACGCAACAGTACTATATTCATTTTCGACGCGTGCCTCGTTTAAAGTAGATTATATTATGACCTCTATTCTTGTTCTTCTTTCGAAGGATCAAGGTTAAGAAGAATATCCTAGACTGAACAAAACTAGTATTATACGCAATATGGTTTTCTTCGTATCAAGCACATCATTAGTTTATATGCAGTTATTCAATCATGGATGTATATGGAAGAGATAAAGAAATAACAATGTGATACTAGAGATGCATTGCCTTTCAACATAACAAATTAAGCCTTTCGACCCTAATGTTTTGATCACAAAACAATACAAAAATAAAGTCAATAAATGGGAACATAAATAAATGATTATGCCTCCGAGTTTGATAAATCATTCTTTTTTGTTGGAATGTTGCCTAGGTAGGAGGGGGAGAATAGGGGGGTTGTGGAATTCTCTTTCATCTTCTGCTCAAGCTCTCACTTGGCGTACGATGATGGAGAGAATGTGGAGATTGTAAAAATCATGCGTGTCCGGCCAATTTGTGCACACCCACTGAGGAAGGGTGCATTGATTTATATACAGAAAAATTGGTGCTGACATGTTGGCGCTCCATTAAGACTCTGAAAAGCTGTCGCTCTACTGCGTAGCCTAGTCTACTTGTCCTTTTCTAAAATTCTCGTCAATTTCTTTTGTCTGCTAGTCACTTGATCGCTTAACATCTACTTCTTTGCACCGAAAAGCTGAGTAGATTACTTTGCGTGATACACTTGCTCTTTTTCGCCTAACATTCTGTGATAAAATATGAAACCTTGTCAAAACAAGGATAGAGTTCTTTTGTGGTAGACTTTTTGCATGTTAGTTAGATTCATACTTTACTTTCTGCAATCTTCTACTTTTATGCAATGAACCTTCATTATTTTACTTAAGAGGTTGTAATAACTCGTATTTCTACAAGTTATCAACCTACCATGGTAATAATTTCCATATTCGTTCCTATGTACACATAGAGCCACCCAACCAAGGGTTAAGCTAGGCTCGAAGCCATATCACAATCATCTATCCATATCTTCATCTAGGCTCAGGTTCTCGAATCTCTGGTCACAATCTTTTTTCACCCCAAAACCCCTTGAAAACCATAGGTGGGGCTATGAAAACACATTCACGTAGCCTTAGAAAAATCACCTTCTCGTTCATCATAAACATCGGTTATTCATATTTTAAAAACCCAAGTATAATAAAAAACATGAAACACGTTTTTATAAAATCCAAGTCATACACATTCTTAAAGTTATAACAAGCTTAAGTCATGATAATTTCTAAGTGGTATCATAAAATAACATGTATATGTACAAAGAAAGTTTGAAAATGAGCCATTCAGAATCAATAACTCGATCCCTCGAGACTAAACACTTTTTCCACTACAATTTGGCCTGAAATAACGATCAATGTCCCTTAGCTATCTTCAGATATCAAGATGTTAAAACTTTCTCTAAAACACGTCATTATGACAACTCAAGCTATTTATGGTTCAATGGGTCGAATTTCCACTTTCCTTATTAAATTTGTATCATTCCCCACATGCTTTAATTTAAACTAGAAATCCACTTTTGGGCCCTTAACTTCAAACTTAAGATTTAGCACTTAGCAACCAACTTAATTCAATCTTAGTAGGTCTTTTAATCCCATACACATTTATTTCAACTATCGATGATTTTTTAGGTTTAGATCCATTATATCAACATAGGTCAATCAACTTTCAATACATCATAAGATCCCCTAAACCATTTATGTTTCAAACAAGTAAAAACAACACCCAACAACCTTCAAAACTAGAAGAAAATCCCCTCTTGACCTTTAACATTCAACTTTAGGACCCAAGTATCATGGATAATTCAATTTTTATTATTTAAATTTAACAGGCATTTAAGAACGTTACTCTAGGAAAAACTCACAATAAAGTTACTCTAAACCTTTCCAAGAACTTAGCAAAGTACTCTTAACTTCAATGGACAAATCCTAACTACCTTCTAAATTCCAAATCAAGCATCCACCATCATGGGTTACTCACAGATAGCATTAGAATTAAATGGGTATTCAAGACCCAAACCATAGAGCTTGAAATCTTACCCAAATTCATGTCGAACAACCAAAATTTTACTCCTTCTCGACTAGACAGTAGCTAAATTCTTCCACGAACTCAAATCTAGCATCAAAACGTTATGGGTAATGTTTAATTGAAGCCAAAACTTAATGGATGTTTTAAAATGTTTAAAAAAACAACCTAAAACAATGAAACTTAACCCTAATCTAAGATTTGAGGAATAATGGTTAGAAAAGAGCAACGTTAATGGCAATGTGGCTCCAAAACAATGACGAATGATGACTAGGTGTTGGACTAACTCGGCTGACGACCAAATCCTTGAGGAACTCAGACAGAACGGCACAAATTGGGCCTACAACTTCAGATCTGTGTGACCTTTGAAGAGTTTGATGTGGGGTAGATGTCGTTCGGTGAGGCGAGCGGTTCATGGTGGTTGGTGGCATCGAAGTGAAGGAGTGAAAGAGAGAGGCGCGACGAACGATGATTGGATGTGGTGTTGTTTTGACATCGGAGGAGAGTTAGAGATGGAGAGATGGTTGGCAAAAGAAAACTTTCAACTAAAGCCGACAGTCAATGTTTCTACAAGAATGGGGAAGAAGAAGAGAGAAGAAGAAAATATCTTTCTTTGTCTTCTTTTATTCTCTTTGTTTAACATTAATAAAAAAAATCTTACGAAAAGACCATTACACCCCTTATTCCATAAAGCTTCGCTTTTACTTTTATCTTCTTTCTTTTCAACATCTAAAAACAATTTCAAGTCTTAAACCCAACTAAAAATGGTTCCAAATTTTCTTATCAAAGAAATCAACTTTAAGGAGTATAAAAAGTATTCCAACTTGTTTTTCACCATTTAGGAGATATTAGATACATAAATAAAAAAAAATAAAGGAGAGCAAAACGAGAGCTTACAGTTCCACATTGCTAGAGAATGCATGTTTAGAATAAAATAATAGTAAATATTTGCTAACTCAAAATTTATATTTAACAATCCCCAGTTGAAATTTTTTTACTATCAGTACACCACTTGAAAATTTTTAAAAACATTTTCATCGAGTAGTGTTTATCTTTATAATACTATACTCAAGTAAAGGTGTCTAATGACTTGAACCTTTACATAGTAACAATAGTTTAGAGTATTGTAAAGTAACTCGTAGTTTTGAACTTTACTTCTAATAAAATTGCACTCACAACATTATTTAGAGTGAAGTTCTAAAAATTGCCCGTGCTTACAATTTAGTGGACGCTCTAGAGAATTTTCCTAATATTCCTTAGGAAGCGGCCCTCACTTCCACATCCACAAAGGTGAATCTATCAAGAGTACTCTTGTGGCTAGGTACCCTACTTGATATCAAGTATAGAATTCATTAAGAACAAATTTCAGCCTTGTCATATGCTTCAAGATGTCATGTAATCACTCAATTATAAGAATGGAACTCCCTAATTATTTTAGCATGATTCTCATCATATTACTTATGGTTAGTTATTAACTGTTGAACTTGTTTCTTGGGATCTCCAGTCTTTCAAGTTGGGTTTACCTCACAAATAGTTCAGTTTACTATAGGCTTGAGTCATATTCTTTCTGAGGTTTTAAAAACCTTCTCTCTTGCTAGTCCTTTCTTCAAAGGATCAACTATGTTGTCATCAAACCGTACATAATCCACTATCATTGAATCAGTAGTGAGAAATTATCTAATGGTACTGTGTTTACGACGTATCTGTCATCTCTTAACGTTGTAATAACGGTTCTAAACTCGATAGCTGCAGTACTATCACAATGGATTAGTATGATCGGTACTGGTCTTTCTCATGTGGGACTCTTTGATAGCAAGCTTTGAAGCCAACTTGCTTCTTTACTAGTAGTGGATAATGCAATCATTTTTTACTCTAATGTTGATTAAGCTAAGATGGTATGTTTCTTGGATTTCCAATCAAGAGCTCCTCCTGCTATATTAAAAATATAGCCACTGAGTCATCTGAGAAGGAGTTCCAATCAGCATCTCTGTAATCTTCAAATACAACTGGAAATTTTTGATAATGTAATCCTAGGTTTTAGATTTTCTTAAGATATCTCATTACTCTTTCTACAGTACTTTAGTGTTTTTTACTAGGTCTGCTAGTAAACCTACAACATAAGCTATAATTTGGTCTAGTGCAGGTAACAGTATATCTCAGACTTCCTATAATGCTTGCATATTTGAATTGATTGACATTGTCACTAGTACTTTTGGACAATTTAATACTAGAATAATGATGTTTACAAGCTGGTTTGCTTTAAAAAAGTTGTACTTCTTTAAAACCTTTTCTATCTAATGAGATTGATCTAAGAATATTCAATTTTCAGTTCTAGTAATTTTGATGCCTAGGGTTACATTAGCTTCTCCTAAGTCTTTCATGTCAAAGTTTGCACTCAACATTGATTTTACATCTTTTACGACATGCAAGTTTGATACAAAGATTAACATATCATCTACATATAAACATATGATAGTACATAACCTATCTCCAATCTTATAGTAGATACATTTGTCTCTCATTTACTTTGAATCTTTTGGACATGATAAGGTTGTCAAAATTTCCGTGCCATTGCTTAGGAGTTTTTTTTAGGCCATAGAGGAATTTATCTAATTTACAAATTTTAGATTCTTGACCATGAACTATGAAACCTTCAAGTTGTTCCATATAGTTTTAACATTCATGTGATGTATTAAGAGATTTTTTGATGCACCTATACAAATCAACACTCTAATTGAGGTGATTCTAGTAACTGGGGAGAAAGTGTCAAAGAAATCTATGTTTTTCCTTTGTCTAAAAGCTTTTGCTACTAGTCTAGTCTTATACTTATCTACCGATCCATCATGTTTGTGTTTCATCCTCAAAATCCATTTACAGCCTATTACTTTGTAGCCAGGGGGTAGGTCAACTCGGTGTCAAGTCCTATTAGATTCAAGAGAGTCCATTTCATCATTGATAACTTCTTGCCATAAGGTGGCATCTACTGAGGATAAGGCTTCTGTTAGATCTTTTGGATCTTCTACGTTTTACATTTCGAAGTCTTCTCCAAATTCTTTTATGGCTCTTGCTCTCTTGCTTCTTCTAGGTTCAGGATCTACTTCTTTATCCTGGGTTTGGATCCTAACGGAAGGTAGATTACTTGACTTAAGCCCCCACTAGTTTGACTATTTAATAAGCCCACACTATTTCTAGATTGAAAAGGAATTCTATCCAAGAAAAAATCTACATCGTTTGATTCTATGTTTACCTTATTTCTCTACGTCATAGAACCTATAGGCTTTACTATTTTCAGTGTATCCTATGAAGACTCATTCATAAGCTCTACTAGCTAGTTTTCTTCTCTTAGGATCTGGTATTCTTACATAGGCTAGGCATCCCCATGTTCTAAGATAGGACAAGTTTAGTGTTTTATTCTTAAGGACTTCGTACGGTGAAGTTTTACTATTTGATTTAGGAATCCTATTAAGGACATAATTCAGTATTTTAATTGTTTCACTTCACCAAGATGGTGCTACTTCTGAATCAAGCAATATAGCAACTACTAACTCAGTTAGAGTTCTGTTTTTCCTTTCAGCTTTTCCATTCATTTTAGGAGATTAAGGTGCAGTTGTTTCGTGTATTATTCCTTTTGAGTTATAAAACTCATTAAAAGCAACTAAATGATATTCAGTTCCTCTATCATTACGAAGTCTCTTAATTCTTTTGTTAAACTGATTCTTTATCTCAGTTGTAAACAACTTAAAAATGTCTAAGGCCTCACTTTTATTTGTAAGTAGATAAATAAAAGTGTAGTCGAAACAATCATCTATAAAGGTTATAAAATACCTTTTACAAATCCTAGTTAACATGTCATCAAATTCACATAAATCATAATGAATTAACTCTTGAGGTTCAGTTACCCTAGTTCCACATTTATGTGAAATCTTTATTATCTTAGCTTGCCTACAACATGCACATTTTTCAAATTCATGCAAATATAACTTAGCAATAAGATTCAACTTACTTATGTTGCTAATTAATCTTTGATTAACATGACAAAGTCTAGCATGCCAAATATTAAAAGTAAACAACATATAAGCAGAAGACATTTTCTTGTTCATTTCCAAATTTAACTTAAACATGCCATCAATTGCATAACTCTTTCCCACAAATACATTATTTTTTGTTAAAGTAAAGAGATATGATCCTATTGTTTGAGTGGAGTAGACTATTTTTGTAACACCCCGAATCCTAAGGTATATTTTTATTTGCATGAAAGAAAAAAAAAAGTGATGGAGGGAAAGAAATTTGAAAAGTAATAAGAATCATATATATATTATTATTATTATTGTTATTTAAAATTAAATAAATAAAGAAATAAAATAATAATCATAATAATATTCAATAATTACCTTTCTTTTCTTTTTTTTCTTTTTCTTTTTCTTTTCCTTTTCTTTTCTTTTCCCTTTCTTCTTCTCCCGTACGCAGTCTCCCCCCCCATCTTCTTCCTTCTCTTCTCCTCTTCCCCACGCCCTAGCCGACCGCCACCCATCCAACCACCACCTCATCCCTTGGCCTCACCATTCGGAGTTGCAGAAGCCTCACCGCATGCAGCCACGACGCCTCGTCTGCCCAGATCCGCCCCTCTCCTTCCGTCCGATCGGCAAAGCCCAGCCGCACCGTCGCCCAGCCGCACAGCTCCACTTCTCCGTCCGCGCCGACCTTAGTTTGCGAAACACCCAGCTGCACCGCCCAAATCTTCACGTCCTGCCGCCTGCTGCCGTCCGCACTCCGCTGTCCCAGTAGTCCGACGAAGCCCAGCCGGCCGCACGCAGCAAATCCGTCCCAGCCGCCGCCTGCCTCCGTCCGCAAGGTCGCCGGCGTGCACATCTCGCGAAGCCGGACGCGGATCCGAGCCGATCTGCCTCCATTCTGCAAGAGGCCAGCCGCCGTGCGTCTCCTTCCAGCTGCACGTCTTCTTCTAGCCGCGGATTAGAAGCCGACCCATGCCCAAATCGATTTTACAAGGTCGTTTGCCCAAATCTTGTGTGCCGCTGCCACTATGTCGTTGTAAATTCGTTGGGAAAGGATGAAATTGATGGATTTAAGAGTCTACATGAAAATGTCGATTAGTTGATGTTGTTTAATTTGTTGTTTGGATGTTTGTTCTTGATGGCGATATTGGAGATTTGAAGAATTTGGACTTTGAATTTTGCCATAAGCTTCGTGGGAGTTCGTTTCTCCACTTCTTGGGTGAGTTGTGAGATTTACACATGGGTGATTTGAATGGATGAAGTTAATTAGAAGGATGTTGATTTTATATTTGGTTATGTTTAGGAATCTAATTATTGGAACTTGTTCGATTGAAGAAATTGCATAAGAGTGAGGTAAGGGACTTTCTACTGGACTCAATAACAAGAATTAAGATGTATTGACTATATGGACTGAAATGTTATGTCTGGACTGAGTAGTGCTGACGGTTATAATGTGTGTTTGGGTGTGGACTGAAAGTTTAATGTATATTGTGCTTGACTGAATGAAATTTATATATGTATGTATGGATTGACGTGGACTTGTTGTCTAGCGTATGTTGTGACTGTTGGGATATTTATGTGGCTGACTGATGTAGTGATTTGTTTCGACTGTCCTTGAGTGAAATTTGGATAATATGGTTGTTTGAGGTTAAAGGGGAGCTTATGTGATAAGGAAATTTGACTGTATTGAGGATGATTTTAAAGAGGTTTAGAATGGACTGAGGGGATAAATTATTAGTTTCCTAGTAGATAGTTACCCTGCGGATGTCCTTCGGGATCATCCCTTTTATGTGCATCCTTCGGGAGCACTAGACTGATATGTGCATCCTTCGAGAGCACTAGACTGATATGTTCATCCTTCGGGAGCACTAGACTGATATGTGCATCCTTCGGGAGCACTAGACTGATATGTGCATCCTACGGGATCACACGACTGTGATTGTGCAGGGTACACCATAGGATGCTAATAATTTATGTTCCCCTAACGGGACCAGTAGTGGGTCTCTTACTGAGTATATTAATACTCACCCTTTTTATGTTTAACTTCTTCAGGCAAATGTAACACGAGGGGCAGACCGACGAGGGACAAGAAGGACTCGTGAATTGCCATAGGGGACTGTCTTTAAACTGCTTCCGCTGACGGTTTGAAAATATTTTGATTTAACTAAGTCTACAAATAGTTAAATTTTTTGTAAACAGCATTTGAAATTTTGTATTTTGGAAATAGGGCCCGATTAAAATTTCCCTTCGTTTTCTTACGGTTTCAACTGAATCTTGCTATGTCTTTTGTCAACAAACGGTTTTGAGTAAACGTAACGACTTAGACAAGGTCGAAAAGTCTGGGTCGTCACAGTTGGTATCAGAGCCTAAGTTTTAGGTTATGTAGACTGACTAATGATTTAAGTCCATGTTTTTGTGTCCTTATGGCTAGCACGATCATTCGTCACTCGTCAGGTACGCTTTCATGATTTATATGTATGATTTTATGAACATGACCTTGCCTAAGTTAAACTAGACTGACTAAGGACCTTTGATGTTTAAGACTAAAAGGAAAATTTTTTATGGATGTTAGGAAACCATGCCGCCAAGGAGAGGTGCACGTAGGGGTGGTTTTAGAGGCCGAGGTAGAGGAGCAAGGCGTAGTCAGCCTGCTGTGGGCCAAACTTACCCGCGTGTCCCTGCTGCACCTGTTACTCAAACGGATTTGGCAGCCTTGTCTGCTCACCTGGAGCAGAGAATCACAGAGCTTATTACGGCTGCTATGGCTCAGAACCAGTCTGCGCCAGTGGGTTCCCCTGTACCAGCAGCTCCACCTGCGTCTGTAGATCCCCCTATGCAGGGACCGATCGTACAGCCGCCACAGATGTTACCAAATCAGCTTTCTGCAGAGGCGAAACACTTGAGGGACTTTAGGAAATACGACCCTCAGACTTTTGATGGATCACTGGAGGATCCTACCAAGACGGAGTTGTGGTTGTCTTCGGTGGAGACCATTTTTAGTTATATGAGATGCCCAGAAGAGCACAGGTTCAGTGTGCTGTCTTTCTCCTTAGGGATAGAGGTATTATCTGGTGGAGGTCCACACTGCGTATGTTGGGTGGAAAGTTGGACCAGATCACGTGGGACCAGTTTAGAGATTGCTTCTATACCAAGTTTTTCTCGGCTAACCTTAGAGATGCTAAAAGCCAGGAATTCTTGGAATTGAAGCAAGGACACATGACAGTTGAGGAGTACGATCAGGAGTTCAACATGTTGTCGCGCTTCGCCCCTAAGCTTGTTGGTAATGAGCAGGCCAGAGCTGAGAGGTTTGTTAGAGGATTGAGAGATGAGATCAGAGGCTTTGTGCGAGCACTAAAGCCCTCCACTCAGGCTGAAGCACTGCGTCTGGCAGTGGATGTGAGTATTGGAAAGGACGAGGTTCAGCCAAAGAGTGTTGACAAGGGAACCTCATTTAGTCAGAAGAGAAAAGCGGAGCAAAAGTTCGTTGAAGTTCCTCAGAGGAACATGAGGTCAGGTGGCAATTTTCGCCGTTTCCAGCAGAGTCCCTTTGGGGCAGGTGAAACTGCCAGAGAGAAACCGTTGTGCAACACTTGTGGGAAGCGCCATCTGGGTCGCTGTTTATTTGGGACAAGGATTTGCTTCAACTGTAGGCAAAAGGGGCAAACGGCTGATCGTTGTCCTTTGAAGCCTACTGAGTTTGGGCAGAGCAGTTAGGGAGCGAGAGCGCCACAGCAGGGCAGAGTTTTTGCTACTAACAAATCTGAGGCTGAAAGGGCTGGCACAGTTGTTACAGGTACGCTACCAGTGTTGGGGCACTTTGCCTTAACTTTGTTTGACTCTGGTTCCTCTCACTCTTTTATATCGTCGATATTTGTAACCCATGCATGCTTAGAAGTGGAGCCCCTAGATTATGTTTTATCAGTGTCTACACCATCTGGGGAAATTATGTTGTCGAAGGAAAAGATTAAAGCATGCCAAATTGAGTTAGCTGGTCGTGTGATGGATGTAACCTTGTTAGTATTGGATATGCATGATTTCGACGTAATTTTAGGCATGGATTGGTTGACTGCCAATCATGCCAGTATTGATTGTTCTCGTAAGGAGGTAGTGTTTAGTCCTCCTATCGAGCCTATTTTTAAGTTTAAAGGGGTAGGGACCGTGGTCATACCTAAAGTAATTTCGGCTATGAAGGCCAGTAAGTTACTCAACCAGGGTACCTGGAGTATCTTGGCCAGTGTGGTGGATACTAGGGAAGTTGAGATTTCTTTGACCTCAGAACCGGTAGTAAGAGAATATCCTGATGTATTTCCAGAAGAGCTTCCAGGACTTCCGCCTCACAGGGAGATTGATTTTGCTATTGAGTTGGAGCCGGGTACCGCTCCCATCTCTAGAGCCCCTTACAGGATGGCTCCGGCTGAATTGAAAGAATTGAAGGTACAGTTACAGGAATTGCTTGACAATGGTTTTATTCGACCTAGCGTATCGCCTTGGGGTGCACCCGTACTGTTTGTGAAGAAGAAGGATGGATCGATGCGTCTTTGTATAGATTACAGAGAACTTAATAAGGTGACAGTCAAGAATAGGTATCCACTGCCCAGAATTGATGATTTGTTTGATCAGTTGCAAGGAGCTACTGTATTCTCTAAGATTGATTTACGCTCGGGTTACCATCAGTTGAGGATTAAAGACGGTGATATTCCTAAGACTGCTTTTCGTTCGAGGTATGGGCATTATGAATTCATTGTAATGTCTTTTAGATTGACAAATGCACCTGCTGTATTTATGGATCTGATGAACAGAGTGTTTAAGGACTTCTTAGACACTTTTGTAATAGTCTTCATTGATGACATTTTAGTTTATTCCAAGACCGAGGCTGAACATGAGGAACATTTGCATAGAGTTTTAGAGACTCTTCGAGCGAATAAACTTTATGCTAAGTTCTCAAAGTGTGAATTCTAGTTGAAGCAGGTGGCTTTCCTTGGTCATGTGGTTTCTAGTGAGGGAGTTTCTGTGGATCCTGCAAAGATTGAGGCTGTTACCAGTTGGTCTCGACCCTCTACTGTCAGAGAGATTCGTAGTTTTCTGGGTTTAGCAGGTTATTACCGGAGGTTTGTGGCATATTTTTCTCGTATAGCTACTCCCTTGACCCAGTTGAACAGGAAGGGGACTCCTTTTGTTTGGAGCTCAGCTTGTGAGGATAGTTTTCAGAACCTTAAGCAGAGGTTAGTTACTGCACCGGTCCTTACAGTACCGGATGGATCTGGGAATTTTGTGATTTACAGTGATGCTTCTAAGAAAGGATTGGGATGTGTTTTGATGCAGCAAGGCAAGGTGGTTGCATATGCCTCTCGTCAGTTGAAAAGCCATGAGCAGAACTACCCTACACATGATTTAGAGTTGGCAGCAGTAGTGTTTGCACTGAAAATCTGGAGACATTATTTGTATGGTGAAAAGATACAAATCTTTACTGACCATAAGAGCCTGAAATACTTCTTCACCCAGAAGGAGTTAAATATGAGACAGCGAAGGTGGCTCGAGTTAGTAAAAGATTATGACTGTGAGATATTATATCATCCAGGTAAAGCGAATGTGGTAGTTGATGCTCTTAGTAGGAAAGTATCACATTCAGCAGCGCTTATTACTAGTCAGGTACCGATACATCGAGACCTTGAGAGAGCTGAGATTACAGTATCTGTAAGGGCAATTGCCTCACAGTTAGCTCAGTTAACAGTGCAACCAACTCTGAGGTAGAAGATTATTGATGCTCAGAATAGTGATCCCTATTTGGAGGAGAGGCGTCACCTCGTAGGGACAGGACAGATTGATGAGTTCTCCATATCCTCTGATGGTGGACTGTTATTTGAGAGACGTCTGTGTGTGCCAGCAGACACTGCAGTCAAGATCGATTTACTGAATGAGGCCCATAGTTCTCCATTTTCCATGCATCCTGGTAGTACGAAAATGTATCAGAATTTGAAGCGAGTGTATTGGTGGCGTAATATGAAGAGGGAAGTGACCGAGTTTGTTAGTAGGTGCTTGGTCTGCCAACAGGTTAAGGCACCTAGACAGAAACCAGCTGGTTTGTTGCAGCCCTTGAGAGTGCCAGAGTGGAAGTGGGAGAACGTGTCGATGGACTTTATTACAGGACTGCCTAGAACCCTGAAGGGTTACACAGTGATTTGGGTTGTTGTAGACAGACTTACGAAGTCAGCACATTTTGTTCCAGGAAAGTCCACTTCTACTACTAGTAAGTGGGCACAGTTATATTTAACCGAGATTGTAAGACTGGATGGAGTGCCTGTGTCTATTGTTTCTGACAGAGATGCACGATTTACTTCCAAGTTTTGGAAGGGACTTTAGACTGCCATGGGCACGAGGTTAGATTTTAGTACGGCCTTTCATCCACAGACTGATGGTCAAACTGAACGTTTGAACCAAGTTTTAGAGGATATGCTACAAGCTTGTGTTTTAGAGTTTCCAGGTAGTTGGGACTCTCACTTGCATTTGATGGAGTTTGCTTCTAATAACAGTTTTCAGGCTATCATCGGCATGGCACCATTTGAAGCTTTGTATGGTAAATGTTGTAGCTGTTTGTTGGAATGAGGTTGGTGAACAGCGATTGATGGGTCCTGAGTTGGTTTAGTCTACTAATGAGGCTATTCAGAAGATTAGAGCACGTATGCGAACAGCGCAGAGTAGACAGAAAAGCTATGCTGATGTGAGACGAAAAGATCTTGAGTTTGAGGTGGGAGATAAGGTGTTCTTGAAGGTAGCACCTATGAAGGGTGTTATGCGTTTTGAAAAGAAAGGGAAGTTAAGCCCTCGTTTCGTTGGACCGTTTGAGATTTTAGAGAGAATTGGTGTTGTGGCGTATCGTTTGGCATTGCCACCATCTCTCTCTGCAGTTCATAATGTTGTTCATGTTTCGATGTTGAGGAAGTACGTGGCAGATCCATCTCATGTGGTGGACTATGAACCACTAGAGATTGACGAGAATCTGAGCTATGTGGACCAACCAGTTGAGATTCTGGCTAGAGAGGTGAAGATGCTTCGTAATAGAGGAATTTTTTTTGTGAAGGTGTTGTGGCACAATCACCGAGTTGAAGAGGCAACCTGGGAGCGAGAAGATGATATGAGAGCTCGTTACCCAGAGTTATTCCAGGTTTAGAACTTTCGAGGACGAAAGCTCCTAAGGAGGGAAGAATGTAACACCCCAAATCCTAAGGTATATTTTTATTTGCATGAAAAGAAAAAAAAAAAAAAAGTGATGGAGGGAAAAAGGAATTTGAAAAGTAATAAGAATCATATATATATTATTATTATTATTGTTATTTAAAATTAAATAAATAATAAATAAAATAATAATAATAATAATATTCAATAATTACCTTTCTTTTCTTTTTTTTCTTTTTCTTTTTCTTTTCCTTTTCTTTTCTTTTCCCTTTCTTCTTCTCCCGTACGCAGTCTCCCCCCCCATCTTCTTCCTTCTCTTCTCCTCTTCCCCACGCCCTAGCCAACCTCCAACCATTCAACCACCACCTCATCCCCTGGCCGCGTCGTTCAGAGTTGCAGAAGGAGGACGCCGGCCGACAATCGCAGCTGTTCGTCCGCGCCGCGCCTCTGTTCGTGAAGCCTCACTGCACGCAGCCGCGATGCCTCGTCCGCCCAGATTCGCCCCTCTCCTTTCGTCCGACCGGCAAAGCCCAGCCGCACCGTCGCCCAGCCGCACAGCTCCACTTCTCCGTCCTCGCCGACCCTAGTTCGCGAAACACCCAGCCGCACCGCCCAGATCTTCACGTCCTGCCGCCTGCTGCCGTCCGCACGCCGCTGTCCCAGTAGTCCGACGAAGCCCAGCTGGCCGCACGCAGCAAATCCGTCCCAGCCGTCGCCTGCCTCCGTCCGCAAGGTCGCTGGCATGCACATCTCCCGAAGCCGGACGCGGATCCGAGCCGATCTGCCTCCATTCTGCAAGAGGCCAGCCGCCGTGCGTCTCCTTCCAGCCGCGCGTCTTCTTCCAGCCGCGGATTAGAAGCCGACCCATGCCCAAATCGATTTCACAAGGTCGTTTGCCCAAATCTTGTGTGCCGCTGCCGCTATGTCGTTGTAAATTCGTTGGGAAAGGATGAAATTGATGGATTTAAGAGTCTACATTGAAATGTCGATTAGTTGATGTTGTTTAATTGGTTGTTTGGATGTTTGTTCTTGAAGGCGATATTGGAGATTTGAAGAATTTGGACTCTGAATTTTGCCATAAGCTTCGTGGGAGTTCGTTTCTCCACTTCTTGGGTGAGTTGTGAGATTTACACATGGGTGATTTGAATGGATGAAGTTAATTAGAAGGATGTTGATTTTATATTTGGTTATGTTTAGGAATCTAATTATTGGAACTTGTTCGATTGAAGAAATTGCATAAGAGTGAGGTAAGGGACTTTCTACTGGACTCAATAACAAGAATTAAGATGTATTGACTATATGGACTGAAATGTTATGTCTGGACTGAGTAGTGCTGACGGTTATAATGTGTGTTTGGGTGTGGACTGAAAGTTTAATGTATATTGTGCTTGACTGAATGAAATTTATATATGTATGTATGGATTGACGTGGACTTGTTGTCTAGCGTATGTTGTGACTGTTGGGATATTTATGTGGCTGACTGATGTAGTGATTTGTTTCGACTGTCCTTGAGTGAAATTTGGATAATATGGTTGTTTGAGGTTAAAGGGGAGCTTATATGATAAGGAAATTTGACTGTATTGAGGATGATTTTAAAGAGGTTTAGAATGGACTGAGGGGATAAATTATTAGTTTCCTAGTAGATAGTTACCCTGCGGATGTCCTTCGGGATCATCCCTTTTATGTGCATCCTTCGGGAGCACTAGACTGATATGTGCATCCTTCGGGAGCACTAGACTGATATGTTCATCCTTCGGGAGCACTAGACTGATATGTGCATCCTTCAGGAGTACTAGACTGATATGTGCATCCTTCGGGAGCATTAGACTGATATGTGCATCCTTCGGGAGCACTAGACTGATATGTGCATCCTACGGGATCACACGACTGTGATTGTGTACGGTACACCATAGGATGCTAATAATTTATGTTCCCCTAACGGGACTAGTAGCGGGTCTCTTACTGAGTATATTAATACTCACCCTTTTTATGTTTAACTTCTTCAGGCAAAGGTAACACGAGGGGTAGACCGACGAGGGACAAGAAGGACTCTTGAATTGCCATAGGGGACTGTCTTTAAACTGCTTCCGCTGACGGTTTGAAAATATTTTGATTTAACTAAGTCTACAAATAGTTAAATTTTTTGTAAACAGCATTTGAAATTTTGTATTTTGGAAATAGGGCCCGATTAAAATTTTCCTCGTTTTTTTACGGTTTCAACTGAATCTTGCTATGTCTTTTGTCAACAAACGGTTTTGAGTAAACTTAACTACTTAGACAAGGTCGAAAAGTCTGGGTCGTCACAATTTTGAGGAGGTATCCTGAGACCAGATTCTTTTGAATTTCATAAGTGTGTAGAACTTCTTTCAGCACAAGCGTCTTGCTAGATGTGAATTTCAGTTCTACTTCTCCTATATTGGCCACCATTGTTGTGTGATGATGATCTTTTAGAAGGATATTCTTATCCTTAGTCTCATTATATTTTCTAAATAAGCTAATGTTGTGACAGGCGTGGCAAGATGCACCAGTGTCTAGCCACCAACCTTCAGACCCCTTGATCACATTTACTTCAATGATGATGGCTACTGAATCCTCTTCGACCAGTTTCATTTGTGCAGTAGGACGATTCCCTTTTCTACAATTTCTAGCTTTAAGCCCAGTTTTATTATAGTTATAACAAACAATTTGTATCGAACTTCTAGACTGGGATTTCTGAGAGTTCTTTTGTTTGTTGGGTCCTCTGTTATGAACTTTCATTTTATTTCCTTTCGGTTTCAAAACTGCGGTAGACTGCTTTTTGGGAATTGCATTCACCTCTTCTTTTTTATCATGTCTTCTGGCCTCCTCCTTTATCCTTAAATGCGTGATGAGACTTTCCAACGAGCAATCCTTTGTTTTGTGCCTTAAAGTGTTTTTAAAATCCTTCCACAGTGGAGGTAGCTTATCAATAACAAGAACTTGAAATTGATCATCAACTGGCATACCTTCACTGATAATTTCATGTACAATCTTCTGAATCTCTTGCGAATGAGCCTCCATGGATTTGTCATTAGTTATTTGATACCGCAGGTATCAGCTTATCGTGTACTTCTTGGATCAGGCTTCCTCATTGTCATATTTCTTTTGTAACGTGTCTCATACTTCTTTCAAGGGTGAAATGGTAGTATAATAATCGTATAATTCATCAGCCAGACCGTTGAAAATTACAATCTTAAAGATGAAGTCTATCTCTGTCCACACGGTAAGACTGTTGATTTGCTCTTCCTTTGGGTTGGTTTTTGGAACCTTTGGTTTTTCAGTGGAACATGTGGCTGTAACTTTCTTCAGTGTGAGAAAGAACATCATCTTTTGCTTCCATCTCTTAAAATGCGCTCCTTCAAGGTGAAAAGAACGATTGAGGTCAGAGGACATCAAATCATCTTGGAATGGTTCGACCATCGCAGCAGAATGGAATGTCTTAAAATTGTTGTTGCAATTCGCCTAGAAGGAGTAGTATGTTATGGAAGCCTTAACTCCAAAACTGGATGCCTAGACAATTCGTGTCCTAATTTGCCTTGTATTTCCCTAGGCGAATTGGTATCTCACCTAAACAGAACACCTTATTTGGTCAGCTCGAGTACTTGTCAAATCACCTACTGATCAAAACACCTAATGATCAACTCGCGTACTGGTCAAAATAGCTACTTCAAAAGAAAAACAGGTTAGAAAATGGCTAAGTCACTGATCTCACTTTCTTTAAGACATTTCACGGTTCTGCTCATTTGTGCAAACATTTGTCTCGTCGTCCCCAGGATGAAACAGCCGTGTTCGTCAATTATTTTTGCACTGAAACTAATCGAAATCTCAACACGCAAATATACACTCTAGTGCTTGGTATACTAAAAACGAGAGAACTTTTGGAGAAAGAAATCGTTGTTGTTCTGTATTTTTAGAAGAGAAATGAGGTTCATATATATAGTGAGTGAGGAGCTTTTCCAACGGCCACAAAATTAATGATCAAATAAAAATCGCTAATTAATTTTTCGTTCAATTTGAAACGATTTCATTTTTTAAAATGTAATTTACACAAACGTTTAAACATAAAAAATGGTTTTGAAAATTAAAGATAGATTTAGCAAAAATATATTATAATGTTATTTTATTCCTCTTCTTCCCATGCTCGATCGTGTGTGTGTGGAGATGCCAGCAAACCTACTTTTGTCTATCTCCTCTCCCCTTCCAAAACTTGGGTGCTCTTAAGGTCCAAACTCATGAATGAATATATGAGTTTATAAAAGCGAATTCCACATTACTAGCACGTGGGAATGCATGTTTAGAATAAAATAATAATAAATATTTACTAACTCAAAATTTTCATTTAACATTTTGATTAGGATGCTAAAAGAATGTCAATTTAGTTGAGTTGTCTCAATGCACCACTCATCCTTTCTTATAGTATCTTATTCAAAATAAATTATTGTAGTAAAAGAGTTATTTATTTTAAAAGGTTTGAAAACAGGGCAAACCAAACCCATTAAGCGAGGGTACATACAAAAAAATGTGTCCTCCCGCATACACAACACATAAAAAATTCATTTTTCTTTAAACTAAATTATCTTTTTATTTTCTTCTTATTAAATTAAAAAAAAAATGTCTAAGTTATGGTTTAAGTACCAAAACTTTCTCAAAGTGTCACATAGCTTCAACTCTCCAAACAACCGAACAACACTCAAAACAAGCGAAAAAAAATTATCTCAAAACTTATTTACAATGAGATGAGTAGTCTTATTTAACAAATAAATATTAATAAAGTATCTTTTTTAACTTAGTGCCCATTTTAAAATTTAATAAGCTCTCATAACAGATATCTCAAAATTAATTAATTAATGAAGGTTAAACGTTATTTTATATAGTTTTTTCTCGAGTTAAATAATTTAGCGATAAAAAAAATCCTATACACACATGAAAAATAATGGTAGTATTGCAAATTGCAACACTTTTATTCTTTTTTCCATTTTTAAATTCCCATAAATAATTTTGACATAATGTGTAATAAATAGGGAATGGCATAGGAAAGGGATAGCTGCATGCTCCTGTCCTCCTCCAATCTCTCTTGGATTTTCCACGACGATCACAAGATGCCCTTTGTTTCTCCATTAGGTTGGTCGTTGATTAAAAGTTGCTGTCTATCAAATTTTCCTTAATATGCACAAAGGGCATTGCTCAATTCCACAAAGTTTATATTATTAGTTTTAAAGTTCGAGGTGGAGATCTCTCACCTATATATTATAATTATAATATTTATGTAAAGTAGAAAATTTGGATTAAATTGTTTTGAACACTTTTATCTCAAAGATTATATCATCTAGCAAAGATTATGTATTTGACTAAAAGATAACGAAAACAATTTTGATGTTCTCCTCTTCTCTGAATTCTACATTTAGAATGAAAAAAGATGATAATAATTGTAATAACAAAAAAATCCGCCTTATACATCTTTTTTTTAAAAAAAGATATACAATAAGTTAACAAATGCACTAGAACATATCAACTAGGTCATATAGTTTAATTTTTTCTTCTTTTAATGATAGATTTTTTAAGAGAAAAATACACATTATAAATATAGAGGATTTTTTTTTTTTTTTTTTTTTTTTTTTTTTTTGATATAGTTTAACATAATGGAAACCGAAACCATCAATATTCTTTAAATGATAATTAGTTTCTTAATTACAATTTTTTTCTTGAGTTAAATAATTTTAGGAGTGAAAAATCCGACCACCTACCTTTGAAAATATATATTTCTTTTCTTTAAAGAATATGGATAGAAATAGTACAACAATGTATATGCAAATTATTGGACTTTTCATGAACCATACAATATCTTTATATTGTCATCTTTCTTTTTGTAAAAAAATTATTTAAATAGCAAAACTTAAATATGAATAAAAATCATTTTAGTATATGTTTATAATTATTTTAAGAAGTTGTATATATATATATATACATACCCATGTTTTTTTTCATATCACTGCTAATGACATGTCATTTTCCTTTATATCACTGCTTATCTTTTTTAGATTTTTTATCAACTCTTCCCACTTTTTTAAATAGACACATTTAAGAGAAAGAACAAATGGGTTGAAAAGGTGTAAATAAGATTTTGGAGACACAAATATTATTTAAGTTTATGATGATATGTCAATTTTTAATCTATATTTTACAATATCTCAACATTTAATGTACATATTAGGGTGTGTCCAACACGTCAAAGTACGATATGTCACTATTTATATCTTTAACTCATACATCTAAAATTTTTCTCATCTCATTTTAAATTTAAAATGTTTTTTTAATCATAATCTATTCTAAATGTTTTTTTAATCATTATTTAATTAGATTTTTTTTTTAAAATTTTGTTTTTATATGCTAGTTTAATTCAGTTTACAATTAACTTCTTTCAAATTTCATCCTATATCACTTCAATAAAAAAAGTTAGAAAAATATGTCCGATAACCAGATGAACAAAGGTAAAAATAAAATTTTAAAAAAAAATTAATAGATCTTTTTAAGGGTAATTTGTTTCACTAGCATCTTAAGTTTCTATTGAATGGACATTTAGATTAGTGTGATTATTTTGTAGTATTGTAAAATGTCCCAACATAAAATAGAGATTATCAACTATCCTAGGATACCTGAGCGAGGGTTTCTGAATAGTTTTCGATGAGATGAGTTTTCAGATTCTCAACATCCCCATTTTACATTTTTGTCTTTTTTATTCTACACATATATATCTTTATTTGTATTATATAATTAAAATAAGTAGACAACCATTTATATTTCATTTTTTGTTATATTGTAAATCTTATTATTGTTAACAAGATACTCACATTTGAATTTAACTTAATATTTATTTTATAATAACAAGTAATTAATTATGAGATAAATAATATATAAAAAATAATATAAGTTGTATTAATTAATTAAAAAGAAATTCAAATTAATAAAAAAAAATTTGTTATATAGGTTCAAATTATATCAAATGAGTTCTAAATAAATAGTCGTAAGGACATGATTGAAATTTTATGTAAATTTAAAACATTTTCGAGTAATAATCTTACAAAATAAATATTAAAATATTTTCAAATATCTATAAAAATAATCCTACAAAACAAATATGGTAATCTAAATACGTCAGACATTTATAATTTCGCATATCTAAGATTTATGTTATCTTTATTCCAAAGAAATAAACGGTCTCTTATAATTATAAAAATCAAGAAACTACAAACCACTATTCAATCTAATTAAAAGTTTAGGGTATAACTATTTAATAAACTGCATAATTTAGAGGTGAGTTTTGTGTAATTTTTCTTCAAAAATACGAAAATCACCATATACCACCAAAAAAAGCTTTTTTTTTACCATGTAGGAATATTTTTCTCTCCTCCATCAATTTGGTTTTATACTCGAGTGTCATAAAAGCCATTTTTATTGTAGTGAATATATTGTAAGAATATTGTGGTAGTTGTCCTCGAAGATGTTTGTTCTTGTGTCTTGGATTGTCCCTCAACATGTCATCATACATGTTGATCTAGACAGAATGATGTTCATACAATATCTTTTCCTTAATCTGAAAATATTATGTGTTTTTTCCCCTCATTTTCTTCCTTTTATGGGTTTAGATTTTGTAGTTTTGAGTTTGGTTTTCTTTTTCAAACGGATATTTGAAATGATGTTGTTCTCTTTTAGGGTTGTCTGTCTTATGTTTGTGCCAAAAAGTACAAGTGTGTCAATCCATATAATTAATTGATCGAAGCATTTGATATATTGTGTAGAGGTTGAGTGGTTCTCTCTTGATCTTATCAAATCATTCTACTTTATTTACTCTTAAGAAGTGATTCTCAAACCTTGGATAACCTAAGTTCATCAAGTGGAGCTAGCAGTCTTTATTTGAAGGCGGAAAAGAGAATTTTCTTGACTGAAAGAGTGTCTCACATGTAGAGGAAGACTAAGTAACGATACAGTACTAAGTCAGATTGTTCGTATGTTCCCATAGTCTCTAGTCACTTAATTAAGATTTTGTAATCATTTGAGTTTATATATTATTAAAAATATATTTCGAGGGTACAGTAATCCCAAACGTTGGCATTATTGAAGTAGGTTAATATTATGTTCTTACTAAAGTGGGAATTTTACTTCAAAAGTATAAAATAATGTATGTGCTGATTTTGAAAAGATGTCCACTTCAAGACATCTAATTGAAGAGACTCCCATGGGTTTTACCTATTTGTATTTGTATTTTCGTGCTCAATCAATACAAAGGAAAATAAAATCACGGCTCTTTCCTTTCATTTTAATGAATTAATATGCCAAAAATATTTCCATTTCTTAACCAAACAAAAACGATACGGTAACTTGAGATAAGATGACTACAAAAACTACCTCTCATGCATATATCTCTCACCTTTTTTCCTTTTGCGTTGAATTATAGTGTTATTATAATTCTAAACGCACTAAATTTATTATCAAAATTTAGATTAGATATTTGATGATCTTGATATTTCCACGATTTGTTCATACCATTTACTTATCTTAAATTAATTGTTTCGACTAAGAGCATATAAGATCTACTTCCATGCACAAACCAACTCGGAGGCTTTTTCAGTTTGATTTGTCCATTCTTATATACTTTTTAGAACAATTTATAGGTCACCCAAGTACGTTTAACTTTAGAGTTCTTATAATTGAATTACTAAAAATGTATGTCCAAATTGTTGGTATATGTAGTAGTCTTTCAATTCGTTTTAAATCCTTTTTTAACCATACTTCCACGTCTTTAGTTGAGATCATATTCTTGTTTGAATGTTATGATGTAGTTCATTGGAAGCAATTTAATTGATTGCAACTTTTTATATATAGATGTAGTTATGCTGAAACAATCTTCTCAACTACATGTAGAACCTTAATTTGAACGCTTCATTCGAGTGCTTGAGAGAAAATTCTTCAAATTACAATCAACAAGAGCCCTTCTACATAGAAACAATTTTTTCCATTTGAATTCTACTGTTACTCCATAAAGAATATTAACTTTTCCCATTTGAATTACATTCTATCTTTAAATTATAAAAGTATTAGTGGAGGTTTATTAAATGTAAACAATAATTTAAATTATATTTGATAATTAATTAAACTAATTGCAAATATTAATTAATTAACTATGTTTTACGGTACATATTTTAGTATAAAATTTTCATAAGGTATTAAAAAATTAATGTCAAACGAATTTTTAAGTTTTTGAGATACTAATATGCAAGATTTTATTACGAACATAATATGAGAAAACAAACAAGTCGTTAATTAAATATAGTTTTTATTTTAGCACAAAAAATATTGTTTTTTTTTTTAAAAAAAAGGAAGCTAAAGTATAACGTTTCTTTTTTGGGGCAAAAAGCTAAAGTATAATATATTAGAGTTTATTTCAATAAACATCTTAGTATTATTATTGGGTATTTCCGTATTAAAGTATAAATATAATATAAAAAAAGATTAAACACAACTACTTTAAGAGGGATCCTTTTTTAGAGAAAAATAAAAACGAACTTATTGCAAAATACAAATTTAAGAAAATCTGAGGATGGTTTAGGGTTTAGGATTTTATTGCAAAATTCTATCTTTAAGTTTATAAAAGTATTTTCTTTTCTTTTCTTCTCTCTTTCTGTTCTTCTGCTCCATCCCCTCCTATGGTGAGCGCTTAGATTTGTTCTTTTTTCTTGTTTTTTTTTTTTTTTTTCTTTTTTTTTTTTTTCTTCTTCTTATCTTCACTCTAGCAAGTGAAACTATCCTAAAATTCAATGATATACATTAAATAAAAAGAGATAGATGCCAGAAAGTGAATGAGAGGAGAATGAGACAATGAGATAGAGGAGAATGAGACAAGCTGACAGAGGAGAGCGATTTGTATGAGAAAACGAAGAACAAGATTAATTATTCCCAATGCGCACAAGGGTTTTGATAAATAGAGGAAGGGAAATCAATAATTTTGACACAACAGTGAAAGAATCGACAGTAGTGAATTCGGATGAACCCACAATTAACAGCAATGGAAACAGCAATAAGAACAATAAGTAGAGATAGTAAGAAGACGTAACAATGTTAACCCAGTTCGATGACACAACATATACGTCTGAGGGTTCCTTGACCCAAGATCAAAGATTTTATTTCTTTGATATATCCATCATAATTAAATTATTATGATTCTTAGTACAGAGTCTCACACTAAACTTCTTCACTCAGTACTATCTGTGATAAAATATTACAGCAAGTAACACTATCACTAAACTATTTCAAAGATAGATTTGGTTAACCAAAATCTCTCCCTTAATCAAGTTTCTCATCAATCAACATATTAAAGTAGTAAACTGGAGGAACTCCCCCTTAAACCTCTCCTTCATCATGACGTATATGAAAGTTCTTTTAAAAACATTATACTACTGAAGCTTGAACTTAGGATATTATAATTTCAGCACTAGAAGATCACCGATACAAGTAACAATAACAAATCACACCATTGAGTAATGACTTACATGCTTCAAGTTCTATGAATAACTGAGTATGTTTATGGAGAAGTTTTTTTCTATCTATCTTCTTGCTCAGCAACAACGTCTTTATCAATCTTACAAAATGATTCGCATCTCAAAAAATGACCATACACGCACATAAAAAACCCCACGACATATCTTCAATAAAAAAAAGAAAGAATCTTTCTGAAAAGGAACCAAATAAAATCTTTGTTCCAACAAAATATTCTTCACAATTTTTCCTTAAACGAACGCTTTTTGCCACGTAAACCAAGAACCAAACTTATCAAATTGATTATTCACGGGCCCACACAACTCCTAGCAAACTCCCCCTAGGTTGGCTTCCTTGATTTTTTCAAACATGCATAATAGAGGCACCTAACAACAGAAGCAAAAAGATTCAACGCCAATCGTAAGACAGAAAGCTCCATCCCCAATCATAAGGTAACATTTTTAACCGGTTAGAATAACAAATTTTGGAATGACACAAAGAGAGCGAAAGAGCAAAAAGAAAGAACGTAAAAAAAAAAAAATATAAGGACAAAAGCTCCCCAAGTACACCTAACAACAAAAAAACAATAACAACTCCCCCTTGCATGCTGAAGCAGAATTAAGAAACAGTCCTGAAGGTTTTGTGATCTTCAATCAAGGTGTGCACGGCCTGAAGAACAAAGTCAATGGCAACTGAATTGGTGAGGCTGGCAATAACTTCAGTATGATCTTGAATAGACACACTAAGGGACCGAAACTTATCAGACAAAAGATGAATGAGATGTGTTACCAACACCTGTGAAAAATGAAGACTGGAGGCAGGAATGGTGTAACACTCCAAAAATATTAAGGTAATTTAAATTTTATTTATCTTAGTTTAATTTAATATGTGTTGAAATTATTTGGATGTTATTTTATATAATTGGTGAGAATTGTTTGATTTTGAGAAAATTAAGAATTTTGGTTAATTATATAAATTTGTATAATTAATTTATGGAAGTGAAAAATAATTATATTAAGGATGATATAATTATTAAGATTATGATATTATTGATTTTGGAGAGATAAAAAGAAAATTTGATAGGGAATTAAATGAAGAGAGAAGATTTTATTTATTTTTTTGAAAAGGTAAAAGGACAAGGAAAAGGAAAAGTAAAATAATAATGATATTATTATTATTTTAAATAGATCCTCTCATTTTGTGTGAAGTTACTATGAGTACAAGTTTTTCTACTACTTGTCCAAGTGCAAGCGAAACAATAGGTTTACTTGGATGATCTAGGGTCGAAAACAGGAAATTGCTTCAAGACGTTAGTTCTAGGAATTACATATCTTCTAGGCTGTATAAAATAATTAAAGAATAACAAATGTAAAGAATAACAAATGTAAAGAATGTGAAACTAAGCTAAATTACTAAACTAGTCCTAGAGAGTCTATAAAGGGGGAATAAGATGGTGAAATGGTGATGTGAACTAACTTGTATCAGAGAGTGAGTGAAGGAATGTCTATGCATTATCATGCGATTAAGTAATGCGGTAACCTTGATGCAATATAACTTACTCAGCCATGATTATGATTAAGGCGTTATTCTCTCAAAATCATCATGCGCCACACATGGTCACCTCTCGGGATCCATATGACTAAGTATGATTAGGTGAGGTATATCTAGAAGACATCACTTATAATAGTATAGGACTTCACAATTAAGGACAACAACCTCTCGGCACCTAGTGTCTACAATTGTTCACATTTCAAGATACAAATGTTGGAAGTGATCTTGCAAAGGAATATAAGACTCTTCCTTGCACGCGTTAGCTATGTCCTAGCTACTTACCCTCTCAAGTAGGTGGCGACTTACGTTGGCCAAGCGATCAGAACAGCTCATCTAACACGATAAGACTTATAAGCAAAACTTCTTATAAAAAACTTATCACTAACCTAAACTACAAATAACACATTGACTGATGAAGAGTTAAGACATGATGGATTGAAAAAGTACAATAATGAATATATTAAAGAATGTAGGCCATCGACCATATTAAAATATGAACATATATTACAGAGAAATACAAAAGTGGAAGACAAAGAAGATGGTGAACATTATAAGTTAGGGGAAATGGAAAATATTGTAAACTCTCATTCTGCTCTCATTATTTGTTATTATTTTATTGTCTTCTAAGATGTGAAAAAGAAGTTGGAATATATGTTATGCTTCTTAAAGGTTGATTTATTTTTTTTTTAATGAGAAAGGAATTTGGAACAAATTTTAGTTTGGAGCAAAACTTGAAAATTTAAGTGTTGAAAGGATGGAGAAACTTCGAAAATGGCCAAAGTAGAAGTTTATTGTTAAGCTGGGGGTATTACGGTCATTTTCCCACTAGTATTATCATAATTATCCTCTTCTTCTTTCCTTCTTATGGTTTTTAAAAATGGGAGAGAAAGAAAAGAAAATTATTCTTCTCCACGTGAAAAACCCATCAATTTTTCCCCTCTCCCTCTTGAAACTTCCACGCTTGTTCTTCAACCGACCACTATGGATGCCGCGCCACCACCAACCGACCACTGTGGAAGTTCTACGCATCGTCCCCTCCTAGGTCGTCTGTGAACCAAGTTGCGTGTCACTTAGTTTTCAACTGAGTTGCACTACGACGTGTTTCTTTCATCGTTGTTCAGTTTCGACTGCTAAGGATTGAAACCTCAACATCATATCTCTCTTTTGCGTTGCTCGGTTGTCGTTGTAACTCGATTTATACCATTGGAGTTGTGTGGGTAAGTTTTTGTGGGAATTTATGGAATTCGTAGAAATATTGAACACCCATAAGCTTTTGACCCAAATTCATTAATACCCATCATGTTTCGTGGTCGGATTTGGATTCTTTGACATTTTTTAGCTGCTATCCAGCCATACAAAAGCTCGAAATTGGTATTTTGATACAACTTGGGTACAATTCTAGGCTTTATAGAGTCGTTCTTGGGTACCATTTTAATTTAGTGATAAATTTGAATAACTCATGATGTTTGATACTTTATTTTGAATTTAGAAGGTAGTTTTGGTGTTGTCCATTGGAATATAGATTACTTTGTTAAGTTCTTGGAAAGTTTTGGGATAAATCTCATTGGGTTGCCTAGAGTTCTTGAATACCCATTTGTTTCAGCATGAACTTGATTTTTACCCATATTGTTTTATGTGAGAAAATTTTAGAATAAACTTTATTTGGGTGATGACAGAAACTTGGTGTTTACATACCATCTCTATTTTTTATTTTGATTTGAACTACACAAGAAAAATTAAAATGTAAGATTGGATTTGTTTGAAATTTAACTCAATTTCTAACAAGTTTCATGAATAAAGCATGAGCAAATTTTGAGGCTATGTGAATAAGTTTTGAAGTAGAAAATAGGTCATAGACTTTTCACACAATTCCAAGAAGCCTTTGGTTTTTCGAGTATCCTAGAGTGTACAGATGGAACTAAAAGCTCTATTGGATATGGTTGGAAAGCTTATTCAATTTCCTATACCTTTCATGAAGCACTTGTTAGCCAAATCTGAATGAAATTTTGTTTAAATTTAGGAGGAAAGTAGGAGGTTGCAGAGAATACGATTTTGGAGTACATATTTTTCAGGGTAATTCTACAAAAATCTAGTGGGAATTTCACTTTCATTTCTTCAAGTAAGTTGTAGAAGGTTCCAAAATGAAGAGTTTGATATTAAGTACATAAATTTTTATTAATTATTGAAGAAGTTATGAGTAGTTGAAATTAGCCTACTGAAGTTAGAAATTTCTTAAAAAATATGAATTATGATTTTATTTGTTAAGTGTAGAATTCATGAGCTCCATAGTTTGTGTGTCATTTTAAGTTATTATAGAAAGACAAGACTATGTAAGGTCCTTTAAGACAAGTTTAGGTGAGTTCCTAAGTATTTGACTCATTAGAATTGTATTGAGATTTTTAATGGATCTAACCTCTAAGGTAGGGAATATTGAATATAAGAGCATATAGATGTAAAAGACGACTTAAGTTTGGGTGCTTATGACGTTAGAGTTAAGTTGAAGTTTAAGGGTCCCAAAAGTGTATTCACCTAAAAAACCCATTGAGCTTGAACTAAGTTGGATGCTCATTGGATCAAGTATCTAGATTTTGAGTCCAAGGGTTCGTATATGAAAAGTTTAGTCTAATCCTAAGCGCTTTGTAAATTCATAGACCATAGAAGTATAAATGGATTTAGGTGGCCTTATGAGATATTTTACAAATAGTTGTAGCCTGGTGCTATGTGAAGACAATTATGAGACCTTAATCTATGTTTTAGGTCAAATTGAAATGGGAAAAGCGTATAATCTCGGGGGATCAAGTTATTAAGGTGAGCGGTTACTTTCAAGCATTTAATATGAATTTTTTTTAAAATAATGTACGGTTGAACTTAGTTTGTGAATAAATGTTGGTATAACTTGCTTTGATAAAAATGTACTATCGATAATGATCTCTAACGGAAGTCTTTGGCTTTTCATGAGTTCTCTACAATGTGAATTTGTAATACGTGTTCTTGAACATGGTTTGATTTAATTATCATTTGTGTGAGTTATGATCAAAATGTGTTTTATAATGAGTTGATAAAATATGTTTATCCTTGTTTTATCGATGAGAATGTTTTGTTTGTTTATTAAGAAAATTTCGTTTTAGCTTTGAATTGCTTGAAAAATTATTTATAGTGGAATGTGAAGGTTGGTTTTTGAACCACAAAGATGATGTACCAAGGTGATTTTACCCGTAGACTATATGAATGTGTTTCTGTAGCACCACCTATGGTTGTCAGGGGGTTCCGGAGCTGAAAGAGGCCATGACCGGATATCCAAGGAGTTGAGCCTAGGTGAGGATGTGGATCTCGAGTGTGATATGGCTTCGAGCCTAGCTTAAACCATAGTGGGTGGCTTTATGTGCACATAAGAGCGGATATGGAGGTTGTTACTATGATAGGTACTAAGTATGCGTGAGCTCCGTTTGGCCGCATGTTTCCTTGTGGATATGGATCACGTGTGAGCTATTTCAGGCCGTGTATGTAATATATTATCATGGTTGGATTGGATGGAGGTTACTATCGTGGTAGGTACTAAATATGCGTGAGCTAGTTATGGCCATGAGATTCTTTGATCATGTGCGAGCTATTCTTGGTTGTACATTTAGGCGCCTTGTCATGGTCGGATTGACTACAAGTTTGTTGGCAACACTTGTAATTTATTGTAACATGTGATTATAACGTTTTAATTTTGATTTCATTATTTGTGCATATTTAAATATTCGTGATAGCATGTTTTACGATTTTTTACTTTTGAAAGCTAGCCTCACTCAGTTTTAGCTCACGTTTTAAATGTTTTCTCCCCTCTCAGGTAGCGGTTAAGGACCAAGTTCTAGTTGAGCTTCCCCTCACCTTTGTAGAATTTTCATTTGTATGTCTATACCTAAGTTTGTATTACTTTATGGAGTAGTTAGAAGTAGCGAGAGTCACGCTATTATGTGTGTTTTGAGAGTTTCTCTTTGAACCGTAAATATTTTGTAACTAAATCCCTGGTTGAATATAAATTTTGGACTAGTTTGGATGAATGTGTGGTGAGACACACTCGAAGTGATTTTTGTACCTGAAGATCTCTTATATATATAGAAGTGAAAAACTCTCCCCTTTTTAGGTTTGGCTACCCTTAATTTTAGGGGAGATGCTACCAATTTTTTTGTAGAATTTCTTAATATATGTTTTGTAGAAGTTGAAGTTGGAAAATGTTGTTTTCAAAAGTGTTTTATCAGGCCACGGTCTAGCTTAGAGAGGAAAATCTAGATCGAGGTGTGACAAATATGGAGTCTTCTCCACTTGAAAGTTAAGCTCACTCTATTAACTAACCGAAGAAAAAGAGAATGGACTTTACAAGCGGTAGAAAGGCTACTCCTTCCCGTTTCTCGCATTAGGTTTTTGGCCTATTTAGGCTTTTTTGTGGTCTATTCAGACTTCTCCCATGACCCATACAGGTCTCCTTTCTTTGGTGAAGAAAGAGACTTTTTATAGGCAGTTTTTGGTGGTAAAACTTGTGTTCTTCTAAACACATTTCAGTGTTGTACGCTGAAAACTGCCTGTGCCTGTGAAAACCGCTTCTCGCATTGTGATTTGGTCTTCTCACCTATTTTTCTCACGAGAGACTCTACCTCACGAGAGACTCTACGATTTGTTAACTCCTTCTTTTGTTCATAGACCTGCGTTTAGACACTGAAAATCGCATAAAACAAGCATAACGCTTATGTAAAGTATATTTCTAAGTACTTGTGCGTTTTTAACATAATGTACACATTTTGATACGCTTTTTCTACATTTTGGCCTCGTTATTCTATAAAAAAAAGGCTACAATAACTTGTATTTCTACAAGTTATCAACTTTCTATTTTAATTCTGATCATCTCGCAACTTAAAACTTGTATTGTACATAATCAAATGTTGAAACTTTACTCCTAGCCCACCCTAGAGGGTTCTCAACCACTCATTGGTGACGAGATATGCGAGACTGTTTTGGATAAACGATCAAACTACTCAAAAGGTCTTGGTTAGGGTCCCAAGCCCAAGTCTCGGAAGAGTTCTGCTTCCAGTTCTTCCTCCTCCTATGACCAAGAGATGCACAATAGAGAGGCTAGAGAACTAAAGGCTAGCCTTGAAAATGCTAACTGCTTCATTGAAGAACAACAAATAAGGGAGGAGGAGTGTGACCAACAAATGGTAGACCGTGACCGACAAATGAAAGAGACTATTCAAAAAATGGGAGAAATTTATGCACGACAAATGGAAGAGATGAGGAAGATGATCGAGAAAATGGGTTGGGCATAGAGAGGACCATGAACATTTGGGATACGTATTTTCAACATTTAATTTGTTTAGTTTCTTATCTGTAATATATATCTAACTGTACTTTTATGTCATTTACAGGCTTGACATTCTTTCTTTTGACATTTGTAACTATGTTTTAGAAGATAAGTATAGTTTTTTTCTTTTAATGTTATTGTTTTGAACAATTTAAACAGCTTAATTGTAATTTTTGTTATACAGATTTTGTATTTTGTTTTATAAATTGTAAACTTTTAATTTTAATAATTTTTTGTAAATTTTGTTTATTGCTTCCGAAGTGGAACCAAAAACAATACATCACGATAACAAAAAATAATGATAAAAATAATAATAAATAAATTTATCCTGATGTATAAACTACGTCGGGATCATGTGTTTCCCTCCAATGCACAGAGATGACGTTGAGGAAAACTTCTCTCGACCTATCATCGGGATTGCCCTTTCCCCGATGCACGGAGGTGACGTCGGACTTATTCCACTACCGACGTCATCTACACGTCGGCATGGACTGCGTCGAGGATAAGCCAATGTCGACGTCGTACCTATAGCGTGTCGATAAAAGTTGCCTCAACATAGTATTCCCGACGTTCTACCTAATGGAGAATTCGATGTTGGAAAAACCTTAGCTAACACGCTTTGCTATTTTCGTCGATGGTCTGCGGCGTCAAGAATTCTCTGGTTTCTTGTAGAGTAAACAATCTCATAGCAACAATCTTGGAGTAATGATCTCGTAGCAAGTCTAAACAATCTCGTAGCAAGCCTAAAAGATCTCATAGCAAGTCTAAACACTCACGTATCCTTGTATCAAGTCTAAACGATCTTGTACCCTTCTAACTAGTCTAAACGTTCTTATACCCTTGTACCCAACCTAAACGATCTTGTACCCTTGTACTTCTAAACGTTATTGTACCCAGTCTAAATGATCTATTAGTGATAATGGTCTATCTTTGTCTATCTAGGATAGACAACTGATCGATTAGATCTTGTACCAATATCATTTAGAACTTATACCAATAAGATAAAAAGAAGATGAGAAATGAAAAAGAAAAAATTCTTGAAGAGGAAATGAAGAAATTGGTAAATATTTACATAAATAACCATAATATTGTAAAATGAAAAAGAAGGAATAATCTGAAGAAATTAATAATATGAAGAGGAGATGAAATAAATTGCAAAGAAGAAGAACAAAAGAAGTGAAAAATCATTCGCATTATTCAATGATTTTTCATGGGCAAACTTGAAATTTATGAAAATATCATAGGCTTTTTGATTTGTTACACATGTCGTAAATATTTTGGTGTTTTATTATATTTATGAAAATTAACCATAAAATAATAACAACTTCAAATATAGAAAACTATTTGAAACTATTCATAAAATATAGCAATATTTGTTAAAAAAATCTTTTAAAAAATATAACAAAACGATAAAATATTTACACTATATAGAAAAATTTCAAAAACGAAGAAAGTCCACAGCCCCACTATGGGAAATACAAAAAATCATCATTTAATTGGCATTCAGGCGTGTAATATATTTGGTAAACGGTCGTTTAGATTTGGTTATTTTTTCGTACACGATCGTTTAGATTTGAGATTTGGCTACCCAAATCTAAACTATTTTTTTTTTCAAGATTTTTTGGTACAGATCGTTTAGATTTAGCTATTTTTGGTACACGATTGTTTAGATTTGATTGTTTAAATTTGGGTAGTCAAATCTAAATGAATTTTTTCAAGATTTTGTAGTACAGTATCGTTTAGATTTGATCGTTTAAATTTGGATAGTCAAATCTAAATAATTTTTTCAAACTTTTTTGGTAGAAGATCATTTAAATTTGGTACACGATCGTTTAGATTTGGTAGTTTGAATCTGAAAAGTCAAATCTCAACGATTTTATTTCAAGATTTTTTGGTACACAGTAGTTTATATTTGATACACAATCGTTTAGATTTGATCGTTTAAATTTGGGGCCAAATTTAAACGATTTTTTAAGATTCTTTTGTACACGAACGTTTAGAATTGGTTATTTTTTGCACATAATCGTTTAGATTTGACTATCCAATATCCTAACAATTTTTTTCACGATCTTTTATATTTGGAACAACCAAATAACATTTTGAAAAAAAAAAAGTAAAAGAAAATTTGTTGAAGAAGAAGAGAGAAAAATTGCAGAAGAATAAAGAGAAAAAGATGATGAAAAGAAAAAAAAAATCGCAGAAGAGGAAGAGAAGAAAGACGATGAAATGAAAGAGCAAAATTGGAATATTTAAAAAAAATGTCAGCTTCATGATTTTTTTCATTTTGTTACACGGACCATAAATATTTTATTAGTTTGTTGTATTTATGAAAATTAACCTAAAAAAAATCTTTATAATACATTTAAATCTTTTTATATATATTTTGTAAATAGTTTTATTTATTTTTTATCTATTAGAATTCCTCCAAAAAATAAATTATTTAAAAGTTAATTTTCATAAATACAACAAAACGTCAAAATAATTATGGCTCGGGTAACAAAATGAAAAAGCTCATTAAGCTGGTCATTCTTTTAATTCCAGATTTTTCCTTCCTTTTCATCGTCTTTCTTCTCTTCCTCTTATGCGATTTTGATTTTTTTTTCTCCATCGTCTTTCTTCTCTTCTTCTGCCATTTTTCTTTCTTCCTCTACCATTTTTCTTTTACTTTTTTCAAACTATATTTGTTTCAAGATCGTGTAGCAAATATAAAATTTTTTTTTTCTAAACTATTAGTTGTTTAAGATTGTCTACCAAATATAAAAAATCTTGAAAAAAAATGTCGTTTAGAATTGGATCGTCTAAAAAAACAAATCTAAACAATCCTGTAACAAATAATCTTCAAAAAAATTGTTTAGATTTTAGTAGCCAAATTTAAATGATTAAATCTAAACGATCATATACCAAATATAAACAATCGTGTACAAAAAATTTTGAAAAAAAATCGTCGAGATTTGGCTATCCAAATTTAAACGATCAAATCTAAACAATCGTGCGTTAAATATAAATGATCATGTACCAAAAAATACTGAAAAAATTGTTTAGAATTGTCTACCCAAATTTAAACGATCATGTACCAAAAATAGTCAAATATAAACGATCGTGTACCAAAGAGTCTTGAAAAAATCGCTTAAATTTGGATAGTCAAATCTAAACGATCGGGTAAGAAAGAATAGATAAATTTAAACAATAGTTTTCCAAATATTTTACGCAATTTGGATGTCAATTAATCACGGAGTATTTTTTATATTTTTCATTGTAAGCCCATGAGATTTTTTTCGTTTTTGAAATTGTTTTATAGAGTGTAAATATTTTAACGCTATGTTATTTTAAAAAAAAAAATCATTATTTAAGAGTGTTTTCATCCAAATTAATTGATTAGAAGTATTGAGGAGTAGATAATGAATTTTTAATGTTTTTAAAAAAAATTTACTTAGTTATCATATATTCAAAAGTATCTTATAACTAAAAAGAAAGTCCAATACCTAAGCATTTATTTTATTTGGATCCTTATCAATGTCATCATAATACATGCCATTAAGTAATTTTAAATTAACCCTTTATATTGTTATTATTATATCGCATTTGACTTTCCTTTAAACAATTCATAGATTTCATTTCTAAATTGTCTAAGCGATCTAATAAGATCAATTTTTTTAATATCATAAAAACAATTATTAATAAACACATCATCACATCAAATCAAATGGAATCGTATATTTTAACAAATAAATAAATTCGGCCAAGAGATTTGAGTCTCATTAATACATATCGTGACCCCAAAAGATGGTGAGACTGTAGACTAAATAATTGGGAGATCGTTCTAGAATTTCTATTTTCCTTTTTCAAAACAATAATGTCTTGATATTTTAAATTTGTGACCACAAGTTTTATTATGAAGTATAGACTGTAGAGTTGTCAATATATATTTTGGTTGTTTTTCTCTACAACAAAATATACATTCCATAACATAAGAACAGCAGCATATTTAGTTATGAGAAAGAAAAAAAAAAACAGGACTTTACATATATATTTTTTTGTGTCTGATAACTTCATAAATCTTTAAAATTTTAAATATACTCAGTTTTATTAAACACAAATTTCAAATCTTGATAATATTGCGTTTTGAGCATGCAAATTTGAAAGTTTGGAAGTTTGGAGACCTGTTTAAAGTTGAAAAAACCTATTATTAATTGAAAGAAAGATTAAAAATTATAGACCAGTTATTGTACATTTTTAAAATTGAAAAAATCAAATGCACAGGATAATATATTTAAACATTTCTAAGAATTGACATGTATTTAGTTATTTAGGAAAAAACATATTTTGATCTCTAAATTATTTTAGGGTCTAGCAAGTTTTTATTCAGATAGCCTTAAATTTTCAAAATATTATATATTTAGTTCTTACATTATAGTCTAACATTAGATTAGGAAAGTTTGTAAAAATAGCAAAAAAAAATTATGATTATAAAACTCATGTCACTACATTTTCTAAATTGCAAAAATAGTAAATTTAAAAGTCGATAGCATTTTAATAGTTCTTTGATGGCCCTCTAATAATCGTATGATGTATCTAATTACTTGTCATATTTATCATATTTACAATATTAAAAAAAGAGGTGCTATATGGACTACTTTTTTCTAATTTTTTTTTTTTATCCTATGATACAATTTCCATTAGATTAACTAGTTTCCATGTGTTTCAATTTAGATTAAATTCATAACCAAACTAACAATTATATTCCCCTTACAATGTACGAATAACTGTGTATAAATAGATAATTGAAAGAATACAAAAAAAAAAAAAAAAAAAAAAAACAAAAAACAACCAAAAAAAAAATTTAATTTTCTTTTTTAAGACAAATTTGTGAAAAATGTTTTGAACATTATTTTTTATTTATTCCACATAAAAAGAATGAATTTGTTATGAATGGACCTTAGAAAAACAAAAATAAAATTATGTAAGATGATAAAACTAGTGAAAATGTTAACAAATGTAACAAAATATAATAATTTATTTATAATAGATCGTAAAAATATGGACACAGATAATAGTCTATGTAATTATCGTAGATAAAAACTGCAATGTTTTGCTATATTAGGTGAATATTTTAGTTTATAATGCTGCTATATATTTAAAATAGTAAAAAAAGAAAAGAAAAAAAAGAATTGTATTCTTAACGTTTATGCATGTATTTACATCAATTATTTTGGATAAAGGTTATTATGGTCCGTATAGGACCACCGAAATTCATTAGGTGAAAGGATGAGTTGTCCACCATGCGTCCATGAATCACATCAATAATTCTTTTTTTCTATTTTTTTTAAGTACAATATCCGGTAGGCTCATCATCAATAATTATATATTGATTGCATACGTCCAATAGCTTTTTCTAGAAATAGATTTTTTGTTTTCCTTCTTAAAATCATGCAATAAATGATTATATTGTGTTATATTTATAAATACAAATAATAAACATGTACAATGATATCAAAATGTTAAAGTTTAAATTTAATGTTTTAAAATAGTATTTAACAATTAAGAAAAAAACCTCATGCAAATTTGAATGTTTTTTTCCACAATCATACATGATCAGTTTAGTTTATGAAATATAAAAGAACACGTGTTTTTTATTATGCATGTACATTCTAATGATTCACTCGTGAGCGAAACAATGCACATTTCAATATCCAACAGTTCGATATGCAACAATCTTCTATCAGAAAAATAACAACCCATTGATATCAATTGTGTTTGTTCAACCAAACAAACACATATATTTAATTTAAATAATAACATATCATCTTGAAGAGTTGTATTTCGTCAATATCAATCGCACTTTTCAAACTACCAACTGCACCTATTAAACTTTAATGACACCTATACTCGAAGAATCGTGTTTCATTAAAAGGGTAAAATAAGAGTTTATTAAAAAAAGTACAAGTAAAATAGGAAACAAAAAGGTTCTCCTAAATTGCCTCTCATTTATATATATAAACTAGTCAAAGACCCGTGCATTACGTGATTAAAAAATTTTAGAACACAAATTATAAAATAAATATACTTTTAATTTAATTTAAATTTAAAATGTAAAATATTAAAGCAATGCAATAGATAATTGGTAAAATAATATATATGTTTTATTTGGTTATATTGTATATGTAATGTGATATGGCTGCAAAATTTGCTAGGGTGAAATAAAAATGATTGACAATATAAATTTTATTGATTTTTAAATATAAATATTAAGTAATTTGGAAATAGTCTAAGAGCTAAAATGAGGTAAGACATGAAGCAAAATTTTTAAAAGATGAAAAGTTGAATTAAGGAAAGTGTGTCAACTTATAGCTAACTCAAGGAATGAGGTGTGTTTTGGGAATGATTTTAAAATTATCAAAAAAAAAAAATTCTTCTTGTCAAAATCACTTTTCTTTAAAATGATAATATTTGGCATATGGAGATAAAATTGATTTTAAGAAAATCTAAAATCGTTTCAAATTGATTTGGGAGGAAATTAATTGAAAGATGGGATTTTGTTGAGTGATTGATAGAGAACTAATGAACTATATAACCTAGTTTTTGTATAAAACATTGTTGGTTAGCTATTTTTAGATTCATCTTCTTAATTCTAAATATTAGAACAATGTATGAGTTTGTCATATAGTTGTTAATAAAACTAACAATTATATATGTTTTAAATTTTCTTTCCATGTCTATTATAAACATATTCACCTTATGTATACTTAGAGTACACCACACATATAAAAATTTAATAATAAAATAAACAGAAATAGTACTGTAACGCCCTAAGTTTAGGAGAGGACATGCATGAACAAAATCACATTCGAATAAGAGGAATCTTGATGACATGAAAACCATGATTAAGAAAGGTTTAAAAGAATCGAAGTCACTACCTATACTAATCAAGTGCACCTTCCTTTCTAGTGGTTCAATCATAAAAACTCCAAAGTTAAGAACAATTCTATATTGGGTGACCTGTTAGGAATTTTTCTAGAACACATGTGAGTGGGGATAAAATATGCTGAAAGAAAGCATGTTGGCTTGTGATAATAATTTTCTTGTTAGAGCATTTAAGACAAATAAGTATGATGTAGTTAGATCGCAGAGAGCGCAACAGAATGTCTGTCGAATTTGAATTTCGATCCTGCTATGAATTATGGGCCTGAGGCATGATAAATAGACATTTAACAAAATAATTATCTCTCAAATAAAAATACAATTTTGAATAACTCTAATTAACTTTTAAAGCCAAATATAATAATTGAAAATTAATGCTAAATATGAAAATCATTTGATACTTTGTTTAAAAATCAATTTTACAAAATGAATTTACCTAAATCTCTTTTTTTTTAAATTATTATCCTAATTATCACTTCCAAATAACACCCTTACAATGATTTTGACTTCAACAAAAATCACTTTTTCTAAAATCAAACAACTTTAAGATAGTCATGTTTGACAAATAAAGCAAATCATCACTTTTTAGAAAAATGAAAATGAAAAACATTTCTGAGTGTACAAAGAAAAAGAAAATAGTAATTTGGAACCATAAATTATTGACCCAAAATTAGTAATATAGCAAAAAATATTAGTTTTAACCACAAAAGTTCAAATCATGATTTTTTTCTCAAATTTTCTTTAATAATAAATCGAACAAAAGCAACTCCTATTTACAACAAAAAAATAAATAAATAAAGAAAAAAAAAGCTCTATAAAGAAAAAATAATATTATATGAAAATATATGAATGACAAAATAAAAATGGTTGAAAGATTTAATGAAAAATAAATATAAAATTAAGTTTAGCAAAGTAAATACTTTTTTCAAACTTTGCAAGTGCGTTTACCCATATTTTCTTTTTGAACTATTAGAAATCTTTTCTCTCTGAACTATTAGAAGCCAAAAATATTTAATGGTTTAATTTAAGGGTCTTTTAAAAAATATAACAGACCAATAAAATATTTACACGGTATAGAACAGCTTTGAAAACAGAAAAAGTTCACAGGCTTACAATGTAAAATACCAAAAATATCTCAGTCGACACAATTAAATTGGTTACACTCATGCGAATAGTCTTTTTCTAGACGATCGTGTACCAATAGCTAAACGATTTTAGTACTAGGTTTAGTACTACATGATCTTGTACCAAAAACTAAATGATCATGATACAGGATCTTGGGTACAAGATCGTTTAGATATTGGTACACGATCGTTTAGATCTTGGTACACTACTGTTTAGATCTTGGTACACGATCTTATACCAAATTTAAGTGATCTTCGTACACGATCTTATACCAAATTTAAATGATTCTTGGTACAGATGATATTAGGTACAAGATCATTTAGATATTGGTACACGGTCGTTTAGATCATATCAACACAATCGAGTAGTTTTTTTAAACGATAGGAAAAAGGCTTCAAAATTAAAATCGTGTTGATCATGGTAATTTATCATGTTGACAATGGTAAACGATCATTTACATCATGTCAAAATGATATTTAAATTACCTTGATATTCTCGAATATGAGGAAGATGAAGTAGCTTCAAAGAATCTTGCTAAAAATGGTGAAGGTAAATAGAAGATTTAAACATAAGAATAAATCATTTAAAAATATAAGGAAAAAAATTTGAAAGAGGTCAAAAAATCTCAAAAATGAGGTGAAAAAATTGCAAAGAATAAGAGAGAAATAATGAATGGTCCACAATATCAAAGACAAATCTTAAAATTATGAAAATATTTTAGTGTTAGTTACCTTTATGAAAATTAACTTTTATTTATATATTAATTTCGTAGATTTTAGTAACAATATAATTTCTTAAAATTATTTTTTATTTTTTTATCTTTTTTCTTGGTTGTGTATTAGAGAATTAGATAGTTTTTCTAGAGGAGATTTTTTAGAAATAGTAGATTTTACAAAATATTTACAACTTATAGCAAATTCTATCACTGGTAGTAATTGATATGCTATAGTGATAGAAGACTAGCAGTGATAAAATCCAAAATTTTGCTATAGCTTGTAAATATTTTAATTTATTTTACTATTTTTAAAAATGTCCCTTTTCTAGAAGTAATTTTATATTATGAAAGATTTTGAACCCTAATTCTTGGGTGATATCGTTGTAAGTGATGGATTTTATGTTAGTCATAAGAAACAATAGAAAAAAAAAACATAGAGAAATTCAGAATTTTTTTTTTTAAATAATGTGTTTTTCAAAAGTAATGACAAAATTAGGGTGTTTGCCAAAGAAATGTAAAAAATAGGTGTGTACCCGGTACACGACTTCCGTACATTCAACAGTCAACAGTCAACCATAGGGTTCACGTGAAAGCTAGGGTTCACGAGCGCTGCCACATGTCACTCATGCAGGAAGTCGTGTACCCCGTACACGACTTCTCCTTTTTAAAAGACCTAATTTCTCACCATTCTGCCTTCATTGCTCCATTCCAATTTCTAATATTTCCTCTTTCTCTCTCGATCTTTCCTCCTCCTCTCTCGTTCTCCCTCATTTTCTTAGCCAAAAAATTTCAATCTTCAAGATTTATACACACTTCCATCCTACACCACTTCCATTCACTTCCATCCTACACCACTTCCATTCTTCACATAAAAAACTTGTTCTTCCCCTCCATTTTCCTTCCAATTTCTTTGCTCTTCCTCTCTATCTTTTGTTTCGATTTTCCACTTAATTTTTCTCTCCAGTTTAATTTTTTCGTCATAAGGTATATTTATTTAAAAATTGTAGTCTGGGTACACGATTTTGTTGTTAAAATTATTTAATTCATTATTTGATTTTTATTATTATGTTGGTAAAATAATTTAATTTATGTTGCAGGCTCCTTAAATCCTCCATTGTTTCTTCCGGTATTTTCTCACAATGTATGTTGATTGTAAAAATAATTTTATTTAGGTTTGTTATTTCATTTTCTTATTTTATCGAAAAAATTATATAAATTTAGTTATATTGTTTGAATTTAGTTATATTGTGTGAATTTAGATTTATTATTTGGAATTAGAAGAATTATTATGAAAAAAAATGATAATAGAATTAATAATAGGTAGGATAGAAATTAATGAATCACCACCTAACTTATTTAATGCATGCTAACAACAACAACAACAATTCTAATAATAATAATAATAATAATAACAACAACAACAATAACAACAACAATAATAATCATAATAATAAATGAAGCTAAAAGTTAAGAAAAAATGAACAAAGATAGATTAAGAATATTTAAACTTTTTTGGAAACACGAATGACATAAACATCTTTATTGTGTACACTACATTACTAATAAAATAAATAGATACATTAAAATGATGGTCGTCTTCATATTTAACAGCTAATTAAATATGTCGTTGCGACCTGAAGATTTAGTTATTCTTGAACCTGGTAATGATGGAGATAGTGATATAGATGTAGAAGTCAATGAATTATTTGGTAATGAAGAAAATATAGAGGAAGAGAATGAAATGATCCCGTTAGATATATTTACACAAATAGATTGGGACATTGCGAATTTTGTTTGTGACAAGGCTCTACATTGGCAGATAGAAATGTATCTGTAGACACATCTTGTTTAATTCAGAAGGGAATGATATTTGACTGTAAGGAAAATCTTCAATTGGCCGTTAAGAAGTACTGTGTGACACAACACTACGAAATTGTTGTAGCCGATTCAAACCAAAATTTGTGGAATGTTCGATGCAAACAGTGGAGTAATGGCTACAACTGGAGGTTACGTGCTAGTAAGCGTAAGAGCCACGGATTGTTTGAAATCACTAGGCTCCAAGGAGAGCACTCGTGTCTATACTCAAATTTAACACAAGATCACTCACAGCTAGATTCTAATTTCATGAGTGTTCAAATTCAAAACATAGTGAAAGTTGATCCTAGTGTTACTATGCCTATGCTTGTGGAAATCATAAAACAACAATACGGTTACAATGTTAAGTATAGACGAGTTTGGCAAGCGAAGAAAAAAGCTTTGATTGCTGCTTTTGGTGATTGGGAGAAATCATATAATGAGCTTCCGTACTGGTTGAGTGCCGTTGTACATTATAATCCGAAAACTTGAGTTGACTGGTTTTTTCTTCCATCCGATGTACCAGGTACAACCATTTTTGGAAGGGTTTTCTGGTCATTTGGTTCTGCAATAGAAGGGTTCAAGTATTGTAGGCCATTAATTCAGATCGACGGAACCCATTTGTATGGAAAGTATAAGGGAAAAATGTTAACTGCCTTATCTATCGATGCAAATGGTCATATATTTCCTCTTGCATTTGCTATAGTGGAAGGGGAAAACGAGTCTAGTTGGTCATGGTTTCTTCATGCACTGCGCGAATATGTTACTGCTCGAGATGGTATTTGCTTGATCTCTGACAGACATAGGGGCATTCTTTCTGCCATTAACAATGAAGAGGTAGGTTCGAGTGAACCTCGAGTTGTCCATCGATATTGTCTTCGTCATGTTGCTAGCAACTTCAATTAGAAATACAAATCGAAGCAACTGAAAGATTTGGTGTTTAGGGCAGGTAATCAACACCAAAGGCGTAAATTTATAAAAAGCATGAAAAAACTACAACGATTGAACCCAGAGTGTCTTTAGTTTTTTAAAGATATTGACATGGAAAAATGGACTCAGTCCCACGACAATGGGTCTCGATATGGGTGGATGACAAGCAATGCAGCTGAATGTATGAACGGTGTATTTAAAGGAGCTCGAATGTTACCCATCACTTCTTTGGTTAGACTAACATTTTATAGCACAATTCTTTATTTCGAACGTCGACGAGCTAAAATAAGTGAAGCACTCAATCGTGGTGATATTTATACGGAATATGCAATAAGAAAGCTTAAGAAGTGGGAAAAATGAGCTTCTGCACATTCAGTGACATCCATTGATAGAGAAACCCAGGCGTTTGAGGTTCACACGGGTATGAGTATGATTTCTCCATACAAAGGCCAACACACACAGGTAGTAAGTTTGATGGAAGGGACATGTTCTTGCAACAAGTGGCAATCGTTTAAGATTCCATGTTCGCATGTAATTGCAGTTTGTAATTACATGCACTTGACGTACGTACCATACATTGATGAATGCTACTTGTTGTCCATATTCAAACGTTGTTATGACGGTCGTTTCCATCCAATCCAACACTCAGATTATTGGCCAGAGTTATCATTCACTGAAGTTCACCCCAATGCAGACTTACTTAAAGGACCCGGTCGACCAAGAACTACTAGGATCCAAAATGAAATGGATTGGAAACAGTCTAGTCAATCACTCAGATGCACGATCTGTAAAGTTGAAGGACATAACAGACGTACTTGTCCTCAACGTGCTTTTTCTTGTTCAAGACACTGATATGTCTATTTTAGGGTTTTGTAATTATTAATGCACGACTTCTATGTAATTGTTTGATGTGATGAATACTTTAATTATAATTGATTGATATGTAAAATTAACAACTTAAATTCTTAATATTGTAATCATGTAATGGAATCTGGGCCAATTGATCCTCTTAGTAGTTCGGTATTTTTTAGCAATATGAGTGTGTTATTAATGAAATATTTTTTTAGGTTATTTGCATAATGGAACCTGGACCTATTGATCCTACGCAGCTATATCTACAGCCGTCCCATCGTTCACAGTCTGTATGGGAGACCTCCTCCACAGTTGTTTTGAGTTGTTGACGAAGAGAGGCAGCATCCCAACGCACGATCCCATTCAATCAGCGTATTGTGCCATATATAGATGCATTCGACGACGACGAGGAGAAGGAGATGATGTTGTAGAGGGAGATGAAGAAAATTCTTAAGTTGTATAATTTAAGTGTTTTTAAATTTTGCTAGAACTTTATTTAAGTTGTATAAATTAAAAATTGAACTTTTTAAAACTAATTATAAATTAAAAGTTGCTAAAACGTGATTTAGATTTAGTAGTCTTAATAATATCAAAATATAATATCCTTTTTAAAAATAGAGAACCAAGTATAAGAATTACAAGAGTTAACATAAATTTGTTTGTTGGATATCACCGAGGTAAATAATGGAAAATTGACTTGAACCTAAGTTTCATACCAAATATATCTTATATAATATGTGAGAAATATAATTAAATTTGTAAAACTAAACTCAACGACGTTATTTCATAATGTTGTACAATTTATGAGATTTGCTAAGGCTATGGGATGAGATCTATTGCATAGGGTTGGACTTTACTTTAACGTACATTTCAATAGGAAGCCTTTTTCATTTATTTATATTTATTGACTTATTAATTTGATCCTATTTTAACTACAAATAGTTTTATCGCATTTATGGCTCACCGTCTTTTATTTTTTACCGCATTGCCTGTTGTCATCTAAGAGAGAAATTTTTCTACACAAATTTAGGATGTTCTTATAAGATATCACTAATTTGTTAGAGAAGTTGTGATACTTGATTATTAGTAGAGAGGGGAAAAAATGAAAATTTAGCTACATTTAGATGAGTGAATTAAGATTTGAAAATAATCCAATGAGAAAATGTTGAAAGAAATTATTTCGGTTTTCGTCCTATCAATTCATTCGAAATACCGTCTAATGATGTGTTTTATCTTTGGTTTTTCGTTTTAGCACTTGCCATGCCAAATTTTGAAAACCAACAAAAAAAAAAATAATCAAAATTTTGTTATTATTTTTTTTAATTTGTTTAGAACTCAATTCTTAATTAAAAAAGTTTAATGGCAAGAAATTGATATGAAATAAAATAAATTACCAAAAACTTGAACATTTGAACAAAAACTAAAATCTTAACGTCTTTTATTTTCATTAGTTTTTCACAAATGTTGCTATTCTAAAAATAGTTAATCTTTTAAAATCTAAGAATTTTTTAAATTTTTTTTAAGGAAGTCGTGTACCGGGTACACGACTTCAGTCATCCAGTCACCTTCCATGTGGGTCAAACTGATCAATTTTGGTCAATTGTGCTGACGTGTATAGTAAGGAAGTCGGTCCTTAAATTTTCAAAACTCACCTATTTTTTAGAATAGTTTGCTAAAACACCTTATTCTTATCATTTCTTATCAAACAACCCTATTTTTGTCAATATTTTCAAAAGACACATTATTTTTTAAAATAATCGAGAAATTCAACTAACCTGCAAATTCCTATAAGCATCTCTCACCATGATCTTGTCTCCATTATCATTCTTTATTTCATATTATTTTTCCATGTCTTTCCGTTTAGGCAACCATAATCATGTCTTCAGCATCATCTATCTTAATAGACGATTTAACTTCTTATCATATATTTTTCTCTTAGTTTTTCGTGATTGTTTCTTCGTTACTCTTTGATCAAAATATAATTGGGAGAAGGCAAAGGGAAATCTTCATGTCTTTTTCTTTGAACTTCTTTTGTTTTATTGGGTTTTGTTGAAGTGATGTTAGACAACTATTGGCCAAGGAAACACAATGAAAAGATGTGGCCATGAGAGCAAAATTGTTTATCAAAAAAATTTTAAGAAAAAAGAGAAAAGGTAAAAAATCTTGGTTGATAGCTTCGTTTGTTTAATATAGTAGAGATAGAGATAGCATACATGCCCATAAATTTGAGGTAAAATTTGACTAGTGAATGGAGTATTTTTTGTTATTTTTAAACAATAAAATATTTAATGTGTTTTTACGAAATTGGCAAAGAAACAGTAGATAATTAATGTTATATAGTTTTCTTATAGGTTAATTTACAACATACATAAAAAGAGACCAAAATAAGTATATATAGCTTGCATAAATTTGTGTACTATCGTCTTGAGGTAGGAAAAATTCACAAATAACTAATAAGAGTATGAAATGCTTTTGTCCCAACGAAAATCTCTATATAACATAAATTGTATTATGAAAAATATAAATCTTGAATAACTATCCACTTCATTGAGTTTAAATTGTAAATATTGGAGTATAGGTATTTTATGTAAGAATTATAAACATTGAAAACTTTTAATAAATTAAATAAGTATTAAGTTATCAAAGAAAAATATTAAAACAATTAAACTTTCACGAGTATACTTAATAATAAATATAGCAAAATGAGGTTACGTAAACAAATTTTTAAAAAAATAGTTAGTTGAGATTTTTAGATTCAGAATGAAATTAAAATTTTAAAATAAAGAAAAATTGGAAAGAAAATGATAAAATAAGCAAACTATTCAACTTTAGGACAAAATCAAGGATAATGAATTGTTGTCATAAATTATTTGTATTTTTTATTATTCTTAAAAAAATCCTAAAAATAAACTATATTAAACCAAATATATTTCTCTAAAAATTTTCTCAATTTCTTTTAACCCCATCAAACAAAATATTTTATAGGAAAAGTCCCCAACAGAGAAAATAAACATATAAAAGTTAATAAATTTACAGGTTTGTAGAACTGTGTTTTAAAATTATTAAAAATAATCTGGTTCAATCACAAATAATTGTCATGAAATTATAAATCAATAAATTTAAAACCTCTCGAAACCAATTAGAGATTAACACGTTCCTCAAACATAAATGTTGAATAACACCCAAAACTATTTAGATCTATATAGCAACGAACCACAAGGGTATATATATGTGCACAAATAATTAGGAAGTGAGATAGGTTTTAATTCGAAATAATAATAAATTTTAATTCAAAACTAAATTAATATTGTATTCTACATACAGTTGACTTACCTATAGATCCCGACGCTAGTTTTGAAATTTTAGACATGTGAATCATGCATGATAAATACAATTATTATTTTCTCTATAAAGAGAAAAGAAGCATCAAATTATAAGTATAAAAAGAAGCCTTTGGTAGGGGATAGAATAGAAGAAAAAAGAGAGGAATTTATTAGTGTCACAATTTGAAGAAAAAGAAAAATGGAGCTGAATTTGAAGCCAATGGATCCTTCAAATTTCTTTACGGGAGAAGGTGGATCCTTCCATAAATGGTTCCCTTCCGATTTTCCGATCATTTCTCAGACTAAAGTCGGCGCCGGCAGACTCCTTCTCCATCCACGTGGCTTCGCGGTTCCTCATAACTCTGATTCCTCCAAAGTTGGCTACGTTCTTCAAGGTTCATTAATTTAAATTCTATTGTATCAATTTAAAAATTAATTTTCCTCACCTTTGAATTAATAATTCTATTAATTTAAATTCTATTATATATGACTTTTCTTTAATGCAACGGTTTTTATAAAACGAAAATGAATGTTGTTGGAAAAAAAACGTGTAGTGGATTTGTTAACACTCTTTTCTTTGGTCAATATTGCACATGACATTAAACGTGCAGGTCGCGGAGTAGCCGGAATTATATTTCCATGCAAATCTGAGGAAACAGTGGTGAGACTAAAAAAAGGAGACGTAATTCCAGTGCCGGAGGGAGTCACCTCTTGGTGGTTTAACGATGGGGACTCCGATTTCGAAGTCCTTCTCGTCGGCGACACCCGAAACGCTCTCATTCCCGGTGACATCACCTACGTTGTCTTTGCTGGACCCCTCGGAGTCCTACAAGGCTTCTCGTCGGACTACATCGAAAAAGTCTACGATCTAACCGAAAAAGAAAGAGAGGTACTTCTCAAAAGCCAACCCAACGGCCTAATATTCAAGCTCAAAGATGACCAAACCTTACCCGAGCCCGACTGCCACAGCGATCTTGTTTTCAACATATACGACACCGCTCCCGATGCCGTAGTCAAGGGTGGTGGGTCGGTGACTGTCCTAACGGAAGAGAAGTTTCCATTTATTGGGAAATCTGGGTTGACGGCAGTTCTTGAGAAGCTTGAGGCCAATGCCGTGCGATCGCCGGTGTATGTTGCTGACCCTTCGGTGCAGCTGATATATGTAGCGAGTGGGTCGGGTCGGGTTCAGATTGCTGAGACATTTATGCGTTATCAAATTGATGCGGAAGTGAAAGCGGGGCAGTTGGTTTTGGTTCCGAAGTACTTTGCCGTCGGAAAAATGGCCGGAGAAGAAGGATTGGTGTGCTTCACTATTATAACCACCACACAGTAAGTTTCAATTTTGCATTATTGAGCTTTTGTCTTTTTTTTTTTTTAATTTGAATTCTTTTCTTGGTGTTTTGATTTATGTTTTTTCTCCTAATCTTAACTTAAAGTTAAAAAAAATGTTTTAAAGCTTTCAAACGGGGTCATAGTTCATAGAAAATTGATTCTACCTAATTTGGGTTACAATTCGAAAATAATGCATTTCAAAAAAAAAAAGTGCGTTTAATTAAGGTTAATTTTCAGAAAGCAAAACATTTACTAACCAAATAAAAAAGGTGATAAAACTCTCTATTTTTTTTAAATATTTAATATTTGTTTTTTTTTTCTATCGTCTTTTTTTTCTTTTTGCAATTTTTTTTCTTTTCATCATTCTTTTTCTCTTCTTCTAAGGGTTTTTCTTTTATTTTTTAAGTTGTTATTTGTTACCAAAAAATCGTTTAGATTTGGCTACCCAAATTTAAACGATCAAATCTAAAGGATCGTGTAAAAAATATTGAAGAAAATAGAATAGTCAAATTTAAACAATCATTTCTCAAATAGAATATTCAAATTTAAATAATCATTTCTCAAATATATTACGCATGATGGATATCAATTAATCGCAGACATTTTTAGTATGTATTTTTTATCGTGGGTCAGTAAACTTTTTCTGTTTTTGAAATTGTTTTATTCGATATAAATATTTTACTGTTTTGTTATATTTAAAAAAAGACCTTTAATTAACACAAGAAGAAATTTTCAAAACAAACAAGCATATAATATATACATATCATCTATATGTTATTATTATTAACAAAGTTTGTTTTTTTATTGATTGTAACACAGCCCTCTATTAGAAGAGTTGGGAGGAAAGACATCAATTTGTGGGGCATTTTCACCCCAAGTTTTTCAAGCTTCTTTCAATCTCACAGCTCATTTTGAGAAGCTTCTCAGATCAAAGATAACAAAATCTTCACCCTTGGTTCCTCCTTCAGATAATTGAACTAATTATGCTTAATTAATTCTCATCAGAGGTGAATCTATAAAGGAGCGAGAGGGAGAAATTTCTCATTATAATGTTTGGACGCAACGTTTTGGACTTTAAATTAGTAAATTTGGTTTCTACAAAATCATGTTATTGATTTGTGTGTGCTATTGAATCCATAAGTTACCTATCGACTTTCTTCAATAAAGCATGTGGCCTTCTTATTTTCAAATTTATCCCTATCATTATATATTTTTATTATAATTTTATTTTAAACCTGAAATATAGTCTTTCACTTACAATTATTTGTTTCTTTTTATCAACCGGATAAACACCTATCAAATTAGACTACAAGTAACCATAGTGAACTAAGGTTTACTAGGTGTATCAAATTAGTATTTCACGTGTATCAAAGTTTTTCAAGTATATCAAAACGTATTGAGAGTATCAAAGAGTATCATGTGCATCAAGTATATCAAGATAAAAAATGAATCAAGAAGTATCAAATGTATCAAGGAATATCAAATGTATCTAGTTATTAAGGATTATCAAGTGTATCGGATATATCAAGGGGTATTTGTATATGATGTATATCAAGTGTACCAAATGTATATTAGTAACAAGTGCATTTGTGACATTTTAAACCTTGTATGTGTGCGCTGGACTGGACTTTTTGTTTTTGCAATCTTCGTAAATATTAAATGTGAAAAAATTGTTATGAATAGAAAAATATTGAAACTATTTTCTGAATATAGCAAAAACCTTAAGTGGGTTATAGAGAGTTGGATGAATTTTGATATATTTTGTAAATAGTTTCAAATGGAATGAGATAAAAAGAAAATCAAAATGATAAAACTACATAAATGATAACTAAAAGACACTTTTAAGGTAAATATTATTAAAATGAATTAGAAAAGTTTCTTAGCTTTCAACTCAATCGCTTAGCTTCTTACAACTTGGGGTAGGAAAAGCTTAAAACATAAGTCTATGACTTAGTGAGTGAGAGTTTAGAAATACCTTTTGGGGAATACAATTCAATCACACAAATAACTTTTCATTTTCATAAACACATGCTTACAACGTCTCATTTCATAAATCACATAAATTACACATTAACATTTACTTATTCATTTCCACCAAGAACATAAACCATTCCATTGCATAGACCCGGAATTCATCTCACTAGCATCTCTTAGGAATTTTTCTAGTTCATTTTTCGTTGCTTAGGTCATTCAATCAACTCCTTTACTCATTAAATGCACACCACATAATAGTTAGCTCATTGATAGGAATAAGGCTAATAGTTTACTCACATACAAGCATTACAATCAACAATCAAGAAACATTAGTTTTCTTTTCAAATAACAACATTAACACCAACAACATAACGTATAATAATGTACGCGTACAACACAAGATTTAGAAAGAAAGCTTTCAAAATATTTCTTCCTTTTATAAAAATCACTCACAAAATACTTCTTTTGCTTATAAAGGTCACTGACAAAATTCTTGATTCCCTTCTTCTCAGAATGCCTAGTTCACGTTTCTTTTAGTCTAGCACTTCCTTAATAAGCAACTCAACTCTTAGTAAGAATATCAAAATAACAACACCTTCTTTAATCCCTTCCAATCTTATTTATACTAGTCATTTAATCTGATTAGTCACCACTTAAGCCTCTCTTAGCTTTCCTCGTTCCTACTTATACTTTACGTGTCGGCTTATAAGTCATTAGACCATGCAAACAACTTAGGCTTAACACGTAGCCAGCTGTCAACTTAAGATTAGACATTGCCTTGAAATGCTTAGCATATCTTCCTAAAATACTAAACTCTTCTTCGCCTGGTCACCAACTCGTGAAACAACATCAGAACACCTAATTCTTAGTGTTGAACGGGTACTTCTTTAAATTTTCTTTTCTGCCTACAACCACCTACATGATCTTTTAGCTATCACACGATTGTTCAACCTCTTACACGATCATTTGGCTTTCTACACGATCGTTCAACCTCTTACATGATCGTTTAGCTTTCTATGTGATCCCCCAACCTTCTTACGCTATCATTTAGCCTTCAAACGATCGTTTAACTTCCTACATGATCATTTAACAAAGTACTCTTTCAAAACTTTCTCCAAAACTCTTGTTACTAACAATGACCGTCAACTTAGGTGCAGGTCTCACAACTCTTCTCTCCTTTTTAGAATTTCATCCCCGAAATTCTACTCTACAACCTTCTTTACTTTGTCAACCATATGGCCTTCTCGCATAAACTGCCAGACTGAGTGGGAAGCCACTTCTGTCCGCATTGGTTCCTCACCAACTTTAGTCTTCTCTTGACATTCACTTTGGTAATGTCTAGCTTGTTCACAATTAAAACAAATAATTATGTATCTATAAATCTCTTAGTGTCTCTTACCACACTCCACGCATCTTGGTTTTCGATCACCAGACCAATGAGATCCTTGGCTAAAATAAGACTTAGCCTACTTCTTATCTTCTCGTCACTCTTCTTTTCTTCTTTTTCTCTATTGGACCTCGAATTTGACTTCTTTTCTTTCAAACTCTTTTTTTCTCCTTCAATCAAGCACCTCTCAACTCGCATGGCTACCTCAACCATCTTAGAAAAATCTGACCAATCTGCACTCACTGCGATAGTCAGATTATAGAGGTTATCGCACAGTTTACCAACGCATTGAACTTCTTTTCATACACTGCGATAGTCATATCGCCTTGCACTAAACTTAAAAATTTTCTTCTCTCTCATCAACAAACGAACATGGATAAAACTTCTCCTGAAATCCTTTCCAAGTAACAAAGTCTACACCTCATGCTCTTGTCGCATAAAGAATCCACCAATCCTCAACATTACCTTGCAAAAAAAAAAGATGCCAACTTCACATTTCTCTCTTCGGGACAATCCATTAGTCCAAAACATTTCTCCATTAGACTCAGCCATCTCTCTGAGTCAGCTGGATTTGTAGTTTTTTCGAAGTTCGTTGCTTCTAACGCCTTCAACCTCTCAATATTGAACTTCTTCTCCGAGTTGCATGATAATCCATCTACCACCCTCTGTGAAAATCTGTCAAACAATGCCTCTTCTCTTTCTCTCTTAGCATCTTGATTAACCGAATATGCATACTGAGAACCTCGTCCTCTTCCTCTTCCTCTTCGTGGCATGGTGTTTTTAAAAAATTTCCTAGCTACAAAGACAACTTAAAATTTAGCTAAACTTTTCTCAAAATAACAACTTACAAACTTACACTTGTTCCATAATGCTCAAACATCAATTTGATATCACACTGCTATAAACTCAACTTAGACTTTCTCTTCTATTCCCAAGAAAAATCATCCTTAAGGCTGTAAGGTTTCCCAAAATCATGCTCTGATACCGTGTAAGAAAACAACAAAGTCTATTGAAGCCCATTAACTTTTCCAATAATTATGAAATTGCCCTTGGTGTGGTTGAATTATGTAGATGTGTTCTTCTTCCTATTACAGTTCACCATTCTTTTTCAAACTTCATCCTTCTTCATATTTCTCACAGCGACGGTCACAGACACCAATCACAGGCAATAGGTTTCAGCAGGGTCATATAGTCTTATTCATTGCAGCGAGAAAGGTCAATTCTTCTTCTTCTTTTTCTTCTCTTTATTTTTTTCTTCTTTTTCTATGAATTCATGATCGTTGTTCATCATCATCTCTTCTCTCTTCAATTATCTTTCTTTTTCTTGTTCATTCTTTTTTTTTCTTCTCTTCTATTTTTCTTCTTCTTCTGCACTTTTTCGTAGAATTCATATTCATTATTATCATTGTTCTAAAGTCATTATTATTATTCTTCATTATTATTTTGAAATTATTATCTTTATTTTTTTTATTCTTCTTGTTTTCTAATTCTTCTTCTTCTTCAAAGAATTCAAACATCATGATCACAGTTCTTTTTTTTTTCAATGAATCGTGGACAGAGATAGACAAAGATAAGTGTGTATTTTTTTCTATGTCTATCTGTGATAGATAAACATTATTCTAACAACATCCTTGCATTATGATTAGGATCATCATCTATTTTTTCTTCTTTTATAATGAATAGTGGATAGAGATAGGGTTTAGGGATAGAGATAGACATATATCTATGTTTATCTATAGATGTATATCTCTATCTATCTTTTGTTATTTGTCTTTTATAATGAATCATGGATAAAGATAGACAAAGATAGAACTCTAGATGTATATCTTTATCTATCTCTTTTTATTTGTCTTTTAGAATGAATTGTGTATAGTTATAAACAAAGATAGAAGTCTATTTATTTCTATCACTATTGAATAGTTAATTTACTTTCTTACATAATATTGTTTTCATTTTACAGAATACAATATAATGTCGATTCCTATAGTTGTATTCAATTGAGATTATTTGATAGAATGGAATTAGATAGACAGAAATAGTGTTTTATCTCTTTCTGTCCCAAATAGAAAGTGATAAAGTGATAGTTATGTCTATTTGGGATATATAGAGATAGTGGTCTATCACTATCTATTCGAAATAGAATGTGATAGCATGCAAATATATGTGTTGAATTAGCATTATTATATCGTATTGGAATATTTGTTAGAATAAAATTAGATAGACATTGATAGTGTTCTATCTCTCTCTATTCTAGAAGAAAGAAGAAGCACAGATGAAAACGAAAAAGCATGAAGGTTAATCGTGTGGAATTGCAAGGGCACTTTTTTAAGGGTTGACAATAATATTAGCAAAATAGAAGGTTTACTTTGGATAAATGAAATTTTTTTATTTAAATTGATAAAATAACTAAACAAAAAAATATGAAGAAAAAAAAATTGTTGGAACAATGTCTTAAATGCCCCTACCTAAGTGCAAAACGTGAATCATAAATACAATTATTCAATAAACAAAAAATACCCTATAATTAAATAAAACTCACCATACACACTACAAGGAACGGAGGTATTTTTGACGCGATAAAACATCGGTAAAATTGCAAAGTGTGTCGGGCAAAGTATTGCCGACGTGAAATCCTTCGTCGGCAAGAACGTCAGTAAAAGGTTGTTGGGGAAACTTCGTCTGACACGCAAAATGGACGACGTCAGCATGGCATATCCGCGACGCCTCAAAATCGAACGAGTAGACGACATCGATATTGGAATAAGGCTGACGTAATCTAAGTGCATCAGGAAACCAGGAACACCGACGCCGTGTCGAGAAATTTTTTTTCCAAACGTCATCTACATACGTCGAGAAAATCATGATCCCCACGTATGCCATGCGTTAGAATAAATTTTTTTAAAATTTTTTAAAATTATTTTGTTGTTTATTTTTTTAATTTTTTTAATTTTTTTTATCGGGAGGTATTGTTTTCGATTCCGCTTTGTAAGGCAAGAAACTAAATTTGCAACAAATTATGAAAATAAAATATTGCAATTTATAAAACAAGATATGAAATATATATAACAAAAATTATAAATAACATGTTCAAAATGTTCAAAACAATTACATTAAAATAAAATTTTAAAAAAAACATACACCTATCTCCTATAACATATTCGCGGACACCAAACAAAGAATGTTAAACCTACAAATGATATAAAAGTATAGTTAAAATATCACAAAAACAAAATTAAAAAAATTAAATGTTGAAAAGTACGTACCCCAAGTGTTCACGGTTCTCTTTGTGTCTGACTCATCTCCTCAATCATCTTCTTCATATCTTCCATTTTTCGTGCATGTTCTACTATTTATCAATCCCACTCCTCCTTTCTTAGTCATTGTTTTTCAATCAAGCGATTAGCATTTTCAAGGTTGGCCTTTAGTTTGTTAACCTCCGTCATGTGTGCCTGGTGGTCATAAGAGGAGGGAGAACTGAAAGTAGAACTTTTCCTGAACTTGGGCTTATGGAGCCCCAACTAAGACCTTTTGAGTAGCTCGATTGTTTACCCAAAATGGTGATGCATATATCATCCCCAGAGAGTGGTTGAGAACCATCTGAGATGGGTTGGGACTGAAGTTCCAACATTTGATTCTACACAATACAAGTTTGTAAGTTAGGAGATGATAAGAATTAAAATAGAAAGTATAATAAAAAAATTTCATAAACTTACATGTGCATTCATTGCTGCCTGTAAAACGAACTCAATAGTCCTATTACCATGCATTTCTCAGAACAACATGACATGGTCCACAGAGCGACTGCGTTCTTCAGTAAGCTTGGCTTTTCGTTGAAGAAACGACTTGGATCTGCTCCTATGGTTGTAAGGCTACTTTGCTCTAGCAAGCTTTTTGACCCTTGATTGTTCCTACATTCAAACAATGATAAAAACGTTATATCCAAACAACAAATTAAATGAAGTATTGTTAATTGATTTTAAGGTAGATGATAGAAATCACCTGAAATTTTGCAGTCATTTAATGATCGCAAAGAAATTGTCAATCTTGCACAGGATTGACCAATCTCGGTGGTGGATTTGCATGTGCTTTTTCAAGGTTTTTGTATTTCTTGAAATGTCAGTGGTTGTCTTCCATGAATTCCTTCCACACGCTAAGCATTTGATGCTCAACAAACCGACTAAATGATGGATCTTCAAAATCCAGCACGAACCATTGCTACAAAAGAAATAGGTTTGATGATTAGTCTCCTATATATTATAGGTTCAACATATATATATGTTAAAAAATTTACAAACTTATCGCTAGGGCGACCTCGATGTACTCTCAAGGTACATTAGACCAATTTAGAGCCTGGATTAGAAATGTGTCTCGCATTAACACACCGATCGTGCAGCGGAAAAGAGAGACATGTGGTGAGACAGGCCTGTCCCCTCCTAAGGAGATTGAAATGGGGATCCTTCCATTTTGTTGTACATACCTTTCCATCTTCATATTCCAGGAGTGTTGTCGTTGCCTCGGAGTGAGAGTAAAAGAGGGTTGAGAGGGATCTACTAAAAAACACATTATCAGATCCAGTAACTATAACTACAAGTGTTTAAGGTAATGAAACTAACCTGAAGTGCTGTCCATCGAAGACGATCCTCCCACATTATCTAACGCGTCCAAGTTCAAGTACACATCTACCTCATAATACCACTCGACAATGACGACATAATTCTTGTTGACATAAAAACCAACAAATGTTAAACAAATGCGAGTATCGCAAATTAAATGTATAGAAGGCATTGTTATTCAACGTCGCTTGAACCGCTTTGAGGTGATGTTAATTGTTCGACATCATTGTCTATGAAGTCATCTGCGACATGACACACATCCGATCTTTTCACCATTGTAGGATCAACTTCAGTTCTGCGCAGAGTGTCATCCTCAATAATGTGTTCGTCCACACGATGTTCGACGATAATTTCTTTGGTCATTCTCGATATCTTCCACTTTTGGCATATCTCATACACATTTATTTTGTACCACTTGAACAATTTTCCTATTGGTACCATTTTAGGGTCCTCGAGGTAGAACACTTAATGTGCCTGGGTTGTGAGAATCACCAACCTCAGCGAACCAAAAACGAGACGTGTTATTGATTTTTAGCTTAGTTGTACATGTGTCCTATGGTTTTTATTGTTCTTTGTGTCAAACCATCTACACTTACATAGCCAAGCACGTCATCTAAATTGATATTGAATGTGTGTCATCCAAAACACCATAGAAATTGTTGTCGGCACCTTCACTACCTTCACTGACTACCATGACTCCACTATTCTATGTTGTGCATTGAGAATCACGCTCCAACATGTGAAATCGTACACCACCAACAACACATCGACTGTAAGAGTGAACCTCAAGTGAAGGTCCCATTCCGAGTGAGAAGAAATCTTGGAAATGGTTTTCTCTCTCACGCATTTCTATAACTTGAAATTGATGTAAATGAATTATATATAAAGTATCAAATAAGCATGTATAAATTCTCGAATTTATTTACTCTATATATCTAAGCTTTGAACCAATTAGGAAATGCTCGTTGATGTCTTTTAAAAATCATAGAGACGCTTTCACCCCGACAACATATCAACCTCAAATGTTTCCTAAAGTACATAATTGTGAGTTTGTGTGACGACAATAACACTGACTTAAGATATCGAATAGAAGTATGCTTGTGATAGTCAGCTATTTCATCCACATTGTTGAGGATGAACCAATGAAAGAGTTGTTTCTCTTCCTGTGATATGCTTCAAAAACGTGACACTCCCAATGGTCGTACTTTCTGAATGAACACTTCGAACTCACCAATCACCTCGTCCTCTGGAATGTTATTATCATTTTTTTTTATCTCTGGTGAATCGAGTCTTAATCCCACATAGATACCTCAAACAAAAAGTCCATGATTCGTTCATCAGATATCCTTCTACAATAGACCCCTTAGGATGTGCTTTTTTATGAACATATTGTTCTAGTGCGCGAAGACTTCTTTCAATGGGATTCATCCAACTATAAGAAACCGAACCAACAATCTTGGTTTCATATGGTAAGTGAACGGCAAGGTGTATCATAACGGTGAAAAAAGCAAGTGAAAATATTATTTCCAATTTGCAAAGTATGATTATGATATATGGCTGCAATTTGTCCAAATCACTTACTCTTATCGTCTTGGGTAACAAATCACAGAAAAACTACGTAGTTCAGTAATAGGGGTGTAAACATTTCTCAATAAGAATGCTCGAACACCAATAGGTAGAAGTCTGTGTAGCAAAACATGACAGTCGTGCGTTTTGAGACGTGATATTTTTCCCTCGTTTTCATTCACACATTGTGAAATATTAGAAATGAATCCATCGAGAAACTTAACTACTTTCAGGAACTTGCAAATCTCAACCCGCTTGCTGCTAGTTAAGGTGTAACGCATGTGGTTTCACCAATATGTTACCAACTTCAATCAAATGTAAATTCTTTCTTATTTTTAAATATCGTAGACACAACTAGGCATTCATAATTTCCTTGGTTTTTCCTTCAATATTCAAAAACTTTCCGACCAAGTTGTCACAAACATTCTTTTCAATATGCATTACATCAAGTTTGTGACAAATTAGTAGTCTCGACTAGTAAGGAAGATAGAAGAAAATACTTTTCTTAGTCCAATTAAGAGCTCTCTTTCTTTTTTATCTTTTAACGAATGATGCTTACTCATAACTAGAAACACCAACGAATCTAATTGTTCTAAGATTTTATGGTCATTCATTACCACTAGAGGTGCCTTACACTATATTTTTCCATCATGTAGCCTACTTCTACGGCAAACATGGTTTTCTGGAAGATAGTGTCGATGTCCCATAAAAGCTATTTTTCCTCTTACCCCGAACAACGATCTATCTCTCATGCAAATGAAACACGCCTAATACCCCTCTGTACTCCACACAGATAGGTCATTATATGCCAGAAAGTCATTAATTGTCCATAACAAGGTTGCATGCAACTGAAAATACTGATTCGTAAGACAATCATACGTATGCACACCAAAGGTCCATAAATTTTTCAATTCCTCAATCAATGGTTGTAGGTATCATCAATTTCCTTATCAAGAGTTTTTGACCGAAAATGAGCAATGACATGAAGAAGTTTGACTCTTTCATGCATTTCTATAGTGGAAAATTGTAAGGAATTAATACCACAGACCACATACTATATGCGGTCATATAACCAAACGGATTAAATCCATCTGAAGCTAACCTCAAACGAACGTTATGTATATTTGAAGCAAAATCAGGAAATTCATAATCAAGGTGTTTCTATCCCTCTACATCAGCTGGATGTCTCAACATCATCCTTTGTTTCCACTCGTTTATCCTTATGTCATCTCATGTCTGGCGAGCTTTCTTACGATACAAACATGCATTGTAATCCCGACACCAACGGAAAGTAACGCAATACATTTTACGAAATTTTTCCCTATTCTGTTAGAACTAATCTTGTACCGAGACTTACCACAAGTCAGACACTATTGCAAATCCCTGAACTCCTTCTAGAACAATACATAGTCATACTTACAGGCATGAATAGTCTCGTATTCCAAGCCCAACTCATGCAATTTTTGTTTGGCTTCATATAATGAACTAGGGATATTAGTACCACACATTGAAAACAGACATTTTTATTATCTCTAACATCATGTCGAAGGACTTGTTGCTCCAACCATTGAGAATCATGCATCATCGTAACCAGACATCACATGCATCATCGTAACCAAAAAGTTTAAGGACGAAAATTTTGAATTAGTTAGGGTATAGCTCAAGACTTGCTTGGTTTAATAACTCCTGAAATACTACGTTTGTTCTATCTTCTTCTAAATCTACCCCACTGTTAAACGATATTTCATTCTCCAAACCTTTCTCCATCTCTTCTACGTGTTCAATGCTAGCTTGTAAATTATGTAACATACCCAACATTTCATTTTCATCAGGAAATATGTTGCTGCTAGTTCCTTCATCAAAAGGATTACTACTACTCGTTCCTTCATCAAATCTTTACATACCTATGGGCAAGTTCACGAGCCTTCCATGATATACCCATTCTATATAGGAGGGGGCTATTCCAGTGGTTAATAAATGTCGCTCCACACCCTCTAATGAGTCCCAATTTGAATTCATACATCTCTTGCATTGACACCAATTTGAATTCATACATCTATTGCATTGACACCAATTTGAATTCATACATCTCTTGCATTGACATCTTATACGTCCGTAATAATTGAAGCGATACTTTCCAACCTCTAAAATTTGGAAAACTCCTTCTTTGTACTCAACTGAAAACTTATACCTAAGTTTCATCCAACTCTTGTTCATCTTTTTAAAAGCCCTAAAACATAAATAGGTTGGATTAGTTTTATATCTCTCCTCTCAAATACTCCAATGTACTCCATGAATAAGCTATGCTCAATCTCCCAACTTGCACTAAAGTTAATTTTAAATCTACCTAACACTTCCAACATACTTAATTAAAAGCTACCTAAGAATCTCCAACACTACTAACTGATTAGAAACTAATTTTGACATAAGAAAACTAGGCTACCATAATTGTAGGATAACCATAAAATAAATCAACCACAGATTACGTCAACCTTTTTAATTAAAAGCTATCTAACATTTTCAAATATTCAAATTTGAATTGAAATTCATATTCAAATTCAAATTTAAATTAAATATCAAATTTAATCTCAAATTCAAATTAAATAACCAATTCAATATAACTCACAAATCTCAACACAATCAAATTTAATACTAAAATCTAAATCGTAAAAATAATCAAATTTAATAGTAAAATTTAAAAATAAATCAAAATTTGAGATTAAATTCGAATACATACATTATATCAATACACACATTACATACATACATTTTTCTAATACATAACATATTAATCTAAATCCTAAAAACATACATTATATAATATATATTCATTTTTCTAATTTAAAAAAAAAAAAAAAAGAAGAAGAACTAACCTTGAGACAAACGACGGTGGTGGTGGGCGACGAGGGAGGACGGTGGGCAGTGGGCAGCGGACAACTCCGACGACGACGAGATGAATGCAGACAGCGAAAGTACTCTTAGTCTCTCTCACTTTTGCTTTCTTCATATGAACACAGAACAAATAGTGTTGAGAATTACCGACGCGGTTCGAAAACGTCAGGCAATAAGACTTTCCCTGATGTCATAAAGTCAAACGTCGACATTAGTGTAAACGAATGCCGGCATTTCACTAATGGCATCGGGAAAAATTAATCATTAAAATTTATTATTCAATCCCCCAAATGCGATCAACGTTACGTCGACATTTGTGTAATCCAATGCCGACGTTTGTGCAGTAACGTCGAGGTAAGTTTAACATTTAAATGATTATTTAAATTTTCCACGACATATTCCTCCATTGTGTCGGGGACAATTCAACGGTTATATATTTATTTCAACCTTCCCCGACGTGTATCTCCATTGCGTTGGAGAAGTTCAACAATTAAATAATATATTTCATTGTTTTCCAACATTTTTGTCCTCAGTGTAGGGGAACGTTTAACAATAAAATTATTATTTTAGGGTTCCCCGACGTTTTTTTCCTTAGCATCGGGGAAAGCTAGTGATAAATATAAAAAAATCAAAATAACGAAGCAGCCCCGACATTTTGAATTAAGACGTCGAGTTTGCTCCACTAAACCGATGCCACTTTGCCTACTTCGGTTTGCTATGTTGTGTCGACGTTGTGTTTTCCAACGTCTTTCTCGACGTCGGGAATCCCCCAGTTTCTTGTAGTGACACAATTAAAACGTATCAAAATTCTATTTTCCCTCCAAAACTCAAAAATAACATCAATCACCATCAAAGCTCCACATAATCTCTGTAGCCATTTCACATCGTCTTCAAATCATGCAAACATTCAAACATTATCACTCTCTTCACATCTTGAAACTCTTTAAAACCGAAAAGGTTGCAGCTTCCCTATCTTCTACTTTCATAGATTCCACCAAAAAAAATTCTTGAAACCCTTGGTCCCCTTCAAAGTCTTCCATCAGTTGCAGAAAAGATTGGAGCTTCAAGCTTCGTCCCCTTCAAATTCTTCATACATTCGGCACAAAGCAAAGGTTTTTCTTCTTGCCAAATAGCTTCATCATCAAAACGTAATTTTCACTTCCACCAAAATAGAATTTTTAAAAATAAAAAGCAATAAAAAATATGAATATAAACATAATTTATTCTGCAATTAAGGAATCTAATCTAAAATATAATTTTAAATTGTTATTAAAAATATATATTATGTATTATTTAATAATAATTACCGATATTGTTAATAAATTGTTTAAAATATAACAAACCCGAAAATCTTGTTGATATATTTGCCATTATTATAGGGGAAGGTTGTTGCAATCTTGTCCAGCAACAAAATAGTAGATTTAGTTAGAATTTACCAAATTTGAAGGCTACTTGCAAAATACATTGTCTTTGTGAAATTTGTGATATATTGCCTCATCTTTGAGCCATTCAAATACATTGTACTTTGAATATATGAATTATACTATAACCGGAGTATCAATAGGTATTCCAGCATGCGACGATTCAAAAAGATAGTGTATTTGGAGAGTACGAAATTGAAGGGATAAAAACCCTATGGCAGCGAAAGATTTTACAGAACCATTCCTTAAATTACTTTGGGAATCTTAAAATACCACTACATTGGCAAAAATTTAGAATCAAAATTCTAAATAAAAGATACATATAACTTACTTTTCTTGACGTCTCTGAATCTGCAAACCACCGAATTGGGACACCACCCGTCGGAGACCTTCATATCCTCTGGGATGAGATTGGTTTGTGGGAACCAATTGGGATGGAAAGAAGTTGAGAAAAACTCTCATTTTCTTTTTGCAGAGCAAAAGCCTTGGCTTTCTTTTCTTGATGAATTCGTTAAAGAAAACTGTTTTCTTCCAAATATTTATAATTCTCTTTCCTTTTGGAATAGGAAAAGAAGTAAGAGAGAATCATGGGATTCTATTATCAAATCTACTAATTAATTAACAATTAATCAATTAGTTAATAATTAATTAAGATTTGAATGAATATTTCTCCAATATCTTAATAGATATATATTAATATAACTAATTAAATCATATTTAATTAATATTTCATTCAAACCTTATTTAAATGAATATCTTTCTTATATCTTATAGATTTATATTAATATAATTAATTAAATCATATTTAATTAATATTCCATTCAAATCTTATTTGAATGAATATCTCTGCAATATTTTATAGGTTTAATTAAATTTAATTGAATTAAATAAAACTAAATTATTAATTAATTTTCCAACTAATCAATAGCTAAATTAAATATCATATATTTAACTTAAATTAAATTTGAATCATATTCAAATATAAGTTTCTCTCATAACCAATAATTTTAATATGAATCCAATTCACATTAAATTAATATTTTAACTCATTCAAATATTTTATATCTCATAAATTTATTTTGAATCATATCCAAAATTAAATTTATATAATAAAGTTCGATAAACTTTATATTATAATGTATCACTATACATTAAACTAATTCTTAAAGTAAATTTGAACATTTCAAATTACAACAAATATGAATAAATCTCATTACCCTTTACGAGCTAAGAAGAAGACCTAATGGACCTACAGATCAGAAGCTACAACGATATGAGACTAATTGGCTAAACTCATTAACCACATTAATCAATATTCATTAACTGTGTGTACACTCCACTAAAAACTCACAGCTAAACTCTTGTCGCTGTAGATATATTTATGTGTCCACGGATATAGACCAATAATAGTAAGTTAGTCCTTCACGAGTGTTCATAACACCAGCTGGGTCAATTTACCGTTTTAACTCTTAAATACTGGTGCTCCTCCAATGAACAACTTGTTTATGGTCCTACCAATAAACAGAAACCCCTCTCATGCCATAGAGAGAGTAGGACCCTTTGTTCAAGACCTGGAGACACCATTTAAGGGAACACTCCTCGACTTACCCTAAAATAGGGAATGAGTGAATTCAATCTTTGTAATTATGTTTTCATCTCCTCACTCAGTCTTGTCCCCAAAATGGTAAACTTATTGAGTCAACGATCTGGTCACTCTCACCCGTACAAATCAAAGGACAATCCCTCCCGAACAGGAGTTCATAATACACTCAAGATTAAGACTAAGTTACCTAGGTCATCTAGAGAAATAGAAACCTAACTAGTTAACGAAGTTACATCTAGTGGTTACTATTTCGCGGTCCGATCTTATGAAATCTCATTGCATAGGATACCCTTACTCGCATGTCAACTACACGAACGCGTTGGATCATTGCATTTGTATCAAATACAAAGTGAGTCATATCCATAGTGTTACCGAGATAAGGGACTCAGCCTTATCTCTATACTATAGACCCTTTAAGCTGATTTCGAACATTGATCCCTGTATGTCTCTACATACTGCTCAAGACTCATTAAATAGCTTAGGATGTTAGTTTATTGGATTTAGGTTATTAAGACAAAACTAATAATATAATCAATGACAATTATTACAATAATAACACTTTATTAATAACGATCAATGGATTATATTTACAATCTACGAGTTTTAGGACATAAATCCCAACAGAAATAGTATTACGATTTATTGTAGCAACACTTTTTATCTTTCTTCCTAATTTGAAGAACACATTACTTTTAACCAAGTGAATATGAGAAAGTAAGTCCACATTCGTTAATAATTTATTTTTTATTATTTAAAATTAAGTATATTTTCTCCCCATTTGTTATAATGTTTTGTATATTTTTTGTATAGTGGTGAATTCTTAGCAAAATTCAAAAACACAAAAGCAAAATTTTAAAAGTTGCTAGATAAGTAGATAGGTAAGCTCATAATAAGGAGTTTTCTAGTTTTCAAATTTTGGCTTGGCTGTTTAAACAACTGGTAAAAGTATATAACAAAACTTGTCTATGTAGTAAAAATTCTAGATTTCTGAACAATTGATTGTTAGAAAATGGTAGATATCATATATACAAAGGATAAATTGTGAGTGTGCTTAAGTATTCACTAGCGTCTTTCAAGGTATTCAAATAATATTTATGCATTTTAAACAGATTTAAATTGCAAATCACTGCTATGGTACCCTTATACATAAAGAAATACATTGTATGCGGAAAAAATATCATATTAATTGAACATAAAAGTTCCCATAGAGTAATTACATTGTAATATATCTATGGTTGCATATCACATAAAAGGAATCTTGGCACTAAATGTGATAACATAAGTCATCAAATTTTGATTATGGAAATCAATAAACATGACTAAACAAAGTTGAATTTAGTACCAATAAAACTCACTAGCATAACTCGAATTTGTTGAATTTAAAAAATATCAGTTAGCATATCTTTAAAGAGTGAATTGTGAGGGTGCCTAAGTATTCACTAGCATCTTTCAAAGTATTTAAAATAACGATAATGTATTGTAATATATTTAAATTGTAAGTCGTTTTAAAGGTGTCACTATATATAAGCAAATACAGTGTACATGAAATATACCATACTTGAAGACAACAATTTTTATACTGGAAATACACTGTAAGGTAACTATTTTTACATATAACACAAAATGAATCTTGTCCCTAAATGAGGACATAAGTCTTTAAATTTTGATTATCAAAACATATAAAAATTTAATTGCAAACTAAAGAGGGTTAAATTTAATACTAATAAACTACAATAACGTAACTTACAATGTAGTTATACTTTCATGGCTCCCAAATATATAAAATACACCGCAATTGAATGACCTTTAGACAAAACAATATATAACAAAATAAAAATTAAAAAAGAAGACAAAATTTTCAATTTAAGAATGGGAAGAAATAAAAACTTAAAGTTTGAATTTTATTTAAGAAATATGAAGTTAATTTGACGATTTTCTGGTCTTATTTATTTAAGAAATTTTAAAAGCAACCTTAGTTATTTAGTATTTTATAAAGTTTATTAATGAAATATTTTTAAAATAAAAGTGATTGGGTATTTTTTACATTATTTTGAAAATCCAAGATTTATGTATTTAAAAAAAAATCAAATAATTCAATATTTTGTTGCTTCCACTATTAGTTTGCTATTTTCAAATATAATAAAATTTCATTAAATGTATATTTGGTAGAATTTGAGCAATGTTGGAGATTTATGTTATTTGGTTGAAATAATTTAATATTTAAATTCAAGTTGTTATTAAAAATATATATTATCTATTATTTAATAAATTGTTGATAAATTGTTTGAAATATAAAGAATCCGAAAATCTTGTATTTATCTTTGGCATTAGTTTAGGAAGAAGATCTAAAATTTAAATTTTGTTATTAAACATATATATTATGAATTATCGAAATAAATTGTTTGAAATATAAAATAATTCGAAAATCTGGTAGAAAAGATTAGCATTATTTTGGGGATGTTGGTGCAATATTTTCTAGCAACAAAATAGTCGATTTAGTTCAAATTTACCAAATTTGAATCTTGTTTGCAAAATACACTGTCTTCGTGAAATATGTGATATTTTGTCTCATTTTTGGAGCTATTCAAATAAACTATAGCTGAAATAAATGAATTGTCATATGAAGGGGTATAATCGAGTTTAAAATAGTTATAGAAAGGCAGCCGACACTTTTGCTATAATTCTTATTATTCTCAATTTTTGTCATTTTTCAAGTTGGTATTTAAGAAATTTTCTATTTCCACGATTATCTCTTTTTTTTAATTATGCATGATTGAGCCTTGACTTTTGTTGGACAAGGGGTTTTAACTCATATAGCCTAAAATGCACATTCAACTTTAAATTTACACAAAAATAAGGCTCAAATGACCAGAACTACCTATTATTATGATCAATATTTTTTTTTCAGAAATGGAAGAAATTCGTAATAACACAAATATGAGGAAAAAAAAATTAAAATGGCTCCATTATTGAGTTAATTTCAAATTTAACTTTGGGCAATTATTATTCATTTTAGTTGGGAGCATTTAATGTGAGATAATACATATATTTTTTATTATTTGTATGAGATTCGATTTATTTAATGTGAGATATTATATTGTTATTTTTTTAATTTTAAATATTTGGTTTATTTTCTCTTTCCCATATAAATTCTATTTATTTTCAACTTTATTGTCCTTTGTTATACGCTTTTTACATCTTTTTTCTTTTTTTTTTATTCCTATGTTTTTTTGTACCTATGTTTTTATGTTGCATACAAAAAAACTCGATGAAACAGATATATTACCGTCATTACCAACTGATTTTACTACATGGTATATTATTGAGTTAGATTACTTGGGTCTTCAGGATATACCGTTTTATATAGAACATTATTACAGTTGTTTATTATATAATATAAGGTAAATATATGTGAAATAATTAAATATACATTTGTATATACCAGAAAGTACGTAAAATATATATCTTACTATTATGTAACTTACTAAAAAGGGGCAATTTTAAAATTAGCAAAAAAAATTAAAATATTTACAACCTATACCAAAATTTTTAGATTATATCAATGATAGAATCTAGACATATCGATGTTACTAATAGAAACATATTAATATCTATATAAAAACAAATCTTTTAATTTTGAATATTAAATTCTTGGGACGTCACTATGATATTATATTGTTTAAAAAGGAAGAGTTATATAGGATATATATTTTTAGTAATGTAAATAGATGGTCATTAGGCAGATGTCCCCATATTTCATAATTTATTTAAATTCCTACATATTGATTTGTTTATTTATACAAAAATAATAATAGTTGGAACCTTTCTTCATAACTTCTCTGTAACATTTTTAGGTTATAATAGTTCAAAAACAACAATAGCTCACTCCATCCAACTTTAGGTTGTCATTGAAACACTTACCTATAAACATTATTTTTGCTTCTATTTTTCCTAGTATGCTTTTTTATCAATATATATTTTCAATAATTAAGTCCGTTTTTAAAAAAATAAAAATTACCCTTTTTAAAAAAAATTAACTAGAAATTCTTTTAACCCTTTGGATAAGAGTTGAAAGTAGGTATTCAAGACTTTTGTAAAATCTAAGTAGTTTAAAATTGTAGTTTTATTAAAATTAATCGTTGTACCATATTGAGACGATTGCGGTAGTCTTTTACGATAGCTCGTGTGCTTTGCAAATAATTATCTCAATCACTTATTGTATTATATTGGAACCATCCCTGACGTCTCCACAACATAAGTATTCATTATAGGTATTTTGATCAATATTATTATTATATATTTATATATATACATATATGGTGCGTATATTATTAGTATATTTCTGATCATATATATCATTCCCTTCATACTCTATCGCTTCAAAGTTAGAGTTAAAATTTTATCACGCTATTATTATATTAAAAATTGAAAAAGCTTCGGTGCTCCTTTAGATGCACATGTTTTAGTGCATCCATGAATAATCTAATAAAAAAAACAATTTTATTTTACCAATTAATTTTTAATATATTATAATATTTGTAACTATATCTTTCTAACTTTCAAAATAAAAAATTAAACTTTTAAGCTAATTCAAATTTTAAAATTGAAATTTTCAAATTTACATAATTATTAATTAAATCAATTTTTATAATTAGTATGAGTTTAGAGTTCTAATTTTCAACACTTTTTGATAATTTAAGAGTCCAATTATTAGGAGGAGTGTAATTCATATCTAACCTTATAATTTAGGTGTGAATTTTATAATCTACCATTTTTGTAACTATATTTTGGGGCAATAAATAAATAGAAAGCACAAAAGATAAAGATAGGTACAGGCTGCCACTAATTGAGGTGTACTAATCATTGCTTATTTAAAACAGATGCAAAAGTTATCAACAAACTTAGGTTTATATGAGAAGGTATCTATAAACGTGTGATGAACGATATTCTTTGTTTATTCTTTATTGATTTTTAAAAATTTGAGTAAAGTATACTTTCTTTATTATCAATTATGAAAAAGTCAGATGGTCAATAAATAATAAGAGAATTTAAATATAATTTTCCTAAGATGTGATGAGGCACATATTTCGATTACATATTTAATAGTTTTTGATTTATATGAATAAAAAATATCCCTATTGTCTTTATTTTATTTATTGAGAAGGTAAGGTCTATCTGCAAAATAATTTCATCAAATTTTAAAACAAAAATATTTATAATTGCATTTCATTTATGATTTTTATATTTTATTTAAATATTGTTATCGAAAAAAGTAATGATAAAAGTACAGCAGTTTTTAAACTACTTAGAAATTTTATGGTAATTGTGAATTAGTGTCACAAGGTCGAAATGTCGACAATGTTTTACCTCCAGAATTCTTCTAAATAGTTTGAGAGTTGAACCCTCTACCTAAATGAAATAAAAATAGGCTTTTTTAAAATATAAGAATATACTAAAATAAGGAATTTTAACTTATATATTCAAAATATATAAATCCAATTACTTAATAAACTTAAGATTATCGCATTTAACTCCAAATTTACGCAAAATAAAATTTAAATGATCTAACATTATCCATTAGTATGATTAATATTATTAAAAAAATGGAAAAAATTAGTAAGGATACAAATATGAAAAAAAATAAAAATAGTTTCTGTAATGAATTAATTTTAAATTTGACTTTAGATTCCTAAATATTTTGTAAAACATGTTATTTTTGAAAAAATTTCTATTTATTATTCATTTTAGTTTAGAGTAAGATATATAAGATTTGATTGAGACTGTACATATTTACTTTTATAATTGTAAAGGTTTATTTATTTTTTATATAAACTCTCTTTATTTTCATTTTTATCATTGTTATATAGTTTTTTACATTATTTTTTCCCGTTTTCTCATTCTTATATTTTTATGTTGTCGAGTTTTTTACAAACGTAAGCACAATTTTTTTCGTTTTTATTTTTTTATTCTACAAATTCTATAATTTTTCGTAAATATACAATGATTTATTTTTTGTGTCGATAAACATATTGAAAAATACAAATATACATCTTATATATTATTTGATATATAAGATGATATATAAAATGATATACTGTAAAATTGTTATATTAGTGCACTTATTTGGTTTAGTTATTAATTTCAAATATATACCATGTTTATATCAAATATAACTATAACAATTATAGTTCTTTTAGTAGGAAAATTGTCAAAAATAACAACAAAAATATTTACTATATTTATAAAAAAAAAACTTAAATTAAAGGGGTCTTTTAAAAAATATAACAAAACATTAAAAAGAACAATTTCAAAAACCGAAAAAGCCCTCGTGTCCACGGAAAATACCAAAAATGTCGTGATTAATTGACATCTAACGCGCGTAATATATTTAGAAAACGATCGTTTAAATTTGGCTATTTTTTGCTACACGATTGTTTAGATTTGAGTAGTCAAATCTCAACAATTTTTTTTAAAAGATTATTTGGTACATGCTTGTTTAGGTTTGGCTATTTTTTTTTGGACATGATCGTTTATATTTAAGTAGCCAAATCTAAATGATTTTTTTCAGTGTTTTTTGGTACATGATCGATTTTTTTTCAAGATTTGTTGATATACTATCGTTTAGTTTTGTTTGGTAGTTTAAATTTGGCTATCCAAATCTAAATCATTTTTTTTAAAGATTATTTGGTGTTTTAGATTTGGCTTTTTTTTTTTACACTATAGTTTAGATTTGACTCCAAAACCTAAACAACATTTTTTTTTTTCAAGATGCTTTATATTTGGTAGACGATCTTGAACAACCAATAGTTTGAAAAAAAATAGATATTTTATATTTGGTACACGATCTTGAACCATATAACAGTTCGAAAAAAAAAATGACAAAAGAAAAGAAAAAGACAATGGAGAGAAAAAAACCACAAAAGAGGAAGAGAAGAAAGACAAATCTGGAATATTTTAAAAAAAATGGCCGACTTAATGAGTTTTTTTGTTACATGAACCGTAAATATTTTGACTGTTTGTTATAGTTTTGAAAATTAACCTAAATTAAATCTTAAAATTATGAAATTTTGATGCCATTTAATTGGCAATAATGTCATATTTTTAAAATACTTTGAAGACAACCATTTTTACATACAATAGCACTCTGGGTGCAACTTAAACAACACACATTTTCCTGCATCTAAAAAAAAGAAATATTTTCCATGTGTCTGAATTTTCTGTAAAAAGATGTATCAAATTATTTATAAATTTAGTATAGGTTCAGGGATTCACCCTTAAGTTGATGTTCTTTATATGAGTAATTATAATTAGTAACCCTTAAGTTGATGTTCTTTATATGAGTAATTATAATTGGTAGCAATTTTAGGAATAATAATTAAAGTATATAGCAACATTTTTAAAAACTTGCAAATATAACAAAATCTATCAGTCATAAACTTGAATCATTGATAGACTTTTATGATCTATCAGTGATAGACCAATATTTGCAACACGGTCAATCAATGATAGATACTTTGACAGATTTTGCTATATTTACAAAAAAATTTAAAATATTACTATATACTTAATTATTTTAAATCTAATTGCTATATTTTCAACTATACATTCTTTATATATTCTAGAAAATATTAACGTGGGTTGCACGTGTAAAGAATATATTGTTGGCTTTTTGTATTTAAATATTATTAAAAAGTAATATGTTACCAACTTGTTTTTAGTATAATTGAGTAGGAATGATTCGAACTACAAACTTCATGAGTACTAATACACTTTGATGGCAAATGAGCTATGTTCTTTTTCACCACTAAGAGGTAATTTAAAATGGATTTAAACTACAGTTTTAATTTAGACGTAAACATTAATATAGAGAGAGATAAATTACCTCTACTACCATAATAATGGGTCTCAATGCATCTACTTATTCTTCGTTCTTGGTACATTGTAACAAATTTCTATGAATTTCGCTAAAAAAAAATTTTAGATATCACATATTCACATTAATTATGCATGACAAAATATAGTTTTAAATCTGATCTAGAAATAAATTTTATAAAAATGATTTCACAAATTTAATGCAATAGAACACTTCAAAGCTTAAAAAAATGTAACAAAAAAAGAAAAGAGAAATTAAGAAAATTCACACTTGAATAACCACCACAAAAAATGAAGAAGGAAGAAAAACTGTAATTAGTTTCTTTCCAATTACAACGTAGAAATATTTATTAAAAAGGCAAAATTATATTATAATAAATCATTTGAAAAGTTACTTTTTACTTCCAAAGATAAGATATATATACATACACACATGCACACATATATTAAGAGTTTTCTCATTACTAGAAAAATGAATAAATAAATTTTTGTCACACTTCTTTAAAAACAACAACGATAAGAATATAATTCAAAACATTTTTTGGCTTGAAGTAACAAATGACGTATCATTTTTCTACTCTCTTACGTGTATATTCTCAAGTCTTTCTCTCAAATCATCAAGTATTAACATATTGTAACACACAAAATATATTGCAACACAAAAGTAAAGCCAAAGATGGATGATGGAGGTTTGATCAATCAATATTATATAATAGAAATTATAATTATAAGAAAAAAAACATATACCTTTGTGAAAAATACATGTAGCGAGTAAAAAATAAGAAAATTAAACTAAGTAGAAAGAAATTCAAATGTTTGTAAAAAAATGGTTGAAGAGATGCATTTATATAGAAAATAAAACATTATTATAAAGTTTTTTGAGTTCTCATCATTAATTAATATAAATTCATAATTATTAAAATAAATAGATTAAAACCTTTCTGAATTTGAAAAGATAACCCATAGTTAATATTGATTTTATTGTTTATATTAAATGAATAAAAAATTATAAAATTAATTATAATTATAAAATGATATAATTAATAGATTTAATTTACAAAACTCATTGAATATAAATGATTTTTTTCTTTTTTCTTTTTTATAATTTAAACAATAACAATGTTTATTTTTAAATATAGGATAATATTAATAAATTTAAATTGAACAAGAACATGTTGAAATGCTTTTCTAACAGGCCACTTTTAATATAGTAACGACAAATATATACATACATATATATACATACATATATACATAAATACATCATACATACATATATACATACATATATACATACATAAATATATATATATATATATATAATCCAATACCAAATTGCTAGCGGTAAAACTATTATTCAAGTCAACTTTCAAAATTTTAATTGGGATTCGCTGCCAAAGATCAACCCAATGAATTTTTCATTTTATAATAGGGTGTTGTATTCTTGCCTTGTTGAAAATATTATTTTTAAAGTATGTTGACAACTAATTAATCACCACGTGGGATGTGTAAATGCAGCTGTTGAACAACTTTAATTATTTGTCCATTATTAAAAAGAAATCTCTTTAAGTACCAAAATTCAAGTAAAAAAGGAAAAGAAGAAGAAGGCAGTTGTGAACAACTTTAATTATTTGTCCATTATTATTATTATTACTCTTCTAAGATCCATCAAACAATGGAGGCAATGAATCCCAAGCCTTTCTTTGAGGGAGAAGGTGGTTCATATCACAAATGGCTGCCTTCTGACTATCCCTTGCTGGCTCAGACTAACGTGGCCGGCGGCCGCCTTCTCCTCCGCCCTCGAGGCTTCGCTGTTCCTCACTATGCTGATTGCTCTAAATTTGGCTATGTTCTTCAAGGTAACCTCTCTCCTTTTTTACTCAGTTGATGGCTATTTGAATTTTATTTTGTACATATTGAATAAGGTTTCTTCATACGTCTTTTAAATTGTTGTGTGATATATTTATTTGAGTTTGAATCCATAACATTCTAATTTGATACCATATTAAATCATTAATTAACTTGTTAATGAGTTATGATAAAAATTAACTATATTAACAGCACTCAAGTACTAGACCTTCATACATGTTTTACGACGGTACTTTTAGGTGAGGATGGAGTTACAGGATTCGTGTTTCCAAAAAAATGCAACGAGGTGGTAATGAAGCTAAAGAAAGGAGATCTGATCCCAGTGCCAGCTGGAATCACGTCGTGGTGGTTCAATGACGGAGACTCTGATTTGGAAATCATCTTTTTGGGTGAAACCAAAAGGGCTCATGTCCCCGGTGACATTACATATTTCATTCTCTCTGGCCCTCGCGGTCTCCTACAAGGCTTCACGCCAGAGTATGTCCAAAAAAGTTACTCTCTAAACCAGGAAGAAACAAACACATTTCTCAAAAGCCAACCCAATGTCCTAATCTTCACCGTTCAACCATCCCAATCCCTCCCAAAACCCCACAAGCATAGCAAACTAGTTTACAACATTGATGCAGCCGCACCGGACAACAGAGCCAAAGTTGGCGACGCTGCCGTTACAATGGTGACGGAATCCACATTTCCTTTCATTGGTCAAACTGGGTTGACTCCAGTTCTCGAAATGCTCGACGCCAATGCCATCCGTTCCCCAGTCTACATTGCTGAGCCGTCCGATCAACTGATCTACGTGACTAAAGGATCCGGGAAGATTCAGGTCGTCGGATTTTCGAGTAAATTTGATGCAGATGTGAAAACAGGTCAGCTGATTTTGGTCCCTCGATACTTCGCCGTCGGGAAAATCGCCGGAGAAGAAGGCTTGGAGTGCATTTCCATGATTGTAGCAACACAGTAATGAAAAGCTTCAATTATTTATTTATTATTTTTTTTTTTTGGGTTTTTTTTTTTCTGAATATTAAAAGTTATAACATTTCTGATATTATATTGAACAGTCCTATGGTGGAAGAATTGGCCGGAAAGACATCGGTTTTGGAGGCATTGTCGTCGGAGGTTTTTCAAGTTTCTTTCAATGTCACGGCGGAGTTTGAGGAGCTCTTTAGGTCAAAGGTTTAACAAAGGACTGGCTTTTAATTACATGAATAAAGACAATAATGATTGATTATTATTATTATTATTATTATTTTGTTTTCGAAGAAAGAGGCAATGGTAGATTATTGTATTATTATCATCTAATCAAGTTTTGATTTGGTTTTTGTTGGCAACATGACTGTATTTCTATTCCATTAACAATGTAATATTATATAATATTTATTTGCCAAATGGTTTGATGGCTCTACAGCAAATTCACATTTGAAAGGAGTCTATCAACTATAAATAACATTTTTTAAAATAGAAAAATAAATTAAAATAAAACTATAACAAAATTTTGAATTATATAATTGATCGTCTCCTATCATTATAGCATATCAATGACTATCAGTCTATATGTTGTAAATATTTTGTAAAATCTACTATTTTTAAAAAATTTCTTATTAATTATTGATAGATTCTAAAAGTTTATTTTAGGGACATTTTTAAAAATAGCAAATAAATTAAAATATTTACAAACTATAGCAAAATTTTGAATTCTATTAATGATAGTCTTCTATCACTATAATATATCAATAACTATCAATGATAGAATTTGTTATAGGTTGTAAATATTTTGTAAAATTTATTGTTTTTAAAAAATTTTCTTAATTTTATTGGTAAATATTTTGATTTATTTTACTATATATATATAAAAACAATTCTGTTTTTAAAGAAACAAAAAAAAATTGTATCCAAGAAATTTGATGGCGGGTGAAATGGAGTGATGCATTAGAAAACGTTCGAATAGAACATGTTCGATTTGAAATATTTAAATTCATTTTTATTATTTTGAAGATAAGCTATCAAATTTGGTTTTAATTATTTCTAAATTAATTTTAATACAAAGATAGACACTTAATTTTGTTAAATAAAATATTAAATTGATTGAATTATTAAAATTTATTGATTTAAAAAATTGCAACAATAACTTTAACGATTTTAAAATCACTCTCAAATTAAATATTTTTTCTAAAGTTACTTGTATCATTTTTAATAATAGTAGAGTTATATTACAACAATAATTCGATAACACTCATATTGTCATAACAAATTTGATAAGAATTCATGTTAGACACCATAGTTAATATATCTTTTTGTAGTTCACTCCAACTATACAACATGAACAAATATTAAAAATAGTTTATTACATGACACCGATGCAACTAGATTAACTACACACAAAGATACTAATTGAAAAATGCACCCAAGTTTTCTATTAGTGACTGATGACTTCTATGATTTGTGTAATGAAGGACATTTGGTTTCTAATTTTTGCTTTTCCCAAATTTACTAATCTAAAAAAGAAAAGACAATAATTGTTTTGATTTAGGATTTGTATTTTTCTTTTATTATTCTAATTTTTGTTTGAAGAAGAAAGAAATAATTGATTATTGCTTTATTGTATGGTTCATATTTGCTACAATAAAATATATATGGTTTACTGTATTATGTATTGACTCAGCAGTAATTGACATATACATTTGTTCGTTCAAACTCCTTACTTCATAGTACATTTGTTCGTTCAAACTCCTTACTTCATAGTACATTTGTTCGTTCAAATTCCTTACTTCATAGTTACTATGTATGGAGCTTATTTCTTTAATTATTTTGATAGTAATATTTACGTGCATTCCCAAAATCCACGTTGTATCTATATATACATCTTACTCTAGTTAATATCATTAAGTTTTGAACAACATTTTTTTTTTCTATAGACTTAATCATTACAAATTTAAATTGTTATCCACTAACATCAAGAAATTTGCCAATTTAGGGTATGTTTGAATTGAAGTTTGAAATGTTTAATTTTTAAAATAATTCATTTTAAGATAAATTGAGGTGCTTGACGGTTTAAAATAGTTTTAAAAAAAATGAAATTATGAAATAAATAATTTTAGAAAAAACACATGCAACCAAATTTTAGATATTTTTGGTGTTTAACGAGGAATCCCTTCCAAATATCTTATTTTTCTTCATCTATTTTTTTATTTTTTTTTCCTATCTATTTGTCACTTCGTCGTTCTTTTTTTTTTTTTTTTTTTAAATACTTTGAATATTTTATTTCAATGTGTTCATATATATTTAAATATAGGGATTTGCAAATGTTCGTCTCTTAGTCCAATCTACTTCACCTTATTAACATCCGTGAAAGAAATCTTGAGGACGTCAATGAAGAACATGATCGTTCAGTTCATGAAATGATCGAACTGACCTTTTTGACTAATTGATATTATATTGTCTCGAAAAAATTATTGATCTTATTTATATTTTGTTGTTGAAAATCAATTTGTTTTATGGTTATGTATTTACATTTTAAGATATTTGTGCTTCTGCAATTGAATTGTCCAAAAAAAAATAATACAAAAAAAATGAAATTAATGTTTAGTTTCAAGTAACTAACAAATTAATAATTTCAAGATAACGTGCCATTAATTTTAAAATATATTTCTAAAAAAATGATTCAAAATGTGTGTATTTTTTTTTATGAGATTAGTTCATAATGTTTAATAGTATTTTATGGTAATTTGACCTAAGTATAAACATTGTTAGTATAGGACAAACCAAACACAATTTTGTATATAAATATTTATAAAGAGATCAAACCAAACATGCAAGTGTTTAGATTTCAAACTTATTTTATAAAAAAGATTTAAAAAAAATGTATTCTTAAAAAAAAACATTCTTTTTCATAGACATTAAAAAATATAAGAAGTAAATTGTAAGGAGTGAATATAGAGATCAAGGATTAAATCATTATTTCAAGAAAGAATAAGAATGAAAAGTAGTTTAGGCTGACAAGAATAATAACAAAAGAGAACGTTTATTTTGGATAAGTGACAAATCTTTATTTAAATTGATAAAATAGCAAAATCGAAAAATATGAAAAAATAATTACTTGAACAATGTCTTAAATGTCCCTACCTAACATAAAAAATTAAATTCTGAATACAATTATTCAAAGAACCACAAATACCCTATAATTAAAATCAAACTTCCAACACATAATTAACACCTATCAACATCAAACTTCCACCAATTGCATAAACTAGTGGAGCTTCCAGCTTGTCCCCTTCAAATCCTTCAAAGTCTTCATACTTGAATTTTCTTCTTGTAGGCTCTTTTGACAGGAGACTTTGGGATTTTCATCTTGTCGGCTCCTCCGACCAGAGACTCACGTGTAGAACAACCAACTAAACCCCCCAAGAAAACCACAGTTGAAAAACAGAACACCCACAACGAAACTCATCGTGAAACTTGCCGAAAACACCACTCTATCCTCCTGCCCGCAGCTAAAGCCATGAAAGTCGACTAAACCAGATTCAAACAAACGTCGAAACGTAAGAATCCGCCGCAAACCCACAACCAACATCGTGAAGCTGTCGAAACGAACGTCGGAGCCACTGTAAACAGGCCCAAAACTGTCAGCTTCTATTCGCCTTCAAACCCACAGCTAACATCCGACGTCTTCCTCTCCGTTGGCCACCATCTCTCTTCCTGTTGGAATGCTGAAAGCTGTCGCACCACACTCTTCTCTATCAATTTGTTTTGCTAGAAAAAACTCTCTTTCTCTACTGTTTTTTTTCAATCTGTGGCTGACCCCTCTTCCTATACGTCCTACTTCTTTTCTTTTCTCTAATTTAAAAGACCTAAAGAAGAAGATTTAATTAATTGCAAAGATGCCATTTGAGGCATAATTACAATTCTGCTCTCAACATAAAACTCATCTTAAACCACTTAAATATGTATCATTTTTCTACCGAGACTTACCAAAATATAAAACTAAAAGTTTTGAATCTTTGAGATACTTTTGAAATCTTTTATGTTTTAACGTTTTTCAATTTATATGTCTTCAAGATTGGTGATTTGTTAAAATTGAGCTACCCAAAACTTAAGGTAATTTTAAATCTAATTATCTTAGTTTAATTTATTTATGTTGGAATTATTTGGTTGTTATTTTAGATAATTTGTGAGAATTGTTTGATTTTGGAAAAGTTATTTTAGAAGAAAGCTGACGAATGACAAGAAGTGACTGTGACTTGTCATAGGGGAAATCTTATGTTGCTTTCGCCTTTCAATATTTAACTTTTAGTATTTTATTTAAATTTATTGCACTTATGAATTACTTTAAAAGTTAGATAAGGCCCAAACTAGGATTTTACCTTCTACTTTTATTTCTACATAATTTATTTACTATTTATAAATGAGTATTTGAAGTTTTTATTAAAAATTTAGTTTTCTCTTTTATGTTTTATAAGAAAGTCTTTACTTATTTTAGTAGTAATGATCTCAGCTTAGTATAAAGAGTTGGGTCGTTACACTTAGTGATTAACTTACAAAATATAACACATAATGAATGGGTAAAAAAAATGAAGAAGAGAAAAAAAAAATTTAAGGCCATTTAAGAAATTGTAATAATAACAATATTATTAATAAATTGTTTAAAATATAACAAACTCCAGAATCTTGTAGATATATTTGTCATTATTATAGGAGAGGTTGCTGCAACAAAATAGCAGATTTAGTTAAGATTTACCAAATTTGAATGTTGTTTGCAAAATACACTATCTTCGTGCTATTTTCAATATCCTGTTTTATTTTTTGAGTTATTCAAATACACAGTATTTGAAAATATGATTATCCTATACCTAGTGGAATTATACTATATCATGATAACCAAAATTTTTAACCTTTTGAGTGTGTCCTAAATCTGTTGTTTATAACATCATTCATACTCGACATGTACTATGTTTGAGAAATCTTAATTCTATTGGTTATTATAAAGTTTGGTCAGTTAAAGAACCGTGATTATGATTCAATGACATTATTTAGGAAATCGTTCTTATTGTTTGTTTTGTAACAAATCCATCTTAATGTTAAGTTTTTTGAATTACAAAAATATATGATTATATGAACAAAAAAATATTAATATTTGAACATGTGATCATGATATAGCAAATAGTTTATCACACATGATTTAAAAGCATAAAACTACAATGTATTTGTGTGAGCAATATATGCTATACATTCTGTCAAATACTGTGGAACTAATCTGGAAAGAAGAATATTGTCATGTAGTATGTACAAATACACTGTAACTGTATAGAAAATTAACGCAATAAAACCTGACCAATTTAACCAATAAATCCATTTTGTTAAATTAAGAAAATTGAAGTTGTTATTAAATTGGTAAAAATAAATGAACAATCGTAATTAGCATTATTTTAGAGGAAGGATCTAAAATTTGAATTCAAATTATTATTAAATTGTTTGGAATATAAAGAACCTGAAAATGTTGTATATATCTTTGACATTATTTTAGGGAGAGGATCTAAAATTTAAATTCAAATTGTTATTAAAAATGAACCAAAATAAGTGGATAATAGTAATTATCATGATTTTAGGGATTAAAAAATTTTAAAATTCAAATTGTTATTAAAATTATGTATTATCTATTATTTAATAAATTTTTAATAAATTTTTTAGAATATAAGTTTTTAAATTTTAAATTATAACCATTTAAATTTTAAATTTTAAATTCAAATTGTTATTAAGAATTTTCTTTTGCCATTATTTTAGGGATTATGTAAGATTTAAATTCAAATTGACGATTTCAGGTGATGATATAAAATGTAAATTCAAATTGTTATTAAAAATATGTATTATGTATTATTTAATAAAGTTTCGATAAATAGTATGAAATATAAAGAATCCAAAACTATGGCATTTATATTCTCCATTATTTTAGAGGCATTATCTAAAATTTGAATTCAAATCGTTATTAAACATATCTATTATGAATTATAGAAATAAATTATTAATTAATTAATTTAAATTCCAATAATCCGAAAATCTGCTATAAATTACAGCCATATATTTAGAGGATGTTGATACAATCTTATCTAGCCCAAAAATATCATATTTAGTTATGATTTTTCAAAATCGAATGTTGTTTGCAAATACACTTATCCGTGAACCTATGATATTCTGCGTCATTCTTTGGTCTATACAAATACACTGTATCTGTAAGAAATAAATTGTCCTATATAATGGAGCATAATTCGGTAAAAAAAAAGTTAAAAAGAGTTTACAACTAATAGTTTTACTATAAATCTTAATATTTTGGAGATTTGTTATTTTTCGATTTGTTATTTAATATTTGGTCATTTTCACGATTATGAAATTTTTTAATTTTGTTGGGTCTTGTCTGCAGAATTGAAGGAAGCCCAAGTTGATTTTGTTTGTAAATGATGGAACAGAATATAGGCCGCGGTGCAAGATCTTGTCCTAGAAATGAGAGTTTGCAGGTGAAATGAAAGGAAGAGAGAAAACATAATGCCGTAGCCTTGGGAAACACCACAAAGGATTGACATATTTTACACACTAAACAAAAAAGTGGTTTTGTTTTGGGGGGATAAACTCACGAATTTCTCTCACTTTCCTCTCTCTTTTTTTCGGTAGATTCAAGGTTTCTTACGAGGCTTTAAAGGTGGAACTTGTTCTTGCATGTAGTGATAAAAAGAGATGAATAAGAACACAAAAAATTTTATGTGGTTCGATTAAGAAGATGCACTACTAGAAAAAGATATTCTCTTAATGTTTGTGATTTGAAATCATGGAACATGTAGATGTATCTAAACTATTTAGATTTTAACATGGCATCACTACTAGGGGTGTAATCGGATTGGGACGTTGGGTTTGATTGGAAGACATTCTCAACCCAATCCATATTTTTAGGTTATTTAGGTTGGCAACTCGAATAACCTAAATTTAGTTTCCAACCCAACCCAACCCAACCCGTAAAATATGGGTTGGGTCGTCGGGTTGTATTTTTTTTTTTCGTTTCTACTTTCTAAAGGTTGTAAAGTTCAAAATAGTTCATTTTAAAAAAAAAGTTCAAAATTGTTGTACATTCAAATTTCAAACATACATAATTCAAAATTTCATACATACATAAACTCAAAGTTTGAAGCATTTATAAATTCAAAGTTACAAACATAAATAAATTCAAAGTTTTTAAACAAACATAAATCCAAAGCATTCAAAGTTACAAACATAAATAAGAATGTCGTGCGTGAAGGTGAAGGAAAAGAGAAAGACCAATCTTTTAATTTTTATTTTATTAAATAATATGTATATATTTGTACATTCAAAGTTACAAACAGAAATAGTAATGTCGTGCGTGAAGGTGACGGAGAAGAGGAAGACCTAATCTTTTAAGTTTTATTTTATTAAATAAATACTATATATATATTATATTAATTCAGGTTGTGTTGGGTTGAACTGAATTTTTCAACCCTCCAACCCAAGACCCAACCCAACTCGAAAAAATCTAGTTTTTTTAACCCAACCTAACTCACATTTTAACGCCAACCCAATCCAACTCATATAATATGGGTTGGGTAGTCCGGGTTGTTGGGTTCAACCCATATTCTTACACCCCTAATCACTACCCTAATTGAGTGAAATTAGGGTTAAGAAAAAAATCATACCTTTGAAGCTTCCCGACCCTCGTAATATCCTCACGAACTGAATTTGGGGCCACCACTATTATTGACCCACTATTCTTCAGACCTAAAATCGGGTTGTGAAACTCGATAAGTTAAGGAATGAAGATGAGAGAGAGAATTTAGAGGTGGGATGTTGGTTGAAAGTTGAGAGAGAAAATTGATTTTGGTTTTATTTTGTATGTCAACATTACAAAATAGTCAAAAGTCTTGAATCATTTGAAAAATAGCCTATAAATAATCAAATTTTAGCACGTAACATTCCACCAACCAGTGGTAGAATTTAGTGGGCTGGGTTTTTAAATCTCATGTAGCCACTTATCCCACTACGTGTTAGTAGGATTATCCAACAAAATGTTGGATTTTTCCATTAACTTTAGTCAAAGGGCAAAATGGTCATTTGGCCATTCGAGTTAAAGTCAAACTTCGACTTATCAAGTCAAAAGTCAACATTTTGTTCGTCTTGACTAATTTCAACCCCTCTAACATGAATTCACATTCATTTTTCCGTAATTCAAATCACATTTGAACATAAATCCGATCAAAGTTTGACTTTTCAAAATTAAAAGTCAACACTTTTACTTTTTTGACTTTTTACAACTTTGACCATCTTCATCAATTTTGAGCTTTTGAATATGAATATGAATTCATATTTTTTATATTTAAATCATATTTACATATAAAGCTCTATCTCAAACTAATAATTGATGGTTATATCACATCTATTTGTCAGTTTCTCTCTCTTTACTTACTTTGAATAAGTTGAATTATTCCATCATATTGTTTTAGTTTTATTATATATGAGCTAGCAAGGGAACCTAACAATCCTATAGATCATGGGCTTCAACGATTCAAGATTAACTGGCTAAACTCTTTTAGACCGATTAATCAACATTTGTTAACTAACGGGCCATTCCACTAAAGTCCTGTAGTTGCATCCCTCACTATGTATATATATTTGTGTCCATCTGATATAACCATGATTAGTAAGTTAATCCTTTACAAGTTGTTTGTAATCTTGATTGGATCAAAATATACTGTTTTTCCCAGAGACTACATCTTGCTTCTTAAGTCCCACTAATCCACTATTGAACAATTGGTTTAAGGTTCAACCTATAAACCAAATCCCTCTTGAGCTAATGAGAGGTTGGGACCCTTTGTTCAAGACTTGGATTTAGTCCTTAAGGGAACAACCTATCTACTAACCTTAAAGCGGGTAGGAGTGAATTCTATATTGCACTCTGTAAGGTCGATATCGCGAGTTATCTTATACGATAAGACTATAAGCAACGAAGATGGCCTACGTGATAAAGGGACTACGTGGAGAAACCTTACTGCCCTTACGTTGCCCAAAAGTAATGACATCATTGTCACATAAGAAAGTTGGTGAACGATTTGATCTTGCCACCCAATCTGAATCTAAGGTAAGAAAATGGCAGAGGCACGTGGCGTTCTAGAGTTGGACCTCTTCTCACTGCCGACAATAATAATCATTATGGCATGGACAACCTACACCAGCAAAAGCTTCCAAAGGAGAAAGATTATAGGAGTTTTGGAGTCTTTGAAGATTCAAAACCAACCGGAATCTGAGAAGGACTTGCAACCTAGTACGAAGGAGAACTTAGAGTAAAGGGCCAGATACAAAAGCTAGCCGTTGTGATAGTGAGTGGTTATTCTTAGTAAAAAGATTTCTAAAATTCGTTGAATGAATCCTCAAATGTGCATCTATTAAAGATTTTGTTTATATGTTTTTCCCCTTATGTTTTCCAATTCCTAAAAATACACCGGTTTATGCATGGGTTGGACTTAACCTGTTGAAATGAAATGATCATATCACGAATTAGAAATGACAGCAAAATAATTTAAAGGATGCATGTGGTGAGTAACCTTTATAAGTAAAAGGACATTTGTAAATCATTTTCTTGAGGAAAAGGTACTTGAAAGTAGTATTCCTTTCGAACTTTATGGTTATGCATAATTCATTTGTATATCTAAAAATATTGTAGTGTCCTTATTGTTATTTGGAAAGAGAATGCGAATGAGTCCTAAAGAGTACATGAAACTCCATAAGAATTGAATTAAAATGACTCTTGTACCCTATGCGATATGATACTCTATGCCTACTATGTGATCTGGAATGGAATACCTATTCATGTTGTGTGATCATGGATAGGATGCCTTATACTTGCTTTGTGAACTAGTATGTGATACCTTTTGCTTGTTGTGTAATTTGGCAATGGAAGACCGACTACAATTAGTAAAATTTACGAAATTTACTAATGGCGTTGACTTTACTCTACATGATTGCAACCTGGTAAAAGAGTGTGGTAAACGCTTGAGCCAACGTGAGGGTATAAATACTTAATTCATTTTAAGGGATGATTATGCGAACTGACCTTGTAGTATGCAAGAAGACACATGACGCGATATGACTTGTAATAATAGATACAAAATAATATAATTTAAATCGCATGATTTTACACATCCTCAATTTGACTATTGCCTATCTTAAATACTTTTTTATAATGGATAGAACATACCACTCACTAGACATTTTTGTCTAACTCTTTTCTCTCGTGATTGTTTTATTTCTCCCTCCCCTCCTAGGTAGCAAAGGACATCCGATGTTGAACTTGCTATCTTGATTGCCTACCGTGCCTCCTTGATCTCATCATTTTGGTAGTAGCCATTGTTATCTTGCATATAGTGTAGAAGCTAGGCAAGAAAAATTCAAACGTTGTTAAGTTATATTTTGTTCTCTCATGAGAAAATTTGTTCTAAATACCAAATGTAATCCATTGTTTTGAAAATCAATGAAATTGTCTTGTTTCACTCATGTTTGCATTGGCGTTTAAAAATATTGGTTGTATTTATCTCTGTTTACTAAATGTTCAACGTTTACCTCATGGGAGCTATACGTTGAGGGTTTAGGCGGCATGCCCTCCTTAGTCATAGAGAGTGACTTTGGGGCGGGGTGTGACACGCCCTATGTCTCTAGCTATCTACCAGGTCTTATCCCTGAAATGGAAGGCTTTTAGGCTAGTGCTGTTGAGCTGACCTCACCTATGCAGATTTAAGGATAATTCTATGTGAATAGGAGTCCATAGTTAGCTCAAGATTAAGATTAAGTTACTCAGGTCATCAATAATTGAAATAGTTAGTTTTATACACTCAACGATGTTATAATGTAAAAGTGACTATTTCATAATTCTAGTCTTATGTATACTCTTTACATAGGATGTCCCCACTTCCATGTTCACATAAATGCTTCAGGATCACATTATTTGTACTAACTACAAAACAGCCGCAATCATAGTATCTCCAGAATAAGGATCTCGACCTTATTCATATATTATAGATCGTTTAGGTTATATATTTGAGTTTGATCCATTTTTATGTCTCTACATAAAGTTCAAGTTTACTCAAGATAACCTCGAGACCTTAGTTTATTGGATTCAAGATTATAGTATTCAATCTTCACTAATAAGTCTTCAATAACCACTTCATTGAATAGAATATAAATTGAAAGTACAAACTATGAATTCTAGGACATAAATTTCAACATTAAATATTTGACATTTTTTGGAAAAATTGTCAAGAAATGGAAAATAGGTGATTTCAAAGATAAAATGTCAAGTATTTTTTATGGAAATGCAATGGTTGGTGAATTTTATCAAACGATCTCCCAACATTTATTAAACGATTTTTTAGATCTTCCAACTTTTATTAAGCATTTTCCATATTTTATTAAACGACTGTTTTTAATTCTTGTCCTGTGTTTTTTTTATTGTTTCCCTTTGTTCATTGGTTAGGGCATGATCTCACCACACTTTGAGGCTTCCACTAAATCCATTGATTCAGAGCGCAGCAACTTCTCCATTTGTATGACCGTTGGATTCATAGGCTATAGAACAAGTTAGCATATTATTTAATGTGTCCTAAATTTGATATTCTGGAGTTCCATCAATAGTCCAAACATATATAGATTCTCCATTGAATTCTGTATTGATTGGATATCTTTGTCTCTGCTCTATACCTTCTCTAAAAAATGAAGGTCGGGGATGGAAATTAATTTGGTCTTTCCTATTAACGAACCTTCTAAAATTTATCTTGTTGATTTGTTTCTCTTCTTCGTTGACTAAAAGATTTTCAAAATCTTCAAAGAATTGAGCTGCAACTTCTTCATTAAGAACGTTAATTGAACTTTTGCTCTTTAGGTTGTTTAGACGATTATTGATTTCTTCAAGAAGCTTTTGTTTTTGAGTTTTTATTTTAACCTTCTTCTAAGGGTTGAAAAAGATTTGGAGTTTCTTCAAGAGTAGGAGGGTTGAAAAATTCTTCTAACTTGAGGACTTGACTAGCAATTGAAGAAAGCATTATGTTAGAATAATTATTTTGAACTTGGATGCTCTTTATTTCTTTATTAGTAGGAGCCTTGTGCTCTTCTGAATCCTTGATGATCTGAAAAGGTTCTGCTATGACATTTTTGTTATAAAAACTTTTGAATTCAATATCTTCCATTGGAAGATAACCAACTTTGATTTCTCCTTTTTGTGTTTTCCTAGATTCTTTCTCTTTGATTGTGTAAAGATGGTCAAAGTCTTTCCTCTGGTTAAACCATCTAAAAAAAGCAATATGTTCTTGAAGTATTTCAAGAGTCTTGAAATACTCTTCTCTGAACAGTTTCCTTTCTAATTTAGAGTTAGTTTTGAAAAAGGTAATTCTTTCTGTATGATTTGCTTTAGGCATAAATTCCTTTTGTAGGGTTATTTGTCAAGTTCAAACTTTGATTTCGAGATAATTACATTTAATTGAGAACTAGTATCCATTTCAGTTTGAATGAAAAAATCAGGGAGATTATATTAATAAATGATATTTGGTATTTCTTGATCTAATCTAACAGATTTTATTTTTAAAGAATTTGATATGTTTAGATTAGGTGTTGGCTCACTCCTAATACTCGATGTACTAGATCTTGAACTCACGTTTTCTTTGACAATACGGAAGCTAGGATAATTTCTTTTCAAATTTGATCTTTACTATTCCATTAGGATGATCTATAATATGAGAAAGCTCTTTTTCTTTCTTTTGAGGGATCAAGGCATTATCTAAAACCCAATGAAATTTTTTAGTAACTTTGTCCCAAGAAAGGAGTTCTCGAATACTAACAAAAGATTTATTTAAATTTGTTTCTATCAACATGGTTTTCGCTTTAGTTAAAGACATTAAATGTAATGACCCAACTTTTCTATCTAAGTCGAAGTCATTATTTTAAACAAAATTCTTTGGTTGACATAAAATATTGTAAAATTTATTTGAAATCATAACGATCAAGGAAAACTTAAGTTCAGACCCTATTTCAAAAAATAAAATTACTGTTTGCAAAATAACCATTCATAAACTCAGTTTCATCACCAACAAAATTAAAGCCATCAGCGGAAGCAGTTTAAAAGACACTTTTTCCTATGGCATTCACGGCTCATTCTTGTCCCTCGTCAGTCTGCCCCTCGAGTTATCCTTGCCTGAAAAATTAAACATAAAAGGGTGAGTATTAACATACCAGTAAGAGACCCACTACTGGTCCCGCTAGGGGTAAAATTGTTAACTTTCTATTGGGAGGCACCCTGCATCATAACAGTCTTGTGATCCTGTAGGATGCCATTAATCAGTCTTGTGCTCTCAAAAGATGCACATATCAGTCTAGTGCTCTCGGAGGATGCACTTATCAGTTTAGTGCTCTCGAAGGATGCACAACAGGTGGTGATCTCGTAGGACACCTGCAAGGCACACTACCCTATAGTCAAAGCTAACAGTTTCCCCCTCAGTCCATACTAACATATAAAACAGTCAACTAAATTTTACAATTTAAACTACTATTATGTCCTTCTTTTGGTTCAACACATATACAATCAATTTACCCAATCCAGTACACAATCAAACATCAACAGAATGGTCCCTCAAACATTCAAATTTATACATAAGTGTCACTTGAAACAATTCAGTCAATTCAATCTAGTTTGTCAATTCAATCTAGTTTGTCAATTCAACCTACAGTACACTACCTATACCTTAACGTAACCGTCAACAACCCACGATTTTGTCAATTCAATGTTCTCATTTCAGTCATCACAACCAAAGTTCTCATATCAGTTCAATAAAATTCATACAATCGATACATCTCAATTTCGTCATTGAGTCCAGTAGTAGGAACCCTTACCTTGAGGTTACCTAAACTTCTTGACCGAATTGAATTCAATGAAGCAAACCTACACACCAAGACAAAAACTCAACATTTTTTCCCAACAATAATGTTCACTACAAAATCAATCCGACCAATGAGAAATTCGCAACTTACCCAAGTCGAATGAAGCATAAACTTCCAATGAAACTTGCTGTGAAACTCAAGAATTTACGCACAACCTCTTCCAAAAATCACCTTAAAACCATACAACATCCAAATCAATTAGTCCAACCTTAATGCATATGGAAATTAAGAAACAACGATACAAAACCCATAATTTTGTTGGAATTTATGTCCTAAAACTCGTAGTTTGGAATCATATTCTATTCAATAAGTCGTTATTAATACTATAATTTTAAAGCCAATAAACTAAGGTCCCAAGGCTATTGTTATGTAAACTTGAACTTCATGTAGTGACATAAACGTGGATCAAGTTCGAGTAAATAGCCTAAATAGTCTATAGTATACGAATACGGTTGGGCGCCTTATTCGGTAGATACTATTGATGCAGCCCACTTTGTAGTTAGTACAAACGATGTGATCCTAAATCGTTCATGTAGAGTCATGGAAGTGGGGGCATCCTATGTAAAGGGTTTACATAAGACTGGAACCATGAGATAGTCACTTTTAAGTTATAACACCGTTAACTTTGGAAAACTGACTATTTCGTTTATAGATATCCAATGTAACTTAATCTTAATCCTGAGCTAACTATAAACTTCTGTTCACACGAAATTATCCTTAGATCTGTATAGGTGAGGGCAGCTCAATGGCGCTGGCCCAATAAGCCTTCCATTTCAGGGGTAAGATCGGGTGGATAGCTAGGGACATAGGGTGCAAGACGGAATTCACTCCTACCCACTCTAGGATTAGTAGATAGGTTGTTCCCTTGAGGACTGAATCCAGGTCTTGAACAAGGGGCCCCCACCCTCTCATTGGCCCGAGAGGGATTCGGTTTAAAGGTTGGACCTTAAACCAATTGTTCAATAGTGGATCAGTGGGACTTAAGGAAAAAAGATATAATCTCGGGGGTAAAACGGTACTTTGACCCAGCCGAGATTATGAACAACCTGTGAAGGATTAACTTACTTATCATGGTCATATCACATGGACACAAATATATCTATAGTGAGGGGAGTGCAACTACGGGACTCTAGTGGAATGACCCGTTAGTTAACGAAGGTTGATTAACTCGGTCTAAAGAGTTTAGCCAGTTAATCTCGGATCGTTGGAGCCCATGATCTATAGGTCCATTAGGTTCCCCCGCTAGCTCATAAGGAATCAACTTAGAACATTATAATGAAATAATTTGAATTGTTCAAAATAGGTAAAGAGAGAGAAACCAATAAATATATTTGATATAGTCATCGGTTATAACTTAAGTAGAGCTTCATGTTTAAATATGATTTAAATATCAATATGGAATCATATTTGAAAGCTCGGAATTGATGAAAAAGGTCAAAGATGTAAAAAGTCAAAATGTTTACTTTTGACTTTGAAAAATAAAACTTTGACCGACTTTATATTCAAATATGATTTGAATTTTGAAAAAATGAATGCGGATTCATACTCGGGAGATTGAAATTAGTCAAGAGGGATAAAATTGTAAAAAGTCAAAATGTTGACTTTTTGACATTTTAAATGTCAAATGACCATTTTACCCTTGGAAGAATATTGCATGTAAATAAGGCTTCATGCATGTGAGACACCTACTTGGTAATATGCCAAGTGTGGAGAGTGGAAGCTCACTACATGCAAATTTTGCATGTAGTTTGCTTATAAAAGGAATGGATTGGAAATAAAAAAGGTTGGTTGTTTTTTTGTTGAAAAATTGATTTTGTAATTTGGAATTGCAAAATCAAACCAATTTTCCTTTTACTCTCCAAAAAGTTCTCTCCACAAATTCTTCCTCCTAAATCCATCTCTCTCTCTCTATTTTTCTCTACCGTTCGAGTCCCACAACTCGGTTCTAAGTCCGGAGATTAGCGGGTCAACACTAGTAGTAGTCCCGGTTTTGATTTCGTGAGGAGATCATGAAGAGCAAGTGAGAAGATTGTGATAATAGAAAAGCATCAAGGGTGAGTTTTTCTATTAACCCTATTTTGTTTCTTTTTAGGGTTGTGATGCATGTTTACCACTAAAGTGTTTAGTTGTAATTAGAGTAAATTTTGATCCTAATTCCGCTGCGCATGTCTACCGTTTCCATCAAATTTCTCATTACCAACAAAACCTCGACAATTCTCAGCAAAATAAAGGCAGCGGCAATCGAACCCAGGCAAAAAAAATTGTGCAAACCGACCAGAATGTAAGTCGGTTTGTGATTCGCGGCTGGAAGACGAAAAAATCACTCTGCAGACACGACTTCACGGTACGCCGCTTCACGTACCGCCGACAGTTTTGCGAATAGAGGGGTTTGCGAGGGAGAGACGGCGCGAACGGTCGACAGCTTTGCGGATGGTGAGACGACGAGGCTCGGGCAGTGTAGGCGGCGGCGGACAGAGACGCAAGGGGAGGAGGAGCGGCGGTTGCAGATAGAGACAGGCGCGAACGAACTGTCGGACGAAGGTGCGGCGACGTCTACGACGTGAGGCTCGTTTATGATCGAAAAAGAATTGGATGGGAATGGCTGCGGCGGCTGGGTAGAGTAGAAAAGAAGAAGAAGAGGAACTGAGGGGGGGTGGGGTGTGCGCGCGAGAGGGTGAAGGGGAAGAGAAATTTAATTTCTTTTCCCTTTTTTTTAATAAATAATAATAATAATATATTATTATTATTATTACCTTTTTCCTCCTTCACTTCTTTTCTTTCCCATTAATTAAAATTCTCTTCTAAGTCAAAATCAATAAAATAACACCCAACAAGATTTTTTTTTTATAAAAAAAAATCCTAAAAATATAGCAATCAGTTAAAAAAAATCAATTACCTTAGAGTTCGAGGTGTTACATTCTTCCCTCCTTAAGAAACTTTCGTCCTCGAAAGTTCTAATCCTGAAACAAGTCTGGGTAACGAGCTCTCATATCATCTTCCCGTTCCCATGTCGCCTCTTCAACTTGGTGATTTCGCCACAATACTTTTACTAAGGTCATTTCCCTATTACGAAGCACCTTTACCTCTCTAGCCAGAATCTCAACTGGTTGTTCCACATAGCTTAAATTCTCATCAATCTCCAATGGTTCATAATCCACTACGTGAGATGGATCTGCCACATACTTCCTCAACATCAAAACATGGAAAACATTATGAACTGCATAGAGAGATGGTGGTAATGCCAAAAATATGCCACAACACCAATTCTCTCTAAAATCTCAAACGGTCCGATAAAACGGGGACTCAACTTCCCCTTCTTTTCAAAATCAAAGCACTCTTTATAGGTGCTACCTTCAAGAACACTTTATCTCCCACTTCAAACTCAAGATCTTTCCGTCTCACATCGACATAACTTTTCTGCCTACTCTGCGCTGTTTGCTTACGTGCTCTAATCTTCTGGATAGCCTCATTAGTAGACTAAACCAACTTAGGACCCATCAACCTCTGTTCACCAACCTCATTCCAACAAACAGGAGTTCTACAACATTTACCATACAAAGCCTCAAACGGTGCCATGCCAATAGTAGCCTGAAAACTGTTATTATAAGCAAACTCCATCAAATGTAAGTAAGAGTCCCAACTACCTGGAAACTCCAGGACACAGGCTCATAGCATATCCTCTAAAACTTGGTTCAAACGCTCAGTTTGACCATCAGTCAGTATTGAAAAGTTGTACTGAAATCTAACCTCGTGCCCATGGCAGTCTGAAGTCCCTTCCAAAACTTGGAGGTAAAACGTGCATCTCTGTCAGAAACAATCGACACAGGCACCCCATGCAGTCTCACAATCTCAGTTAAATATAACTGTGCCCACTTACTAGCAGTATAAGTGGATTTACCTGGGACAAAGTGTGCTGACTTCGTAAGTCTGCCTACAACAACCCAAATTACTGTGTACCCTTTCAGGGTGTATTAAAATCCATAGACACATTCTCCCATTTTCATTCTGGCACGCTCAAGGACTGTAACAATCCTGCTGGTTTCTATTTAGGTGCTTTAACCTGCTGGCACACCAAACACCTATAACAAACTCTGCCACTTCCTTCTTCATATTAAGCCACCAATACACTCGTTTCAGATCCTAATACATTTTCGTACTACCCGGATGCATAGAAAATGGGGAACTATGAGCTTCATTCAATAGATCAGTCTTAGCTGTAGTATCCGATGGCACACACAAGCGCCTCTCATACAAAAGTCCACCATCAGAGGATATGGAGAAACCATCTACTTGCCCTGTACCCACAAGGAGACGCTTTTCAACCAAATAAGGATCATCATTCTGAGCATCAATAATCTTCTGCCTCAACGTTGGTTGCATTGTTAACTGAGCTAACTGTGAGGCAACAGCCCCCACAGATACTGCAATCTCAGCTCTCTCAAAGTCTTGATGTATCGGTGCCTGGCTAGTAATAAGTGTTGCAGAATGTGATACTTTTCTACTAAGAGCATCAGCTACCACATTCGCTTTACCAGGATGACATAATATCTCACGGTCATAGTCTTTTACTAACTCGAGCCACCTTCGTTGTCTCATATTTAACTACTTTTGAGTGAAGAAGTATTTAAGGCTCTTATGGTCAGTAAAGATTTGTATCTTTTCACCATACAAATAATGTCTCCAAATTTTAAGTGCAAAAACTACTGTTGCCAGTTCCAAATCACGTGTAGGATAGTTCTGCTCATGACTCTTCAACTGACGAGAGGCATAAGCAACCACTTTTCCCAGTTGCATTAAAACACAACCCAGTCCTTTCTTAGAAGCATCACTGTAAATCACAAAACTACCAGATCCATCTGGCACTGTAAGAACCGATGCAGTAACCAGCTTTTGCTTAAGGTTATGAAAACTACTCTCACACGCTGGGCTCCAAACAAAAGGAGTCCCCTTCCTGGTCAACTGAGTCAAGGGAGTAGCTATACGAGAAAAGTCCTCCACAAACCTCCGGTAATATCCTGCTAAACCCAGAAAACTATGAACCTTAGTAACTGTAGAGGGTCGAGACCAACTGGTAATAGCTTCAATCTTTGCAGGATCCACAGAAACTCCCTCACTAGATACCACATGACCAAGGAAAGCCACCTGCTTCAACCAAAATTCGCACTTTGAGAACTTAGCATAAAGTTTATTGGCTCGAAGAGTCTATAAAACTTTATGTAAATGCTCCTCATGTTCAGCCTCGGTCTTGGAATAAACTAAAAATTCATCAATGAAGACTATTACAAAAGTGTCTAAGAAATCCTTAAACACTCTGTTCATCAGATCCATAAATACAGCAGGCGCATTTGTCAATCCAAAAGACATTACAATGAATTCATAATGTCCATACCTCGAACGAAAAGCGGTCTTAGGAATGTCACCGTCTTTAATTCTCAACTTATGGTAACCCGAGCGTATATCAATCTTAGAGAATACAGTGGCTCCTTGCAACTGATCAAACAAATCATCAATCCTGGGCAGTGGATATCTATTCTTGACTGTCACCTTATTAAGTTCTCTGTAATCAATACAAAGACGCATCAATCCATCATTCTTCTTCACAAACAGTACTAGTGCACCCCAAGGGGATACACTAGGTCGAATGAAACCCTTGTCTAGTAACTCCTGTAACTGTACCTTCAGTTCTTTCAATTCAGCTGGATCCATTCGATAAGGGGCTCTAGAAATGGGAGCGGTGCCTGGCTCCAACTCAATAGCAAATGTTTTCTTATAAATCTCTACTGATATGAGTAAGTGATTTCCATTCAAATTGATTTCTAAAAGAAATTTATATGACAAAGTATTATGATGTTCAAAGCATGATTTGATCTTAATGTTTTTGATATAGTTTGCAAACCAATAGTTACTTCATTCGAATAAGCTAACTTTTATGTGCACATAAAGAGTTAAAGGCCACCATGAGTGTACGGGATTACGTGGTGATGAAGCTGGCTTATGCGTTAAAAGGAGCGTATAATGCTTAGCGGCTTGAGCAACAAGGACGAATCAGGATACTTATGATTCAGTAGTCTAAACGCGAAGTTATGTGATCTAGCGTAGAGAATGATTCGGGTTCTTGACGAAATGAAATGGTTGCGAAATGATTTATTAAGCATAAAGAAAGGTTTAGGCGAAATGAAATGATATTATTTTTGCAAAAATGATTATGAAAATGTATTGCGAAAAGGATTTCTTAAAACCTCACTAAGTCTTTTAGACTTACGTTTTCAAAATCTATCTTCCAAGATCAGTCGTTTAGGCCAAGTAGAGAAGAAGATTGAAGGTTTGCGGCAAGATGCCTCCAGACGTTTTGGTAATAGTTAAGCATTAGTTATTTGATCAAAGTGTTGTAATATGTATCAAACGCCTGCTATTAATAAAGTACACGTTTTGGTAAGTAATTATGTATCAAACACCTGTTGATAGTTTAAAAAGAGTTGAGAATAAGATTAGCGACAAGACCAATGAGGATGAAAATGAGGATTGGTTGTCTACTTTCTACGTTTTGGTTGTCTTGTAGATTGGAGTATGACAATGAGGATGTAGAAGAAAAGGATGAGGATGAGGATGTAAAGAAGAGGATGAGGAAGAGGATGATGTAGAAGAAGATGAGGAGGAGGAGGAGAAGGAAGTAGAAGAAGAAGAGAAAGATGAGGAAGAGGAAGTTGAAGAAGAAGATAAAGATAAGGAGGAGGCAGAACAGGTGCATAGGCACATCTCCAACTATTCTGAGACTATATGCCCAACTGTGCCTGTAAATGTTGGAATTTTTTGTCCTAAAAACTCGTAGTTTATAATCATATTTTATTCAATAAAATCGTTATTGAGAAATTGAATATTATAATCTCAAATCCAATAAACTAAGTCCCAAGGCTATTTGTGAGTAAACTTGAACTTTATGTGGAGACATAAACGTGGATCAAGTTCGAGTATATAGCCTAAATAGTCTATACTATATGAATAATGGTTGGGCGCCTTATTTTGAGAAACTATGGATGCGGCCCACTTTGTAATAAGTACAAACGAGGTGATCCCGAATTGTTCATGCAGAGACATAAAGTGGGGGCATCATATGTAAAGTACTTACATAAGACTGAACCATGAAATAGTCACTTTTACGTTATAACACAGTTTATTGTTTAAACTTGACTATCTCGATTATTGATGACCTAGGTAACTTAATCTTAATCCTGAGCTAACTATGAACTCCTGTTCACACGAGATTATCCTTAGATCTCCATAGGTGAGGGCAACTCATCAGCGTTGGCCCAATAAGCCTTCCATTTCAAGGGTAAGATTGGGTGGATAGCTAGCGATATAGGATGCAAGACGGAATTCACTCCTACCCTCTTTAGGGTTAGTAGATAGGTTGTTCTCTTAAGCACTAAATTCAAGTCTTGAACAAGGGGTCCCACCCTCTCATTGGCTCAAGAGGGATTAAGTTTATGGGTTCGACCTTAAACCAATTGTTCAATAGTGGATTAATAGGACTTAAGGAGCAAGATGTAGTCTCGGGGGTAAAACGGTATTTTGACCCAGCTGAGGTTACGAACAACCTGTGAAGGATTAACTTACTGATCATGGTTTTATCAAATGGACACAAATATATCTATAGTGAGGGGAGTGCAACTGCAAGACTTTTGTGGAATGACTCGTTAGTTAACGAATGTTGATTAATTCAATCTAAAAGAGTTTAGCCAGTTAATCTTGAATTGTTGGACCCATGATCTATAGGTCCATTAGGTTCCCCTACTAGCTCATATGGAATAAACTTAGAACAATGTGATGGAATAAGTCGAATTGTTCGAATTGGGAGAAGAGAGAGAAACCAACAAAGTATGTGTGATATAACCGTTTGATTTCAAATTAGAAATAGAGCTTTATGTTTAAATAGGATTAAAATACTATAAATATGAATACGGATTCATACTAGAAAGCTCAGAATTGATGGAAATGGTCAAAGTTCTAAAAAGTCAAAATGTTGACTTTTTAACTTTGAAACGTCAAACTTTAACTGGCCTTATATTCAAATGTGATTTGAATTTTAGAAAAATGAATGCGGATTCATGCTCGGGAGGTCGAATCAAGACGGACAAAATGGTAAAAAGTCAAAATATTGACTTGTGACTTGAAAGGTCAAATGACCATTTTACCCTTGGATTAAGTTAGTGGGAAAATCCAACATTTTGTTGGATAATCCCACTAACACTTAGTGGGATATGTGGCTACATGAGATGTAGACACCTAGACCACTAAGTTCCACTAATTGTTAGTGGATTATTAGGTGTTGAGATTTGAGGAACTAATTACCTGCAATTTTGTATGTAATTAGGTTATAAATAGGGTTGTTTTCATTTTTATTAAAAACTTTTGTCCTTTTCAAGTAATTTTAGAAATTACAAATTTATTAGTCTCCAAAATCTCAACCAAACTTCTACCTTCCAATTTCCATATATCTCCCTTAGTTTCTTCACAAAATTGGGTCCCACAGCCCGATTCTTTGTCCAGAGGATAGTAGGTGACTATTAGTGGTGGTCAATTCGAATTAGTGAGAGGTACAGACGTTCATATTTGAATAACTACGAAGGTATTTTTTTTTAAACCCTAATTATTTTAGTTTAGGGTTGCATGTTAATTAGGTGCAATTAGGGTAATCTTTTGATTCTTTTTTCCACTGTGCATGTCTCTTTCCATCAGTAAATGGGGAAGCCTGTTGCAAAGATTGTTTCTATCTAAGTAATAGATTGCATAGTAATAATCTGTATAGCTATATGTAATCATTGTTAAACTTTTGTAATTTTCTTCTTCCGTTAGCTTTGAAAATTGGGATTATGGGAAAACCTAGCTTGTTTGTTGGATTTGTGTGTTAAGAACAATGAGATAAACTTTGGATTGTTTAGGGCAAAATTTTATTGTTGAAGTTCTAATCAATCAAGGTTCAGTACTAATATTACTGTTCCATTGAGGAACTTGGGTTGTTCAAGCTAAGGTTCCAAAGTTAAATTGTTTAAAGTATTCAAACAAAAAATGTGGATTGAGTTTATTTATTTCAAAATATAAATTAGAGAAATTCAAAAGACTTAACCCTAACTACTCAGACTATCCAATCCAAATATTAAAATGGTTAAGCCGAATTTTGGGTTGAATATAAGAAATAAAATCGAATTGAATAAAAATCTTGGCAACTCAATCTCTATACATACACATACGTATATATACATATATTTATATAAATTTTAGATTAATTCATTTTAAATTGGTAAAAAATTGGTTTGTGTGTCAGAGTTTTAAAGAAAGGAAGAGATTGAGTATTTGTGTTAAATTTAACATTTGATTTTGTTTGTTAGAATTTATAATTAACTCTTTACTTAGACTCTATGATATAAACTTGTTGCAGCCTGTGATCAAAGGAGACTACAAAAAAAAAGTCCCACTTCTAACATGCTGGTTGTATTTCTGTGTGTTGGTGATCGATTTTGGGCGTGTTGGGGTACTGTAATGGGGTGAGAAAACTTCCATATAATAGACTTCATTTTTACTCTTCCCGTGAGACCCATTTTTAATTCTAGTATACGAAGTAAAATTTTGGCTAAAACTAGTATAGAAATTGGCCTTTGAATATATGTGCGAAAAGGATTAAGCGATAAAATCTTTTATTGCTAGAATAAGTTTTGCGATTAAGAAGTTAATTCGCGAGGTAGTTTTGAGAAAAGAAGGATTTGCAATAGAATCTATAACTCTAAACGCTCTCAGAAGAAAGTCCGTAAGTTTTAAAACGACTAGGGGTTTGGGTAGTCTTTAAGATAAGAAAGAACCAAGAGTTTCATGATGAAGAAGTCTGCGAGGAAGCCTTGAAGTTTAAATTCGTGATAAGTGTTGAAGCGAGTAAAAGTTTGTTAGTTCGCGAGAAAGGTTTCTTGTAAAAATATAACTGTGCGATAAAGTTATTCGCGAAAAGTGTTGTGGTTAAAGTTATTCGCCGTATGGGGTTAGGCGAGAAGTAAGGTCTGGCTAAGAAAATGTCAAATTTGATTCGACATGGGTTAACGTGTTAGATTAAGAAAATGTCTCTTCCCTCTCCACGAGAACAGAAGGAGGAGGAGAATTTTTGTTAACTTGTAGTGAGTGGTTTTCTTCTTAAATTTTTTGTGGTTCTGCTTTACTATTTTGAAAGATGATTTCAAATGAGAAATTGTTTCAAAAAGAAGCTGTGAAAGTGTTTCAAATGAGAGTGTTAAAGCTTGATTTGATGATTATGATTTCCATGCTATGAAATGATTTTCAAACCATTAGTTGATTTTTATAATGCTAACTTTTATGTGCACATAAAGAGTCAAGGATGCCATGGGGTGAACGGACCACGTGGTGGTAAGAAGCTGGTTTATGCATTGAAAGGAGCGTATTAAGCATAGCGGTATGAGCAACAAGGACGAATTGGTATGTTCTCTGATGCTGTTGATACAGTAGTCAAACGAGACGTAATGAGACCAAGCGTAAAGTACGATTCGGGATCCTTGGCAAAAGGAATGAATGTTAACTAATGTGTGTTTATGTGAAATTGGTATGTTATTAATATGTTAAGCATAAAGAAAGGTTTATGCGAGATGGAATTATTTGATGTTATTTATGCGAAATGATGTTTATGAAAAGGTATTGCACAAAGGATTTCATAAAACCTCAGTCTTTTAGACATTCTTTCAAAAATTCATCTTCCAGGATCCGGCGTTTAGGCCAAGTAGAGAAGGTTGAAGGATTTGCGGCGAGATGACTCCAAACGTTTTGGAAATAAAGCATTGGTTGTTTGGTCAAAGTATTGTAATTATGTATCAAACACCTGTTATTAATAAACGTTTTGGTAGGTATTTATTATACTTGCCGTTTAGGTTGACCATCATTTCGTTTTAAGTTTTGTTGATAGTATAAAGGAGTTGAGAATAATATTTTGCGATAAAAAAATTTCAAAGTTGTAACAAACTCACATCCTATTCCTACTACTTCGGTATTTTCGTTGATAGTACGGTTTGGGATGTGACAATTTGATATCAGAGCGATACGTTCTTTGGAAAAGAATAGATTCGGGTAGAGTGAGCTAAATGTTGAGTATTTGTTGAACGATTTGGAACAACGATGAATTCAGAAGCTTATTCTGTAAATCCGGGTGTTTTATTGCTATTTCCTGAGGGAAATTTTGGAATAGAAAGGTTAAAAGCGTTAGGATCCACTGAGTTTGGTGGAACAACTAAACCGAAAGAAGTTGAAAAATGGTTACGAACGTTGGAGAAGTGCTTTCGCGTTGTGCATTGTCCGAAAGAAAGAAGTGTGGATCTAGATGCATTTTTATTTCAAGAAGAGGCCGAAAAATGATGTATCTCAGAAGAAAGCAGGCGAGAAAAGGTGACTTGGGAAGAATTCAAGGGAATATTTAGTGGCAAATATTTTCCAGTTTCATATATAGAAGAAAAGAGAGATGAGTTCCTATATTTGGAACATATAAGACTCTCAGTTACTGTATATGCGAGGAAATTCACAGAATTTGCGAAATACGCCTTTATATTAATCGCAGATGAGGGAGAAAGATACAGGCGTTTGCAAACATTTTGCGATAGGAGATTAGGACACCTATTGTGCCAATTTTAATAAGGAGTGACTATACACAGTTGGTGAAAGCGGCTCTGCGAGTGGGAAAGAGCTTGGGCTTAAAATGATCAAGCTCTCACTTAGGCGAGAAAGGAGAAGGAGGAAGTCGGAAGAACAAGAAAGCTGTAATTTTAATATTATAAGTCTGTAATTCTGAAAGTTGAAGTAATAAAAAAGTAATTTGTTTTGCGTTATTGACTTGCTGTTTAAATTACAAGGATGAAATTTCTTAAGAGGGGAAAAATTGTGAGACCTGTTTTTAATTCTAGTATAGGAAGTAAAATTTTGACTAAAACTACTATAGAAATTAGCCTTTGAATATATGCGCGGAAAGGATTAAGCGATAAAATCTTTTATTATTAGAATAAGTTTTGCAATTAAGAAGTTAATTTGCGAGGTAGTTTTGAGAAAAGAAGGATTTGCTGTAGAATCTATAAGTCTAAACACTCTCAAAAGAAAGTTCGTAAGTTTTAAAACAACTAGGGGTTTGGGTAGTCTTCGCAATAAGAACCAAGATTTTTGCGATGAAGAAGTTTGCGAGGAAGCCTTGAAGTTTAAATTCGCGATAAGTGTTCTAAGAGAGTAAAAGTTGGTTAGTTTGCAAGGAAGGTTTCTTGTAAAAATATAACTAAACGATAAGGTTATTCGCAAAAAGTGTTGTGGTTAAAGTTATTTATCGTATGGAGTTAGGCGAGAAGTAAGGCTTAGCTAAGAAAATGTCAAATCTGATTCGACCAGGGTTAACGTGTTAGATTAAGAAAATGTCTCTTCCCTCTCCATGGGAACAAAAGGAAGAGAAGAATTTTTGTTAAAGTATGGTGAGTGGTTTTCTTCTTAAAATTTTTGTGGTTCCGCTTTACTATTTTGAAAAATGATTTCAAATGAGAAATTGTTTCCAAAAGAAACTGTGAAAGTGTTTCATATGAGAGTGTTAAAGCATATTATGATTTCCATAATATGAAATGGTTTTCAAACCATTAGTTGATTTTTATAATGCTATCTTTTATGTGCACATCAAGAGTCAAGGCCGCCATGTGGCGTACGGACCACATGGTGATAAGAAGCTGGCTTATGCATTGAATGGAGAGTATAAAGCTTAGTGGCCTGAGCAACAAGGGCAAATATGTATGTTCTCGGATGCTGTTGATACAGTAATCAAACGTGAAGTAATGAGACCAAGTGTAGAGAACGATTCGGGATCCTTGGCAAAATGAAAGAATGTTAACTAATGTGTGTTTATGTGAAATTGTGTTATGAATATGTTAAGCATAAAGAAAGGTTTATGCGAGATGAAATTATTTGATGTTATTTATGCGAAATAATGTTTATGAAAAGGTATTTAAAAAAGGATTACATAAAATGTAACGCCCAAAAAAAAAAAAAAAAAAGGGTAATAATAAAAATAATAATAATTTTTTTTTATTAAATATTATTATTATTATTATTATTATTATTATTATTATTATTATAATAATATCAAAAAAAATTTCCTCTCTCTCCCTCACGCAGCCCCCCCCTCATCCTTTCTTCTTCTTCCTTTTTCTTCTTCTCCTTCTCCTTACCCTAGCCGCCGACCGTCACCCACCCTCCAACCTCACGCCGCCGACCGCCCCACCTCTTCCTATCTTCTTCTCCGTTCGCCTGCTAACGCCGACGCCCAACCTTCCCCAACATTTTCGAGCCGTTTCCGTCGTGCTGAGGTCGGGAACGAACACAGCCCGGATCAGCACGTCCCACAGTCGAGTCGTCCATCCGGTGAAGCCCAGGTAGCCGCACGCTTCCGTCTGTCCCAGCCACAGTCTCACCGTCGGCCGAAACCCTTTTTTTTTTCTTTCTTTTTTCTTTCTTTTCTCGGATCTGCCCTCCCCGCGCCGCCGTGACTCTCCGCCCAGCCGTGTCTCTCTCCGCCCAGCCGCGTCTCCATCTGCCCAGCCGCCCAGCCGTACCACCCCTTCGTTCCGCAGCCGTCCGCCGCCGCCGGGTACCGTCCGCAAGGCTACAGACGCGTACATCTCACAAATCGGACGCGGATCCGAGCCGATCTGCCTCCATTCCGCAAGAGGCCAGCCACCGTGCGTCTCCTTCCAGCTGCGGATTTTAAAGCCGACCCATACCCAAATCGATTTCACAAGGTCGTTTGCCCAAATCTTGTGTGCCGCTGCCGCTATTTCGTTGAAATTTCGTTGGGTAAGGATGAAATTGATGGGTTTAAGAGTCTTAACTGAAATCTTGATTTGTTGATGTTGTTTAATTGGGTGTTTGATTGTTTGTTCTCGAAGGCGATATAGGAGATTCGAAGAATTTGGAACTTTGAGTTTTGCCGTAAGCTTCGTTGGAGTCGTCTCTCCACTTCTTGGGTAAGTCGCGGAGTTTACGTATGGGTGAATTGAATGGATGGAGCTATTTAGAAGGATGTTAATTTTACGCTTGATTATGTTCAGGAAATTATTCGTTTGAAATTGCTCGATTGAAGAACTTGCATAAGAGTGAGGTAAGGGACTTTCTACTGGACTCAATAATAAGAATTAAGATGTATTGACTATATGGACTGAAATATTATATCTGGACTGAGTAGGGATGATGTTTATGTTATGTGTTTGGGTGTGGACTGAAAGTTAATGTATATTGTGCTGACTGAATGAAATTTTATATGGATGTATGGATTGATGTGAACTTGTTGTCTAACGTATGTTGTGATTGCTGGGCTATCTATGTGGCTGACTGATGTAGCGATATGTTTCGACTGTCCTTGGGTGAAATTTGGATAATATAGTTGTTTGAGGTTAAAGGGGGAGATTGTGAATAAAGAAGTTTGACGGTATTGAGAATGATTTTTAAGATGTTTAGAATGGACTGAGGGGATAAATTATTAGTTTTCCTAGTGGATAGCTACCCTGCGGGTGTCCTTTGGGATCATCCCCTGTATGTGTATCCTTCGGGAGCACTAGACTGATATGTGCATCCTTCGGGAGTACTAGACTGATACGTGCATCCTTCGGGAGCACTAGACTGATACGTGCATCCTTCGGGA
>CM046888.1:9476055-9528661 GCA_025688845.1 Cucumis hystrix | reverse complement strand
AGCACTAGACTGATACGTGCATCCTTCGGGAGCACTAGACTGATACGTGCATCCTTCGGGATTTTCGTTGTAATTATGTATCAAACGCCGTTGTAATTATGTATCAAACGCCTATTATTAATAAATGCTTTTGTAGGTATTTATTATGCTTAGCGTTTAGGTTTACCACCGTTGCGTTTTAAGTTTTGTTGATAGTATAAAAGGAGTTGAGAATAATATTTTGCGATAAGAAAATTTCAAAGTTGTAAGAAACTCACATCCTATTCCTACTACTTCGGCATTTTCGTTGATAGTATGGTTTGGGGTGTGACGGCAACCTGAGCTTTAAGAATGGAATTCTTAGCCTTTAGGACGACATAGTGCTATGTCATGACAAGGAGATTAGCGACGATTTGTTGTTTATGCTTCTGCAAGTAATCGACTATTAGGTACGAAAATCATCTCTCTCACAATCGGTATCTATAAAGTTATCTCTCACTCAAACCCAAATATAAACACTTGGAATGGTGTTACGATCGATCCAGGTTCGATTACTTCTGGAAAGATTTCAGTGAGTTCAGAGTTCAAGCTCAATAACTCTTCTTGGACCTTATTTTGAAAATTGACATCCTGAGATATGTCGAGGCCAAGATTTTGATGTGCTTGAATTCCAAGTATTTTTATTTTCTTTCCAAACTCATGATCCCCATTATTAAGCTCCATCTTCTTTCTAAGCATTCTTTTCTGAACCAACTGTTGACAAAACGCAGGGTTTTTCGACATTTTGGCAAGGAAATAAAACATTTGTTGATGCTTGGATTCGACACATCGAACACGTTCTTCGACGAGGGTGAGTTGATTGTGTGAGTCCTGCTGCTGCTCTCTCAATTCGGACATCTCCACTCTTATAATGTTGTTATCAGTTTTAAGAGTTTGTAGTAGTTATGTTTCCACTAATAGTGGCTTTGTCAAATCTTCTAAAGTAGTATTAGGCTGCTTCTTGTAATTGTTATTGTACTTGTTTTTTCTCTTAATATTCTTCAGTAAATGTTTCTTCCCTCCTTGAAATCCTTCATTTGCAAACTCCCATTTATCAGAATCAATCTTCCTAAAACCCTGCAATTTATAATCCCCCACACATCAGCAATACTTACCACTACACCAAAATATATATTCTATACCCCATGAAAACTAAAAATGTGTCTGGTCTCACGACCTACGTTTAGCATTGAGTTTCAATGTCTATCCATAAACTCTATCTTCCCTTTCTTTTTCTAATATTTTTTAACTTCCAACTAAACAACTATGCACTATTACCAAAGCAACGTCCAAAGAATAATACATTTGTATACATTCCAAATGCCTCGAATATATATCGATTATAAAAAAATTGAAATACACATCAAGTTCCTATAAGACAGTTGAAAACTGAAGTTCTTAAATTAGAAAACCTCAAAAAAACACTAAATAGTTTTGATATAATCCTCGTTCCAAGTCTAGGGTCGGGGATTATTGGAGCTTCCAATTGCACCTCGATTTTTTACAACAAATTGTCAACGAAATGTAAGGTTTTTTCTGCATTTTTCTGGGATATATGTGTTTGAGCTTTTATAGCTTAGATTTTCCCCCTTTCTTTTAGAACGGAGTCATTGAAGAGGCAACTTCTTGTTTCTGATCCAGAGGGATTGAGTATTGTGTGAGATACAAAAAATTGTTGTAAGGTTTGAGGAAAAGATTTATATCACCATATCATTCAGGTAGTTCTGCTCACTTTGTCGTAGTTTAAATCTAGAATTGTCATTTGCATTTGTTCCTCACACACACATATAAAGAAACAAATTTCATTGATATGTAGAATTTACAAAAGGAGGCCGAAGCACAAGCCAAAGGCGTTGTGATAGCAGTTTCCAATTAGACAAAGAGATAGATGTTAAATAATGATATCAAAATAGCAATCAAAGGAGCTCCCTCTATGTTGAACAAAAGATTTTTTTTTCTTTCCTTCCAAGTCATCAAGCACGAATCAAATGCATTCATTTATCTATCATTTTTTTAATGGTAAAGAAATGACAAGTATTGAGAGTCCATCAGAGGATGCTGACAATGTTCTTAGATAAGGCAATGTACCAACCAAAAGAGGATAAAATTTCCTTCCAAAACCTCTCACCAAAGTGGCAGTTGATGAATAGATGGCTACTTAGAATATGTTTATCCCATATTCTAATAACAATAAGATTCAATTGTTTGATTTACTTTCTAAGATTTAGTTGTGTAATTCATACTTCTTTTCTTCTGTTAGGGTTTGATTGTTTTTGTGTCCTCATGTATATTCTTTTCACTTCTCTTACTGTAATCGCAATTTCTTATTCTTTTTCTCTCACTATGTATATATATAGTGAGTTTTACATGTGGACTTACTAGTATAAATCTTGTTTTATTATGCTATATGTTCTTGCACTAGCTAAACACTATATTGTTTTAGTGATCTCTTGAGTGAGTACTCTATTACCAATTTTATTTTTAATCTTTGTTTTCAGTTTGATTACCTAAGGAAAACATTTATGAAGATTGATCTTGACTATGGAAACCATATCCCAGCCCCCTTTGTTAGAATACATATGGGTTTTGCTAAGTTGTGTTCATCGTTGCTTAACTTATTGGTTCTTAATAATTATTCTGTCAGTTACGGATTTGATGTTAACATGGAAAAGGTGGAATATGTTTTGTTACATCAAAAGCTGCTTTCCTTAGCAAAGGATCCAGATGAGTGCTTTATTTATCACATTCGTTTTCTCGAGGTATTTTTTCAATTTCATTTGTATAATTTTTAGATGAAACTAATGGGCAATGTTGCTTGGTTCTAAAAATTCTTATATTTTTTTGGTTTGAGTGTGATTATGCTAGACTTATGGTGGAAAACATATAACCTGAGGCAAAAATTAGAAAAATGGCTTGTAGAAAGAGAGAGATATTATCAGTTTCATATTGACGACTAGTTAGAGAGGGGTGACAATTTGGAATTACTGTATATGAGGTCATAACCATCAATGCTGAGTGCTTTTGATTAAATCGTTATTTTTCTATTTAGGTTCGATTTTAGGTTGCCTTCATATTTATGTTTTAGTTTTAGTCTATATTTTCTCTTAGTTTCTTTAGCTCTTAGTATAATACTCTTGTACTTTGAGCTTTAGTTTCATTTATTATCATTAATAAAGAGGCTTGTTTCTATTTAAAAAAAAAAAGAGAAGAAATATTTGCATTATGTGAAGCCATTTGGCTTGGGGAGGAGCGAGAAAATTTTTTGAAATCGACATGAGGATGTTGAAGATAGTTGTGATTTTAATAGTTTGTGGTTTAAAATGTTAATGGAAAGTCTTTGTATTTTGCTTCTTCATATGTCTCATTTTAGTTAGATACACAATTGTTGTGCAACATTTCATAATGATTGCTTAGAACTTTGTAGCTCTACGACATATCTCTTATCAAAAGATTATTCAATTGTATTAAATAGAGTTCTATCTTGTTTATATAAACTTCGTTTTATGCGGCAAAGGTTTTATTGCTTAACACTTTTCTTGTTGATATTGTAGCACATAAGTACTAAGTTAGATCGCAATGATGATCACGTTTTTCTTGATAGTCTTATTTTAAGTGGTTCATATAATGAAGCAATCGATAGAAGGCTTCCATTGTAACACAAAAGGTAATTATTGGACCTAATGCATTTTCATTATTAGCCTAAATGTGTCTCCCTCCATGCTAACCTCTCTCCAACCTCTTAGGTTTCTTTCCTTACATTGTTGATTGTGGTAATTGATTTCTTAATCATTGGTTTGTAGAACTTAAGGAAATATAATTGACTTTGAGGCTTGAGAATAATTCAACTATTTCTTTTACATTCGCTCATATCAGTTGGACATTATTATGAAAGTATCATTGTGGGAGAATTCACATTGGGTTTTGTTTTTGTAGATTAGAAATATTTCATTGATAAAAAAATTCACACTGGCTTTTCTAACGACTTATCACTTTTTTTTCCTAGCCTCTTGCTTTTATTTTTGATGTAGAACTTAAACAATCGAGAAACACATGTGTTGTCAACAACTAAATGGTTACTCCTTGGATGTATTTGTGGTGGATGAATGGCCTATTGTGGTATTTCGGCCTCCTCCACCCGTTTCAAATTTGTGGTTAGGTTTTATATATTTTTTGATAAATTTAGGATTTTGGGGGGCTTGATATTATGTGTTTTGTTGGTTGAATTTTCTATGATTTATTAGTATTTCACAAGAATTTTTTATTTTGTTTTTATTAGGTATTAATTTCTTAAGTTTTTAGTTTTAGGATTTAATTTGACAAGGTTTATATTGAATTGACTATCAAGTAAAGAGTGAATATTAACTTACCTCTATAAATTAGTACGAACTATATAAGTATCATTTGTGATTAGTATGTCATGGATCAATTTTTTTTTCAAGCCTCTAACTATCTTGCTATTATGCTTCCAAGTGATAATTAACTCATTTTTAGCTGGTGCAGATTATGAAAAAAAATAAAAGTTGAATGAGACATCAACAAGTTTGGTGGTTATTGCTATCCCTTTTAGATTGTTCCGCCTAAAAAACTTCTTTATAGGTTCGTGCTTCTAGCATGACAGTTTTACGTAGGGGTGAAAAAACCCAAACCGAACTGAAGAACCAAACCGAATCGATTCGGTTAGATTCGGGTTGGATTGGGCTTCAACAGCAACATTACCGAACCGAATTGAACTGGGTCGGTTCCTTTCGGTTCGGTTAAGTTCTAATGTAAACCAGGTTAAAATTGATTTCTTATGATATTTCAATTTCCACCTTCGTTCGTCTTCCTCCATCTACAACCATTCTCCGTTCGTTCTGTCTTCCTTCTTTCACGTGGGTTTGGAAAAAGAGGAAGAAAAGTCTTCACCAAATCGTTCATCTACCAAACTGAGTGCAATTGGCGAACTGGGGTCGTTCCTTTCAAGCCCAATCTCCGATACTCTTTCTTCCTTCTTTCTCTCACCTTTAGCTGCAAAATTTTTAGGCTAGGCCATCGTGGAGCTTCTCTGAGTTCAATTTCGACGATTCTCTGTTTATAATTTTATGTTTCGTGGGTTTTTTTTTTTTAATTTTGAATCTGGGAAGTTGGGCTTATTGAAATGTCCAAATTTTGTTCAAACCCTAGATCTGTGAAACTCCAATTATGATGTTTGTGATAAATCAGTTGTTGTGGTTTAGGATATTGATTGGGCAAAGAGGAAGAAAACAGAGGAGAAGGGAAAGAAATAGGGGAAAAGATGAAACGAAGGATGAAGAGAAAAAAGAGAGTAAGGTGACACTTAAGAAAGAAAAAAGGAAAGAAGGAAAGAAAGAAAGAAAGAAAGAAAGAGCGAAAAAAAGAGACCCAACCCGAATTAGGGTCGGGTCAGATCGGGTCATAGCATTGTGAAGATCGTGCACCTCAAGTCGGGTTGGGTTTGAAGGAAAACCGACCTGACCCAGCCCAATTACACCTGTAGTTTTACGTAGTATTTGGCAGACTTACTGGCTCAATAAGCACTTGGACGCCACAGAAGACATCATTGATTAGCTTGCACGAAGCCTATTGAAGATGGAAGATAAGTTCAATGATTTTGTGCAACTATTTGAGGTAGCTGGTTGGGATACTCATCAATTGAGCTTAAAGGTACCTAACAATATCTTAATTGATGTTTCTTAGTTCGATACTTCTTGAAAATTTTAGGTTTTGAGGATTAATTAATTTTAGAAGCTTATGATCCTGAAAATCGAGACCATAGCTGCCCGTAGAAACTAAAAAGTTTGTTTTAGCCTTTAGTTTACTTTTTGGTTCGAGGAAGTAAGTTGGACTCTTAAGCCAAGTTTGGTAGAATCTGATTTGACAACTTTCTCCCTTATAAATTAAAAGTTAGTGAAGTGCTTATAATAAAATCTTGACATATAAGACGAATGTCTAATTAATATTAAGTAGGTCTTTAAAGTTTAAAGAACATACTTTTTCTAATTATGCATCTCTATGAACTATGAAAAAATATTTTAAATTAAAATTCATAATGTAGTCCTGTGTTCAACAAATGAAATAAGTCTTGTGTTCAACAAATGAAATAAGTCTTGTATTCAACAAATGAAATAAAGTACGATAATTGGTTGAAATGAACTATTTCAAAACCAATTAAAACCAACAAATGAAATAAAGATTGATAAAAGTAGAATACTAAGTCTTGTTCTATATTTTTTCTTCTTTCTTTTTTCTCCTTTGCCTCCTTCAGCAGTAAAATATTTTATGGTTGTTACCTGTTGGTTTCTAATTCTTCTTTCTACATTTTTGTCTCAATTCATTTTTGTTCTCTCTGACTTAACCTCATCTCTTTTGTTTGTATATATCTAACTACCACAGATAATAAAGTTTTAGCATTACCTTATTTTTAAATATTTACTAATTATAAATAATGTAGCATTATATAATCTATCTATAATATTATTTTTCACAGGTTTATTTCCATCAATATTTTCATTCTGGCTTATTCTTGCCATGTTTTGTTGTGGTTGCAGAACCAAGTTTTTGATAAAAAAAATATCTAGCCAAATGTGGATGCTTTTTTCAGGTAAAAATACTTCTGAATCTCCATCCCTATCACTCATTTATGTTTTCTGTGTTTGTATGTAAATTGATTGGATTGTTTTACTACTTAGTCAACTTAGTAAAAAGATGGCAGCGTCTCTTGGAATGTTCTGCTGCTTCTGCCTTCTACTTATTTTTATTATTTTGCATTTATGACTATAGTTGCACATTATAGCCCGTATACGTATTTTTTAATGAAAAGATAATATGCTTGAAGAACTAACTTTGTAAATTGAAACTTAATTCTTGATTTCTTATGCAGTTTAATGTTGAAAGTCTTGCTCTTTTCTACATGCAGGAAAACACTTATTAAGGACATGTTATGAAAGAATCCTGAGCATAGACCAAATGTTAGCTTTTCCTCATATTTACATTTTATAGCCTTTAAGATTTTTCATAGTCGACATAGAGCTAGGTAAAACAATATCTTCATATGGTAGAAGTTTGGGCTATTGTAATTAAGTATGTAATGACTAAATATATGTATGGTTCAATGATATATGCAATTTGTTAAAGTATTAGTTCTTTGATGGAAAGTTTGAGTTGATCCAATTCTTTAATTAATATGCGTAGTTTAGCTTTGTGTAATCTCAAAGCCTTTACTTATATGTGTGTGAATGGACTTCAAAACAAGTGCAATATAATTATATCATATGAATATTTCAAATTGTACAATTTTTTATTTGAAAGAAAAAAAAAGTCTTGACATGCAAAACATGTCAAGAATAAAAAAATTCTTGACGTTTATAAACTGTCAAGTGTAATTTTACTTGACTCGTAAAAACTGTCAAACAAAAAACCCTCTTATTCTTTACACTGGATTACTTGACGCTTAAAAACTGTGAAATAAACATCCCTTATTCTTGACATTGGATTACTTGAAGCATTGAAAAGCGACAAGTAAACAAATACTTGACAGGTAAAAAGCGTCAAGTATTGCCAATTTTGTAGTAGTGATCTCAATATAGCTTCCCACATTCAAGAGAAAAAGGAGATGAAGAATAAAAGAAAAGGATGAGGAGGAGATAAAAGAGAAGGAGAAGAAGAAAAACAAGGATAGGAAGAAAAAAAATTAGAAAGAGGATGAAGATGAAATGGAAGAGAGGAGGGAGATGAAGAAGCAGATAGAGGAGGAGGATGGTGAGGAGGGGTGGGGAAGAGAAGGATAATGATGATGAGGAGAGGGATGAGGAAGATAATAATGATAATTAAGGAGGAGAATGATGAAGAAGACAATGAGGATGAGAATATAAAAGAAGAAGAGGAGCAAAAGGGTGAAGAAAAATAATATGAGGAGGACGAGGAAGAAGAAGAACATGAGAAGGAGAAAGTTGAAGAAGAACATGAAGACGAGGTAGAGGAGGAAGTTGAAGAAAAACATGAAGATGAAGAAGAGGCATGACAGGTGATAGGATTATGGGCAAACCTAGTTTGCTTGTTGGATTTGTGTGTTAAGGACAATGAGAGAAACTTCGGATTTTTTAAGGTTCTAAACTAAACAGGAGAGTAAGGGCATCGAGGAACTTAGGTTGTTAAGGTTCACGTATTCTACCAAAAAAAAAAAGTGTGTATTGAGTTTATTTATTTTAAAATATAAATTAGAGAAATTCAAAAGACTTAATCTTTAACTACTTAGACTATTCAATCGAAAAATTAAAATGATTAAATCGAATTTTGGGTTGAATAAAATAAATAAAAATAGAGTTGAATAAAAATCTTGGCAACTCAATCCCTATACATACATATACATGAATATAAATATACATGCGTGCATGCATACATATATATATACATATGTACATTCGTACATATGTGTGTATATAATATATATATTATAAGTTTTAATTTTATGTGTGTGGTTTTTTTTTTTAATTTTGACTGGTTTGTCTTTGTTTAATAGAATAGTGGATATTTGATATTTAAGATTTAAGTTTACACGATTTTCTTCATTAACGATGTGTTATAGATAAATTTATAAGTATTTCAAATTAAAAAATAATAATAATACAACAACTCAACCCAATCCAACCCAAATTGGAGATTCTATTCAGTTTGTTCAAGGTTATCCAAACGATCAAACTCAATTTTTAGGTTGGTTTAAAAAACTTCAGCTACAACCGTAATACAAATTAAACTCTAGAAAAAGGTATTTTAAATAAATAGTTTTTTTATTTAACTACAAAGCGGACTGCATCCATAGTGTTCACAGAGTCCAACCTTATTCATACATTATAGACCGTTTGAGCTATATTTTTGAATTTGATCCATGTTTATATCTCTAGTCTACGCTAAATAGCTTTGGAAATTTTGATAATTCAAGATTATAGTATTCTATTTTCACTAATAAGACTTCAATAACTACTTTATTTAAAAGAATTTAGTTTAAACTACAAACTACAAGTTTTAAGACATAAATTCCAACACAACTCTAATACAAATTAAACTCTAGAAAAAGGTATTTTAAACAAATAGTTTTTTGTTCATAAAGTTTGACTAAAAATTTAAAATTTAATGTTTACTTAAGAAAGAGGAAAGACATAGTAATTAAGAAAGTTTGAGAAAACAAATATAATTCTCAAATACTTAAAAGAATTTTATTAAAAAAAACCTTACAATTACAAAGAGAAATATTTGTGAAACAAATTCCAAATTTTCTCTAATTTGACTCGAACCCCATTCTAGAGAAGGGATAATTGGATAAATGGTGTAGCATTGAGAAAAATTGGGGAAAATGATTATTTTTTTTTAAAAAAAGGGTCAATTAAACAATGTATTCTAAATAAACTCTAGTCTATAAAAACATTGTTGTTATAGTCAATTAATTCAATATTTATTTCAACTAATTCAATTTATTATGGATAAGAACATTATTGTTCTAGTCTATAATTGTAAAAGTTTGTACTGTTAATCTAAATTAATTATAATTGATTAGATATTTTAGCCACTAAATCATGAAAAATTTAACTAAATCAAACTAACATAAACGAAATAAACTCAAAATAATAAATATAACATTGATATATTTTAGAAAAAAAATTTTAAATTTTGTCAAATTGACTTAATACTAATTTATAAATAATGAAAATCATACTCCATGTCTAAAAGTTAAAATTAATCCAACAACAAATTTTAAAAACAAGAAAATTAATTGAATTTAACAAACAAAGTATTATTCAAATTCAAAACTCAAGTTGGAAAAACAGAGCAAGTGAAAAAAGAAAAAAATTATTATAAATATTAGATAATATATAGATGCTCATCAAGCCATGTGTCTTAATATTTAAACACTTAATCTTCAACATGTGTCATCTCATTAAATTAAACATCAAACACTCATACCATATGTCAAGCAAACATAGTCTTTTAGTGGCCATGTAATGCCACATCTAACTTGTCAAGTTGCTTATAAATAGTGGCATTTGGTGGAGTTGTAAGAAGTACACACATTAGAGAGAAATCCAAAGAAATTGGAGAAAGTGGAGAAATTTGAGATTTTTCTAATTTTGTCTTGAGAATTTATTAGTGAAAATTTAATGCTATAATCTTGAATTCAATAAACTAAGGTTTCGAGACTATCTAGTGTAAACTTGAACTTTATATAAAAACATAAACATTAATCAAATTTAAGTATATAGCTCAAACGATCTATAGTATATGAATAAAGTTGGAAACCTAATTTGTCAAATTAACTTTTTCATATCTATAAGAGCCCCTTAATTATATAAATTATTTAATTTCTTCATATAAATAAGAACTCTTGCATAAAGAATAACCATAGCTTAGTTAACATAAAGCTTGATTATACTACTGATCTTGAGTTTAATAATTTAGTTGCTCTGCCCACATATTGCGAAAAGAACAAAAGTAGAAATTCTTGAGAAAATTGTATAGGCCACACAAAAATTAAGGTCAAAATGTTAAATAATCCAATTTTCCTTTAAAAAAATGGCAAATGACATGTGACAAATTTTCACTGGTTTAGTTGACAGAAAGTTCAACTTTCAAACCATTATTAACAATAATAAAATGTCATAGAAAATGGTACCATGATAGGTAATTAATGTCAGTAAATAATTATTGTTAATTGAATTTCAAAATCATAAAATAAACCAAATAACTTTTCTCACCAGTCATCTATATACACTTACTTTAATGGTGGATTACACGACTATAAAAGAGTCATAAAAAGTGATAATAACATTTTTAGAAAGCATAAGAGAAAGTAGTTACCAAGAAGAAAACTTAGAACATCATCCTTCCTCCGGATTCAGAAGAGTTTTAGGGTTTAGGATTTAGGATTTATGTTATATATTATATTATAGTCTAGATTTCTATCCTTTTAATACTTTATCACCAAACAAACACTTTTTTTTTATAACGAATAGACATTTAACGGTTTTAACCTATTTTACTATTTTTAATTTTACATCATATTATTTTAGTAATAATTAGTGGATATATAACAAATATTTTTAATTAATTTTTTTCCTCTTGAGTTGATATTAAGTAGGTTACTTTTTGCAAGTGCTTAAACAGTTACGTTAATGGGGATGAAATTATTGTCCAACAAAGTTGAATGAGTGTCATTTTTATTTAAATAAAGTTCCAAATGTACATTTGGATGGAGTGGAATAGGACATAGAGTTCCAATATGTGTACAAGTGGAATAAGTTTTTAATTTTAAAGGTTTAGGTAATAGATATTTCTTTAATCAAATTCATACGTTTCAAAATTTATAAAACTATTGCACATTTTTTTTAGTGACTATGACACTAATTCTAAGGATATATATAAATATTGTTATCAATTAATTTTTAAATGTATCAAATTAATTTAAAATTTTATTAGATGTGTGTAACTGAATTTTTCATGGATCTGTTATACCCTTTATTTAAAAATTTCATGAAATAAACTTGACACAAAATTTAAATTAATGTAAATAACGTTAAAAAATTTATTAGATACAATCAAGAACATAAATCTCTTAGTTCATTACAAGAAGTTATGAGTCTAATCTTAGTTTAAGTTGCAATCATTGTCATTTATACCTTAGTATAAATTTCAAATTATCTAGAAGGGAGCAGAAATCCATACAAAAATTCATATATGCAAGTGGAATGCTTTAAAATTCATGTATGCAAGTGGAAAGCTTTGTGAGATTATGGTTTTATTAAAAAAATCTACAAACATAAATTAGTAATTTAATTATATTGCTAATATATTTAGTCAAAGAGTATATTTCAAATTATCTAGGAGGGAGAGTAGGATATTGCAAGTGGAAGGTTTAGTGTGAGAAAATAGTTACTAAAAAATGTATAAATATAGATTAGTTTATTAATTACCAAATATTATGAATGGTGTTTAAATTATTGAGATAATATACATAAATGTAACAAAACAATAAACATGGCTAGTATAATAAAATAAAAAAAATCTATGAACCTAGTAAAATATTTTCATAATTTTTAGATTTTTTTTTTAATATTGTGGACGATTCGTCACTTCTCTTTTTTCTTCGTTTTTGCGATTTATTCATCTCCTCTTCTATATTTTTTCATCTTCTCTTTTATATTTCTTCATCTCCTCTTTCAGATTTTCTTTCTTTTATTTTTAAACAATTTATTCTTCCATTTAAATCGCATATTTCATCTTTCCCATTTTCGACAAGATTCTATGAAACTATTTTATCTTCCTCATATTCGAGAATATCAGGATCGTTTAAATATTATTTTAACATGATCTAAACGATCATTTAAGATTTTCAACATGACCATTTATCATGGTCAACACGATCTATTAAATTTGAAGCCTTTTTCCCATTGATTAAAACGAACTACACGATTGTGTTGACATGATCTAAACAATCACTTATCATAGCTAACACGATCGTTTAGCATGGTCAACACGATCGTTTCATTTGAAGTTTTTAACGATCATTTTCATTGGACTATATGATTGCTTACCATAATCAACACGATCGTTTAAATTTGAAGCATTTTTCCCATTATTAAAAAGAACTACACGATCGTGTATCATGACCCAAACGATAGTAGATAATTTGTTTAGACTGTAATACACGATTGTTTAGAAGAAGATTACTTGTCGCGCATGTTCGATTAATCGTGTGTTGACTAAGGCATTTTTGGTATGAACCATTGTAGCTTGTGAAGTTTTTCTGTTTTCAGAACTATTCTATACAATGTAAATATTTTACAGTATTTGTTATATTTAAAAAAACCCCCTAAATTTTTTTTATTTTTAGAAAAATTATTGGTAAAACTACTGAAAATCTTTACAAAATATAGTGAAATTTCACATTTTAATGGTAGATACAATAGAAGTCTATTGATGTTTATCCATGTCTATCATTGATAAATTTTAAAATATTTTGTAAACATTTTGGTTCATCGTGCTATATTTGAAAATATCTCTTTATTTTACCTATTAGGTTATTAAAATATATTATTTTGTGATATTTTTTGGTTGGTTAGTCCCTGCAATTTGAGATGTTTAATTTTAGTTCATATATTTAAAAAAAAAAAATTCAAGTGTTTTAAAAAATAGCATAATATTAAAACTACTCACAAAATATTGAACTCTTTATAACCCATTTAAATTTTTTTTTGCTATATTTTGTAAATTGTTTCATTGCAAAATATCACAGTTTACGATGAATCCTAATAGACTAAAATAAACTACTATTTATGTCTATATGGATATATTATAAATAGATTGTAGTATTTTGCTATATTTATACATTTTCGGAACTTTTGTCATTTGAAATATTTTTCTTTTTAAATATAACAAAATGAATCAAAATATTTAAGAATATAATAAATCTGTAGAATCTATCAATGATAAACACTAATAGACACAAATGAACTTCGATCAATTTCTATAATATCTTTTATAAGTATTTATCAATAAATTTTTGTTATATTTGTAAAAAACTTTTAACCTTTTTTCATTTGAAATAATATTTAAACATATTTTCAAATTTTAATAGACATAAATCGATGACAACCAACCCACATAAAAGCCTTTCCACTTGCGTCTTGGAATTCTATGGCATATTCCACTTTCTTCTAAACAATTGAAGTTTATTTAGAGTGTAAATGATGACATCGATGCAACCTTGTTAAGGAATAATTTCATCTTCATTCATTATAAACCCCACAAGTAATCAATTTGATTTTTTTTTATTTTTTTATTTTACACTACTATGTTTTTATATTTTAATAATTATGTCAAAGTTTTTATTGTTAGTATAAATACTTTAAATCTATATAATAGATTGAATCCAAGATCGTTCCTGCTAAATTGTCAATAATAAGTTACATATACCAAATTTCATTGATGATAGTCGTAAAATGGCTTTGTCTGATGCCTATAAAATGGTTAATGTATTCCTCAAGCAGAATCCTGAATGTCCTTAGTGGGTCTCTCTCTTAGTGAGATAAGAAAAAGACTGAGTACTTATTGTTTTGGTACATTGGAGACCATAACCTTAAGTCTTTTTATATACTAATTTAATTAGGATCCTCATCAAATCCTAATTAATCTAGGAATAGGCTTCTACCCATTTAATCTATACTCAAAGAAATTTTGGATCTTAATTAAATATATCAAATAATAGGCATAATTTAACAAAATAACTCCATATGATAAATTATTAATTTACATATATAGTCCACATTTTTAATTAGGCGTATTATTTAAATATGTCTAACATTTATTTCTTTTTTTTAAAAAAATAGTCTTAAGAATTTAACTAAGGATTTAATTATTATTTTTTGAATATGTGAACTATTATAAAAAAAAATTAATCAAGAGAAAACAAATTTAAATTTGATTTAAAAAACTATTATGGATATGTACGGAGGGAAAAACAAAGGAAAAATAATTTGGACCATAGGATAATTTTGTAGGCAAATTAAATTATTATGTTTTCTTTAATCCTAATAATTCTTTAAAAACAATATTGGAGATTTCGTTTACTTCCACGTCATCAAGTAAACAATTGTTTTATAAAATTTTGACACAATTATTATTTATTAGATGTTTACATGATTTTTAAAAATTAAAACAATATTGGATATTTTGTTTACTTTAATGTCATCGAATATTCTAACAAAAAAAAATGGTAGACTGAGTTTATTTATTTTAAGATATAAAATAGAGAAATTTTAAGGACTTAATGCTAACTAGTGAGACTATTCAATCAAAAAATTAAAATGGTTAAATCTGATTTTAGGTTAAATAAAAATCTGGACAACTCAATTCATATACATGGATATACACATATATACATGAACGTTTATGTACATATATTTATATAAATTGGTCAAAAACTTATTTGTGTGTCAAAGTTTTAAAGAAAGGAAAAGATTGAGTATTTCCTTTAAATTTAGCATTTTTGGTTTTGTTTGTTTGTATTTATAGTTAACTCTTTACTTAGACTCTATGGCATAAACAACTTGTAGCAGCCTGTGGTCAAAGGGAGTCTACCAAAAAAAACAGTCCCACTTTTAACATCCTGACAATTTTTGTATGTGTTGGGTACTTTGATGGGGTGAGCAGACTTCCATATAATAGACTTCATTTTTACTCTTCCACATTCTCTGCATTTCAATTACTTTGTTTTTTTTTAAAAAAAAGAAGCTTTGTATCTCCCACATTCAAGAAAAAATGAAGATGGAGAATCAACAAAAGACGAGATAAAAGAGAAGGAGGAGAAGAAAAATAAGGATAAGAAGAAAAAGAATGAGAAAAAGATAGAGTGAAATGAAAAAAATGACAAAGAAGATGAGGCCAAAGATGAGATAGAAGATGAGAAAGGGAGGTAAAGAGAAGGATGATGATGAGGGGGCAGGGGAGGATGAAAAAAAAAAGATGGGGAGGAGAATATATAAGAAGATGAGGAGGAGAAAGAGGAAGATGAAGAAGATGATGAGGATGAGTAGGAGGATTAAGAAGAAGAATATGAGGAGGAAGAGAAGGAAGAAGAACATGAACATGAGAAGGACGAAGTTGAAGAAGAGCATGAAGATGAAGAGGAGGAGGCAGAACAGGTGATAGGCGAGTCGCCAAATTGTGGCTGTAAACGGGGAAGCTTGTTGCGAAGACTGTTTCTGTCTAATTAAGCAACATATTTTATTGCAGTAATCTATATTATACCTATATGTAATAATTGTTAACCTTTACTTTTCTTCTTCCACTAGCTTTTGAAATTAGGATTATGCTGAATTTGTGTGTTAAGGACAATGAGTCAAACTTTTGATTGTTGAAGCTTGTAAATGAAACGAGAGAATAAAGACAAAATTGTATCGTTTAAGTTCAAATCAATTGAGAGATAAGTACTAATTTTATTGTTCCAATGAGTAACTTCGATTGTTCAAGGTTTCAAAGTTAGACCGTTTAAAGTCTTCTAACAAAAAAAAATGTGGATTAAGTTTAGGAGCGCTTACAAAAATAGCAAAATAAATTATGATTATAGAGCCCATGACACTATATTTTCTAAATTGCAAAATTAGCAAATTTAAAAGCTGACAACCCTCTGATAGCCGTCTGATATCACTAATTTTACTATATTTCCAATATCCAAAAAATAGGTATCTAAGGGTTGTTTTTTTCTAAATGTTTTTGTCATCTTATCCATTTTCCTTAAGTTTATTTATTTTAAAATATAAATTAGAAAAATTCAAAAGACTTAATAACCCTAACTACTAAGACCATATATTCAATCCAAAAATTAAAATGGTTAAACTCTATTTTGGGTTGAATAAAATAAATAAATATCGAGTTGAATAAAACTCTGGACAATTAAATCCCTATACATACATACATATACATGTATATACACATACATACACATACGTATATATACATATATTTATAAATTTTAGATCTATATATTTTACATTAGAAAAAAACTTGTTTGTAAGTCAAAATTTTAAAGAAAGGAAGAGATTGAATATTTGCTTTAAATTTAGCCTTTGGTTTTGTTCGCTGTAATTTATAATGAACGATCTGCTTTGACTCTATGTTATAAACAACTTGTAGCAGCCTGTGCTCAAAGGGAGTCTACCAAAAAAACAGTCACACTTCTAATTTGTGTGTGGTGGTGACCATTTGTGTGTGTGTTGGGTATTGCGATAGGATGAGCATGTCCACGGGGCGGGGTCGGGTATGCCACTCCCCGTCCCCGTCCCTATCCTATTCCCCATCTCCACCATTTTTTTTGCGGGGAACGAGACAGAGATTCCATGAGGATCGAGTTCCCACGGAAAAATATTTCCATTTTTTTTTAAGTTTAATCTCATTTTCCAATCCATATTTACTTAAAATGTAGGGCATTTTTAAAAATAACAAAATAAATTAAAATATTTAAAAGCTATAACAAAATTTTTGATTCTAAGAGTTTTCTATCACGGTAGCATATCAATGACTATCAGTGATAGAATTTTAGGTTGTAAGTATTTTGTAAAATTTGCTATTTTTGAAAATTCCCCTAAAATGTATATACATTTCCAATCTTGTTATATTTTCAATAGAATATTATCAATTTTCTTATTTAAAACAATTAAAATGTCAAATTCTTATTGTTTATAAAATAAAAATTCAACCATTAGAAGATACATTTAGAAATTCATCCATAAAATTCAATATTTCAAACAAAAAAATAAAAAATCAATCCATAAATATTCTAACAAAGCCTTCAATTACATCATATTTTTTTAAGACACAACAACATATTTTTTTAAGAAAAATTTACAAATCACAAGTCAAAGCACAACATAAAAATGAAATTAGGAAAAAAAAAGTAAAGAAGTGGAATAGAGAAAAGAAAGAAAGGAAGAGTATAAAAATAAGTTTTTTTTTTGGGAATTTTCAAAAATAGCAAATTTTACGAAATATCTACAACCTATAACAAATTCTATCACTGATAGTCATTGATATGCTTGTTGAATAACAAATTTTGAAACCAATCACAAATTGCCACATCATTTATTAAATTAATGATGAAAAGTACAAATAATTGAATTTGGGACTAATTAAAATTGACATGTGTTCCAAATTAAAAATTGAAAAACATAAATTGGTCAATTCTGATAATGCCACATGTTTTCATCCTAACCGTTGGATCAAGTTAATTGTTTTGGTTCAATTAAGTATTATTTACTTGGACTAAATTCAATTAAGTCAAAAAATAAGCTTAATTGAGCCCAAATGCTAAATATAATCCAAATCCATGTTTTCATCATAATTACCACTACAAAATGTAACAAAAACTTCAAACCAATGCGGAGAGTTTATCTGTATACTCATCCCCATAAACAACCTCATCCATTGGAAGAACAATTATGGATTGTGATTCATCATTCCCCACTACAATATTTTTTTTGTGATCCTTTTTAATTAGAATAATAATGCTTGTTCCATTGATTGCCCACTGGCTAGCCTTACGTTGTATTTTGTGTGTATATATACCCCCTTCATTCTAGCCCAATTTTGTCAAACAAAAATCTAGAAATATATATAGTCAAATTAAAGTAATCAAAAGATGAAAGAAATCGTGTTGAGCATCATTGTAGCCTTCTCACTCACCACCCATTTTGCCATTGCAGTGTCCCCCAACTATGGATATGGAGTTGGATATGGAGGCGTCCCTGGAGCCACACATCTTATGGGTCGAGATGGATTGTGTTTAGAGATGATGCTTCTAAGGTCTTACAAACCTACAGGTATTAATTTTCCAACTCAATTATCACCATGTGACGAGAAGAAACAAACTCAATTATGGACAGTTGTCGGAGATGGCACAATTCGACCCACGAATGATAAATTTTGCTTGGCTGCTGACGTTTTTTATGGGGTCATAAATAAAGCAATAGTAAGTGAGTGTGGTAAAGTGTTAGATCCTAACAAGAAATGGACCCACAAGAATGACGGAACCATAGCCCTCGCCGATTCAAGATTGGTTCTAACAGGAGATTTAGACTACGTGACATTGCAAAGTAACAAATATACACCATCACAAAGTTGGGAAGTCACAGAAAGTTTAAACCCAATGGTTGCAAACATCGAATGGCTTAACAACTTGTGTTTGCAATATACAGACGATTCAAGTCATGTGGGATTGAATGGATGTAATACAGGCATTCAGTACCAAAGATGGGCGTTGTATGCTGATGGAACCATTCGACAACATGTGAATAAAAACTATTGCTTGACTTCTGAACAAGATTTCGGTCGCTTTGTAGTTGTGTCTAAGTGTGAAGACAAACCGCAACAACGCTGGAGTCTTGATGCTAAAGACAATACCATTGATCATCCCAACACTGACATGGTCCTGGATGTGTTTAGTGTGCCTGACTCTGTTTTTCCATCAGTACTCGTTACGAACCGTCGTGATGGAAGTGCTAGCCAACGATGGACTATTATTAACTAATGAATCATATAAATAAGCTAAGGGAGACGCGAATCCACACAAACTCATGCATGCAAATGCCTTTCTACTGCTCAACTCTCTTTCGAATGTTTTTTTCTACTTCTCAACTCTCTTTCGAATGCTTAATGTATGAACATCAATAAATTAATAAGATAAGTGTGGATTTATGTGTTTAATTCTCTCGTGATCAAAGATATTTCGTTCCATACTAAATTATGAGTGAAGGTAAAACCGTAAAAGTATTAAGCTTTAATGTTTGCAATAAATAAATATACCACACACTATAAAATCAAGAGCTCAATTGCTTCATCTAGCATGCTTATTTTGAGGAAAAAAAAGATTAATAAGTGATCAATATCTCATTTATAATTGTTTGGATGTTTATTTGAACGAACCATTTGTGGATTAGAACCATTTGTGAATTATGTGAAGTGCATGAAATAAAATGAATATATATATTATAAAATGAAGTTATGGAAAGAGCCATTCATAGATGTTTTAAAAAGTAAACAAACAAAATTTTGATTGATGACTTTTTTTTTAGTTTTATATATTTTTTATTAAAAAATTAACTATTTTTACAATAATAAACTATCTTTTAAAATTATAATTTTTTCTAATAAAAATCCAAGGAAGAAAACACAAGAAAATTGAACATTTGTACTTGAAAAGAGTTCCATTACTATAATAGAAAATGATAGGAGACTATGCAAATAGTGAAAACCATTACTATGAATGAACCTAATGAATTTATTTCCTATAGGGTGCTTGAAATGTCATCAACAATTGTTTTTTTAAGATAGGACCGAATATTGGAATATTAAAATGTGAATGTAAATAGTTCTAACTTTTAACTAGATAAAAGTAGTATATAAAAGTTATTAAAATTACTACTATCATCGATCATCAATGTCTATTATTGTCCATAATTGATATACTAATTTATAAATATTTTTAATAGTTTTCTTCTTCAATATAAAATTAATAAAATAACTTTTTTTAAATAATCAAATTAATAAAAATAAATATGTCGTATGAGCTCAAGTGTATTAAAATATAGAACGTTTGTAAAAATATTAAAAAAAATTATGATAATAGAGTCCATGTCATTACATTTTCTAAATTGCAAAAGTAACAAATTTAAAACCTGATATTCCTTTGATAGTCATGTATTAGCTTATTGATATATCTAATTACTTACTTGTCATATTTATCATATTTGCATTATACAAAAAAAAGAGGTATTATGGACTTTTCTAAGTTTTTTTTATTATCTGATGCAATTTTTCTTAAAATAATTATAAATTGATAACTAAAGATTAATCTTAAAACATTATGTAAATTTAAGATTTGGAAGACAAACAATATATTTGTATCCAAATATTAGTAAATATCTGAAAACATATTCCTACAAATCTATATAATTTCAGATATTAAGAAAAGAAAAAAAGAGAAATAGTAGTAAATAGCAAAAATTGAAAGTATTTTTACATATAGCAAAAGAAAAAAAAAACCTTAAATGAAGGGTAGAGAATGATACATTTTGGTGGTGTGAGTAAATAGTTTCAAATTATTTTGGTATATTTGTAAATACCAGACCAAAAATTGTAACCCTATATTATTTATTCTATCGAATCACAGAGGGCCTGTTTTCAAAGTATTCTTTCTTTTTATTCCTTTTCTAAAAGAAAATTGCCAAAGTGGCCAAAGTGATAGATGAAGGAGAATAAACAAACCAACAACTTTTGAGATCCATTGCTATTTCTGCTTAGTTGCTTGAGCTTGATTATTCCTTAATCCACCATGGAAACTCCTTATCCGAACCCCATTTCTCCCACCAAAACTCGTATTGGATGGATTGGCATCGGAGTTATGGGCGCCGCTATGGCCACTCGTCTCCTCTCCGCAGGTTACTCTGTCTCTATCTACGCTCGTACCCCTTCCAAAGCTCTTGATTTACAATCCAAAGGGGCTCTTCTTGTTAACTCTATTTTAGAATTAGCTCAGACCAGCGATATTGTTTTCACAATGGTGGGTCACCCATCAGATGTTCGACAAAATGTCCTAGACGAGAATGGGATCCTACAAGGCTTGAGTCCTGGTGGCGTCGTCGTTGACACCACTAGTAGCCACCCCGCACTTGCCCGCGACATATTTACCGCTGCTCGTGCAAAAGGTCGTGTTAAAATTTATTCCACTGAATTACTAGAGTTTGATGACATGACTGAAAGTTTAGGCGGATGAGTTACTCTATGCTATGTTTAATCATTTAGCGATATTCTTGGCAGGTTGTTGGGCTGTGGACGCACCGGTGTCAGGGGGTGACATTGGGGCTAGAGATGGAAAGTTAGCCATTTTTGGTGGTGGAGATGAAGGGGTAGTGAATTGGTTATTACCTTTGTTTGAAGTGTTGGGAAAAGTAACATATGTAGGTGAAGCTGGGTGTGGGCAGAGTTGCAAGATAGCAAACCAGTTTCCAATTTCAGCGAATTTGTTGGGGCTGAGTGAAGGGTTGGTGTTTGCGGAGCGAGCGGGGTTGGACATGAAGAAGTTTGTGGAAGCTGTGAGGGGAGGGGCAGCATGGTCAATGGCAATGGAGCTGTTTGGTGAGAGGATGATAGGAAGGGACTTTAGGCCTGGTGGGTTTGCTGAGTATATGGTGAAGGATTTAGGAATGGGTGTGGATGTTGTGGAAGAAGGGGATGATGAGAGGGTTTTAGTGTTGCCAGGAGCTGCATTGACCAAGCAATTGTTCTCTGCAATGGTGGCTAATGGAGATGGAAAACTTGGCAGTCAAGGCTTAATCTCTGTTATTGAGAGGCTTAATGGCAAGTGAATTGAAGATTTGAGGGTTTAATCTCACTTAATTGTTGAAAGTTTTAATACCAAGTGAAGCTATGAAACTCTTAAATCATAGTTTGTCTGGTGGATTTGGCGTTGAAAGAGGCTTAGGGTTGGAAGGCAATGTCTATGTACTTTTATATTTGTAACACTTTAGTTCATAAACTTTAATAAGTAATGATTTGTAAGGATGTAACAACTTACATTCTACAGTTTATAAATAAATTTGAGTTTAGAACCCTATTTCAATCTACATATTTAATAAAATTAATCAAATCATTACCGTAACTTTTTGTGAAAAGATTGAAATCATCACGAATTTAGAAGTAAAGAGATTAAATTATTAATTATTAAAATTTAAGAATTAAATAATCATAAAATTGAAATTAACATGATAAATTCTAGATGATTACTTTCATCAAAGTCCCAAGGATTTTTTCAATTAAGAAAATTACAATTGAATTTTAAATTTGAGCAATTACCCTCAATCTTTATGTAATTTTTGCAGTTAATTATAAGACCTTACCATGACATTTTATTAGTGTTGAGATTTAATTACAACAATGGTAAGTTTAGAGATGTAGTTGTTGCAATTAGACATGCAAGGTTTCAATTAACTCTAGGTGGTTTTGTAATGGGTTGAATTACAATTTATTTCTTCCCACTTTAAAAGTAAGAGTCTAATTAAAGTATTTAAGTCCATTAATTCTCATAACCCAACAATAATTTGACATTATCTTTTATTTAAGAGGTTAAAGGTTAAAAAAAATTATGAAAGTCTCTAACACCCATTCCATAAAATTAAACATCTTCTTTCAATTCTCAAAGCTTCCTTTTATGTTTCAGCTAAAATTCTAAAATTTAAAAATTGTTTTTTTAGCTTTCAAAATTCTGCTTATTCTTTTAACATATTATAGGTGGAAATTAGATAATAAAGCAAGAAAGTTTGGAGTGGGAGTTGATTATAGACTTTCATTTAAAAATTAAGGCTCCATAATGTGTAGAAAATTAAAACGATTTTTTTTCACGGTATCCAAAGACACGTTGGATTTGAATTTAAAATCTTGAAATTAGTTTTTTACTGTAAATTTAAAAAATTAACAAAAAGAATTGGTTTGTGTTGGGGTAAAATTCATTATTTTAACTACGAAAATAACTAATTTGATAGAATTTTTTGTAATTATAATTGAAAGGGAAGATGCTGTTTGATTTGTTAAATTAATGGTTGAGAAAGAACTTTGATTCGTTAAATTACAAATAGATACAAATAATAATAATCTATAGTATACATATATAAAAGTATGGTTGAGGAGAAACTTTTTGTTTCTAATTTTATCCTTTTTTGTTATTAGATTTGTTTTTTCTTACTTTGGTTTTATTGTAATTTGATTTTTATTTATTTTTAATTTAAAATTAATTATTAATAAATACATATATTAATAATTTTAACTTTTTCTTTCCAATTAATTATATCATTAACATTTTTCTAAAACCATTCACATCTCTCTATCTTCACCTATTCACATCCCTTTATCTTCCACCTATTCACATTCTCTTATCTCATATTAACTATTTTGTAATTATGTCAACCTTTCAAATTCTTTCCCTTTTCAAATCTTTAGGTATAAATATTCCATTCTTTTCATTTTTTTTCATGTTCAAGTCACAACAACGCCATCCAGACAGGTGTTAGGCACCAACGTCCCTACATCCGCACGCCCCAAGCCCATAAGCCGCCGGAAGCTTCCAGAAGAACCGCGAAGGCGCGTGACACTTCACGAAGCGCGCGCGCGAAGACGGACACACGTGCGTGCGCTAGATGCCCCCAGAAGGCTCTATAACCTCTTAGACACGCCCAGTGACTCCCACACAGTGTCCTGCACGCTCGGGACTCTTCTAGAATAATTTTGCCGACCTTGTAAGGCGGTTGTAGGCTAGTAAGTCGGTTGTATAGCATCTATAGATACCCCAAAGTGACATTGGCGACCATGCATCTATCTGAAGATGCAGAGTTGTGGTGGAGATCCCGGTATGTGGACATTCAGGAAGGACGTTGCACCATAGATACTTGGGACAGTTTGAAGAGAGAACTTCGCTCGCAGTTTTTTCCCGAGAATGTCGGGATTCTGGCTCGACGAAAACTACGGGAATTAAAACACACTGGAACCATTAGGGAGTATGTGAAGCAATTCGCGGGGCTGATGCTAGATGTATCGGATATGACCGAAAAGGATAAAATCTTCAGTTTTGTTGAAGGGTTGAAGCCGTGGGCAAGGACTAAGTTATACGAAAAGAAAGTTCAAGACCTCACGTCAGCCTATGCAATAGCTGAACGTTTGTTCGATCTGTCTAGTGACTCTCAAGACTCGAGGCGTCACCAAAGTTCCTCACCCGAAAGAAATAGAAACAGCCAACCGAATTCTCCCAAGGCTGCCAGTGAAAACAGAAGTACCGGTAGAGACCGCAAGCCTTCCCAATCCAATACGGGGGACACCTTGAAAAGACGCGATAGTCCAAACACGTCGAATCGTCCCTTCAGTTGCTATATATGTAACGGGCCACATCGGGCAAGGGAATGTCTGGATAAATCGGCCTTCTATGCCTTTCAGGCCTCTTTGGCTGCGGACTCAGATGACAAGTTAAGTCAACTAGAGAAGGAAGATGGGCAAGTGGAGGAAGTTCAAAATGTCAGAGTGGGAGCCATAAGACTCTTGTCGTCCCTCCAGAAGAAAACGGGGGAGACAAGTGGACGTACGAAAGGGGGCCTAATATATATGGACACCTGAATTAATCGAAAGCATGCAAGGAGCACTATGGTCGACTCTGGTGCAACTCATAATTTTATAACGGTTGCCGAAGCCAGACGACTAAACCTTCATTGGAAGAAGGATACGGGAAAATGAAGGTCGTGAATTCTACAGCTCTACCCGTCGTTGGAGTAGTGAAAAGAGCGGTGATACAGTTGGGAGGATGGAGCGGTTTCGTTGATTTCATAGTTGTAGGCATGGATGACGTTGATGTAGTTCTCAGAATGGAATTCCTTCTCGAACATCAAGTGATCATGATGCCTGCAGCTAGATGTATGGTGATCACGGGGTCTACACCCACCGTTGTGCAGACAGGCCTTCGACAACCCAAAGGACTGAGAATGATCTCAGCCATGCAACTGAGAGAGGGTCGTGTTCGACAGACACAAGGTGTGTCGTGGAGAGTTGTTGTGATGGGAAACGTGATAGTTTGCCCATGTCAAAATCTCCTACGAAGAATGGTTGTCGTATGGCACAATAAGAGTTGACTGGACTTCGGAGACAGTCAAGGAGATTGTCGGGTGCAGGATGCACTAGACCTGCAAAAGCTCCGTACCAAGCACGAGACTTTTTACGTGAAGAAGAGAAATGATGGTTGGGTATTGACAGCCGTGTCCTGAAGCAAGCCCCGAGGAGAGGGCCAACTCTTGGGTCCGTGAGTATGACCCAACCTGTTGAAGCTTACGCTGAGGCGTGTAATCATGCATTGGGTGGTGTGCTACTGCAAAATGGACACCCCATCGCATTTGAGAGTCAGAAGAAGAGTGCCACAGAAAGCAATTATACGGTGTTTGAAGAAGAAACGCTTGCCGTAGTACACAGTCGGAGAGATGGGAGACAGTATTCCCATAGATCAACTTTTGTCAGAGAGATGAACAACGATGTTGCCAGCCATTTCGGTACTCAACCGAATCTGACTTTGAATCAAGCAAGGAGACAGAGAGACATGCTCAAACTTGATTTTGGGTCAAAACGTAGGAAAGGAGCGAACAATCGGACAATTGAGGCCCTTAGTAAGAGGAGCAATCATGGGGTTCCACATACGTCAGCTCGTACAGGGGCTTGTTAAGCTGATGGCCAAATGCGGGATGCGTCAAAAGAATCCGTACAGAAATACTCTGTTGCTCAACCTTGTTTTGCAGCTGTGAAGAATTCGACAATTGACAGAAGTCCAACAGAGAGTGTTGGTGACAGACAACATGTGTTGTCGCGCCTTGTTGGTTTCCCCTATGCGAAGAAGGGTCCTCAAACTCGTAGCATTACAAAGAAATGGAAGTGGAGATCAGACACTGTTCAGGCCGATATAAAGGAAGCCTCAAAGCGGTTGAAAGGTGGGTGGATAAGAAGCATCGCCCCCTTAGTTTCGTGTGGAAGACCAGGTCATCATCACACGACGACCTGAACTGACTTGGTTATGAAGACACCAAGATCATCACCTCGTGAGAAGACACGAGGGACAAGTAGAAGCAGAAGAAGTTTTCACTAAGGAAGTGAGGAAAAGTGGAAGACCCACGAGGGGAGGATACACAAGTTCAAGGCGAAGTGTAAGAACCTCCCCGTGGAAGAAACAAGTAGAAGACGTACCAGTGACCTTGAAGCATGGAGGCAGAAGATCGAAGGATTCCAGGTTTGCTAGTGACGGGGACGTCAACTGTTTAAGTGGGGGAGTGTGTCACGGTCAAATTTTTCCAAGGTGTGTTTACCTATGGTTATATGCTCTAATTACCCCCAGTTTATCTTATCTTTATGCCCCATATCTAGTTTAGATGTTTGCATTTCATTTTAAGTCATAAAGCTTGGGGGTGACGTTTCGGCATTTTCATATGCAAGCCTACTAGAGCTGAAAATGTTCAAAATGTACTATAGGGGAGGTATACCAGTTGAATCCCCGCCCAAGCATTAGTTGTACTCTTTGCAAGCAACCCTATTTCCTTGCAATTGACAGTCTTTAATGCTTATTGTAAAGCCTATTCAATGTATTTCTTTCTTTCTTGCGTTTTATAAACAAATTTCTCAAGAACGCTAAGGAAGGTTACGACATACGTCGACGTTACCCACAACTTTCGAATTTTAATCGACTGACTTATTCATCTAGTTAGAACAAGTGCCGCACAATCGTCCGTCTCAAGGTTGAAACGCTACGATTGTGACACATAGCACGTGTTACCAACTAGTATAAAAAAAGAGTTCTTTATGAAAAGAAAGGAGAAAATTGAAAAATTAGCAACAAGATAAAGAAAAAAGAAATCCATTGCCGAAAAGGAAGAATCTGAAGGATCAATAACCTTTTACTTCCCCTCACAAATTAAAAAGTTAGAAAAAAAGTAGTTTTTTGGTTCTTTTGTGAAAAATAGGTTTGTTTAGTTCTTCATTTTTTAAATTGGTAAATTTAAACCCTAATTAAAAGTTTTAAAGAATAGATTTAAAAGTCTCTTCTAAAAAAGAAAAGAAAAAGAATATTAAATTTGAATAAAAAGTTGACAAAATGGTGAAGTAGCACAATGACTTGGAAGAAAACCCAATTTTAGAAATATCATCTCATCTCTGCTCTCAATTAGTGGTTTTGGAGTGATTAGGTTTTTGGGTTTTAAAGTGCAGTGAAATCAGTTAGAGAAAGAGATGAAGAAGAAGAGGAAAAGGAGAGTAGTGTAGTGATGCTGATTTATCTCTTTTTTTTTTTCTTTTTATACACTTAAAAGACCACAATGCCTAAGTTTCTTTCCTAATTTTTTATTAATCATTAGTTTTATGGAAATTTGGAGAAGGGAAGAAAATGAGAGTGAGGAAGATGGAGATGGAAAAGGAGAGAGATGAGATAATATTTAAAAATGGTTTTTTTTTTTTTTTTTTTTGGATCATTCCGGCATGTAGTCAAATTTTTGTTCAAATTTATATATATATATAAATTTGAACATATATATATTAAAGAGACCTTTTAAATCTCTTCTTTAAATTAAAAAGTATCCGTTCCTCAAAACACAGGAACTACAAGTATATTTTTTCCTTACACATTGATTAAAAGATACAAATTTGCATATTTTGTAACAATGAAGGCTTAAAATTTTAATTTTAGTGTGATTTATTATCCATTAATTTTTAAAATATCAATATTTGGAAAGGTAATTGTTTTGAATGACAACAATGTTGCAAATATTTCCAAATGTATATATAAAAAAACTCATTAAATAATACTCATTGATGTAATTTCTGTAATTAGAATCTATTTGGGGTAGATGATAAGGGTTTAACTACATTGTGAAAGAAATTGTGGATTTGTCTCAGTGGTAGAAGGAAGAAAATTATGAAAGAAAACAGAGATACCACCAATACTTACCATATCCACCCTCTCAACAAGCCAAACGTCAGAGGTTTCAAGTTATTGTCTATTGAAGAATCAGAAACTCAGCATAACAATGAAGCCCACAATTTCTCAGAATCACAATCACCATAGTTCAATAATATACCTTCTGTATCTATAAATTACTCTCAAACAGGAAAGAAGATTGAGCAGTTGAAGTATGACTTATAGCATCTTAGGCATTAATCATTGACGACTTTTTCAGTTCCAGAAATGTTTTACCAACGTTATAGAAAATTTGGGTAGAAGTATTTTATTAATTAAAAATAATTTTTAATCTACAATATATAAACTTGTTATAAATTTTCAAATATAATAATCTTTTGATCAAATGAAGAATTAACCTTTCCAACACTAGACGATATGTAATAATACCAACTTCACCAAAATTTTACATGAGAATAAATATGTCAACAAACTTTGATAATTACATGAAGTGTTCAAGTAAATGTCAACCTAAGTTATAATTATTAAGTTACATCAAGTAATTGATCTACAAATTAGTTAGTTCGCCAAACACTAGATACCACTAATTTGCATAACAAGAATTCCTAAAATAGTTTGTATAACAAATTCCTATACGAAAGGTCTTGGAAGCATGAAATGATGTTTTCAAACAAAATTTTAAGATATCAATCAAAACTTTTTCCATTTCTATTCGAAGTCAAAACCAAAATCTTATATAGAAGACTATTTGTGCATCAAATGTGAGACCCGTTCTTGAATAAAAGGTAATTCGATTATTCAATCGTATAAGAACGTAAACGATCATGTAAGACAAGCTAGATGATCGTATAAAAGGTTAAACGATCGTGTAAAAGATTAAACGATCGTGTAGGAATCTAAATGATCGTACAAGAAGGTTGACAATCGTGTAAAAGTTTAAACAATCGTGTAAAAGGTCAAACGATTATGTAAGAATCTAAATGATCGTGTAGGAAGGTTGAAGAAGTCATTGGAGTTATGCCAATCAAAGCATTATAATTACTAAATTAGTGTGGTGGTTTCCACTTGTCATGTGACATGCGAAGACTCAAAACTTAATTAAGCATGAGCTAGCAAAATTGTAGGAGTTTAAAGAATACGACTAATCTAACTTAAGATTAATATAAGTAAGGAAATAAGAAAAAAGGAAAGGATGATGATTATCAGATTTTGCAAAGAGAAGCTAAAGGTTGATAAGTAAGAAGAAGTCCAAAGAATAGTTATGAACAAAGAAGAACTTAGTAGTAATTGATTTTCCAAAATGTTTACAGATTTTAAAAGTTTTCTTCTAATCTTATACTGATTTGTATTGGTATTTGATACACGAATGTTTGCAAAGACATTTCGAATGAAAACTTATGTTATTTTTATGTGTTTCAAATGAAAGTGAAATTATGTTCAAACCATTAGTCCTTTTCCTATCAATGAGCTAGTTGTTATATGAACATAATGAGTAAAGACAACCATATAGAGAAGGCCTGCATGGTGGAATTATGCAGAACAATGTATAAAAGATGTGTATTGCATCGAGAAGCCTTAGCACACTACAAGAAATTGAAAGATTCCCAACGCAGCAAATCACGTCGGGAATGTCCTACCATTCTTGACGCATACGAAAGGGCGTCGGTATAGGTGAGCAATTCCAATGTCCCAATAAAGACGACAGGATTGCTCAACCAATTTGAGTTTTTTAAATTTTATTGTGAACTTTCTCCTATGTTCCTACACAAATGTCGATGATGGTTGCAACCATCCCCGACGTCAACTTCAAAAACGTCAAGGAAAATTAAATAATAATTCAATTATTTAATTTTTCTTGATGGCCTTGCATGGCGTCGGGGATAGAGTCAACCAATCCTAACGCCATTGGGTAAACCTTGGGATTGGTTGGCTCTATCCTCGATATTTCACTTTATGGCGTTGGAGAAAATTAAAATAATAATTCAATTGTTTGATCTTCCTCGACATCCTTGCAAGGTCGGATAGAGCCATCCAATACCGATACCATTAGGTAAACGTCGGGATTGGTTGGGTTTAGACGCGACATTTCACTTTATGAAGTTGGAGGAAACCCTGTTCCCCGATGTTTTCGAAGGGCGTCGAGAAAAGCACTATAAATTTAAGTTATGTGTTCACAGAACACAGAATGCAAAGAAAGTGTAACACCCCAAAATTATTTTAAGTGATTTTGATTTTGGGAGTTATTTTGTGAAAAAAATTGGCAATACTATTATTATCATTATTATAATTATTAAGGAGAAATGTAAAAGAGGTGATATAGGGGTTATTAATGAAGAGATAGGGAAAATTAAATGGGAATAGGAAGAGATGAAGGAAAAGAGTAGTTATTTGGGGGAAATTAAATAATAATAATAATGGTATTAATGTTATTATTATTATTGGTATTTTACATATTTAAATACACCCTCGGGATGCTTGTTATAGTTACAATTCATCTTCTTCCTCACAAAGAACCCTAGCCGTCGCAAGGAATCTCTACCGTTCTCATCTTCGACCGTCCCTTCCGCCGGCAGCCGCACGTCGAACGACACCACAGCCGCAGCCGCACGTCTTCTCCGAGTTGCAAGCCGGCAGCCGCACGTCTTCTCCTCATCGTCGAAGCCAGCCACACGGGTCCAGCCGCTAGCGTCCGGCTTCACCACGCCGCGTGAGCTGCCGTTGAGGTCCGTCGGCGTTTTCCCTTCACCGAGTCGAGAGCCGTGTCCGTCAGTCCGAGCCGTTCCTTGGTTTGGGTCCCTTTGGTAAGTTTTGGCTATTGTTGATTGTGATGGTACTCCCATTAATTGCCTATTTTGTTCCAAATGAATTAAGTTATGGATTTAAGTGGATCTATGTTTTCTTGAAGGAACGAATATATTGGAGGAACTGAGATTGTGAATTGTTCCACTTAGGGTTGTGTTGGATTCAACCCTAATCTTGGGGTAAGCCTTGATAAGTTCGGTTGCTTAATTAAACAGTAGGGTGATGGTTGACAAGATTATTAATGTTAGTTTTGTTTGTGTTTAGGACTGAGTATTGTGAGGAACTGACTGCCAACCTGTGAATTTCTTTTAGCAGATCTCCTGGTAAAAGGATTTTCCCCATATTGCCTGAGATGCATATTATTGATGCATAATGTGATTATATGTATGTATGTTGAGCTGAATGTTAATTTTGTGTTGAGCATGTATAGCCTATAGTGTTCTGTTGGTCTGCTGGTTAGAGTCGTACCACGAGGGGTCCATTAAGGTCCTCCCATATATATGTTTGAATATTACAGAGACGTGATTCGACGGGATCACTTACAGCCTGACTCTCCTTTAAGGTGATTCCTTCGGGTTCACCGAGAGCCCAGTTCAGTCCCGGTGGGACTACTGGATAGTGTGCATTCGGGAGCACCATAGAGCGTGGTACTTTATTACAGGACTCTAACAAAGGGACTAACAACACATAGGGAGACTAAGTATGGGTCTCTTACTGAGTATAACTTTATATACTCATCCTCTCTAATGTTTAATTTACAGGTAAAGGTAAAGGCAAGGGCAAGCTGGCGAATGACAAGAAGTGACCGTGGTTCGCCATAGGGAATAGTTCAGTTTTTCCGCATTTATGTTTCAAGAACTATTTTTAGAATTTCAGAACTTGAATTATTTTAAAGTATTTTCTTTATTTTAAGGGCCCAAACTAGTATTTTGTTTTACCACTTTAGTTACTTATTTTCTTATTATTTAAATTTTTCTCAACTTATAAATTAATTTTCCTTTTCAAAAAAAAAAAAAAAAAAAAACTACATTTATTTAAATATTAATGACTTCAACTTATAGGAAAGTTGGGTTGTTACAGAAAGGAAGAGGAAGAGAGATTGTGAAAGAGAGAGGGAGATTTGTCTGCCATCGACCGTTAGTCGTCCATCTATAATCGCCTTCAGAGTTCTCTACTACGCGTCGTCCTATTTGTCAGCCACCGCTCCTAATCAAGGTTTGTTTTCTAAGTTTTTTTTGTTTTAAAATTTAAAAAAGAATATATGTATTGCTTGTTTTTTGTTGTTTTAGTTTTAGTTTTAGTTTAGATAATTAGCTTTAGGATTTGTTTTACAATTTAGATTTTGAAATAGTTCTAGAATTTACATTTAGATTTTAATTAGTTTTAGGTTTTAGTATTGAATTAGTTTTAGATTTTAGTATTGAATTTGAATTGTTTTTAGGATTTAAGATTGACGTTTAGATTGAATTTGAGATTTATAAATAATTTGAATGTGTTGAGATTTGTGGGTTATATTGAATTTGAGGGTGGTTATATTGAATCGAGAAGTTCTTTATTGAATTTGAAATTGAATTTAAGATTGCGATTTAATTTGAATTTGAGATTGAATATGATAGTGTGTTTAATTTAAATTTGAGAATTTGAACTTGATATTGAATTCTCATTAGATTGAATTTGTTATTGTATTTATGGTTATCCTACAATTATGATAGCATTTTAATTTCAAAATTAGTTTTTAATTTGTTAGTAGTTTTAGGGGTTCTTAGCTAGGTAGCTTTTAATGAAGTATGTTGGAAGTGTTAGGTATATTGGAAGAAAGAGGTAGTTTTAAACTTAACTTTAGTGAAAGTTGGGAGATTGGGCATAAGTAAGTTTGAGTAAATTGGAGCATTTGAGAGGAGGAATAAAAGACTAATCAAACTTATTTATGTTTTAGAGCTTTTAACGATGGACAAAGGTTGAATGAAAGTAAGGAATAAGTTCTCGGTTGAGTATAGAAAGGGCTTGTCCTAATTTTTAGACCGTGCAAAGTATCATGTCGATAATTACGCACGAACAAGGTATTCATGCAAGAGATGTATGAACTCAAATATGGACTCATTAGATGGTGTGGAGCGACATCTATTAATCATTGGAATATCCCCCTCCTCTACAAAATGAGTGTATCATGGAAAGTCCTTGAACTTGCATACAGGTATACAAAGATTCGATGAAGGAAATAGTAGTAGTAACCATTTTGATGAAGAAACTAGCAGTAACCCTTTTCTTGAAGAAAATGAAATGTTGGATATGCTTCATGTTCTGCAACCTTCAATTGTACACATATGTAGAAGAAACGGAGGAAGGTTTGGAGAATCACATGTCGTTGAATAGTGTGGTATTTATAGAACAAAAGATGACAAACATATTTCAAGACTTATTGGATGAAGCACGTAGTGAGCTATACCTCGGATGTAGTGAATTTTCCTCCCTGAAATTTTTGGTTAAGATCATATATGTAAAGGTTCTTAACGATTGGAGTAACAAGTCCTTCGACATGTTGTTAGGGATATTAAAAGCAGCGTTTCCAATGTGTAGTGCCAATATCCCTAGGTCATTCTACGAAGTCAAACAAAAATTACGTGACTTGGGCCTAGGATACGAGACTATTCATGCTTATATGTACGACTGTGTATTATACTGAAAGGAGCTAGTTTGGAGATTTGCAACATTGTCCAACTTGTGGTGAGTCTTAGTACAAGGTTAGTCATAATAGAGAAAAAAAATTTCACATAAGGTATTGTGCCACTTTCCGTTGGTACTGAGATTACAACGCTTGTTTGTATCGCAAGAAGGCTCATTAGACATGAGATGACATAAGTATAAACAAGTGGAAATAGAGGATCTGTTGAGACATCCAGCTGATGCAGAGGGATGGAAAGATTTTGATTTTGATTTTCTTAATTTTGCTACAGATTCACGGAACGTTCGTTTGGGGTTAGCTTTAGATGGATTTAATATGTTCCGTCATATGAGTACCTCGTACAGTATATGGTCAGTGGTGTTAATTTCTACAATTTGCCACCTTGAAAATGCATGAAAAAGTCAATCTTCTTCATGTCATTGCTCATTCCCAGTCCAAGATCTCCTAGTAGGGAAATTGATGTGAACTTCCAGCCATTGATTGAAGAACTAAAAGAGTTATGGACTTTTGGTGTGCATACGTACGATTCTCTTACAGGTCAGTTCTTTCAGTTGTATGCAGCCTTGTGGATAATTAATAACTTTCTGGCATATGGTGACCTATCCGGGTGGAGTACGAAGGAGTATTAGGCATGTCCCATATGCATGGGAGATAGATTGTCGTTCGAGATACGAGGGAAAATATCTTTCATGGGACATCACGCTATCTTCCAAAGAACCAAGTTTGGCGTAGAAGTAAGCTACATGATGGAAAAGTAGAGCGTAAGGCTCTTCCAGTGGTAATGAATGGCATGAAATATTGGAACAAATAAATCAGTTGGAGTTTCCGGTTATGAGTAAACATCCTTCATTAAAAGATAAGAAAAGAAAGGGAGCTTCTAATTGGACTAAGAGACATATTCTTTTCAAACTTTTTTACTAGTCGAGACTACTGTTACATCATAAATTTGATGTAATGCATGTTGAGAAGAATGTTTTTGACAACTAAGTTGGTACGTTGTTGAGTATCAAAGGAATAACCAAGGATACCATGAATGTTCGGTTGGACCTACAAGATTTAAAAATAAAAAAGGATTTACACCTGATAGAAGTCGGTAACAGATTAGTGAAGTCACATGCGAGTTACACGTTAACTAGCAACGAGCAAGTTGAGTTTTGCAAGTTCCTTAAAATAGTTATGTTTCCCGATGGATTTGCTTCTAATATTTCATGATATGTGGATGAAAGAGACAGAAAAATATCAGGTCTCAAAACTCACGACTGTCATGGTTTGCTACAACTTCTACCTATTGGTGTTCGAGCTTATTTATAAAAAAAAATGTGTACACCGCTGTTACTGAATTGTGTAGTTTTTTCTGTGACTTGTGCATAATAACGAAAAGAGTAAGTGATTTGGACAAATTGCAAGAAGATATCATAATCATACTTTGCAAATTATAAAGAATACTTCCACCTGCCTTTTTCAGCATAATGGTACACCTTGTCATTCACCTACCATACGAAACCAAAGTTGTTGGTCGGGTTTCTTATAATTAGATGTATCCCATTGAAAGAAGTCTACGCACATTAAAATAGTTTGTTAGTAACAAAGCACGTCCTGAGGGGTTTATTGTAGAAGGATATCTGATGAACGAATCAATGACTTTTCGTTTGAGGTATCTAAGTGGGATTGAGACTCGTTTCACTAGAGATGAATGAAATGATGATAGTATTATAGAGAACGAGACGATTGGTGAGTTTAAAGTGTTCGTTTAGAAAGTACGACCACTGGGAGCTTCAAGTTTACAAAGGATATCATAGGGAGAGAAACGCCTCTTTCATTGGTAGACATCCTCAACAATGTTGATGAAATAGCAAATTTTCGTAAGTAAACACTTCCAACTTTATACTTCATTTGATATATTAAGTCTTTGTTATTTTCGTCACATTTCACTCACAATTATGTACTTTAGGAAACACCTGAGGTTGATACGTCGTCAGAGTCAAAGAATGTTTTACCTATTTAAAAGACATCAACGAGCATTTCCTAATTCGTTCAAGGCTCAGGTATATAGAGCAATTGAATTCCATATTTGATATATGCTTATTTCATACTTTATATATATTTTTTCATTTACATCAATTTCAAGTTCACGAAATGTGTGAGAGAGAAAATCTTTCTTAAGATTTCTTCACACTCGTTATGGTACCTTCACTTGAGGTTCGTTCTTATAGTGGATGAAGGTAGTGGAGGTGAAAGTACCGCACGTTGTCTGTGGCATATGGTTTCACACGTTGGAACTTGATTCCCGACGCACTACACAGAATACTGGAGTCTTGGTCGTCGGCGAAGGTAGTGGAGGTGGAAGTACCGCAACAATTTCTACGGTGTTTTAGATGAAGTGTTACATGTTAAATATCCACTTGGATGATGTTCTTGGCTATTCAAGTGTAGATGGTTCGACACAGATAGCAAAAAAAAAAAAAAAAAAACCATAGGACGTATGTAAAACTAGGCTACAAATCAATCAACACATCCCATTTTCGATTCGCTGAGAAACCGGTTATTCTCACAACCCACGCACATCAATTGTTTTACCTCGAGGACCCGAAAAATGGTACCAATTGGAAATTTGTTCAAGTCATCCAAAATAAATGTATATGAGACGTGCCAGAAGTTGAAGACATTGAGAATGAGCAACTTAATGTATTAGAAATCGTTGTCAAACACCGTGTGGACAACACATTGAGGATGACACTATGTGCAGAGCTAAAGTTGATCCTACAGTGGTTGAAAGACCAGATGTGCGTCAAGTCGTTGATAAAGGGATAAAAGCCCATGACAAAATAGGATTTTACAGAACCATTCCTCAAATTAATTTGGAAATTCCAAAATACTAGTACATTGGCAAAAATAATTAACTAGTTTTCTTATTAAGATTTAAAGGCTAAGCATGCTTTCTAATTATAGATTAGAGAAAGAAAAACTTGTTTGTCTCTGAATCTACAAAGTAAATCTTCAAATTGGGACACCACCCGTCGGAGACCTTCCTATCCTCTAGGATGATATTGGTTTGTGGGAACCAATTGGGATGAGAAAAATTAGAGAGAAATTATTTTCTTTTTGCAAATAGCAAATGCATTCACTTTGTTTTTTGTTTTTTTTTTATTAATTGATTAAAGAAAATTGTTTTATTCTAGATATTTATAATTCTCTTTCCTTCTTGGAGTATGAAATGGAGCAGGGGAGAATCATGAGATTCTATTAATTTAAAAAATATTAAATTAATATAAATTTCAAGTCTACTAATTAATTAACCATTAATCAATTTGTTAATAATTAATTAAATTATATTTAATTAATATTTCATTTAAATCTTATTTAATGAATATCTCTCCAATATCTTATAGTTTTATATAAATTTAATTTAATTTAATTTAATTTAATAAAATAAAACTAAACTATTGAATAATTATCCAATTAATTAATAGCTAAATTAAATATCTTATATTTAACTTAAATTCAAATATAAATTTCTCCCGTAACCAATAAATTTAATATAAATCCAATTCACATTAAATTAATATTTGAACTCATTCAAATATTTTATCTCTCACAAATTAATTTTTAATTATATCCAAAATTAAATTTATATAATAAATTTTGATAAACTTTATATTATAATGTATCCCTATATATTAAACTAATTTCCAAAGTAATTTTGAACATTTCAAATTGCAACCAATATAAATAAATTTCATTACCTTTACGAGCTAGGAAAGAGACCTAATGGACCTACAGATCAGAAGCTATAATAATCTGAGATTAATTGACTAAACTCATTAATCGCATTAATCAATATTCGTTAACTGTGAGTACACTCCACTAAAGACTCATAGCTGAACTCTTCTCACTGTTGATATAATTCTGTGTTCATGGATATAGACCAATAACAGTAAGTTAGTCCTTCACGAGTGTTCATAACACCAGTTGGGTCAAATTACCATCTTACCCCTGGGTTACCTCTAATGCTTAAATACCAATGCTCCTCTAATGAACAACTTGTTTATGGTCTTACCAATAAACAGAAACCCCTCTCGTGCCATAGAGAGGGTGGGACCCTTTGTTCAAGTTTTGAAGACACCATTTAAGGGAACACTCATCTACTTACCCTAAAGAAGGGAATGAGTGAATTACGTCTTGTGTAATTATGTTCGCAACTCCTCACTCGATCTTGTCTACAAAATAATAAGCTTATTGAGTCAGCATCTGGTCACTCCCACCCGTACAAATCAAAGAACAATCCCTCGCAAACAGGAGTTCATAATACACTCAGGATTAAGACTAAGTTACCTAGGTCATCCTAATAAAATAGAAATCCAACTAGTTAACGAAGTTACATCTAGTGGTTACTGGTTTGGTCTTATGCAAACACATTGCATAGGATACCTTCACTCGCATGTCACCTACACGAACGTGTTGGATCATTGCATTTGTATCAAATACAAAGTGAGTCGTATCCATAGTGTTACAAGGATAAGGTACACAACCTTATCCTTATACTATAGACCATTTAAGCTAATCTTGAACATTGATCCGTTTCTGTCCCTACATATATCCCTTTAATGCAACTCCTCATGCAAAAGGTGAGAAGCTATGATGTTATGATTGCATTCCTTCTTCTGGTCTCTCTACAACATTCCACTCTTTTCCAATTAGTCATAATTACCACTCCTCAATTGAATCAAATCGAATTCTATTTATATATATACAACTATAAGAAAAGAAGTGTGACAGCTACAAACTCTTTAGTATCTTCTATTCTCTTATCTAACGTCATTCAATCAGCTCTGAAGGTCAGATGAAAGGTGAAACCCAGTTTCCTTGGTTCGAAGTGAATCATCCATGTGACGAGAATCAAGGAGAAGACAGCTTCTCAGCTTCGAGGTGAAGGTTAGAACCCCCATACCGATTCTTGACGTAAACTCACTATCTCTCATTTGATATCTGGCATGGAAAGAAGTAGATGTTCGAAGCTAAGAGGAAATGCTTGAATCACATCTAATCTCGTTTTAGGTACTTCTTGCTTTCTATCTCGATCGAATTCTTCTCTTGATCTCATTCGAAGGCCACTCGTACAAACTTCCCACCATAAGAAGAGCAAGACTCGACTTTCAGTTTAAGGAGAGGCACCCCTTTCAGTTGAAGTTGGATCATCTGTTGTCGTAGCTCTTGAATGGGATATGCATTTTTCTATCTCTCCTCTTGCCCACCTTTTAGGATGCACCACGATGTTTACGGTAGAAGCAATCTTCTTCTTTCAGAGTTTGCCACCGCGTAGTGCTTTCTTTATTTCAAAGCTTAATTTCGACCTGTCCTTCAGTTCAACAATATCCCTATCTTATGGCTCCTTAGGTTCAATTATGTGGTCTTCGCAATATTCTTTCAGTTCCACTCAATATTCTCAAATTTCCTAATGGATAGTCCTTTGGACATTATCCATAGATCTTTGCTCCTCGCAATATTCTTTGTGCCTTCTATGCAGTTCAAAGAATATTTCATTCATAAGGACATATTAACCTCTTTGCTCCTCCTTCAGACCTGTGGAATCTTTTCTACATTTTTATTGTTAAAAGAAAGTTGAGGTTCAAAGAATATTGAGAATTTGAGAAGCGACTGATCGATGTTGTTAAAAATAAAGCTCTAGATGAGTTGACAGTTAGAACCACAATCATCTTCTCTCATTTCAATCTCCTTCGTATGGTCAAAAGACTCAACCTCCCAAATCGGGATTCCATTTCTCTTCTAAACGACAGGGATTAGAAATAAAAAAGAAAGGTTTTTTATGAGAAAACTTCTAGTTCAACCTTGAAAGGTGCTTTGGGCTTTTGACTTACCCCCGCGACTGAGACTGGGGTGGGGCTTCGTAGTTATTAAGAGACAGAAATAGCGATACAGGCACCCGCAATCCTTTCTCTTGTTGGAATGCCTGCATTTGATGTGAAAGAGGGTTTGAACATCTAAAAAGAGTGAATCTCATGGAAGTCAAGTCAATGAAGAACTTTGATGAGGCGTTACAAAACCTTACCACCCACGGATGAGGAAAATGTTGAAACTACAGAAAGGACTTGTCTTTCGAGCAAAAATCTAGCCCTTGCTCTCCCCTCTCTACACAAGACTCAAACTTTTCATTGACTTTCGTACAGATTCTTTTCCTTAGATTTGAAGTTACATATGAGAAATAGAGAGTGTACTCTGGTCAAGAAGGTTCTAACCTATCATCTATAGTAGGCCCTACCTAGTGGTCCCTACCCCTCTTCTCCAACCCCAATTTGAAGATATGGTTGGTGTGACCCTTCTTCATGCTCCATCTAACCCGAGCAAAGAATATTGAAAAATTAAGATCCAATTCGAAAGTGCAAAGAATATTGCGAGAATTTCCTAGTGCAAAGGATATTGCAATGGCTCAATGCAATTTGAGTTTGGAGGAGGCGCAAAGAATATTGCGGTGGATAGAATTGGATATTGTTGAGTTGCGTGAGGTGCAAAGACATTGCCATTATTTTTTACTTTTATCCATATGAACTTTTCTTGCTTTCTTGTTCTGGCTTCGCTTTCTCTTCTCTCTCACAATCTTTTTCACTCCAATTCTTTCATAAGAAAGAATCCACAGGTTAATATATTTCCTTATCAATGATCTTTGCTCCGAAAGAGGCTCTGGATGAGTTGAAAGACGGTAATGAGAGGTTTCATAAGACAGGTACTGGGGGGAAATTCTCCTGGGCAAACTAGAACCTATCCTTATTAGGCCTCTAGGCAAGAGAAAAGAAAGATGCGTCCATCGCCACCTAAGGATATTTGCTTAATCGAATTTCATCATACTATTTTGATGTACTTCTACCCTTAACCAACTTCGGGCTTTTCTTCTATAAACGTAGCCTACCTACTAGGGGATACTTTCTCTTAAGGCCCTGGAAAAAGCTTTAGAGTGAGGGGTCGATGCTTTCTAAAAGGAAAAAGAATATTACCATATTCACCTTTTCTTTGCCTTGATTTTGCTTTCCTTTTTACTAGAGTGGAAGTTTTGGGCAAGGCCAACTCCATTCTATATTCTATTCAATATTCGACTCCAAGGGAATTCCCTGCGAGTGGACAGTGCTTTTCTTATCTTAGGGTGCGGGTGTCAAATAATAGGAAATTGGAGTTTTCTTTCTTGTCCCTTCTGCCTACGAGCTACTATAAGTTGCCAATAAATGACTTTTGTCTACTTCCAATTCCGTTAAAGCTTAACTTGCTAAGCTGCCCTCTATCTTGGATTGGAGCACTCCTACCCATTTCAAGTAGAAGGAGAAGAGAGATTAAGTGTTATCCTTGCTTTTGAGGGCCAGACCTCTTTCCTTACGTGGAATTGAATAAGTGGTAATAGGCAGATTGTGTACCATAAGCAATTGAAATGGGAGGGTTTGTGATCTTTCGAGGAAGTTCCCATATTGTTGGATTCCACAACAAGAAGAAAGTTACTAATGAAAGAATCTCTTGGTCCCAGGTAGGGGTATGTAGTCCCACGAAGCGGTGGCATCTCTTTTCTTGAACTTGAATAGCCTTAGAAGAGAAGAAGAAGAAATCTATTCCATGAGAAGATTCATCAGTTACTCAAGAGTAGTTGCGATCCCAAGAGTCATTGAAATTGGCAGCTATCACTAAATCTTTTCGGGTAGCCAGATCAAAAGTCTCGGTTTCAGCAGTTGGAGAGTCTTCAATCTCCGTTATAGGTGTATTTAGTCTCGATCGAAGGAAGAGGTATAGGTTTCAGTCTATCCTCTAAGCAGGGGAAGGAGTCCATCCCTCTCTATTGAGTAAGCTAGGGAGCAAGAGTCTTTCTTATCGGTTGTGGAAGAGGCTCTTTCAGTTGATGAAGAAAGGTTGGTAGGGTCTTTCTTTTTACTAGCATTTCTAGAATAAGGCTTATACACTGCTTTCCCTAGAGGTATTTCATTCCACTTTCATCATCGGATAGTCAGACTTCCAAACCTACGCCTCAAAAATATGATGAATAGTTCAGAGGAGCAGTAACGATCGTGGATTAGGCCCAAAGAATATTTTGTGAGGCTCAATGCAATTTGAGTTGTGTGACAAAGAATTTTCGTAAAGACCAAAGGAAAAAGGATGAGTGGGAAAAGTATAGGTTTGAATATTACAAAGACTGATTCTGATGTCAGTGACTCAATCACTTCGGAGGCCTCCTACTAGGGAAGTTCCACTCCTTAACTCTCGGGATTGTGGCCTCAGTTCTGAATGAAAGAATGTAGGAATACCAGCTGCACCCAATCCTATTTAACTGAGACTGATATGCACCATACATAGGAATTCCCGCTTTCAGTTATCAACTCCTATTTATGTCCTTTCAGTCCTTCTAGCATCGACCCTACTGGATATTGAGATAGTGAGCTCCTCTGATTCTTAGTTATTGCGCGTGTCCTAGTCATTGACGAAACTGAACTCCTTTTAGCTCCTGGACCTAGTTAATGGCTCATTATCACTTAATCGGCTCATTATCACTTAATTAGCTCATTATCACTTAATCGATGAATGAATATCTATTGAATACAGATTAGCACAAGAGTAGTGATACCTTACTAAAATTGAAAGAAATAAGTGCACTTATATATATAGGTGAAATCTGACTTAGAGGATGCAAAAGTCAAATTCTCTCGTAGGCAGTATGGGGGGAACCTCATAGGATGTTAATGCAATATGCTGCTTAGGATAGGTTCTCTTCTTCTTTTTCTTTGAATGGGCTCGGTAGAGTATGTGTGTAATGTTTGTTAAGCACGTATGCTAGATCGACCAAGGTTTATATCGAGCCTGAGAACTATATTTCCTTAGATTTAGAGACAGATTGATGACTAATGAACTCAGATTTCATTCTCCATCTATAAAATCCAGCCACAACAAACACTCTAAAGCAACAACTGCCACATAAAGGCTCCGACGGAGCCCACTGGAAAGTAGAGAGACTGACTTTTTGGTCTGTACCCTCGTTTAACATATTTTTTGATCCAGTTGTTGGGAGAACTACTGCATGCAGCCACTCATGCACGAGAGAATTTGAGTTATGTTATTAGTGTAAATTGAGTCCAAATCCAGGTGCAAAGGAGCGAGACCTAAACTAAATAAGATAAATTCGAGGCACAAAGCAAGCCCACAGAGCGGAAAAAACTGTATATTATAAGTTAAAAGGCCAGCTTAGGGAGGGCTCAAAGTGAGTCAATCCCCCCTCTTATACCAATAAGATCGTTGTGATCAAGAATAAAGAAGAAGACATTGGATAAACTGCCACCAAGTCTGAGGCTCAAAGGTCGTACATCTTCTTCTTTAATTCCACGTAGCAGTATGGAGAGAAAGGAGTTATAGAATAATGAGAAAAATGGTTGAATTCGAAATTGAGTGAATATCCTCTAGCTTATCTCATAAAAGACAGAGAGATAAAAGACAAAGCTATAACTACTGATATTCAGAGTGATGAATATATCTCATTTATCCATGATATTTCTTAGTTGTTGGCTCTTACTAAGTAGTTGAGAAAGTGAAAAAGAATGCACTTTAGAAGAGTCAATGAAAAGTTCAAAAAGGAAAATTCTCATTCTAAAATCAAGGCTCGACAATAAATTTGACAGTTCGTTTTCACAAATTCTTTACTCCTTTCGCAACTTGAAAATTGAATTCAGCCTAAAGTCGCTCAGGCCATGTCTTTTGCGGAGTTGCATTGAGAGTGGAAGTTGGAGTGCTTTTCTAGCCCTAGGCTAGACTAGTTTGCCGCATATTTCCCTGAAAGCTAGTTGCTTTCTTTCGCCCTATCAGTCCTATCCCAACCCTTGGGATGAAGCAGTGTGAGCACTTTTTACCCCAAAAAGGATATTTTTAATTGGGCTCTTTGACTTGATCTTTTGATGTTGATGTAAGCAAGTGAGCGAGCCTATGATTAATATGGATATAAACAAGTCCAAAAGTAAAGGCGCAAAGAATATTGCGAGGAGTTTTCTACCTGAATATTAAGCTATTGAGGCGCAAAGAATATTGCGGAGTTGCATGAGTTGTTTGAATATGGATAAACAAGTCATCTGAACCTCGCATATTTCATTTCTCCTTCCAATATCCAATTCTTCTCACTCCATGGGCTTACTTTGACCCTATTGACTATGAACCATTGAAAAGTCGCAATATTCTTTACACCTTATCCACATATCTTTGCACCTTACAATGTCCAGTTCTTCCTGCTCCATGGGCTTACATTGATTCTCTCTCCCTATTTCCTATCGACGACAAGTAGCGCTCTAAAAACTCTCCAGGTTCCGCCCTTTGGTCTTCTGAAGTTCTGGTTTGAGAGCTGAAGAAGACCTAAACATTTTGGAATACACGTGGATCTGCAGATCCTGTCTTTGAAGTTGTGAGTTTCTCTTTTGATTCCATAAATCAGACGGAGACGTTGTTAAGTATATGGCTTTACTTACTCCAAGGTGACTCAAGTGTCTTGATTGAGTTGATGGGAAGTCTCATATTAAGCTACGGAGGCCCAAAGAATATTGCGAGAGTCATGATCCCAAAGGCCTTAAATAATATAAATCCTTGCACTCCTTTCTTCTTTTCTAAGATAAATATGCTTCGCTTCATGCATCTGGACCCCTCCGTTAGGAGTATTAGAAATCGAAGGACTATCCATATTGCCTCTCATCTTATTCCACTTAAAAGAAAATAAAGACTGAACTTTCCTGTTGAAAGCAACATTTTTTGCAGTACATAAGGCATCTTTCAGCTTACCAAAATCTCCTTAAACAACTGCTACAACAGCAGACATGGAACAAGAACTTCTACGTACTACTATCATTGTGTTCTAGTGGGTTTTCCTCTCGTGATTACATGGTTCCTTCCCTAGAGGTGTTAGCCGCTGGATGAGTTTCCATCATGTGACCTATGTACGAGGTGTCCTTTGCGATTTGCTCCTTCTTGTCCACTTATCATGCATATAAACATAATAAACACGTAAAACAGGCATGGTGCTTATGTAAGTTATATTTCTAAATACTTATGTGTTTACAACACAAGTTAAGAGTTCTAATCATCTTCTTATGCAGTTTGACCTCATTATTCTAATAAAAAAGCTTATAATAACGGACATTTATGTGCCTTATCACTTCTCCCCGCTAGCCTAATCGCCTAGATCTTACTGTTAAACACAAGCTTCTTCTTTGTCAGCAACCTCCACTCATTACCTACTTCACGTGATGGCTCTTAGACCCAAAGACTTCTCTTCGCATTACCTTTTCTCCAATTGAATCCTTCTTCGTAGAATGCCTCTTTCTATACTTAGTCAAAAATAGCCTATCTTAAGGAGTTCCTCTACAAGAGGACTTTCTCTTGGATTAGGGCCTCACAATTTACACATTCAAATCTTATTGGTAAGTGTTTATAAATCTCAAAGAAACCATTTCCTTGCAAAATCATTTCATTGTAATTCTTATCACATAAAAAGAGTAATTCCATATAACGCGTTTTATATAACATAACACAAAATCACCTCATATACCAAATGTCATCTTTTGTACCCTCCTCAACATAAGTGTCAACACACTCTCATCATCAAGTTGCGACTGTACAAAGTAATTTCAAAGTATAGAGCAATTTACATAAATTCCATTACGCACAACGAGTCTTCCAGCGCTAGATCACAAAGCAAGCAAAGGGCATCTTATACTAGATCACAAAGCAAGTATGAGGCATCTTATCCCATATCACACAGCAAAAATAGGACATGCTACAGTAGATCACAAAGCAAGTGTATGGTATCTCATCACCTAAGGTACAAAAATCATTTCGCAACAACAATCCAAATATGATTTATTTTGCAAGCCAATTCTATTTTAAGAATTTAAGAAACATAATAATAATTATTAAACTCAAGAATTCTCTAGTGTCTCAAGTTTAGGAGGGGACATGATGAACCGGTATCACATCTGAATGAGAGGGATCCTGAGCACATGAAAGCAAGGTTAAGAAAGATTTATAAGAACTAAAAGTTACTCCCTATACCAACAAGGTGCAGCCTCCTATTTAGTGGATTGATCATAGGAACTCCAAAGTTAAGTGTGTATAGATTAAAGCAATTCTATGTTTGGTGACCTTTTGAGAATTTTTCTAGGATGCATGTGAGTGAGGACAAAGCATGTTGAAAGGACTCGTGTTGGTTTGTGAGGAGAACTTTCACTCTAATAAACCTTTAAGACAAGTAAGGATGATGTTGTCAAGTCGCAAGAGATGCAAAGAAATGTCGATGATCCAAATTCCAAATCCTAGTCTAAATCCTGGACCTGAGGCGTTACAAATTCAAAGTGAAATATACAAGGATTCAAACACAGTGCAAATTCATTTATTTAATAAAATTTTAAGGAAAAACCACCCACAATAGGGCAACCTTCTTGTTTGAGCTCTTTGCCAAAATCCTTGTAGAATTTGAAACTCGTGGTAGCGACCAAAATTCTTTCCAAATTCTTTAAACTTTTCTTAAGTAAACACAAGGTAAAATAAGCTCTTAAGCTTGCCTGACTTCTCTTATTTAGGCTTTTTCGATGAAGTTTTCTATGTCAGAATAATTACTTTGGCTCGACAGTGAGATTCATCCAATATCAAGACGTCACATGGCTACTGTCATTTCCTTATCCTGAACGAGGTGGGCAGCCAGGTCAAATCATAACGCTGACCTTATTACGTTAGGAGGACGTCAGCTACTTCGTGGTGAAGGAAGCACACATCGCCTCACATCTCAATGCATAGCTCTTTCTTATCGCATATCTAGAATGCCTTACATAGTTGCATTGCAACACTTCTAATCACTAATTCCCATTGAGTGTCGTCAGCACATAATTTAGAACACGGTTAGGGTCTTGTTGGAATTTATGTCGTAAAACTCTTAGTTCGTAGTTAAAATTATATTCTATTCAATAATGTTGTTATTGAGAATTTATTAGTGAAAATTGAATGTTATAATCTTGAATCCAATAAACTAAGGTCCCAAGGTTATATAGTGTAGATTTGAACTTTATGTAAAGACATAAACGTAGATCAAATTCGAGTATATAACCCAAACGGTTTATAGTATATGAATAAGGTTGGACACCTAATTTATCAAACTAATTTTTTCATATCTGCAAGAGCCCCTTAATTATATAAACTATTTCTTCATATAAATAAGAACCCTTGCATAAAAAATAACCATAGCTTTGTTAACATAAAACTTGATTATACTATTGTTCTTGAGTTTAATGATTTAGTTGCTCTACCCACATATTGCAAAAAGAATAAAAATAGAAACTCTTGAGAAAATTGTACAAATTGCCCAAAAATTAGGTAAAAAAGGTTAAATGATCCAAATTTTTTTAAAAAATGGCAAATGACCTTCTATGACAAATTTTCGTCAAGGTAAATGTTTAATTGACAGAAAGATAAACTTTCGAGCCATTATTAACAATAACAAATTGTCATAGAAATGGTACCGTGATAGGTAATTAATGTCACTAAATGATTATTGTTGATTGAATTTCAAAGTCATGAAATAAACCAACTATAAAACTTGTCTCAGGAGTCATCTATACCCACTTACCTTAATGGTGGATTACATGACTGAAAAAGAGTCACAAAAAGTGGTGACAACATTTTTGTAATTATGTAAAGCTTGGCACAAATAAATTTACAAATAATAAATAATATACTATGTATATTTCAAATGTTTATAATAATGTATATAGTAGATAGATTCCTATCCTTTTAACACTATCACCAAACAATTTTTTTTTTTATAACGAATAGACATTTAATGGTTTTAATAGATGAACTATTTTACTACTTTTAATTTACATCATATTATTTTAGTAATGATTAGTATATAACAAATAATTTTAATTGTTTTTTCTCTTGAGTTCATATTAAATAGTTTACTTTTTGCAAGTGGGTAAACATATTTACGTTAATGGGGATGAAATTATTGTCTAGCAAAGTTGAATCAATGTCATCTTTATTCAAATAAAGTTCCAAATGTACGTTTGGATGGGAGTGGAATATGATATAGAGTTCCAATATGTGTGCAAGTGGAATAAGTTTTTAATTTTAAAGATTTGGGTAATATATATTTCTTTAATCAAATTCATATATATCAAAATTTATAAAACTATTAGACACATTTTTTTAGTGATTATTACACTAATTTTAAAGATATATATAAATGGTGGTTGTCAATTAGTTTCTAAAATGTATCAAATTAGTTTAAAATTTTATTAAATGCGTGTAACTAAATCTTTCGTGGATCTCTTGTACTCTTTATTTAAGAGTTTCATGAAATAAACTTGATACAAAATTCAAATTATCTAGGAGGGAGAGTAGGATGTTGCAAGTTGAAGGTTTAGTGTGAGACTATAGTTATTAAAAAATGTATAAATATAGATTAGTTATTTAATTACCAAATATTATGAACGGTGTTTAAATTATTGAAATAATTTTCATTAATGTAACAATACCCAAAAATATTTATGGCTCGTGGAACAAAAAATTAAAGTCCATGAAATCCGTAAAATATTTTCACAATTTCTAGATTTACCCTTGAATATTACGAACGATTCGTCATTTCTCTTTCTGCTTCTTCTTTGCAATTTATTCATGTTCTCTTTTAGATTTTCTTTTCCTATTTTTAAACAAGTTATCCTTCTATTTAAATCTCCTATTTCATCTTTACCATTTTCGGTAAGATTCTATTAAGCTACTTCATGTTCCTCATAATCGAAAATATCAAGATCGTTTAAATATCATTTTGACATAATCTAAATAATCGTTTACCATTATTAAGACGATCATTTACCATCGTTTAAATTTGAAATTTTTTTACCATCGTTTAAAACGAACTACACGATCGTGTTGACATGATCTAAACGATCGCTTACCATATCTAACACAATCATTTAGCATAGTCAACTTCGCTTGATTTGATGTTTTTAACAATCATTTACATTATATTGTACAATTGCGGGGTAGCCGAAGTAAGACCACCTGTTGAGCCGTGTATTCCGTAGAGCATGATGGATGCCTATACGATCGATATGACAAAAATCAACAGTCCAAGCCAATCAGAAGACAGCTGGGTGACGTCATTATCTTCTCAAACAAGTTTTCAGAAGGAAGAATCCAAGATTAGCAGACATATCACGACTATCCTTAATTGCTTTCATTTACTGCTTTCCGCTGTAATTTTATTTTGTAAAGTTTATTTTGCTTCCGATAAGAATTAGTGGGGCCTGTCCCACCAATCTTATCTTTTACTTTAATCATGCAAAGACTTTCAGAAAAAGCCAAGCAAGGGTCATGTCTTGTCGGCTATTCTGAAAAGTTGAATTGTAATTATTGTTGGAAACACTGTGTAGACAATAATCGAATTAATAATTGGACCCCACGGTGCAATTATTGATTTGCATTATAAATAGCAGTGCATGAACCAAAATATTTACTAAACATAGCAAAATATCACATGAATCGTGATAGACTAAGATAAACTATTATTTATGTCTATCTGTATTTGATAGACATAAATAATAGTCTATCTTGATATTAAAATAGGTTGTAGTATTTTGCTATATTTATAAATATTTTCAAAAGTTTTGTCATTTAAAATATATTTTTTCAACTATAGGAAAATGAATTAAGGTATTTAAAACTACTATAAATAGGTAGATTCTAGCGATGATAAACACTAAAAGACATCGATCAACTTCTGTCAATTTTTATAATATCTCTTTATCAGTGTTTATCAATAATTTTTTTTATTATATTTGTAAATTACTTTTAACCCTTTTTCATTTGAAATAATATTTATTGAACATATTATCAAAACTTAATAGACATAATTGATAACAACGAACCCACATAAAACCTTTAATTTCCACTTGCCTATTGGAACTCTATGGCAATATTCCACTCTCTTCTAAAAAATTGAAGTTTATTTATAAAGTGTAAGTGATGACATTGATGCAACCTTATTAAGGAATAATTTTATCTTCATTCATTATAAACCCATAAGTAATCGATTTGATATTTTATTTTACATACTTCTATACTTTTATATTTTTAGAATTAAATCAAAGTTTTTATTTTTAAAAAAGGAAACAATCTTAAAAATTTAACTAAGAATTTAATTATTATTTTTTAAATATGTGAACTATTATAAAAAAAATTAATGAGAAAATAAATAAAAACTTTTTATATTTTACACACGATTGTGTACAAAGAATAGACAAATCTAAACGATCGTATAGTCAAATCTAAACGATATTGGTTTTTTTCGATCGTATAGTGAACCAAAAATATTATACACGCGAGAGGTCAAAAAATATTATATACGCTTGTTGATTGGGGCATTTTTTGTATTTTCCATTGAAGGTCTGTGGGTTTTTTTCATTTTTGAAATTATTCTATATAATGTAAATATTTTGTCAGTTTATTATATTTTTTGAAAAAAAAACCCATTAAGTTTATTTATTTTTAAATATAAATTAGAGTAATTCAAAAGACTTAACACTAACTATTCACAATATTCAATTCAAAAATTAAAATGATTAAACTGGATTTTGAGTTGAATGAAATAAATAAAAACCGAGTTGCATACAAGTCTTCAAAACTCAATCTCTACCTGTTTATACACATATATAGCATAAGTATTTATACATATATTTATATAAATTTTAGATTAATCCATTTTAAATTAGTCAAAATCAAATTGAGTGTACTTGCTCAAAATTTAGCATTTGGTTTTGTTTGTTATGATTTAAAATTAACTCTTTACTTAGACTCTATGGTATAAACAACTTGTAGCAGCCTCTGGTCAAAATAAGTCCGAAGAAAAATATGGAGACAATTTTTGTTTGGGGATGATGATAGCAATGATGAAGGAGAGGGGGAAGGGGAAGGGGAAGGGGAAGATAATGATGATGAAGGGGATGTAGAAGAAGGAGGATGAGGAAGAGGAGAATATAGAAGAAGATGAGGAGGAGGAGGAAGTAGAAGAACACAAAGATGAGAAGGAGAAAGTTGAAGGACATGAAGATAAGGAGGAGGAGGCAGAACAAGTGTATAGGCATGTCTCCTACTCTAGGACTATATGCAAATGGCTGTAAATGGTGAAGCCTATTGGGAAGATTGTTTTTGTTTAAGTAACATTTTGCATTGCAATAATCCGTATACCTGTATATAATAATTGTTAACATTTTGTTTTCTTCTTCCTTTAGCTTTGAAAATTGAGATTATGGGAAAATCTAGCTTGTTTGTTGGATTTGTGTGTTAAGAACACTGAGACAAACTTCAGATTGTTGAAGCTTCTAAATAAAACAAGAGAATAAGAGCAAAATTGTATTGTTGAAGTTCTAATCACTCGGGGATAAGTACTAATTTTACTATTCCATTGAGGAACTTGGGTTGTTCAAGGTTCCAAAGTTAGATTGTTTAAAGTATTCAAACAAAAAAAAAGTGGATTTAGTTTATTTATTTCAAAATATAAATTAGAGAAATTCAAAAGACTTAACCCTAACTACTCACACTATTTAATCCAAACATTAAAAAAGTTAGACTCGATTTTAGGTTGAATAAAATAAATAAAATCGAGTTGAATAAAAATATTAACAACTCAATCTCCCTATATACACACATACATATGTATATACACGTACGTACACATACATACACATATGTAATACGTACGTGTGTGTATATATATATATTTCACACACATATAAATTTTAGATTAATTCATTTTAAATTGATCAAAAACTTGGTTGTATGTCAATGTTTTAAAGAAAGGAAGAGATTGAGTCTTTGCTTTAAATTTATCATTTGGTTTTGTTTTTTTAGGATTTATAATTAACTCTTTACTTGGCCTTTATGATTCCTCCTTCTCCATCTGATTCTTGATCTCCCTCCCCTCTTCCATCTCATCTTTGACATCATCCTCTTTCTAGTTTTTTTTTTTCTTTCATTCTTTTTCTTTCCATTCTTATTTTTCTTCTTCTCCTTCTCTTTTATCTTCTCCTCAAACCTTGAATTTAAGATTATAGTATTTAATTTCACTAATAATTATTTAATAACAATTTTTTATTACATAAGAAATAATTTTAAATTACAACGATGAGATTTATGACATAAATTCCAACAAGATTAACTTTAAAAAAAATGATTTTTTGAATGTTCAATGATTAATTTTTTCTTAATTTTATAACTTTTTAAAAGGGGTACTTTCCAATATAGTAAAGAAATTGAAGCTATTTACAAACTATAGCAAAATAATTCAATTCTATTTAGCTCATTTGAGTTTTTTTTTTTTTTTTTTTTTTTTTTTTGCTATATTTTGTAAATAGAATCTTTTTGCTACTTATGATAATTGCTCTTTTAAAATTTTCAAAGTGGTCTAAAAGAAAAGCTAATCTACATCACTTTAACTATACTGTGGTGGTACATAAGATTTGGTTGACCACCAACTTAAACCATTGTCGTTAGCGACCAACTCCTGTCACATTCACTATTATCGTCAGCTAACTTCGGACGACTAACTCTTTAAAGGAAAAAAATATATATCAAACACCTAAATATTTTTATTTTAAAATTTTATCCAAAATGTTTGAATGAAAACTATTTTAATTTTAAAAATATATTTTTATACAGTCAAACCAAATATGGCCTTCAATCTAATAACTTTCACAAATTTATTTAGCTTTCCATATAAATACAAAGTTGAGGTCTGAGTTCAAACCAAACCAAATCTCAAATAAAAAATGTAATAAATTCAATTAAGCCCAAAAATAAGCTTAATTGAGTCCAAAGACTAAATATAATCCAAATCCATGTTTTCATCGTAATTACCACTACAAAATGTAACAAAAACTTCAAACCAATGCGGAGAGTTTATCTGTATACTCATCCCCATAAACAACCACATCCATTGGAAGAACAATTATGGATTGTGATTCATCATTTCCCACTACAATATTTTTTTGTGATCCTTTTTAATTAGAATAATAATG
>CM046888.1:9341496-9476045 GCA_025688845.1 Cucumis hystrix | reverse complement strand
ATAATTGAGAAAAAGAAAAAGAAAACCGATAAAAATAATTGAGAAAAAGGAAAAGAAAACTAATAAAAATAATTGAGGAAAAGAAAAGAAAACCGATAAAAGTAATTGAGAAAAAGGAAAAGGAAACCAATATAAATAATTGAGAAAAAGGAAGAGAAAAAGGAATCCAATAAATTGAGAAACGGAACAGGAGAAACTACTTTTTTCCAATAAATCCTTATAAAATTAGAAACGTTTCTACATTTTTTAGAACGAGAAACAGGAAACGTTACCAAACACCTCTGTTTCTTGAAAAATGAAAATAGAAACATAAAACGGGAAACGAGAATGTTACCAAACGGGCCCATTTATAAATTTTTCGTTTTTAAGTTTGAATCCATTCAATTATATTTTCCCTTTGGGTTAATATTTGTTGATACCAAAATTTAAAAAATAATTAAGAAAAGGGAAAAGAAATCGATAAAAATAATTGAGAAAAAGAAAAAGAAAACCGATAAAAATAATTGAGAAAATGGAAAGAAACCGATAAAAATAATTGAGAAAAAAAAAAGGAAATCAATAGAAATAATTGAGAAAAAATAAGAGGAAAAAGAAACCAATAAAAATAATTGAGAAATAGAACATGAGAAACTATTTTTTTTCCCATAATTCTTTATAAAATTATAAACGTTTCTATTTTTTTTTTTAAATAAGAAACAGCACCGGTGCTTACTAGACATGTTCTAATGCTTAAGTTAACATGTGCAATAAGAGCTAGAAAGTTTGAGTATTATCGTTTACTTGTATTTTTTTTAATAATCATGACGTATTTATAGATATAATTGACCTATAACCTTTCTGTTAGGGTATGTATTTGCATTGGACTTATCCTTTTAACTTGATGGGGTTTGACCTTTTGCTATATTATGGGCTTAAGATGAACCCTTGGATGAGGCATGTTCTAGTAGACAATTTGTCAGTTTTTGTGATCGAAAAGGCTAGTTTAGGCCAAGTACATGCAAACTAATACCTATCACTGGGTTCTTTTTGGTCCTATGTCAACGTTGCCACTTCTTACTCAAATTATATACTATCTTCTTAACTTTTGTTATCTCTTGTCTATAAATGTCAATATTCTGTCTCACCATCTGTCGTTGTAACAATATATTTTGATTCTTCTCAAAAAAAACTAATCAGTTGTGTACTTTGTGGTTTCCTGTTCTATTTCATTTTTTTCATCCAAAATTTATCATCACATTATAACCCATAAATCTTTCTTAAGAGATATTATCCAAAAAGTATGCATATAGGGTAGGAAAATCTTTCTATTAAGTAATGTACAAAAGTAGTGAAATAAAATGCAAATTTATATATTTACTTGCATGGTCAATCTAACAAGAAAAATAATAATTTAAAAACGTAATCTACATTGAATAATAAATAAAGCAAAATAAACTAAAATATTTATAAATATAACAATATTTTACCTTTTATTAGCAATAGATTGCAGTAGGCTACTATTTGTGTTTTGATACGTAGTTAATAAATTATGATATTTTGCTATATTTATAAATATTTTTTACAATTTGATAATTTAAAACAAATTTCCTTTTCCTCGAATAAACTATCAATTTCATCATAATTACCACTACAAAATGTAACAAAAACTTCAAACCAATGCGGAGAGTTTATATGTATACTCATCCCCATAAACAACCACATCCATTGGAAGAACAATTATGGATTGTGATTCATCATTCCCCACTACAATATTTTTTTGTGATCCTTTTTAATTAGAATAATAATGCTTGTTCCATTGATTGTCCACTGGCTAGCCTTACGTTGTATTTTGTGTGTATATATACCCCCTTCATTCTAGCCCAACTTTGTCAAACAAAAATCTAGAAATATATATAGTCAAATTAAAGTAATCAAAAGATGAAAGAAATCGTGTTGAGCATCATTGTAGCCTTCTCACTCACCACCCATTTTGCCATCGCAGTGCCCCCCAACTATGGATATGGAGTTGGATATGGAGGCGTCCCTGGAGCCACACATCTTGTGGGTCGAGATGGATTGTGTTTAGAGATGTCTCCATGATACAAAACTGTAGGTATTAATTTTCCAACTCGATTATCACCATGTGACGAGAAGAAACAAACTCAATTATGGACGGTTGTCGGAGATGGCACAATTCGATCCATGAATGATAAATTTTGCTTGGCTGCTGAAGTTTTTTAAGGGGTCATAAATAAAGCAATAGTAAGTGAGTGTGGTAAAGTGTCAGATCCTAACAAGAAATGGACCCACAAGAATGACGGAACCATAGCCCTCGCTGATTCAAGATTGGTTCTAACAGGAGATTTAGACTACGTGACATTGCAAAGTAACAAATATACACCATCACAAAGTTGGGAAGTCACGGAAAGTTTAAGCCCAATGGTTGCAAACATCGAATGGCTTAACAACTTGTGTTTGCAATCTACAGACGATTCAAGTCATGTGGGATTGAATGGATGTAATATAGACAATAAGTACCAAAGATGGGCGTTGTATGCTGATGGAACCATTCGACAACATGTGAATAAAAACTATTGCTTGACTTCTGAACAAAATTATGATCGCTTTGTGGTTGTGTCTAAATGTGAAGACAAACCACAACAACGCTGGAGTCTTAATGCTAAAGACGGTACTATTGATCATCCCAACACTAACATGGTCTTGGATGTGCTTATTGTACTCGACTCCACTTCTCCATTAGTAATCATTACGAGCCACCCTGATGGAAGTGCTAGCCAACAGTGGATTATGAACTAATGAATCATATAAATAAGCTAAGGGAGATGTGAATCCATACAAACTCATGCATGCAAATGCCTTTCTACTTCTTAACTCTCTTTCTAATGCTTAATCTATGAACACCAATAAATAAGATAAGTGTGGATTTATGTGCTTAATCCTTTTTTAATCAAAGATGTTTCGTTCCATACTAAATTATGGGTAAAGATAAAACCGTAAAAGTATAAAATTTTGATGCTTGCAATAAATAAATATACCACGCACTGTAAAATCAAAAGTTCAATTGCTTCATCTAGCATGTTTATCTTGAGGGGAAAAAAATCAATGAAGTGACCAATGTTTCATTTATAATTGTTTGGATGTTTACTCGAAAGAACCATTTATGAATGTGAAGTGCATGAAATAAAATTAATATATTATTATTTGAAAGAACCATCTGTGGATAAGTGAGAGATGTTTTGAAAAAGTAAGTAAACAAAGTTTTGATTTGATGACATTTTTTTAAGTTTTTTATATATTTTTTTATTAAAAAAGTTAACTATTTTACAATAATAAAGTATCTTTTAAAATTATATATTTTTCTAATAAAAATACTAAGAAAGAAAACGCAAGAAAATTGAACATATGTACTTGAAAATAGTTCCATTACTATAATAGAAAATGACAGGAGACTATGAAAACTATTGCTATGAATTAACCTAATAAATTTATTTCTTATATGGTGACATCACCAATCATTCTCTTTTAAGGTAAGATTGAATATTAAAATCTAATGTAAATAGTTCAAGTAAGATGGAATATTAAAATGTAATGTAAATAGTTCAACAAGTAAGAGCAGTTATTATTATCATCTATCACTTATAAATTTCTAGATAATCTAAATTTTGTTATATATGTAAGTTTTTTTTTTTTCATATTAGTTTTAATTTTTTATATGACATATTTAATTTTATTAAACTACATAGAAGTAGATAAATTAGAAGGGAATAGATTTGGGTGAAATTTGTAAATAGTTTCAAATTATTGAGCTATATTTGAAAATCCGAACCAAAAAATTCTAACTATATTATTTGATCTATGGAATCATAGAGTGCCTGTTTTCGTCTTCTTCTGTAATTCAGATTTTCAAAAGTATTCTTTTGTAAGAGAAAATGGCTGAAGTGGCTAAAACTGATAGATGAGGAAGAATAAACAAACCAACAACTCTTTTGAGATCCATTGCTATTTCTTCTAAGTTGCTTGAGCTTGATTACTCCTTAATCCACCATGGAAACTCCTTATCCAAACCCCATTTCTCCCACCAAAACTCGTATTGGATGGATTTTGGCTTCGGAGTTATGGGCGCCGCCATGGCCACTCCTCTCCTCTCCGCAGGTTACTCTGTTACTATCTACGCTCGTATCCTTTCTAGAGCTCTTGATTATCAATCCAAAGGGGCTCTTCTTGTCAACTCTGTTTTTGAATTAGCTCAGACAAGCGATACTGTTTTCACAATGGTGGGCCACCCACAGATGTTCGACAAAATGTCTTAGACGTGACTGGGATCCTGCAAGGCTTGAATCCTGGTGGTGTCATCGTTGACACCACTAGTAGCCACCTCGCTCTTGCCCACGACATATTTACCGCTGCTCTTGCAAAAGGTCGTGTTAAAATTTATTCCACTGAATTACTAGAGTTTGACGACATGACTGAAAGTTTAGGCGGATGAGTTACTCTATGCTATGTTTAATCATTTAGCGATATTCATGGCAGGTTGTTGGGCTGTGGACGCACCGGTGTCAGGGGGTGAGATTGGGGCTAGAGATGGAAAGTTGGCCATTTTTGGTGGTGGAGATGAAGGGGTAGTGAATTGGTTATTACCTTTGTTTGAAGTGTTGGGGAAAGTAACATATGTAGCTGAAGCTGGGTGTGGGCAGCATTGCAAGATAGCAAACCAGATTCCAATTTCGTCGAATTTGTTGGGGCTGTGTGAAGGGTTGGTGTTTGCTGAGCGAGCGGGGCTGGACATGAAGAAGTTTGTGGAAGCTGTCAGGGGAGGGGCAGCATGGTCAATGGCAATGGAGCTGTTTGGTGAGAGGATGATAGGAAGGGACTTTAGGCCTGGTGGGTTTGCTGAGTATATGGTGAATGATTTAGGAATGGGTGGGGTTGTGGAAGAAGGGGAAGATGAGAGAGTTGTAGTGTTGCCAGGAGCTCCATTGACCGATTTAATTCCTTAAGTTTTAAAAATTGGGTTTAAAAGCCCCCTCTACAAAGGAGAATATTAAATATGAGTAAAAATTGGAGTAAATGCTGAAGTAGCACAATGAAACCTTTTTTAAAAATATTATCTCATCTCTCCTGTCAATTAGTGAGTTTTGGAGTGTTAGGTTTTTTGGGTCTTTAAAATGCAATGAAATCAGTTAGAGAGAGAGAGGAAGAAGAGAAAAGGAGAGTAGTGTAGTGTAGTGTAGTGTAGTGTAGTGTAGTGTAGGACCATAGGTGATTTATCTCTTTTCTTTTTCTTTTTCTATACGTAAAAGAGAGAATGAGAGGGAAGAAAATGGGAGAGAGAACGAGGAGAGATGAGATAATATTTAAAAAATGATTTTTCTCTGAGTCATTGTGGCATTCAGTCCAATTTTTGTTTAAATTTAATAATGTTTTTTTTTTGTAAAACCTTTAAAATCTATTCTTTAAAACATGAGGAACTAAAAGCGCCGGTTCCTCAAAACATGGGATTACAAGTGTATTTTTCCCTTCAACATTGATTAAAAGATATAAGGCTTTGAGTGCTAGTCGTAAAGCTTTCGAGGTTTGGTGTCCTGATATTGTTAGTTTTCGGTCAAGTTAAAGTCCTTTGAAATTTTGTCGTTTGCTTTTTTTTCTTCTCTGAATCTCATTTTACCTCTCTGCAGAAAGTCACAACCACAATTCAGAAATCTATCATTTTGCAACTGAGGAGAACAAGAAGATGAATAGGGGGTTTTCTAATAATTCAGATTTAATATTGGATGATGGGATGGAAAAGTTAAAATCTTCCAAAGTAAGAAAGGAGGAGTTTGTTCATTTGGAAAGGATAGATGGCAAACTGAAAAATGTTGTTCAAGAGCTAGAGCTTCTCACAGGAGTTTTTAACGACGAAGAGCAGAAGAACATTGTTGATTATGTTTACCATTTACAACAAAAAGGACGAAGAGCCCAACTTGGAAGTATTTATTCTTCCCATACTTTGCTTTCTAATTCACTTCTTCTCTTGCAATATATGCTCATCATCGTTCTTGTATATTTTCGTATATTTTCAACAGAGCGTACGTATTCCGAAACTAGAAAGTGGATGAGATATATGATGGGAACCGTATGTATTGTAAAGTAAACTTTATTGCTAGTGTGTAGTCAAGGCCTTTACAAGTAGGGAAAGTCTCTTTTCTGTATCTTATCTTTCAAAGATGCACAGAAACCTAACTCTCTATTCACTCAATACAATACTTGCCTTCTCTTTCTTTCTTAGTTTCTCTTTTTATTACCGTAGTATTTAACAGTATTAACTAACTTCTTAACTTCCTGACTAACTTCTTAACAGTCTTCTAACTACTAACTTCTTAACTGTCTTCTAACTAACTTTCTTTCTTCTACTATACTGGTATATGACTGGAGGTCTATCAATATAAGGGAAGAGTTACCATTCAATTTGGATGCTGCTACAATTATGCAATGGTCTTTGACTTCACTGCTTTCTTAACTACCTTCGTATTCATGGTGTTCTTGTTCAGTACAAATTTCTTCAAACCCCTTTGCTTCCTTAGTTGTCTGTCTTATTCTATATTGTCCTTTTGTAGGATAAAAATGGAACTCCACCTTATTAAACAGTTAAAGAAGATTAGAATCTGTTTTTAGTTAGTTAGTTTAACAACTAACAAACTAATTATTTACCTTTCTCACATTTGTACAAATACCCTTGGGTAAGCCATTAATAGAGATGAGAAAGTCACTTATATTTTCCCTTAGACTGTTAATACACCTGGTATCGTTAGAGATGAAGAAGTTGATCCATTGCCATCTTTGTTTAAGAATGAAGGGAGATTGCATTCCTCCACACATTGATCACCATGACTTTCTAAGACCCTTTTGCACTGTGTCATTTCGAACAGAAAGTAACATCATATTTGGCACTCGACTAAAAGTTCTTAATCCTGGAGAGTTCTCTGGTCCTGTCTCGATTCCTTTGCCTAAAGGGTGTCACAAGCACCATTATTGTGCCTTCTTTGTTTGTCCATTTCATTTTCTTGGTTATAAATCTAATCTAATATCTATGCCTCTGTTGATATTGCAGTTCTGAATTGATTTCAACTGGTAATGGAGCTGATCTTGCCAAGCATTGTGTACCTAGTGTCAAAGCTAAAAGGTCGAATATCTACTACTGTTATTTTTACAATCTTCAAATCATTCCCAAAAGAAAAAAGTTCCTAATATTTTGAATCTTTTTGGCATATTGCAGGATATTGATCACACTCCGAAAAATGGATGACAGGAAACTTCCATACAGGTTTTTGCCTGATCTTGAACTTCAAAGAATCAGCCGCTGGACTTATCTAAATGGCAAGAGAAAGAGAACGATAATGAACTAGAGGAAGGTGAAATTAAAAAAAGTGAGCATCTCCATGATTATTCACCCAAAGCCACTGCATTTATTATCCCAATGGCAAGAGGACAAAAGTAAGAGCATTCAAGTGAAGGAAGATGAAAGAAAACAGAGGAGCCATCCTAATTATAATTCAGTGGATTTGTCTCAGTGGTAGAAGGAAGAAAATTATGAAAGAAAACAGAGATACCACCAATACTCACCATATCCACCCTCTCAACAAACCAAACGTCAGAGGTTTCAAGTTATTGTCTATTGAAGAATCAGAAACTCGGCATAACAAGAAAGCCCACAATTTCTCAGAGTCACAATGACCATAGTTCAATAATGTACCTTCTGTATCTATAAATCACTCTCAAACAGGAAAGAAGATTGAATAGTTGAAGTGTAACTTATATCATCTTAGGCATTAATCATGAACCTTTTCAGTTCCAGAAATGTTTTTACATTTTTTGTAAGCAGAATCCAAACAGAAGAAACTTCTGAAAGTGTTATCATTATGCAATTTGTATGTAATGGAAGTAGTTATTTATGCATTAATTGTACAATTTATGGAGATAACTCCTTGTCTTTCTAAAAGTAGAGTACAAGTAAAAGGCTTTTAAAACTGGGTTTTGATCCAACATTGAAAAGGTAAATAGATTGCAATTCAACAAGAAATGAAAATGAAAAGAGCAGCTTCAAGAAGGATGAACCTTATTGGAAGAAATAGCCTTCCAGGCAGATCTCATGGAAGCAGTGGCAGAATTCATAGCTGCCTCCATATACCTCTTAGAAGCAACCGACGCAGCTTTCTCCATCAAACTACCCATCTTGCGAGCCTTCTCAGACTTATCAAGGAGTTGTTGTAGCTCAGCTTCAGCCATCCGATCAAACTCCTCTTCGAAACGTCTGAACTCATCCATGGCATCTTCCATGACGGAATCGAGGTAATCCTCAGCCTGCTGCATCGCGATCTCAGCGTCTTGAACCTCATTCTGGTGTTGGAGCTCGATAGCAGCCCAGGACTTGTACGCTTCGATCTCGAAGAGCTTCATGAGGTCTTCAATGGTGGAGGGGTCGAAATTCTTGTCGTGGAGAGCTTGGTCGGAGAGGAAAGTGAACTGGGAGATGAGAGCTTCCATGGGAGGAGGGTTTGGAAGGAGAAGAAAGGGTAATGGATGGTTGAGAATGGAGAATCAGATGAAGATGATGGGAACAGTGGGGAAGAAAGTTGTAGCAGTGTTTGTTGAGTTTATTAGCATCTCAAAAAGTAGAATTGAACGTTTGAGAAGGAATCTTAAGCTTGGACGTTGGACCCATTATAATAATAATGTTTAGGAAAATGTCAATTTATAGGCTACCCTCTTACGATTTTTTATATTTTTTTTTTCTAATTCAATGAACTGATCGGATTGACAGTCCTTTAGTGACATCTATAGCTTCTTCTTTTGTTTCAACTTAGACTCTCCTAAGTTTGAGCTTATGCAAATTTTGTATGATCAAATCCCCTCATTATTACAACAAGTCTATGTCACACCCTCTCCAATTACCAACTCAACCTAAGAGAGGGTGCAACTTGGTGAGTGAAGTGCAAACATCCCTCAGTACAAAAAATTCAGTTTTTATTGATGCAGAACAAATGTTACTGAAACTAAAAAAACCCACTAAAGGTATTAGTCACCTCGTGCCTCGTATTGCTAGAACTGCATAGTATTCACATAGCTAAAAGTTTTGGTGTACTTTTATTGACATAAATACATTACTAAATGTCTACTTTTAGTAACATTGTGTTCGTCACTATTTAATGTTACAGTGACATTGTACATTTGTCTCTAAAGTTAAGTTTTAACAACATATAATATTGTTGCTAAATGTTGATTTGTGACCATTACAAATATCTTTTGTAACATATTTAAGTATTGAAAAAATCAACATTTTGTGCCACTGTAATTTTGAGGGTTTTTTTATAAGAAAAAACAACGGTTTACTAATGTTATAGAAAATGTCAGTATAAGTATTTTATTAATTAAAAATAATGTCTAATTTACTGTATATACTTGTTATAAAATTTCATATATCTTTTGAACAAATGAAGAATTACAATTTTCAACACTGTCATTAAACAACATGTAATAATACCAACTTCACCAAAATTTTACATGAGAATAAGTATGTCAACAAACTATGATAATTTTAGAAAGAGTTTGAGTAATATCAACCTAAGTTATAGTTATTAAGTTACACCAAGTAAGTGTACAAATTAGTTAGTTCCAAATATGGTACCACTAATTTACATTACAAGAATTCCTAAAAGCATTTGTATAACAAAAATTCCTACAAAAGGTCTTTGAAGCATGAAACGATTTTTCGAACAAAATTATAAGATATCAACCAATCCTTTTCCACTTTCATTCGAAGTTAACACCAAAATCTTATAAAAAAAATTATTTGTGCATCAAATCTGACAAATAAATAAGTGAAATATGTAAGCATCAAAAGGATAGAAAAATTGAACAAAACGAATCAAAGTCACTCAAACATATAATAAAACAAAACACATTAAGAAAACAAAAGGGAGGACAAGAACATTATGATTCTATATTAAAGGAATCGTCAACCCACTATTCATAATACATTAAGGAGGGGGGAGTTGGATAGCCTTATAAACTCAAAAAAAAAAAAAAAAAAAAAAAAAAAAAAAGCATGCTTCACATAAGAGCATCAACCGTAAGTTATGTAACGCCCCAAAATTTTGATGTAATTCTAAAGTTTAATTATCTTATTTTAAATTGATAAAAAAAATTTTAACTATTTTTTTTTTTTGAATGTATTGTATGTTGAAGTTTGGTGAGGAAAAGAAAATGAATTGATGAAAAAGAAAAGGATTTAAAAAGAAAAAGAAATGGAAATGTATTAATAATTATGATATAATAATTATCATAATATATATTTATTATTATTATTAATAAAACAAAAAAAAACAAAAAAAGGAAATTTTCTCTCCCTCTCTTCCCTTTCTTCCCTGTGTGCCCAGTGTCACACACATATTTTTCCAAAGTGTGTTTACCTTTGGTTATATGCTCCGATTAGCTCCCACTTATCTTATCTTTAAGCATCATACTTAGTTTAGGCATTTGCATTTCATTTGTAGTCATAAAGCTTGGGTGTGACGTTTCGGCATTTTCATATGCAAGCCTACCAGAGCTGAAAATGTTCAAAATGTACTATAGGGGAGGCATACCAGTTGAATCCCCGCACAAGCATTAGTTGTACTCTTTGCAAGCAACCCTTTTTCCTTGCAATTGACAGTCTTTAATGCTTATTGTAACGTCTATTTCAATGTATTTCTTTCTTTCCCGCGTTTTATAAATAAATTTCCCAAGAACGCTAAGGAAGGTTACGACATACGTCGACGTTACCCACAACTTTCGGATTTTGATCGGCTGACTTGTTCATCGAGTTGAAACAAGTGCCGCACAATCGTCCGTCTCAAGGTTGAAACGCTACGATTGTGACAAGTGGTATCAGAGCCTAAGTTGGCTGAGTGACAGTTGAGACAGAAAGATGTCGACTGTAAACCAAACGGGTAAGACCCATGAAGAACGATTGGTGGGGATCGAAGAGCAGATGCTCCACCTGACGGAAGTTCCTGATTCCATCCGATTTCTTGAGGAGCGGCTTGAGGAAGTCGCCAAGAAAGCCGATGCCATCGATGCGGTGTTCGGTTGTCTGGACGGATTACCCATAAAAGATTTGTTAGCTAGAGTCGATACTCTAGAGTCACGAGTTATGAGAACTGGAAATGTCACCTATGAGCGTGGGGACAGTTCGTCGGGCGCTGCTGCCCAAATTGAAGAACGAGTTATTGAACTAGATAACTCCCAGAAAGATATAATGGAAATGATAAACGACATGACAGAGGATTTTTGAGCCACCCTGGATGTCGTTAGAAATGAAATCGTAGAGGTGAACACGAAGGTGAACCTTACAATGCGAGCATTGGCAAATCAAGCTCCAGCTGGAGGAGCAGTTGCAGTTGGCAAGATAAAGATCCCAGAACCCAAGCCCTTCTGTGGGGCAAGAGATGCAAAGGCACTCGAAAACTTTATCTTCGACATTGAGCAATATTTCAAAGCCACAAATACTAATACGGAAGAAGCCAAAGTGACAATGGCGACCATGCGTCTATCTGAAGATGCAAAGTTGTGGTGGAGATCCCGGTATGTGGACATTCAGGAGGACGTTGCACCATAGATACTTGGGACAGTTTGTAGAGAGAACTTCGCTCGCAGTTTTTCCCAGAGAATGTCGAGATTCTGGCTCGACGAAAACTGCGAGAATTAAAACACACTGGAACCATTCGGGAGTATGTGAAGCAGTTCGCGGGGCTGATGTTAGACATATCCGATATGACCGAGAAGGACAAAATCTTCAGTTTTGTCGAAGGGCTGAAGCCGTGGGCAAGGACTAAGCTGTATGAGCAGAAAATTCAAGACCTCACGTCAGCCTATGCAATAGTTGAACGTTTGTTCGATCTGTCTGGTGATTCTCAAGAGACGAGACGTCATCAAAGCTATTCACCTGGAAGAGATAGAAACAGCCGATCGAATTCTCCCAAGGTTGCCAGTGAAAACAGAAGTCCCTGTAGAGACCACAAGCCTTCCCAATCCAACACGGGAGACACCTGGAAAAGACGTGATAGTCCAAACACGTCGAATCGTCCTGTCAGTTGCTACATATGTAACGGGCCACATCGGGCAAGGGAATGTCTAGATAAAGCGGCCTTCTATGCCTTTCAGGCCTCTTTGGCTGCGGACTCAGATGACAAGTTGAGTCAACCAGAGAAGGAAGATGGGCAAATGGAGGAAGTTCAAAACGTCCGAGTGGGGGCCATAAGACTCTTTTCGTCCCTCCAGAAGAAAGCGGGGGAGACAAGGGGAAGTACAAAAGGGGGCCTAATATATGTTGACACCTGGATCAACCGAAAGCGTGCAAGGAGCACTATGGTCGACTCTGGTGCAACTCATAATTTCATAACGGTGGCCGAAGCCAGACGATTAAACCTTCATTGGAAGAAGGATACGGGAAAAATGAAGGCCGTGAACTCTACAGCTCTACCCGTCGTTGGAGTAGTTAAACGAGCGGTGATACAGTTGGGAGGATGGAGCGGTTTCGTTGATTTCGTAGTTGTAGGCATGGATGACTTTGATATAGTCCTCGGAATGGAATTCCTTCTCGGACATCAAGTGATCATGATGCCTGCAGCTAGATGTCTGGTGATCACGGGGTCTACCCCCACCGTTGTGCAGACAGACCTTCGGCAACCCAAAGGACTGAGAATGATCTCGGCCATGCAACTAAGGAAGGGCCGTGTTCAGGAAAACACAAGGTGTGTCGTGGAGAAATGTTGTGATGGGAAACATGATAGTTTGCCCATGTCAGAATTGCCTACGAACAATAATTGTCGTATGACGCAGTCAGAGTCAACTGGACTCAGAAGACAGTCACAGAGATTGTCGAGTGCAGGATTCACTAGACCTGCAAAAGCTCCATATGAAGATCAAGGCATCTTACGAAAGGAAGAGAATGGACGGTTGTGTGCCGACAATCGTGTCCTGAAGCAAGCCCCGAGGAGAGGGCAAACTTTTGGGTCCGTGAGTGGGACTCAACCTGTTGAAGCTTATGTTAAGGCATCTAATCATGCATCGGGTGGCGCCCTAGTGCGAAATGGACACCCGATCGCATTTGAGAGTCAGAAGCAGAGTACGACAGAAGGTACCTGTATGGTGTCTGCAGAAGAAACGCTTGCCATAGCACACAATCTGAGGCATGGGAGACAGTGTTCCCATAAATCAACTTTTGTTAGAGGGGTGAACGACGATGTTGCCGATCATTTTGATACTCAGCCGAATCTGACTTCGAATCAAGTAGGGAGACGGAGAGACACTCTCAAATTTGATTTTGGGTCAGAACGTAGCAAAGGAGCAAATAATTGGGCAATTGAGGCCCTTAGGAAGAGGAGCAATCATGGGGTTCCATAGATGTTATCTCGTACACGGGCATGTCAGGTTGATGGCCCAATACGGGACGCGTCAAAGGAATTCCTGTAGGAAAGCTCTGTCGCTCAAAATGGCGCGAGCTTGATGAAGGCCGGTAAGTTAGTGCAAAGGGGTGGGGGTCAGTCATTAAAGGCAACCCAACCTTGTGTCACAGCTGGGAATAATTCGTCAACTGACTGAAGTCCAGCAGAGAGTGTTGGTGGCGGACGACATGTGTTGTCGCGCCTTGTTGATTTTCCCTGTATGAGAAAGGGTCCTCAGATTCGTAGCATTGCACAGAGGTGGAAGCAGAAGTCAGACATCGTCTGGACCGATCGAGAGGAAGCCTTGAAGTGGCAGGAAAAGTGGGCAGATAAGAAACATCGCCCCTTGGATTTTCGTGTGGAAGACCAGGTCAACGTCAAACGGCAACCTGAACTGACTTAATGGTGAAGACACCAAGATCATCACCTCTTGAGAAGACACGAGGAACTAGCGGAAGTCCTTGCTAAGGAAGAGAGGAAAAGAAGAAGAAGACCCACGGGGAGGAAACACAAGTTCATGGTGAAGTGGAAGAGCCTCCTCGTGGAAGAAGCACGTGGAAGACGTACCAAGACCGTGAAGCATGGAAGCAGAAGATCGAAGGGTTCCAGCTTTGTCAGTCGACGGGGACGTCAACTGTTTAAGTGGGGGAGTGTGTCACGGACATATTTTTCCAAAGTGTGTTTACCTTTGGTTATATGCTCCGATTAGCTCCCACTTATCTTATCTTTAAGCATCATACTTAGTTTAGGCATTTGCATTTCATTTGTAGTCATAAAGCTTGGGTGTGACGTTTCGGCATTTTCATATGCAAGCCTACCAGAGCTGAAAATGTTCAAAATGTACTATAGGGGAGGCATACCAGTTGAATCCCCGCACAAGCATTAGTTGTACTCTTTGCAAGCAACCCTTTTTCCTTGCAATTGACAGTCTTTAATGTTTATTGTAACGTCTATTTCAATGTATTTCTTTCTTTCCCGCGTTTTATAAATAAATTTCCCAAGAACGCTAAGGAAGGTTACGACATACGTCGACGTTACCCACAACTTTTGGATTTTGATCGGCTGACTTGTTCATCGAGTTGGAACAAGTGCCGCACAATCGTTCGTCTCAAGGTTGAAACACTACGATTGTGACACCCAGCCCCCCCCCCTCCATTTTTCTTTTTCTTTTCTTTCTTCTTCTCCTTCTCTTTGCCCTAGCCGCCGGCCACCCCTTCCTCTCTTCTCCTCCGCCCAACCTCACGTCGACCGCCTAAACTGCGCTCCGACCGCATCTGTCTCACGTCCATGACGCCGCCGCGACGCCTCGTCCGCCAACCGAAACCAGTCGAAATCCCCCCCTCCTCAGATCTGTCCTACCTTGCGTCTCTGTCCGCCGCCGCCTACCTCTATCCCAGAATTCCGACGAAGCCCAGCCAGCCGCCCGCAGCAGTCCGTCCGAGCCGCGCCGCATCTCGATCCGTGAAGCTCAGCCGCGCGTCTCTCACCTTCCAGCCCGCGTCTCCCCATTTTTCCAGCCACAGATTGGAAGCCGACCCATGCTCAAATCGATTTGCACAATGTCGCTTGCCCTAGTCTTGTGTGCCGCTGCCGCTATGTCGTTGTAAATTTGTTGGGTAAGGATGAAATTGATGGATTTAAGAGTCTTCATTGAAATCTCGATTAGTTGATGTTGTTTAATTGGGTGTTTGGATGTTTGTTCTTGAAGGCGATATAGGAGATTTGAAGAATTGGGACTTTGAGTTTTGCCATAAGCTTCGTTGGAGTCGTCTCTCCACTTCTTGGGTAAGTTGTGGAGTTTACGTATGGGTGAATTGAATGGATGAAACTATTTAGAAGGATGTTAATTTTACGTTTGATTATGTTTAGGAATTTATTCATTTGAAATTGCTCGATTGAAGAACTTGCATAAAAGTGAGGTAAGGGACTTTCTACTGGACTCAATAAAAATTATTTGGATGTATTGACTGTGTAGATCGTACCGTTATATCTTAACTGCGTAGGGATGACGGCTGTGATGTATACGTTTGGATGTGGACTTGTGGTTGAATGCATGTTGTGACTGTCTAGTTATGTATATGTACAAATGTACGGATGTGGAAATGACTGAATCTCGTAGATGTTGCTCATATAAAGTGTGGCTTGAACTGGAAGACTATTGTGTAAACCGAATATATGATATACAATTTTGGTAGTGTTATTGCGAACGTAAGAGATATCATGATTGTGCCATTGTAGACTGAGATGAATGTTAGGATTATTTTAGTTGTTGACTAATGTATCGACGTGTTTCGTGACTGACCTTAGGTTAAATTGGAATGAAATGGTTGTTCGAGGTTAAGTGAAGAGTTTACGTGACGAGGACGTTTAACTGGATTGTAAATTACTGTTAAGGGTATAGAAGGGACTGAGGGGTAAATTATTGGTTTCCTAGGAGGTAGTTACCTTGCGGGTGCCCTACGAGATTATCACCCTTTTGTGCATCCTTCGGGAGCACTAGACTGATATGTGCATCCTTCGGGAGCACTAGACTGATATGTGCATCCTTCTGGAGCACTAGACTGATATGTGTATCCTACTGGATCACAAGACTGTGACTGTGCAGGGTACCCCATAGGAAATTAATAATTTATTTTTCCCCGAACGGGACCAGTAGTGGGTCCCTTACTGGGTATATTAATACTCACCATTTTTATGTTTCACTTTTCAGGCAAAGGTAATACGAGGGGCAGGCCGACGAGGGACAAGAAGGAATCGTGATTTGCCATAGATGACTGTCCTTTAAACTGCTTCCGCTGACGATTTTAAAAGATTTTGTTTGAACTAAGTTTACAATTTGTTAAATTTTTGTAAACAGTACTTTGAAATTTATATTTTGAAATAGAGCCCGATTAAGGTTTTTATTAAATTTCTTATGGTTTCCAACTAAAGTTTACTATGTCTTTTGTCAACAAACGGTTTTGAGTAAACGTAACGACTTAGACAAGGTCCGAAAAGTCCGGGTCGTCGCAAGTTAGCTCATCAACCTACGCTTAACCTCAACCTCAAACGAAACTAATTCATAAACATAGAACTTAGAAATGAAACGAAACTATAGTTCTAATCACAATGAGGAAAAGATGGAGGTGGGCATGTCAAACCTAAAAGCACCAAAATCATTAAAAAAAACTTGTCAAAAAAAATAACCTAACTCATTTTGTATAAGAAAAACAACATCAAAAGTATGATTCAAACTTGAAATGTGTAACAAAGGAAAGAAGAAAACAACAGCATGCTTCAAATTTGAAATGTATAAGAAAGCAACAAGAAGAATAGAACAAGATTCAAACCCAACACACTTTTTCAAGAGCACCCAACTCATATTGTATAACAAACCATGATTGACATTTAAAGAACCTAATTTAGCTCATCAACCTACTAATACCTCAAAGGAATCTAAACAAAACTCAAATACATTGACATAAAACTAAAAAAAAAAGAAATAGAATATAGTCTTAATCATAATGAGGAAAAGAGAGAGGGCATGTCAAACCTAAAAGCACCAAACTCATATCAAAATCATCCAACTCAAATAAAACTATACAAAACTCAAATACCAATCTAGACTACTGTAACTGCAGAATAGTCATAGCATCTTAAGCATGATCATGATCATCTTCATCTGAAACCTGGCATTATTGCCAAATAGGGGTAGGCGATACCGAGATTGTCATACAAGTTTGGTGATGCATACTCTCTGATAGGTCTATTTACATCATGGGCTATCAGAATGGAATGTTATTGTTCAAGGGCAACATTTAGGTTTGGATTCAAAGGAACTTCATTATTGTTTGCCATTCTTTTAGCTTCTTATCGCCTCTGCCTTCTTTCTCGTCTTCTCTGTTGAAAGGTTCCTTCGATTTCAAGGTTAAGCTCGAATTCAGAATACTTTCCCTCACTCATAAACTTGTTCACGCATCCTTCACGTAAACACGCAATTCCATCAAGATTGAATTTTTTGCATGAAATTAGCACACAAGTTAAACCTAAAAGTATAACAATTAAATTCTCCGACAACGACACTAAAAATTTGCTTGTTTTGATTTATACTCTATGTTTTGAGGTATCGTGAATGTGAGATATAGGCTCCAAGTTTGCAACTAAACCAGACGATTAAGATAGGGTCATGTGATGAAAGGGGCTGACACCTACTTAAATGTTGCTATGTCTAAGGATATATCGTGTACGTACAAGCTTTCCTCTCTCTTGCTCAAGTGTAAGTGAAAAGAGAGGTTTCTTGGGTAAGCCAGAATCAAACACAGGGACTAGATGAACTTAAGATTATAACATGCGATTTAACTTCATGTAGTTTATGTATAGTATAAATTATGAATAGTATTATCTATCCTACGCATACAATATGCGTTGGAGAAACAAGATGGAAATGGATGTAAGGGTTATGCATAATATGTACTCAGTTGTGTTTAGGCGATATGGATGAAGGAATAGTTGTGTAATTAGATGCACGACAAGGGCAATTAGCAATGAAAGCGATATAAATCATTTATTAACTTTAAATTTAGGGCGAGCAACCTCTTGGTGCCTTCGCCATACTTGTTTGCCTTTTTGGATGTAAATACTCAAAGTTACCATTTGATTTATATCTGATCCATTTGATTGCATTATCTACAACTCATCCTATATTAAGGCAAGTGACCTTAGTGCCTTATCGCCATACACACTCACATTTTTTATATATATATTAAGGAGGAATTCGGCGACAAGAATGTACTGCTACATTCTTTTCACCGACTGTTTAGTTAAGTTCAGATCACTGACAACACTCAATACTTCATTCTTTCTCTCAAACGGAATGAGGTATTGATTGCAACATTTAACTCAACAAGACAAATAATACAAACATCCATATTCTCTAGTACTAATTACACCTTATGTCTTTTCATATTTAGAAAGAACTAATAGTGCAAAGAGATAAAGAAATGGGAGAATGGAAGTAGTAGGAAATTGTATTCATAAATAAAACTTTAGGCCTTTTGACCATGAGGTTCAAATTACAAATACATGATAAAAAGAAAATACAAATGGAAGCATAAAGATGTGGGTCGAGCCTTTGAGCATAATCTCTTATGCTCATTGGCTTCCTTTTCTACTTATTACACTAAGGGAGAGAATGGTTGTGGATTCATCTCAACTATATTCTAAGCTTTCACCTAAATCACATAAGAGAGGTTAGGGATGAAGTGAGCTTGTTCTCCAAACTCTCGCCCTACTTTGTTTTGAAGAGATAACCTTGTATTTATAGGCGATGACAAGTGAGACTCAACATCGTGAGACTCAACATCGTCTAGCCTTTATTAATTCTCTCATAGAGCTACATAGCATCGTAGACGTCCTTTTTTTTTTACATTCGTGCCAACCAATTTTGTCTCCTAGCAATGTATATTGTCTAGCATCATTTCTCTTATCGTTGGGTTTTCGCATGTCTCCTCGCTTGACAGTTGTTGCTAAGCTACTTTTCTCTCTTTCACTTAAAAATTTCTACATTAAGACTTAAAACTGTGATAAACATGCATAATACTCTTTTGACACTTGTAACGTATATTCATCTTATTTTATTTATTCCACTACGCGTTTTCTTCATTTTTTCAGCATTGAGACTTCATTATTCTATCTAAAAGGCCCCAATAACTTGTATTTCTACAATTTATCAGTGGCGCAAATAATTATATTTTGTGATACATTTTTAACGTGTTTCTACAAATAATATTTTACCGACAAAAATTACTTGTGCTACTAAAACTTTGTCGCTAAAAACTAATTTTCTTGTAGTGCTTATATGAGGTGACACTCAACGGCAAGATGGAACTCCAAGTAACAACAAATAGCTCAACACTTGGTATAAAACATATACTTTATACTTTATATTGAGACATCAATGTGACACGATGAAACTAAATGTTGAATGGTAACACTTGATTTTATTGATTTTCACACTTAGTACAATTTACAAACTAGTACTCTAGTTAAAAATGTACATCATAAGCGGTACAAATTCTCTTTTGACAGACTAGCTATGAATATTTACACATGCAAACTTAAGCTTTTTAACACTATGCAATGGACCTAAGACCTCATGTTGCTACATGGGCAGACAATAGTCTACTTTGGCACCTAGAACTCTTGCTACCTGGGGCGAGGGGACATTCCAAAAGGTCAAATGCTTGGTGAGTGACAATTTTTAGAAAAAACATTTTTAGGGAAAACAATTTTCAACACACAAAACAATTTAAAATTCATTTTCTTCCTTAAGCACTCATTTGATACTGAGTCCTTGTCTGGGCGTCGAATGCCAAAACCTCATCAATCTGATCTCGTTCAACCTTAGGTCGAACACATCCCAACGCACCTAGAACCTAAATGTTGAAGCACACTTTACACTTCCAACCACTAATGTAGGCAAACTCACACTCTTAGTGTTGAAGTGGACAACACTAAGACATTCAGTTGTTTCGACTTTCGTTTTTAGGGGGACAAACTCGCACATTTGGTTATACCAATTGGTGGAAAAACTCACACCAACTCTCTTTCTTACCTAGGCAGACTTGTCTCAATGCCTGACTACTTTTTCTCACATTTTCACATAAAGTCAACTTATAGAATTGGGTATCAGTATTGATTCTTCAAAAACATTTTATCAAACACCATTTTGTAAGAAAACAATTTGGTAACCAAACACATTTATAGAAAAACTTTTGAATGTCACACAACATAACTAATTAAAAAGAATGATTTTTGGAAACATAATTGTTTTGTAGGGTCACTCATGTCACGAGCATGCTTGTCCAAGGCGTCGTTTGCCTATGCCCGCATGCCCAAACATCCTCAAATCACCTTATCTTTATGTTTTGTACTTAGTTTAACCTATTCATTTCCTTTTGTTGCTACGGACCTAAGGTATGACGTTTCACACTTTTCATATGCAAGCCTGTCAAAGATTAAAAAAAATGTAAAATGTATTATAGGGAGACATAGTAGTTAAATCCCCAACCAAGCTTTGTTGTACTTTTTGCAATCTAAGCTTTCTTTGCAATTGATAGTCTTCAATGTTTTCTTTAACGATGTTTTCAATACTTTTCTTTCTCTCTGACATTTTATAAAACCAATTTCTCTCAAAATGTGAAGGGAGGCTACATCATATTGCAAGTTTGTCCGCGACTTTTGGATTTAATACAGCTAACTTGTTCACTGAGTTAGAACAAGTGTCGCACAATCGTCGATCTCGGGTTTAAAAAGTTACAATTATGACAAGTGGTATAAAAGCTTTGTTAGCTCCTTGACTAAGTGAGACACATTATGTCGGTGAAGCAACTGTCGAAGTCGCAGTCTGAGCGACTAACTGAGATTGAAGAGCAATTCTTGAATCTTAGAGATTACCAGATGAAGTAAGATTTCTCCAGACACGACTGGATGAGTTGGATGAAAAAGTCCAAGAAATAGATGTATTGAATTCCTAGATAGATGGATTATACCCATAAACAAATTGACGCTGAGGGTTGATTCGATAGAACACAAAATCGTCCGAACGGGTAGTTTTGAATGTGGGAGTAGGGCCTCTTCAAATTCGTCGCACACATGGAAGAGCTTAACTGCTCCCAGAAGACCATGATAAAGTTGTTCAGCGATCTGTCAGATGATTTTAGAGCCATGATAGAGACAATCAAAACCGAGATGGAAGTGCAAATGAATTTAACAATGCGAGCAGTGGGGAACCAAACCCCAAATCAAGCATGTAGTATTTCGAGCAAGCTCAAGATCCTAGAACCAAAGCCTTCAATGGGAACCGCGATGCTAAAGAGCTTGAAATTTTCATCTTTGATATGGAACAGAAGCCAGTGGAACCAATTCTGAAGAAATTAAAGGTGACATTAGCCTCCATGCATTTGTCTGATGATGTAAAACTCTAGTGGAGGTTGAAAGAGAATGACATCCAAAATGGTCAATATACCATTTATACGTGGAAAGATTTTAAGAAAAAACTAAGGGCTCAATTTTTCGCAAAAAATGTTAAATGTATCGTCAAAGAAAACTACAGGAACTTTTAAAGAGTATGTTAAATAGTTTTTCAGATGTTAAACATTCGAGACATGTCGGAAAAAGATAATATGCAACCACCTCTTACTAAGTTTCCACACACGTCACCTTCCAAACTTATTTTTTTTTTAAACTCATCCTAATTATGCCACTCCAAATTAAACCTACTTATCTATTCGCCATGTGTTCGACTTGTTACCTACCGCCATGCTGCCAAACTTCCTGCCAGCGTCCCTTTAATATCTCAACATCTTTTGTCCACAAAATCTATCTAAAATTTCAATGCTTCATCAAAACTTATTTTCCCAACTTCCTTTCTGCTAACAACAAACTTCACTCTATCTTGCTCAAGAACCACATTGCCTACTTTCAAAGGCCTACTCCAACTCTATTGCTTACTTACTTTCTTACCTCTTTCTACTTAAAACTCCTTCCACAACTTGGGCGTCTCACCCTTCTAGTTCAATATTAACCCTCCTCAAAGCTCAATTCTACCAAATCTATCTTTCACACCCCTTCCTCCTCACCATTTCTTGTCAACATGGAGTGTGTGTTAACACATAGGCTCTACCTAAGTATTGAAATTCTTTCACATTCACTATATTTAGGTTCCCCTAAATACTATAACAAAGAAGAAACCTCTCTTGAGTTCTACAAAGGTTGCCGAATAAAACAGTCTCAACAAGGAACACAAAGATTCTTAATAAAAATACATTAGTTGAGCCTTAAACAAACCCTAAGCTCAAAACATTGAATGCAAACATTCTAACATCGTGGCTAACATTAAAACTGAATAAGAGCACAATATAAATATGGCTAGAACAAATGTTTCTAGAAAATAAGGACGGAGGATATGAAAATTTGCAAATCCTAACATATAGTCGCTAACCCTAAAATTGAATACTAGCACAATATATATAAATGGCTATAAAATCTTTTACAGGAAAATAAGGAACGTGGATACGAAAATTAATTTGCAAATCACAAGATAATCGAGAAGATATTCCGCTAAAACTTAGGACCAAACATATAACAATGCCTATGACAAAGTCTTCGACATGTTGGTCAAGTTGATTTCATTAACAGCGTGATTTGGTGTTTTCATTTTAAATCGCTCAAAATTAATTTAATATTTTTTTTATAATTTTAAGATATAAATTTTGATTTTGAATTATGAAATGATATGGAAAAATGATTTTAACCAACTATACTCCCCCACAATGAAACACATCTCAAAGTATATCACAAATTAATATAATTCAACTACGGTTTAAATATCAATTTTGTCCCTTTCTTTCATCAGTAAAAGAAAAAAGATTGAGAGTGATTTTTGGTTATTTTGGTAAAATATTCTATAATAATAATTTAATAAAGGAAAAGGATAAAGAAAAAGGAAAAGGAAAAAAAATGGAAATTTAATTGTTCGTGAAAGAGAATTTGGAGGAACAAAACGATACGAAGAGAAAGTCGGGAGAATTCAGATTACCAAAGTCATTGGCTTCTTCTTCTTACTCTTCCATTTCTAATCTCTGATCTGAAACCACAAATCGGATTCCATTTGCGATTTCTAGATTCGGAAGCATCATGCGCCGGGAAGTTGTATTGCCGTTGTTCCTCCTCTGTTTCGTCGCCACAGATCTTCTTCGAACTGCCCATTCAATCTGGTTGAACTTGCCTCCATCTGGGACCAAGTGCGTCTCCGAGGAAATCCAGACCAACGTTGTCGTTCTTGCAGATTATGTCGTCGTCGCTGATCATTCTCACTCCCCCACCATCTCTATCAAGGTCAATTTTCCACATTAAACCTTTTTTCTTTTTCAATGCCTCTTTCATTAGTGCCCTTGGACTTTTGCATTTCAAGTTTCTTGATTCGTTAATATGTTTGATGGGCTATAGCATACAATTGATACGCTTAATTAAAATAAAAAAAAACCCACCCTGATGTGTACGATTGGTTCTTGTCTTTCTAGGCTATGTATTTGTTGATTGTCTCTCCCGTTTGGTTTTGCTTTGCCCACCAATTGCGAAATGCAAAGAACTATGATCTATTTCTTTTGGATTTCTCCCCTTTTTATCTCTTCGAATCATAATTCTAAATTCTGATGTTTTCACAACCCTGTAGGCATATCATTGCAGTGAGATAAAAGAAAGAGATCACTTCTGTGAATGTAATCTTTTCTTTACTGCTATGGAGGCTGTTTCGTCCAATTTTTGTTTGTTTGGTTTCTGATTTTGGCTGTTAAGATTATTTCAAAACATTTATAGGAATAGTTGTGGATTGATTTCAAGGGTAAGAGGAATACCTTGGGAATTTGCTGCTGACCCAACATAACATATGGTTTTTGCAAATTGTTTAAGAATTCTTCTTCATGCATGTGGTTTCTAGTCTAGTGATGTTTGGAGGATGATTCATGAGGAGGGTATGAAAAAGTTGGATCTTGGATCTGAGGTATCACTTTTTTTAAGCGTCTTTTCCAGGAAATAGATGGTGATAAAATTCAAATTGCTCTTGGGACACATCATGCACCTTACTTTCCTGATAACGATTTAAATTGGATGACAAGAATTTAGGAGCTTAGCTCTCGTTTCCATGTCCTTGTACAATTCCTTGAAAATTACATGTCATATTTTAGATCCCCACCCACAACCATACACAACCCCACCCCAAACCAAGGGAGAAAGAAAAAAGAAAAACAAAAAAGGAGTCTCAAAACGTTAATAGTATTTATGTTATTGACAGAGCGGATCCTTAATTACAGTTCAATTTGAGTCTCTAGATGAAATGCTTTGGCCATTTCTTTGGTGGATTGCATTGAGGGGTTGTTTTTTAACCTACGTATCCCTGCTGAACATCTTTAAGAGATCATTGCACTTAGTAAATAAGCTTCGTTTACTATTTCTTGGTTTTAACTAATTTCTCTTTGACCCCCCAATCTAAGACTTCAACAACTCCTGTCAAGTTTAGACTTGCCGGTGCTTCAGACCATTTGATCTGTACTACCGATGGAGTCACTGTTCATGTAGAGTTGTAAACAACCAGGTCAACTGCACTCTATATTTTAGGGTAACTAGCCAGTTCATTGGTTGTGTCTGCACTATGGCTCTCAATGACCTATAATTATCTTTACCTTAAAAGAAAGCATTGATAATGGCAGATTTGAAAGCTTCCTTGGATGATTTGGCTGTCTTGTAAAATTTTTGTTTTTGTTCTTCCCAAAACCTTTCACAAAATCCATTAATTTTAAAGACATGAGCTAATGATGTTCTTGGTTGATGTGTGGAAAGAGTTTCTTTTCAAGTTGATGGGTGGCTTCTTCTAATATCTTGATGTCTGTTATTGTTTTACACTTAACTGATCAATGGTGGGCTCATTTAGGTGACATCTCCGTATGGGAACATTCTTCATCACTCAGAGAATGTAACACATGGCCAGTTTGCGTTTACGACTACTGAGGCTGGTAATTACCTAGTATGTTTCTGGTTGTCTGACCACAAACATGAAGCTGGCAATGAGATAAGCGTCAACCTTGATTGGAGAACTGGTATTGCAGCCAAGGATTGGGAATCAGTTGCAAAAAAAGAGAAGATTGAGGTAACGACCTCCTCTTCACCTTTCCACATTTCACTATACCCTAAAACATCCATTCTAATGGCTCAACCTCATTCTCATTTAGGGTGTTGAACTCGAGCTGAGGAAACTGGAGGGAGCAGTTGAAGCTATTCATGAAAATCTACTCTATCTCAAGGACAGGTAACTAAGTTTCCATGGTAAAAATGGATGCTTAACAAAATCTAGCCATTAATCTCATTTATATAATTTGGGATTTTTACAGAGAAGCAGATATGAGGACAGTGAGCGAGAGGACAAACGCACGAGTTGCGTGGTATAGTGTCATGTCCTTGGGTGTGTGCATTGTTGCTTCTACTTTACAAATATGGTACTTGAAGCGATTCTTTCAGAAGAAAAAACTTATTTAGAGAGTCTTCTACTCATGTTTCAGAAAGAGATTGTTAACTTATTTAGTTTTATTTCTTTATACAAAGTAGAGAAGTTTTGACACGAACTGCAAGCCATGCAGGGCTTGTTTAACATTTTTATTCCAGATTTTGTTTTTTCTTTTTCCTCTGTTGCTGTGATAGAATTTAGAGAGTTTTGGTTGTTGAGATTCAATGTTCTTGTTCATCATCCTTTACATGATTAGGATTCTTAGAGAAATTGAAGGTCAAGGAGATGGATCATACCATAATTTGATCAAAATGTGAGCATATAAGAAATAGTTGCAAATCAGCAGCTTCAGTTTCTATTAGTCCCAAGTTTAACTTTGAATAATCCCATTTTTTTTTCTTTAAGAAATCAAAAGAATTAAGATCAATCCAGCTCAATTCAGTTTATTAAAGGGCATTGATTATCTATTTATTATTATAAATTTTATTGAGTTCCTACTATATGGGTATCCAAAGCTCTAACTTGTCGATGATATGCATTTTAACAAGTTGATTTCTGCTGCAATTGATATTCATTTAATTGGTTAACAATTTAGGTCCTGCGTCAATTAATATTTGGGTTTCTATACATATAGTCTAAATTTTACAAAAATAGCAAAAAAAAGATTTATGATAATATTTAGGTTTCTATACATATAGTCTAAATTTTACAAAAATAGCAAAAAAAAATTATGATAATAGAACTCATGTCACAACATTTTTAAAATTTTAAAATTTACAAATTTAAAATTTACAAAAATAGCAAATGTAGAACTGATAGACCATTTTGATGTAATTTCTTTTAAATAATTAAATTTAATTATACAATTGTCTTTTAAGTTTCCTATTTTTTATATTAATAACCTAACAAGCTATTGTTTTGTACAAAAAGTCTAGCCTAATTTACATTTCCAGCCCTTCTTACCATTCACTTTTAAATAATAATAATAATTATTATTATTATACCAGTAGAAGCATGTAAGGGAAGTTTCTTACAACTTTTCAAAATCGTTTTTTCAAGACCTGCACGATTAAGGACTTTGTTTTAAACATCTAAAAATTGACACTCATAAATGAAAGCCAGAATAGACAACAAATTCTGAATGTAAATCTAATAGATACAACATGATGTATTTGATTTTTTTTTAAAATAAACTAAGGTATATTTGATAAATCATGAACAAAACAATTTGTAAATATATTGTATTATATATGAAACAATATATGTGACATATATTAATATTATATTTTCTAGTATATTTGTAATACACTAAAAAATAAACATAGTATATGTGTCATATACTCTTCAATATATATCTACATTTGATTACATGCCGAGAGATCAATGGAAATGTGCTTGATTTTTAGCTACGAGTATTGAAGAAAATGAATAAAATTTCCTAAAATGAAAATAAAAATATATATATATATATATATTAGACATTAAATGAATACCAAACAAAATTAAAAAATGACAAAAAAAAGTCCAAATAAAAAGGTTGTTACTAAAGAAAGAACTAAACATTCATGAAAGATAATGCAATTAATAATATTTATAAAAAAATAAAATTATTATATAATTAATAATAAATTCGTTAATGTAATAATTTCACTTACTACAGAGCCACACATAATTTTAGAAATGAACACAATTTAGAGAACAACCCTTTTGACTTCAAGCCTAAGGGTATGGAGTGTTTTGAGTATTCTCCATGGCATCCGACGGTGCTACTTCGCTGCCACCACCGTTATCCCTCCTTCCTCGGAGTAAGTTCCTCTTCCTTTCTTTTCCATTTCTTCCTTGTCGCCATTGCCATTACCATGGTTTGTACCACTGATCATGTCCCCTTATGTTCCTGTACTCTATCGCAAGACGCTTCCACTTCCACTTCCACTTGCTAACTCCAGCAATATCTTCTTTTGCAAAGAGACTGTCAATCCATAGTTTAAAACCACCTTTTTTACAGTGTCTAACTCCTTCTCCATCTCCCTTGGGTGTGAGACCCGTACTTAAATTAGAAGGACTAAAAGATGATTAGTGTTTGAAGAAGACGTTTTGAATAGAACTAAGCGATGATAAGGTTGGTGTTAAGATAGTTCGCAAAGAAATAAGGTGATGCATAGGACTTCTGGTGTTTAAGGTTCTTCGAAAATGGAGTTAGGCGAGAAAGATGTCTAATTTTGATTTAACAGGGGTTATGTACCACTAAGAGCAGAAGTTGGCGAATTATTAAAAGTTTAAGGATGACTAATCCATTTAAGGACTAGTATAAATAGAGGAAGACAGTAGAATGTTAAAAAGTTTTATTCTAAGAATTCGTGAAGTGAAGTGTTATTCTATTGAATTGCTCCTAGGCGAGAAGAAGAAGAAGAGAGAAAGCTAGGTGTTTTGCAAGGAAGTTCTCCGTGAGTGATTTCTTCTAAAAGTATTGGTTTATATGAAAGTTTTCTTTAAGTTATTACTGATTTAAAAATATTTTGTGTATATGAATATCTTAAAAAGATTTTAAACGATGTTTATGTATAATGTATGTATAAAGTATGTTTTATGAACGTTAAGCTATGTTCAAACCATTAATCTTCTTCCTGTCATTCAGCTAAATGTTATATGCACATAAGGAGTAAAGACAACCATGTAGAAAAGGACTACATGGTGGAATGAAGTCAACCAATGCATAAAAGATGTGTATTGTGTTAGGCGGCCTGAGCAACAATGAGTGAATCAAAAGATATTCTTGGATGCTATTAATGAAAAGGATATCATAATAGTCTAAACGCGAGATTATGAGTCTTGGAGTAGGGAATAATTCGTGTTCTTGGCCAAAGGACTGTTTGAGACTAATGTGTGTTTACGTGATGAGATATGTTTATGCAATTTGATATGAAATGATGATGTTTAATGAAATTTTTCCAAAAAGAATTTTTTTGAAAACCTCATCAGTCTTTTGACATATGTTTTAAGTTTTCACTTTCCAGGTGTTCTGGCGATAAGGGCAAAGTGAAGAAGGGTTGAGGAGCTGCTAGGCGAAGAAAAGTCACTTGACGTTTTGTTTAATTTTTAATGTTATTATTGTATCTTGTAAAGTGTTGTAGAAAACGCTAGTAATAAAGGAACAAATTATATTATTATGTTGTGTTAAGTGCTTTACTGCCTAAAGTGTGAATTTAAGTTAAGTATAAAGTCATCAAGCGGTTAAAGCAAAACTTAAGGATTTAAGTTGAGCTTTGTGCTTGCAGGATGGGGTGTGACATCGGACCTCTATAAAGTGGCCCAACACGATCCCCTTTTTCCCATTGCTATTTTGTAATTCTTCCTCGCATCTGATAGCTTCAACTGTTCCCACTACACCTTTTCTTTCTTATCAATCAATCGCTCCAAACTCTGATTCACATCTCCCTCACTCCCTTGCACGATCATTACATTTTACCCCTACCGTCAGGATACGTTATGTTTTTAAAACAAAAATCCAATCCTCTAGACTTTCCTTTCATTTCACCTTCCACATTTGGGTTCTTACCACCTTCCATTCTTTTGTCATCCACCTCATCTTGATTTTCCTTTTTTTTTTCTATGGAGTGGTTCCTATCTTCTTTAGGGGACCATTTTCACCACTCCAAATCTCAGGTCCTTGTCCCCGTCCCGGTCTCCTTCCTCTACCTTTGATTGATTGGCTTCTTCTTTTCCTCCCATCCTTCTTTCACTATGCCCCTACTACTCTATGAATCCCTAAGCCAAATTCCATATTTTTGCTCCTCTTTACTATCATCATCAACCTTCTCACATTCTTGCACAATATGACCCACTCTACGACCACTGCAACAAAAATTTGGCAACTTTTCATAAGAAACAACTATCCACCTTTCCTTTACCATCACTCCTTAATTTAATGTTTGTTTCACGTTTAAGAGAGAGGAGTCTATCAATCTTAACTCTAACTCTTAAAGTAATTTTTCCACCAAATGATCTTCTTGCCCCACTCTCATATAGTTTCTCAAAATATTCTATCGAGTTAGCCGGAGTCATTGCATATTTCCTACAGTGACAGACAATAGAAATTTTATAAAAGTGAACCCGAAAGGAGCACTACCTGAACTCCACATCTAAGAAAGAATTGAGCCTTTTCGGATCTTTAACCAAAATCAGGGCATTGTCGAAACTCCATGGTCCCCCTTTTATGTTTTTGGAGTTTTGGAATTCACAGTTGAACACATTTTTTCTTGTTCTTTCAAATGAAACCTATCCATTCTCGAGCCCCAAATTGTTGACATTATTCCTTTGAAGATTTCTCAAATGATTTATTTACTAGATAAAAGTTTGCCTACCGCTGCATTTTGGAGATCTTTGTTTGCTTCGTCTAGATCATCATCTATGGAAATTCGGGCCTAAGCCATTTGAAGCCCATGGGAAGCCTCCATAAATAGAGGTCTTTCCTTTCATTCTTGGAGAGATGAGAAGTTTTGAAGGATAAAGATCTTAAGATTGGTATTTCAAAGCTCTCAACAACCAAAGGTGGAAAGCTTTAAAGATGAGTTGAAGAAGAGAAGTTCTATGAAGCTTTAAGATCAAAGACATATTTGCTTTGAGACTTAAAAGCTTCCAAGATTCAAGTACTAACGCTCCAAAGTCTTGAAGACCAACACTCTCAATAAACTTTATAACCTTCTTAAGATTTGAAGACTGGAAGACTAAACCTTGCTTAATTCCAAGAGACTGTAGGTCAAATCAATAAACCTTATAACCTTATTAAGATTTGAAGACTTAATGCTAAAACTTGAACCTCAAAAGTTGATTCTAAAATTGATCTTAAATTTACAACTTCCTACGTACCAAAGAATTAAAAGTTTAAATTATATCTCATATTATAAGAGAGAAAACATCAAATGATCAAATATCAGAGATTGTATCAATTATACTATACTAAAATCAATATAAAAACTCACATAAAATTTCTTTGAAAATTTTGTGTGATCAGTCCTCTTTTATAATATTTTGCTTCTAGTTTTCAGTTTTTGAAATGGATGTTCTTGTTCTTTTTTTTTTTTTACAAATTTTTTAATATAGTTTTCGCTTTCTTTAAAGAAATATTTGAATTCTTAATCTAAATTTAAAAACTTAAAAGAAGTTTTCAAAAACGTTTTTAAGACTTGTTTTGATTATTTAAAAGGGAAACTGTCACAGATATATCTCATCCAAGATCAGCACCAAGATTTACTGAAAGTTTAACTTTTTCAATGTCATCGATTTGTTTGGCTTTTTCGTTGAAACTTCGACCAATATTAACCCCATAATTTTATGATTTTTCAAAAAAATTATATAATTCTTCCAAATCATATAGCAAATTTGACTAATTTTTCAAATCTTCTCAAATTTTTACTCTCCCTATCAAATTCTATATCAATTTTTAATCCTTTTTTAAAATCTTTAAATTTCAAATCTCAAATCGCAAATATTCACAAATTCAAAAATTTGTCACACTGCTATTGTAAATGGCATCCAAGTCACCACACAGAAATTCGATAAATTTGGGTTTTCTACATGTTATGTGAATCTCGATGTTAATCTTAGACAAAATAACAACAAAATTCTATATATTTAAGCTTTTTCGTTGAAATCTCGGACATATTTAACACCAAAATTCGATATGTTTGAGCTTTTTCAATTAAATTTTGGACAAGATTAATGTTGAGATTCTATATATATTCCAATATCTTATCTATTATCCAATTTTGGTGAAATTTTATTTTTTTCAAATTTTAAATATGTTGAATCTATTTGGAAAATTATTTTTACCTTTGAAAAACCCATTTGAAATTTTGGAGAAAAAAAATCAATTTTTTGTGAAAACATAAATTTTCTAAAGATTTGATAAACTATGATAACTGAATTTGAAGAAATTTTGAAGAGCCTAAAATTTAGACCAATAGAAAGAGATGAACTAAAATAAACAAAATGAAAGATTAAAAGAAAAACATATCTTTTGGAAATGACTTATTTTTAAATAACATTATTGCAGTTTAAAAAGTATATTTAATAATAAGAACATAGCACCACAAAAATTCTTTTAGGGTTTTTTTTTTTTTTTTTTTTTTTTTTGTAAAAAAAAATTGATATTAATATAGAAATGTTGTATGCATAGTGAATTTGTAAAGTTGTTTTTGTTGGTTGAGAATAACCCAACTATATAGACCATGTGAAGGTTAGGAATAAGTTTATAATTTTCTAAACTAATCCTAAAAGCATATTCTATATTTTACTTTGTAGAAGTTAAAAACAAAAACAAAAGATAATATTTTATAATTTAGTGGATAGTGGAAGTTGGGAAATATATATATATTATGCTAACATGGGTTCGACTAATGATTTATATTGAAAAGTAATCAATGGGTTTATCTTTTGAAATTTATGAATGATAAAATGATATGATATAATTTTGATTGTAGTTGGAAGTTATTGATTGATTGACGATCAATCACAAAGTATATGATATATTAATAGAAAAGACATTTAAATGTGTTTATGAATATGAGTAGAGAAAGGGGAATTTATTCCTTGTTTTTTTTCTCTTAGAATTATCAAATTATGTTACCAAATTTGTAGTTTATAAATGATGATGATGATGATGCCAATATAATTCAAAAGAAACTAAAGAAAGAATTTGTTCTCTCTCTATACATTTCAAAGCTAAAATTGGTAATGGAAAAAAAAGGCTAGAAAGATGAATTTTTATTTTTTATTTATTCATTATCATTTTTTTAATTTTAAATTTGAGGAATTGTTAGACAAAATATTTACAACATATAACAAAATTTTCAAATTCTATCAATAATAGACATTGATAGTCATTGATATATGATAGACAATGATCGAAGTCTATTAGTGGCTATAATTGATAGAATCTAAAATTTTACTATAGCTCGTAAATATTTTAATTACTTTGCTATATTTTAAAAAATGCTCCTTTAAATTGTCCAAATATAGTTTTTCTTTTAAAATAATATTAACTTATTTATTAAAATATTTAAAAAAAAATGCATAAACCTTTATATATATATGTGTGTTTGAGAGATAGAGAATCTAAGCCCGACAACTTTGGTTGTCTCCTTAAGACAACTTTACATACCTTAGAGCTTGAGTTTTCTTATATAAGTAGCTTCTTATCTACAAGATCCAATGAACTATAATTTGTATAAATAAATAGAACATGAACAAATTTACAAAAAGGAGAAATGTTTTATGAGAGAAAAATGTTTGTAAAAAAGTTCTTAGATGCAATTTGATGAACATACATATTTAAAGACATTCGTGATTATTCAAATAATCGTATCTTTTATCTTCATATTTTTTATTTTTTAAAAGATATATATTCATTCATAGATAATGTAACTCTACAAAAATGGTCACATGCGACGAATGTTTTAGTAGTTGAATGTGTTTTTACATCAATGTTTGAAGTGAAGAATTGATATATCTTTTTATAATTTCTTGATCACAATTTATTTCGACTTTTTATGTACTAATTTTATAATGAAAGAAATTGATGTTTTGAAATTGAAGAAGCCTTTTAAAACAAGATTGGACAAAAGTTGCCACCCACTTGCAAATATAACCTTCTTACTCCATTTCACAAACCACATTTGCATGGTTTTGGACTATTCTTCTTTATTCTCTTTTTATTTTCTCAAAAGAGTTAAAAGGAGAGATTATTAGTATTGTTATCATTAAAAACAATTCTAAATATAACAAAATTAAAACAAAATATTGAAAAAAATATATAGCAATCTTTATCCGTACCTCTATCAACAATATTTATAGACATTGATAAAATTTTAAATAAGCCATATTTAGTCATTTTCCATAATTCTCTTTCTTATAATTATAATTGTATCAAATTATTCAGTGGTATTCAGATTTTAATAAACAACAAACTTTTGGAGCCAAACAAAAATTGAAATTTCATTGCAATTGACCTAATATTCAATAAATTTACTATACTTTTAAAATAGTTTCAAGTATTTGCATATTAGGTGTAGAATAAGGTTAACATAAGAATCTGATTTAAATTTTATAATCTAATATCAAGAAGTTTGATACACTGTGTATTTTTTCTGAATGCAAAGATATAATAATTTATAAATTAGAAAAAATTGGTAAAGATGACTTGTAAAATTATTCCTTATTTCATAGTGTATGAACTAATCTAATTAATTATGTTATCAACTTCATTGCTTAACCATTATTTTAGTCTGCATGAGCTAAACCCACTTCTAATATCATATTAATTATCATCTCATTCCTTCAACAACACAAATACATAACTAAAAGAAAAAGTTAGAAAATGCTGTCTTAATTTTTTTTTCTTCTCTTTAAAAGTACTTCATCCCAAATTTTTAAATTTTAAGAACTCAATTTCATCTTTATATATGTATTGATTTTTAATTACATCAAATGGTGTTTGAAATTATGTGGATAGAATAGAAAATAATAGAATATAATCTTTTTTATTTTTTTATCAGGTTAATCTTCCATCGTTAAAGTCAAGTAAATAATTCAAAATATAGGTAGATATAATTACAATTAGTTAATGAGATTGTATTAATAAATCAAACGACAACCTATAGTAAAAGTTTAATCCTATCATGACTTTGCACAATATAGGAATTAATGGACATGCTTTCAAAACAAAAGCATTGAATAGTGGATGATTTAGTACACCAAACGAAAGTTTCGTTAATTAGTGACATGATAAGTATAATTACTAGATTGGAAAAGAAAAACTCTCGAATGAGTAGCTATTAATTGTAAGGTTACACCTAAAAGATAAACTAAACTAAGTTCTCTAAATATTAATTTGAATTCTTTTATACAACAAACTAAGAAAAATGTGTAGGGTGTTTGAAAATTCTTTAGCTTATTATATTATTATTGTTATTATTATTTTGTTCTTTTTTAAACTTTTGAATTTCCAATCAAATTCTAAATTCAAAAAGTATTTTGAATTAGTTTTTACATTTTGACATAATTTTTAAAAATATTAGTAGAAAGTATATAACAAGATAGATAAAATTTAAAGGGGAGTATTAGTGTTTATAAACCTATACTTTCCAGAAATAAAAAACTTTGAAAGCTATTGCAATAAACAACAGAATAAGATTAAAGGTTAGAACACAAAGATTACTTGAGAACAAGGATTAAAATATGAACCTCCATGTCAATGTTTTTCAATTCTAGATGCCTAAAATAACAACATTGCCTAATATTTCTGTAAACAAAAGAATTTATAAAAATCATTTATATTAATAATTAAGATTTTATTATTGATATTGATATTTAATTACTTAATGGCTATATGATTTTCTTTTCTTTTTAACATTAATTATTCATTAAACCATTAGCATATTGTCCCAAAATTTATGGATATATCAAAACAAATATTTTTATCATTGTTTGGAAGTTTTCTTTTTCCTTTAGCGTTTGAAAGTAATTTTTTTGAAATTAAAAAGCAACATGTTTACTATTTTATTCATTTCCACAAAATACAATCTACATTTTGATTATTTGAATTTAAAAATACTTTTAAAAAATCGATTTAAAATTAAAGAAAAAAAGTTTTTCTTTTTCAAAAACGAAATCCAAAAATAGTAAACAAACTAAAATAAATCACAACTAAAAGAGACAAAATAAGTTATAATAAATAAGTTCATAGGACACACTTTCTTATTTGCGAAAATGGCAAAAACAAAGTCCAGCCCACACATCAATAGGTAAAATGTCACAAATGCTCTCATTACTCATATAAGTTTGATACACCTTATACACATGTGATATACCTAATACACCTCTTAATACACCTGATACTTCTTGATACATCCGATACATCTGATTGATACACTTGATGCACCTGATACTCTTTAATACACTCGATACCTTTTAATACACACCTGAAACATTACTAATATATGTTCGATACACCTGATGCACTACAGATACATTTAGTATTCTTCACTTATAAAATTGATTGATTAAATGCACTTGATATGCTTGAAGTCCTACTTATGCACTTGATATACTATTGATATACACTTGTAAACTTGATTCATATACTTGATAATGATTCACTTTACTGATATGCTTTAACAATATATTGTTGATATACTTGATAATGATACACTAAGTTACATCATTCATATACTTAATAATACTCTAATGAACTACATAAAATTTGAAAAAACGAAAATCACATTGTAAGTATATTAACCAACTAATACATATAATATAATTTTATCACAACACTGATATACGAAACTGAGACAAAGTAAAACCAAAAAATTAATGTAAAAAAATAAAACAAAATCATTTGGTATCAGATTCAACTCAAAATATACATCGAATAAAATAAAAAAAATCACAAATTAAGTTAAATTACTCCGATCAACGGCCATTATATTATATTTCATATTGGAATTATTGTCCTATTGATATTTTAAAATTAAGATCGAGACAGAAAGAATAAATTATATTTGTAGTATAAGAATAAACAAATAATTAGGACCTTAAAAAGTGGGAGAATAAATAAATAATGAGTAGGACATTAAAAAGATTAAAAAGAGGAAGAGAAATAAGTTATTGAAGGATAGTTTAAGAATAATAACAAATTTAAGATGGAGAAGTGAAAATTTTATCATATTTGCAAAATTCTATAACAATATGCTAAAATTGCTATATCATATTCTCAAAATGCTATCCCTTGCAATTTTCCTAAAAGATACGTACAAATCCTATTACACATTTATTTCTAATTTTCACTTTTAAAAATTTTGATTTATGTTGATGGTGTCATCAATGTATCCATATTTTCATCTATTAAATTGAAAATTATAAATGAAATTGATATAATTACACCAACTAATCTCTTAATTGATAGTTCATACTTTTATCCAAGTTGATGTAATATTTTATATGGTAAAAGGATCCTCCATACATACATTATAAATAAAAAATGTTCCTGTTTAAATAGAATATATTTAACAAATATGTGAAATTTTTTCTGAAAAAAATATTATTTATTTAAATAATTTTTTAGAAGTCTTTATCACATCAGCATTTGTCTCTCTCTCTCTATATTTTTTAATATTGTATTTTGGAGAAATAGATTTGGATGTGGATGGAGATTGAATCTTTACACGACTGACAGTTACACTTCGAAAGTTCGTTTTCCCTTATGCTCTCTGAAATGTAATCTTCCCTTTGCTTCATTCATCAATTTCCGCCAAACCCAAAAACCCAATTTAGTATTCATTCTCTATTCAATTCAATGGTCAGTATTGAAAAGAAGTTGCAGAAAAGGAAGTGATTGAGCATTCCATTAGATCTCCATTTGTTAGCTTTGGTGGACAAACTTTTCTTTAAGCCTTTTTTTTATTTCCATTTCTTCTTATTTTAAATCCTTCAAGTGGGGTTTCTCTCTTTATTCTCATCTTCCCCTTTACCCTTCTCTTTCGACTTTGCTTCTCTTCAACGTTGGGTTTCTCCTAAAAATACCCATCCATTTCATTTCACTTTGGCAATTTTTGGCTTTTTCTAAGAAACCCACAAGGGGTTTTCCCTTTGATTGTGTATTTTCTAGTTCGATTTTGTTTTTAGTGGTGGATTGTTACAGATGCTCCACAAATGGGGAAAGGGGAAGAACAAAATCTCCCGTTGCAGCAGCGTCGTGAGGTGGCTTTAAGTGGGGATTCTTCTGCATTTCTTTGTGGGCAATGCTCGATTGCTTTCCATAGAGTTTGTAAGGAGTTGAATTTCAAGTGTTTCTTTGTTTTGGTTTTGGGGTTTGTGGTGTTTGTTCCTGGATTATTTTGGCTTCTTCCACTTCATGAAAGAAATTCTGGCTTTGAGGCCAAAGACAGCATTAAACTCAGTGGTATGTCTGTCTTGAGATTCCTGTTTTTTTTTTCTTCTTTCTTCTTCATCAATTTTGTTCTTTGGAGTTTCTAATTTGATACTTGATTGCTCTGATTTTTCTTGCAAATTTTTTTATGGGGTTTTATGCTTTTTCTGATGCTTTTGAATGACCTTCTGTTTTCTCCGGTCTGTTGAAATTGGAAATTTGCAAGTGTTGTGATGTTTCCAGAACATGATCGTGCTTCAGATCAACTCATATGATCTACCATTTTTATTCCCATAGCTTTGCTTTGATGGTCATGTTAATATGTAGACGAAGGGCCATTTCTGAAGGTTTAATTCTGGTTTTAGATGTTTCTTACTTTTATCTTGTTTAGGTTTTCCTTCAGGGGTTTTATTTTGTTTGATTTTCTTGATAGAAATGTTTGAAATTATGGTGCCTTAGTCCTAATTCTACAGAGTTTGTTATGTGAATTTAGTGTAGTTGCAGCCAACGTTCATTTGATGATGATTTAGTTCTTCCATGTTGGAATATAATTTTCACATGGGAAGGTGTGAACCAGCATTTATACTATTTGGAAAATAGTAAAGGCATCATATTCCTTCCTTACCATTTTGCTTAGGGGAATCCTATTCTTAGTAGAATCGGATTCCTAACGATCGGGTGGATCGTACGAGTATTCCTCCTAGCATCAACTATGAAGCACTTGCTCTAGCAGCAAAACCAGATTTTGCTTTTGCTTCAATTTTAGATTGTCTGTGAACTATTTGGTTAGAATCCGATTAGTAAGGGATTAAGAATGCTCACTCCTTAGTTTGATGGACAGCTAGAAATTAGACTTTGCTTTTGCTTCAACTTAGATCTTCTGTGAGTATTTGTAACTTAGAAAGTTTTTGTTCTTTTTTCCAGCTACAGTTCAGGTGTATTTTGTTCTTGAAAAGCCCGTGACCGAGCTTCTTCCGCACATCAAGAGATTAGAGTTTGATATCAATGGTGAATTAGACATTCCAAACGTGAAGGTTTTGCACTTCTTTGTTGTTTTTGGATTTAGTTTACTAGTAAGGTCTTCTATGCCTAAGGGTTGTCGTTTATGTTACCAGGTTTCCATTCTATCCATGCATGATATAGGTGAGTCAAACAGGACTTACGTGGTTTTCGGTCTTCTTTCTGAATACATAACTGCTCCAATAAATCCAGTGTCCTTAAGTCTGCTGAGATCATCTTTATATGACTTTTTCCTTTCCGAATCCAACCTTACTTTGACGACATCGATTTTTGGACAGCCATCGACACTTCAAATTCTCAAGTTTCCAGGGGGGATTTCTATAATTCCATTTCAACATGCTTCGATTTGGGAGTTTCCCCAGATCGTATTTAACTTCACTCTTACTAACTCCATTTCTGAAATACTCGACAACTTTGCCAAGTTCAAGAGCCAGCTAAAGTTTGGATTGCGTCTGAGGTCTTATGAGGTACAAAAACTTATTTAAGTTAAACTTATATTTCTGCTATGGATGGAATTTATCAAATATTATCTCTAGAACTTGAGATGAGATTTTATATTATTGTTGTTAGTTTTATGTGTCTGGGACTGGAGTTGATTAATGGATGTTGGATTCTACTCTTTCTTTTCTTGTTATACAGAATGTGTATTTGCAAATAACAAACAAGATTGGCTCGACGGTGCAACCACTCGTAATTGTTCAGGCTTCTATTACGTCGGAATTGGGACGCATTACGTCACAGAGATTACAGCAGTTGGCTGCAATCATCAACACCTCTCCTGAAAGAAATCTTGGCCTTGATTATTCTGTTTTTGGAGAAGTCAAGAGTGTCAGTTTGTCTTCTTATCCGAAGAGAACCTCCAAGGCAATCCCACCGAGTTTTTCTCCAGCCCCTGCCCCAGCGCCTGGCGATCATGTAGAAGTACCAAGTGGCCCACATCCGTTGAGATCCACACGACCACCTGCAAACCATTCCCCACCTCATGCAAATTGCAAAAGCTCGTCTCCAAACCCTTCTATGGTTCCTGCACATTCCCCTCATGAACATTCAATACCACCAATCTCGTATCCTAAGTCTACCAGACTGATCGTTCCTCCGACTAATCAACCTCGTGTTTCTTCTCCACGTGCATCTCCAGTAGAGTCTCCACCACTGTTGCCCCCTGATCTGTTACCTAAACCCAAGCCTTCTTTTCGCTCCAAATCGGGGCAGACAAATGAAGATCCGTCACATCCAGTTCATGTAAGCTTTGACATATTTTTTACTTGATTATAGGTTGAAAGCATGTAGTAGTAGTATACACATTTCTTAGTAAAAAATCAATTCATTTATATCTACAAAAGCACAACTCATTCCCTTCTCATCTTTGTAGGATTAAGAATAACGGGTCTTGACCGCTCTCTCCTACAACTCATTTACATCTATCACCTACATAATCAACATACAATAGTCTGAAGAATACAATCAGATTGGAAACTCATTTTTGGTTCACTCCTCAAAAACAAAGAAAGCCAGTATAGAGAGTCTGAAGAATAAGAAGAAGACAGAATGTGATATTTCCCTTTATATTAACTCTACACAGGGAAATAGGGATGTTGTGTTCCAAAGGGAACCAACTCTCCTCCTTGGTTGGGTTTAAATTATATATGTTTTAGAAAAATATAATTAATTATGAAATGAGAGATTTGAAGTTGCAGACCTCAAAAGGAACTACTATATAGTCTTATTTTCTTTAGTAAAAGCTGTACAGTTCTTAAACAAAGGTTCCTTTTGACTGTCTGCAATTTTGCTAGTTACTTACAAGAAAGAAATGGAATAAGAAAGCAAAATGCTTGTTAATTACATTACTACATCCAACACAATTTCATGTACCTAATCAATTGGTTAAGAAATGAAAGGAAATGAAGAGTAAGGAATGTAGTAGATATTACCGGGGGTGGGTTAATTGGCTAGCCAAGAGTACATCCACGAACCTGCTGCAATCTCCAACCAGTACACATTAACATTATATTTAAATATTTTGATTTTGTAAACTCTTTTCTTTTTTTAAGTCTATAGTTTTGAATATTTAGTCTATTTGATTGTTTTGAGTTAGAGTTTACTTATGTTTTTGTGAATTTGATTGAGTTTTGATTAGACTAGTTTGATTTTGATGGTCAAATTTTGTCCTTTTCTAAGTTGACTTGTTTGATTTTGATGGTCCATTTTGTCATTTTTAATCTAGTTGTCTTATGTAAGGATCTTCATGGATTTCTGTCACTTTTTGTTTTTTAAGAAAATAATATTTTAGTATTTATTTGAATGTATTTAATACATTTTTAATTTAGTTGTCAAAATTAATTTTTATTATATTTGGTTTGACAATAATAATAATATTTATCATGTCCGAAAATGTAATATTTACGTGAATATGTTATTAAAATTAATGGTTACAATGCTAATAGATATTAATAGTTGAGTTCAACTATGAAAGTATATAGATTGAAATTAGACATTTTAAGTCAAATTCTACCAATACAAATTAACATTTAATCTTTTATCAAATACGGAGTTCTGTTTATAAATTGTGTAGTTTGTATTTTATTTTATTTATTTTTTTTTTTTTGAAAAATTCTTAGCAAAAGTAAAAAATTTAAATGGTTACAAGAGAATTCAATATATTTTGTAAATAGTTTTGTAAAAAATAGTCTTAAAAAATAGTACAAAATATTCAAAATATTCAAAATTTTATATCAAATTCTAATTTATTTTGTTATTTTAAAGAATAGTGGGGTTCAAAACATAGTAATGTAATCTAAAATTACAAAATTAAAGAAAAAATTTAAAATAATTGTAATAATCTCAACAATTTCATTTTGATTATAAAAAATGGTTTGTTATTTATATTTTGTTTCCCAACTCCATCCATCGATGAAGAAACTTGAAAAGAAAAAAAAACCTTACGTTCAACGGCGAAGAAACTATCGCCCGAATCAGCAAACCGGAGACGGCGAGCCCAATCGCCGACTAAACGGAACGGCCACCAGCAACACACCAAGTTCCACCATCCATTCCCTCTTCTTTCACCTTCTTCTTCTTCCCGGAATTCCTCACCCCTTCCGCCATTAAAACCTCTCCCACTCCCCTCGTCGCCGATATTCTCCAACGTATACCGGCAAACAGGGCAAGTATTATGCATCCTCAACCAAGGAACAACACAATCCGAATGGTAAAAATGCTTGCAAGGCAACTCCCTAACTTCCTCTCCCATTTCAAATTCCTCTTTACAAATCGCACAATTCGAATCCTTCTCCAAATGCTTCTCCGTAATTCTCACCCTTGGAATCTCCTCAATCCCGGAATTTACAGCTGGTCTCGGGAATTGGAGCGTGATCCATGACTCATCGGTTTCTTCGAATCCCCACCGTTGGACAATCGGAGGGGAAATGGCGGGGAGACGAGGGAAATTTCGAGCCCTAGCTACGTCCAATTCATGGCGGAGATTTCTGGCGCAAAAGGGGCAAGTAATGGAAATTTCTAAAGGGTTTCCTAAGCTAATTCTGATGATTCTTCGACAAATTCGGCACCAGTAGTAATGCATATTCGTGGTCCTGGTGAAGCCGCCATTGACGACGACTCGAGTTCGGGGGTTTTGAGGCTGAGGGATGGACATACTCTAAGAATTGAAGGTATGATGGAGACATTGAGAAAGGAAGAAAGAGAGGATTTTATAGGGAAAGGGAGGAAGAGAAGTGATGGGAAAGTTATTCCTTGTCGTAGCTTGGATTTTGTTTGAACATAAGATTACAAAACAAGTTGTCGTGGAGGAAAGGGAAATTGAATTGGAGTTTCTTGTTGTTGTTGAAGCTCTGCTTTTGTGGTTTGTTGAAGCTCTCGCTCTTCTCTCCCCTCTCTCGCTCCTTTCTTTTCACAGATTGCTCTCCTTCTCCCTCTTTCTTTCACAACCTTGCTCTTCCACAATCGCTATTGTTGAGAGAAGAACTCAGCCAGGAGGAAGATTGATGGAAAAATAAATATGAGAAAAACACAAAAGAGTAATTGTGTAAAATTGCTTTACCATGATATAAGCAAAAAGTAAAAAACACAAACCATATTGAACCTTGAATTGGGGTGTTTTAATCAATTTTCCTCATCTATTGCTAAAGGATAATGGGAGTTGTTGGTTAAATGGTGAAGAGAAAGTATGAGTTTTTAGTTGTTGGAGACATTTGGGGAGAGGAGTTTACAAAGAAAAATGCAATACATGTGAACAAGAAAGGAGGATTTTTATTAGGGGATTATGGAATGAAGAAAAAGTAGGCTACTTTTATAGGATTTCTTGAATTTCATCCAATGTCGTCTATCAATCCATATATCCCTCTAGTAAAGGTATTGTTTCTTATTATGTAATTTCACCCAAAAGAAATTTGTTAAAACATTGGTGGCTTGATGGTGCAAATTAAAGTCTTTGATTTTGTCTCGGTATTGAATGTAGTCGAAATGCACGTACTTAGATGAGTCACTAGAGAAAATATGTGCAATTTGTGGAATAGAGAAAACTTTGTGATGTTATTACTGATAATTACAACCTAGATTATTAATATTATTTGTGATACACAAATAGTGAGAAAGATTATCATTATTATTTATTATAGCAAATTTGTAATATAGACAAATAGTGAGATGAGATTTTAAAATAGTTAGTATTGTGGGACAGACAAATTAAATTAAATTAAATCTCTAAGTATGAGTATTTAATCCTAAGTTATAATAAATGTTTAATTATGTTTTTGTGCCAATGGGAATATATAAGGGTTGGTTTAGTTAAAATGAGATAAAAGACTGAAGTTGGAATTGAAGAGAATTAAAAAGATGGGTAATATATATATATTTTTAATTTAAAAAAATCTCTTTTTGTTGATGGAATTTAAACATGCGGAGCGGAAATAGAATCGAAAATCTACCTTAATTGCTAAGATTAACATGTAATATTGTAATTAGGATTTAGGGTAAAAATCCCTTCATAGCTCCAATTTCTTGAAAATCTTCACACGTACTCGATCCGAATCACCACTAAAGTTGATCTACTATCCTTTGGTCCCCAAATCGGGTTGTGAGACCCAATGGATGAAGGAACCAAGAGAGATCAGAAAGAGATGGAAAATAGGAAAAATCAATTTTTCTTGTGTGATTTGACTTTATGGCTTGAGATGAATTGTTTAAAGAAAACCATGAGAATGACAAAATAATAGATAACAAACTGGAAAATAGCAAATCCCAAAAATATTTTGATTTTGTAACGACCCAACTTTTCTATCTAAGTTGAAGTCATTATTTGAAACAAAATACTTTGGTTGACACAAAATATGGTAAAATTTATTTGAAATCATAATGATCAAGGAAAACGTTGTTCGGGTCCTATTTCAAACAAATAAAATTTCAAAAGTACTGTTTACAAAATCACTATCCATATCTCAGTTCAATCACAAAAAAATTGAAAACCTTAAGAGGAAGAAAATTTTAAGAAAAAAGCTAGGTTCCCATATGGCCGTCACGCGTCCTTCTTGTCCCTCATCGGTCCGCCTCTCGTATTACCTTTGTCTGAAAAATTAAACATAAGAGGGTGAGTATAAAAAATACCCAGTAAGAGAACCACTACTGGTCCTGTTAGGGGTAAAAACTGTTAACTTCCTATTGGGGGTACCCTACATCATAACAGTCTCGTGATCCCGTAGGATGCACACAATCAATCTAATGCCCCCGAAGGATGCACTCATCAATCTGTGCTTCCGAAGGATGCACCTATCAGTCTATTGCTCCAAATGATGCACATATCAGTCTGGTGCTCCAAAGGATGCACAACAGGTGGTGATCCCATGGGACACCTGTAAGGCACACTACTTTGTAGATAAAGCTAACAATTTTCCCTCAGTCCATTCTAACATTTTAAGCAGTCAACTCAATTTACAATTTAAGCTACCATCATATCATTCTTTTAGTTTAACACATATGCAGTCCATTTACCCAAACCTGTACATAATCAAACATGAGCAGAACGATTCCTCAAACAATTAAACTTATACATAAGTGTCACCCACCTCAGATTAGTCAATTCAATCTACAGTACACTATCTATACATTAACCTAACAGTCAACAACCCTCAACTCAATCAGTTCAATGTTCTCAATTCAGTCATCATATCTAAATTCACATATCAGTCAACCCATCTAAGTTCAGTAAAATCCATACAGTCATTACAGTCATCAGATATAAATTTGCATATCAGCCAACCCAAATGTGAATTTGACACTTACCCAAGCAAATGGAGAATCGACTCCAAACGAAGCTTAGTGTGAAACTCAAGGATTCAAGCACAACTTTTCCAAAATCACCTTCAAAATAAAACGACACCCAATCAATTAATCCAACCTTCATGCTTACGGTAGCTAAAAAACATCATTACAAAATTCACAATTTCTCATTACCAAACAAACTTACAACATGACATCGAAAGAGGCTCCGAATAGATGGAATCGACACATGAAAAACCAGATCTGAACCACAATGGAGGTGGACGAAGAATGCGGCAACACTCCACGACACACGGCTATTGGACACGAGGGAAAAAAGATGTGGGTCGATCTGATGGAGAAATGCGACGGTGTGGCGTGATGGCGTGACCTACCGATGTCGACAGTAGGTGTGGCGACGGTAGAGCTTAGCGAATGGAGACAAGCATGGACAAACGACACTCCAGTTTCAACTTCGATGAGACGACGAACGACTCGAGACGCGGTAGCTTGGGTAGTCGTCAGCTGTAGAAAGACGCGCGCGACAAGAGCTTCATGAACAAAGAGACAACGCGGCGTGACCTACGCTGGAGGAGCTGTGCGCGAACGAAACGTGAGGCTCGTCTTCACGAACGGTGAAACGACTCGGACCCATGACGAACACTTCGACTTAACTAACGGTGCTATGACGATGATTGAGTGCTAGGCATTCGGCTCGTGAGGAGACGACTAAGTTGAACTGAGAGGAAGATCGGAGGAAAAACGGGTGACAACTAGGGCTACAATCGTGAAAGATGAAGAATGGTGAAGGAGAAAAGATGCACGTAAAACGAGAAAAAGAATTAAAATAATAGTTTAATAATAATTAAAATTATAATAACATATAATAATTATTATTATAATATAATTATTATTTCCTTTCTTTTCTTTTCAAAAAGAAAAATTACATTTCTCACCCTCATCAAACCTCAACAAAAAGAAAACAACACCCAAGAATCCTTTAATTCTCAATAAAATAAGACAATTTGGTTAAGAGAATTACCTCAAAATTTTGGGTTGTTACATTCTTCCCTCAAGAAACTTTCATCCTCGAAGGTTCTAATCATTGAACAACTCTGGATAACAAGTTCTCATGTCAGCCTCTCGCTCCCCCATAGCCTCTTCAACTTGGTGGTTCCGCCACAAAACTTTTACTAATGCAATCCCTCGGTTATGAAGCATCTTCACCTCTCTAGCCAGAATCTCAACTAGTTGCTCTACATAGTTCAAATTCTCATCAATTTCTAATGGTTCATAGTCTACAACATGCGACGGATCTGCCACGTACTTTCTCAACATCGAAACATGGAAAACATTATGAACAACAGAGAGTGATGGTGGCAATGTCAAACGATATGCCACAGGGCCAATTCTCTCTAGAATCTCAAACGATCCAACAAAACAGGGACTAACTTTCCCTTCTTTCCAAATCGCAAAACACCCTTCATAGGTGCTACTTTCAACAACATTTTATCTCCTACATCAAACTCAAGATTTTTCTGTCTCACATCAACATAAATTTTTTGTCTACTCTGCGTTGTTTACATATGTGCTATAGTCTTCTGAATAGCCTCATTAGTAGATTGAACTAACTCAGGACCCATCAATCTCTCTTCACCAACCTCATCCCAACAGACGGGAGATCTACAACATTTACCATACATGGCCTCAAACGGTGCCATACCAATGGTAGCCTGAAAACTGTTATTATATGCAAACTCCATCAAATGTAAGTGAGAGTCCCAACTACTTGAAAACTCTAATGCACAAGCTCATAGCATGTCCTCTAAAATTTAGTTCAAACATTAAGTTTGGCCATCCGTCTGTGGGTGAAAAGTTGTACTGAAATCTAACCTCGTGCGCATGGCAATCTATAGTCCCTTCCAAAACTTGAAAGTAAAACGTGCATCTTTGTCAGAAACAATCGATACGGGCACTCCATGCAGTCTCACAATCTCAGTCATATATAAATGTGCCTACTTACTAGCAATATAAGTGGATTTCCGTGGGACGAAATGTGCCGATTTCGTAAGCCTATCGACAACAACCCAAATCACTATGTAACCCTTCAGGGTTCTAAGCAAACCCGTAATAAAATCCATAGACACATTCTCCCACTTTCACTCTGGCACACTCAAAGTTTAGAATAGACCTGCTGGTTTCTGTTTTGGTGCTTTAGCCTGCTGGCACACCAAACACCTACTAACAAAATCTGCCACTTTCCTCTTCATATTACGCCACCAATAAACTTGTTTCAGATCCTCATACATTTTTTGTGTTACCTGGATGCATGAAAAATGGGAAACTATGAGCTTCATTCAACAAATCAGTCTTAACTACAGTGTCTGCTGGCACACACAAACGCCTCTCAAACAAAAGCCCACCATTAGAAGATATGGAGAACTCATCAGCTTGCCATGTTTCTACAAGGCGACGCTTCTCAACCAAATAAGGATCATTACTCTGAGCAACAATAATCTTCTCCCTCTAAGTTGGTTGCACTATTAACTAAGCTAACTGTGAGGTAAATGCCCCTACATATACTACAATCTCAGCTCTTTCAAAGTCTTGGTGTAATGGGGCCTGTCTGGTAATAAGTGCTACTGAATGTGATACTTTTCTACTAACAGCATCAGCTACCACATTCGCCTTACCTAGATGATACAATATCTCACAGTCATAATCTTTTACTAACTCAAGCCACCTTCGCTGTCTCATATTTAACTTCTTCTAAGTGAAAAAGTCTTTTAGGCTCTTATTGTCAGTAAAAATTTGTATCTTTTCTCATACAAAATAATGCCTCTAAATTTTAAGTGCAAAAACCACTGCTGCCAACTCTAAATCATGCGTAGGGTAGTTTTGCTCATGACTCTTCAACTGATGGGAGGCATAAGCAACCACCTTACCTTGTTGCATCAAAACACAACCTAGTCCTTTCTTAGAGGCATCACTGTAAATCACAAAACTTCCAGATCCATCTGGCACTGTAAGAATCGGTGCAGTAACAAGCTTTTGCTTAAGATTTTGAAAACTACTCTCACATGTTGGGCTCCAAACAAAAGGAGTCCCTTTTCTGGTCAACTAAGTCAAAGGAGTAGCTATACAAGAGAAATCTTCCACAAACCTCCAGTAATAACCTGCTAAACCTAGAAAGCTACGAACCCCACTAACTGTGGAAGGTCGAGACTAACTGGTAACAACTTCAATCTTTGCTGGATTCACAGAAACTCCTTCACTAGACACCACACACCAAGAAAAGTCACATGCTTCAGCCAAAATTCACACTTTGAAAACTTAGCATAAAGTTTATTGGCTTGAAGAGTCTCTAAAACCTTATGCAAATGTTCCTCATGCTCAGCCTCTATCTTGGAGTAAACCAAGATGTCATCAATAAAAACTATTACAAAAGTGCTAAGAAATCCTTAAACACTCTGTTCATCAGATCCATAAATACAACAGGAGCATTTGTCAAACCAAAAGACATTACAATGAATTCATAATGCCCATACCTTGATCGAAAGGTGGTCTTAGCAATATCATTGTCCCTAATCCTCAACTGGTGATAGCCTGAGCATAAATCAATCTTAGATAATACAGTGGCTCCCTACAACTGATCAAACAGATCATCGATTCTAAAAGGTGGATACCTGTTCTTGACTGTCACCTTATTAAGTTCTCTATAGTCAATGCAAAGCCGCATCGACCCATCTTTCTTCTTCACAAAAAGTACTAGTGCTTTCCAAGACGACACACTAGGTCGAATAAAACCTTTGTCTAGTAATTCTTGTAACTGTACCTTCAGTTCTTTCAATTCAGTTAGAGCCATTCTATACAGGCCTATAGAAATGGGAGTAGTGTCTGGCTCCAACTCAATAGCAAAATGAATCCCCATTTGAGGCGAAAGTCCTTGAAGCTCTTCTAGAAATACATCAGGGTATTCCCTTACCACAAGTTCTGATGTCAAGAAAATCTCGGCTTCTCTAGTGTTCACTACACTGGCCAAGATACTTCAAGTACCCTGGTTGAGTAGCTTACTGGCTTTCATAGCTGAAATTACTTTAGGCAGTACCACAGTCTCTTCCCTTTAAATTTAAAACTAGACTCAGCACGAGGATTGAACACTGCCTCCTTGCGAGAACAATCTATACTAGCATGATTAGCAACTAGCCAATCCATGCCTAAAATTACATCGAAATCACACATATCTAGTACTAGTAAGGTTACATCCAACTCACGACCCGCTATCTCAATTTGATATGCTTTAATCTTTTATTTTGACAACATAATTTTCCCAGATGGTATAGACACTGATAAAAATAATCTGGAGGTTCCACTTCTAAACATGCATGTGTTACAAATATCGATGATATAAAAGAGTGAGAAGAACCAGAGTCAAACAGGGCTAAGGCATAATGCCTTAACATTGGTAGCGTACTATCACAACTGTGCTAGCTCTCTCAGCCTCACATTTGTTAGAGGCAAAAACTTTGCCCTGCTGTGGTGCTCTCACCCCCTGACTGCTTTGCCCAGCCTCAGTCGGTCTCAAAGGACAACGATCAGTTGTATGTCCCTCTTACTTACGCTTGAAGCAAGTCCTAGTCCTAAATAAACAACGATCTAAGTGGCGCTTTCCATAAGTGTTGCATAACAGTTTCTTTCTGGCAACTTCACCTACCAAATGGGGTTCTGCTGGAAATGGCGAAAGTCTCCACCTTATCTCAAGTTCCTCGAAGGAACTTCAGCAGACTTCTGATATGTATTTCTTTTCTGCCCAGATGATGTTCCCTTATCAAAACTGTTTGACTGAACCTCATCCTTCTAAATACTCTTGTCCACTGCCAGGCGCAGTGTTTCAGCCTGAGTAGATGGCTTAAGTGCTCGCACAAAACCTATGATCTCATCCTCCAAACCCCTAACAAATCTCTCTGCTCTGGCATGCTCATTATCAACTAACTCAGGGGCGAAACGTGACAGCATATCAAACTCTTGATCATACTCCTCTACCTTCATCTGTCCTTGCTTCAGTTCTAAGAACTCCTGGAATTTAGCATCTTTAAGATTAGCAGAGAAGAACTTAGTGTAAAAGCAATCTCTGAACTGGTTCCAAGTGATCTGATTCAAATTACCACCCAACATTCAAATTAACATTACCACCCAACAATCTCTTCTAAGAACTTGCCACTCACTGAGTTTTCAGCTTACGTTTTCAATGTTTTTCTTCCCCCCCCCCCCCCCCCCCCTTCAGGTAGCAGTCAAGAACCAAGCTTTGGTTGAGCTCTCGACCACCATTGTAAAATTTCCATTTTGTATGTATATACCTAAGTTTTGTATTACTTCATGGGGTAGTTATAAGTAGCTAGAGTTGCTATTATATATGTTTTGAGAGATGCTCATTGGATTGTAAATATGTTGCAAGTAATATCTAGTTTGGATATGAATTTTGCTTGAACTGTGGAATAGTTTGGATGAGTGTGTGGTGAAAAACACTTGTTGTGTTGTGGAGTTGAATTCTGTTTATAAACATTTAGAAGTGAACAGCTCTTCGATTTGGCTAACCCACATTTTAGGTGAGGTGCTGCTAAAATTTTTATAGAATTTTCTTGAAAAATAATTTTATAAACCTTACGTTTGAAAAGGAATGTTTAAAAGAGTAGATTTATACCACAATCTAAGTTAGAGGGAAAAACCTAGAACGAGGTGTGACAGAAATATGTAACATATGAGAAATACAAGTTGTGAAATAATTGTGAAATAATAATAATAATATACCGATTGTGAAATAATAATAATATATAGGTTGTGAAATAATATACAGTTGTGAAATAATATAGAAATAATATATAGTTGTGAAATAATATAGAAATAATATACAGAGTGTGAAATAATATAAAAATAATATAAAGGTTGTGAAATAATATAAAAAAAAATATATAGAGTGTGAAACCAAGTAAATCTAATGAATTAATATCAAACCTAACCATTTCTCAACCAACAAAAATTTAACGAAAGCTAAATTAAACTAAAAGCCTAATTTAACAAAAGCCAATTAATATCAAATCCGATCGTTCAAAATCTAATAAAAGTAGGAGCCACATTAAACTCAATTTTCGTTAAAGAAAAGAAATTCATTAAACAAAATGGGAAAGAAAAGAAAGGTAATTTATAGAAAAAAAAGAAAAATAATATATTTGAAGACCAATTTAGGAGAAAAGCTTCATTGCTTTTCTTTCAACCCTCCCAATCAAGGACAAATGGAGCATAAATGAGAAGATTTGTTTATAATCTCAACTTATCCTTTTCAAAATATCCTTTTTAAGGTAAAGAAAAGATACCTTCTTAAAAGAAACTCTCTTTTTTACACCAAAGAAAAGAAAATCCTTTTTACACTAACTTCACCTTAAAAAAAGATCTCCCTTTTTAAATTCCTCTTGGGATATTTTTATAGGCAACGAGTTGGTCATTTTTTTAGAGAGGGGAGAAGGCAGCGTAACGTTTTGAGAGTGGAGAAAATAGGGAGGGTGGTGAATAAGGAAAGGGGAAAAAATCGTGGGAGGGAAGATTGGGAGAGATGGAACATAATTGAGGAAAAATAGGGGATCGTGAGGTTAGAGTTTATATATATATATATTTTTTTTAAAAGTTAAATTCAAGTCTTATTTTCAAAACAATTTTCTTTTATAAAAGAAAAAATTAAAGTAAATAAATAATAAATGATAAAAAAAATGGGACAAAATGGAGTATCTCCATTGTAGACTGGGGTGTAACACAAATTAGAAAAATTGATTAAGAATAAAATCAAATTAGATATTATGTGATTTTATGTAAAATAAATTAATTTTCCTTTTCCTAAAACAATAGAAATAAATTAAATGAGATATTACGAGATTTTGTGAAAAATAAATTGATTTGTTTTTTTTTTTCTAAAATGATCAAATGGGATATTAATAAGTTATTGTTTTCTAAAAGAAATAAATCAAATGTAATATTATGAGATTTTTCCAAAGTGAATTAATTTGATTTTTCAAAAAATGAGTAGCTTTGCTCATTAAGGTTTTATTTTCTCCTTTTTATAAAAGGTTTTTTTTTAAAAAAAAAGAATGATTATTATAAGATTTTATATTATTACAAAATCTTTTACCTATTAAAAAAATTAAAATATAATCTTAGCCATTATTACTATTATTATTTTTTAAATAAAAACAAAAAATATGTAGGATAAAAATAAGTGGCTACAACATGCCCCCTTCGTTCATCCTTGCAGAATTAGAAGGTGGACGAAAGAGGACAAAGGTGTAGCCACTAACTCATCAAACTAAGATATTTTAGATAAATTACCAATATCAGGGGCTAGGGATAAAACAAGAATCATCACAGCAACATGGTGTCAAGAGCGTCTCATGACAAATAAATAAATAAGCTGGAGGCCAGGGATAAAACAAGGGGCATCGCAGCAACATGATGTCAAGGGCCAATGTTAAAACAGGCGCCTCATGACAAAAGAATAAATAAGCTAGAGGCCAGGGATAAAACAAGCGTCATCGCAGCGACATGATGTCAAGGGCCAAGGTTAAAACAAGCGTCTCGTGAAAAAAGAATAATAAACTAGAGGCCAAGGATAAAACAAGCGTCATCGAACATGGTGTTAAGGACTCAGGATAAAACAAACGCCTTATAATAAAAGAATAAATAAGTTGGAGGTAAGGGATAAAATAAGCGTCATCGCAGCAACATGGTGTCAAGGGCTAGGGATAAAATAAGTGTCTCATGACAATAGAATAAATAAGCTAAAGGTTAGGGATACAACAAGTGTCATCGCAACAACATGGTGTCAAGGGCCAGGGATAAAACAAGTGCCTCATGACAAAAGAATAAATAAGCTGGAGGTCAGGATAAAATAAGCGTCATCACAACAACATGGTGTCAAGGGACAGGGATAAAACAAGTGTCTCATGACAAAAGAATAAATAAACTAGAGACCAAGAATGAAACAAATGCATCACGATCACATATTAAATTTTCACATCAAGAATGTAACCTATGTCACCTATGGGAATTCAGACAATGATGACAATGTCAAAAGCCATGTATGCATGAACATGTTAATTAGGTATAAAAAATTGAATCATTGTTTACTTTTCTAAAGAAAACCAAAACATGTGTAATAGCCCAATAAAATTCATGAGTTCTGGAACCTCAAATACCAACTCAAATCCTTAAAATATAGGTGACTTGACAAAAAAAATTCTAGAATTAGAAGCTAATTGTTGCTCTATGCATAATATTTCTTCACATAGTCTACGTTTAACAGGTTAGTCAAGTCATCTTCGTCCATATTCATCAAAGTTAGAGGTCCTCCCGAGAATGTTTTTTTACTACATACAACCCTTCGTAATTAGGAGTCCATTTTCTTTTGTGATACTTTTGAAAAGGTAGGGTCTTTTTTAACACTAGATCTCCCTCTTGGAAATGATGGTGTTGAACATTTTTGTCATACACTCGTGCTATTTTCTTTTGGTACAACTGTCCTCTACATAGCGTAGTCAGTCTCTTTTCTTCTATGAAATTTAATTGCTCTTACCTTATTTGAGCCCACTTTACTTCATCTAGCTCTACCTCTTGGATTACCCTAAGGGATGAATACTCAACTTCAATAGGTAAAACTCCTTCGAAACTATACACCAGTGAAAAAGGGGTTGCCCCTGTTGACGTGCAGACTGATATTCTATATCCATGTAATGTGAAAGGCAGTATATCATGCCAATCTTTATAAGTGACGACATTTTTTTTCTAAAATCTTTTTAATATTTTTGTTTGCTTCTTCCACTGCCCCATTCATCTTAGGGTGATAAAGGGTGGAATTAGAGTGTTTAACCCTGAACTGACTGCACAACTTCATTAATTTAGTATTCAGATGTATTCCATTATCTGTGATGATACGCATAGACAAACCATACCGACATATAATGTTCTTATGTATGAACTTGACAACAGTTTGCTTGGTGACACTTTTATATGAAGCAAACTCTACCCACTTCATGAAATAGTCTATGGGCTACCAAAATGAATTGATGGCCATTTGATGCCTTTGGCTCAATCGGTCCAATTACATCCAAACCTTATATGGAGAAAGGCCATGGGGTCGTTAATACATGCAGCGAAGAAGCTGGAGCATGCGCTTTATCTGCTCATATTTGACATTTATGGCATTGTCTTTCATATTTTATGTAGTTTGATCCCATTGTCAACTAAAAGTAACCATAATGTAAAACTTGTCTCGCCATCATATATCCATTTGCATGCATTCCACAAACTCGTTCATGAATTTATTTCAAAATCTTTTTAGCTTCCAAGGCATCAATACATCACAATAAAGTCATATCGTAATTTCTTTTGTATAATACTTCACCACTCAGAAAGAACTTCATGGCTAACTTTCTAATGGTGCACTTATTATTTTCTGATGCCCCTGGTAAATACTCTCGACATGCGATGTAGTGTCTCATACTTCTCCATCCTTATGGGTTGAACTACTTCATTGCAAGCTACATTAAAGTTTAAGTTTAAGAGTGGGTGTTCTGGCGCTTCACTTTAGAGGCGTTGGAGCCACCCAAGTTGCGTTCACGCCTAGAAACATGAGGGATGCATTTTGGGTGGGGGGCGTGACAATGTCTTGCACCAAATAATCTGGATAGTAGCTTTACTTAAATTTTCTAACTTTCCTTACTCGCCTAACCCAATACACAAACTCTCTTGGCGTTTAGCTAACCGAAATACGTACTATTCCTTACATATTTGGTCAAAATGCACATCCCAAATGCATTCCTTTTATATTAGTCATTTTCACTTTCTTTACCATAGAAGATGACATACTTAACCTAGCTTCTTTCTCTTTAACTCATCTATCAGAAAGCAGACTTCACAATTTAAGGTACACATAAAATGTTTCTATAAGTTAAAATGTGTGCAAAATTACAATCATGGTAAGGAAGGGTTGAGAAACCAAAAGCAAATTTTAAAAACAAAATTCTAAGGTCATGTCGAGTAAGTATTTGATTTTTAGTTTCTACATTTTGAAAATTAAGCTTATAAACATACATGTCACCTAAATTTTCAGTTGTATTATTTTTGTCAAAGTAAGCTTAGCTCAACATTGGTTTATGTAGTTCATTAGCAATGTTTTAACTATATCTATAACACATAGAAAGAGTGATTTTACTATTAAGAAAATTTAGAATACAAAATAGAAGTACTTCTAGGATTATAAAGTTTATATAGTACATTTCTTTAAACTCTAGTGTCAAAACGTAAATAATGCGAAAATAACAAATACGTAAATAATACAAATAATTAAAGTGTGACTTCCGTACTGGTCATTCAACACTTGATAATAGATTCAAGATATTCCAACAAAATTAGCTTGATCACTTTTGAGTTAATTTTTGTTTGAACAAATATCAAGAACATTTTATTTTAAGATTAAGTAAAAGTAAACTGAGTAAAATCAAGAATGGAATTTGGTTTGACAACAATTTCATTTTTTAGTTATCTATATGTTTGAAATTTATGCTCCTTTTTATCTCAAATTATTTAGGGTAGTTTTCAATGTTTTTAAAAGAAGCATTCAAGAAATATATGAATTTTTTTGTCAAAATCTAAATATTAAACAAGTTTCCTTTTTTCTTTTTATTGTTTATTTACAAAACCCAACTTTGAGTTTTTGAAAACAGATGGTTAGTAACTCAAAGTAAAACCTAATTTTGAACCCCAAAAATTTAAAAATTGAAGACCAAACAAGTACACTACAGCATCTAACTGTTTTAAAAGAGAAATTATATCAAATAATATAATTTAGAAAATAAACTAAAAATATAGCACAAAAATTAAATATTTGTAAAACTAACAAATGTTGACCCATCAACTAGTACATTTTTTTAAATGTTAAGTTTGTCCTTTGAATGATTATATTTGAGATATCAAGATAGCACACATTTCTTATAAAAACTATTATTAATATAGCATCTATCAAATGATAATTAATTATAGCAACATAATTTATAGTAACTACCAATTGCTATCACTAATAGTAGCTATCAACTATAGCTTTCAAGTTGAAAATAGATAAAGAAGCACTTGTAATTGTAATGATTGCAAATAAAAAGTTTATAACTGAATATTAGTGATAGCTCTACTAACCCCATCCATTTAAGCTTGAACATGAAACTAAGATAGAAAAAAAAACCTTAAAAATGAAGATTAAGAGGAGAGAGAGAGCTTTACACTTAGCTACTTCATAGGACTTAACTCAAGCTTAAAGGCATTGTATCCTTGAAGGAAGCAAAGGAAGTGACAATCAACTTTAATTTAAGTTGAATTCTACACCTTCATATGATGAACGTATTATATGAATTTAAAAGATCACATGATGAGATTTTACATATATCTATCTTAAAAAGTTAAGAGATGTTCAAATTGTCGTTTTTACTTGTCCATTTAAAAATTCGATTTTTTCCCACTTTTGACTTATTCTATCGTGATTGAAAATATAATTTCACCAAAGATATTCTATAGTACATATGAATAAAGAGAAAAAAAATACCAATATACATTTATAACTAATTGGGATATATTTTTACTCTCACACAACACCTAGGTAGGAATAATAACGTTAACTCTTTAGATATTTTTTCTATTCTAACAGAGAATCATGGTTGAAGAGAAAGGAAATAATGGATCTTACACACGAGAAAAGGAAATAGAGAAGAAATATAATGGATAGTTAGAGCATTTGATAGAGCAAGGTATCATTGGATATCTTTATATGCTCTATAAGCAAGGAAGCTTCTTTTTTTTTTTTTTTTAATTCTCTCTCTCTCTCTAGCTCTCTTTTCTTTAATTTGTTTCAATTTGTCTCCATTTACATATATATATTATTCACTCTCCCTTTCTTAGCACCTACTCTTCTTCTTCTTCTTCTTCTTCCTCCTGTCTTCTTCCTTTCTTCCATAACTCATCTTATATAATTAGCTTCACATGGCTTCTCTTTGCCTCCACTATCAACTAGCTTCTTAGAAAAGGGTTTCACACCCACATTAATGGCTATATCCATTCCCAAAACTTTCATCTTCATTTTCATTTTCATCTTTTCTATGGGTAAGTTTTCTATTTTTGAGATTCAATTCTATCCTTAAAAAAACATGTTTGATAAGTAATTTAGGTTTTATTATCTTATATTTTTAGATTTAGTAAACTTAAGGAACATATGTGATTGTGGTAGATAATCTGGATTCTATTCTTAAAAATTGTTTCTTAATTCTATCATCCAAACAATCAAAATCTAAAAAATAACTTGTTTATGTTTTTAGTGTATATAGGTTTTGAATTCAAAATTTGATTTTTCATTAAAAAAAAAAAACATAACAAAGATAGAGTTATAGACTTACTTATTTTAGTTAAATGTTATAAGTTATATGACAAAATAATAATTATACAAAAATATATATCATAAAACAAAGTTCATAAATTAATTAGTAATACTCTATATCCATCAAATTAATATTTAGTGAGCAATTGATTATAATTAGTATTATGATTTATAATTATATTTCGAAACACATTTTGGAAAAAAATTAATTTGATTATATATTCTTGATAACATGGAATACATCCATTGATCATCATTTTCAAAATTAGGTTTTCATATTACCTACCAAATAGACCTTAAATTTACCGATACAGAATTTAGAAGTTTAAGAAGATAGATTAAGATATATTATATATTCATGTTTTGTAAATATGGTGTGTTATAAGGTTGTGCATATTGTGATCAACTTTTGATAGGGCCTAGGGTTTTGGAGAGTACAAGAACATTCACCATTGTTAACACATGCAAGGATACAATATGGCCTGCCATAACTCCCGGAGGAAATGTCACTGGTGGTGGATTTTCCTTGAAGCGTGGAGAATCCACCGTCTACACCATTCCCGACTCATGGACCGGTCGGATATGGGCACGAACAGGCTGTAACTTTGATAAGGATGGGAACGGGAAATGTCAGACCGGCAGTTGCGGAGAAGTGTTGAACTGCACAGGTCCTGGAAGCCGTCCTGCCACCCTTGCAGACTTCACCCTTGGCTCTATAGATTACTATGATGTCAGTGTTGTGGATGGCTTCAATCTTCCTATAGCGATACAACCGTCAGGTGGGAAAGGAAACTGCACCTCTGGGGGGTGCGATGGAGACTTGAGAGACAATTGTCCGTCGGAGCTGGCGGTGAAGGATGACGGAAAGGTGGTGGCATGTCGGAGTGCGTGTGACGTGTTTCATACCGGGGAGTACTGTTGCACGGGTCAATTTGATAACCCAATGACATGTTTACCAACAAATTATTCAAGGAGTTTCAAGCAAGTTTGCCCTGCTGCTTATAGTTTTGGATACGATGATCCTACGAGCATTTTGACTTGTTCTTCAGCTGATTATGTTGTTGCCTTTTGTGCAACTAGGTATGCTTTCATTTCATTCTTTACTTCTTATTCATGTTATAGTGTTATTATGAACTCATCTTTACAAATTTTAGTATTTTATTCAAAATTCATTTTATGATTTATAAATTGTTAATTAAAAAAAAAAGAAGCCTAAAAAGCATATTACTTTTCTTTTTTTTTTAAAAAAAAAAATACTTTAAGTTTTTTTTCTTTCAAAAATAGTAAAGGTTATTTTTAAATATTCCAAAATGAACCCAAGTGACATATTGACAAATATAGCAAAAGGTCACAAATTTATTAATGATAAAAGTCATTAGTGATAGTATTGACAAATATAGCAAAAAGTCACAAATTTATCAATAATAAACGTCATTAGTGATAGATACTGACACAGGAGAGCTATAATTTGATGTTGTGGGACACAATTAATTCATATAAAAGATTGAAAATGTAGACAATAGACTTTTGAATTTGTTTTTATATCATGGCACGTAAAAGTTAAAATGTGTATAAAGCCTTTAATATTTTTTATTGTTTGTTTGATAGATTCCTACCGTTTCAAATTTATATCGAATATGTTTCTTACAAATTTACTTTAAAAACAAATTCAATTTAGAAACTATACGTCGTATCATATATTAAATTTAACATACTGCAAATTTTAAGACTAAATTATATATAAAATTAATTTCTTTTTTCAATAAAACAATCCATTTAAATTTTAGCATGTTTGAAACATGTGTAAATTTGAAAGTTTGTGATTTTGTTAGATATATTAGAACCCACAATGAAATTTTAGAGGATAAGTTTTTGATTTAATATTTATACAAATATAAAATATAATATTTAAATAAGATATTTTTAAAAGTAGCAAAATAAATTAAAATATTTACAAGTTTTGGATTCTCTCACTGTAGCATGTCAATGACTATCATAAAATCTATTATTTTTAAAAATTGCATTAATAGTTTCAAATATGTATCTAAAAGAATGAGGTGAAAGTGGGTTTAAGTAATTTAATTGCATGACCCTCTAACCGCATTATTATTCTACTAAAAGAAGCAAATAATTAAAATGTTTTAAATTAACCCTTGTCCCTCTATGGCTCCCACATTGGATTTTGGATAGAATAATATCACCTATCGTCTATTATTATCGTCTATCACCTATACAAAATAATATTTTGGTATATATATTTATAATTATTGTTTAGTAGCTTTCTGTCATTTAATATATATATCTAAATAATAAGATATATTAACTTTTACCTTCCATGGATGTTTTAAAACTCTCTTAGGATGAATTCTATTAGAATTTTTGGACGAAAATCCTTGAATTACAAAAAAGCAAAGAAAACCTTGTAGACTTTGTCTTTTGTTTAAAAATATTATATACATGACTTTTTTAAAATTAAAGTTGTAATACTATATGCATCACCTCTCATATTAGACTTGACCTTCCTTTGATATCTTTTAAAACTACCCCTTAAAATATAATTTGTCAAACTTTTCAACTAAAATTGAAACTCTCAATTATCTAAATATTACCAAACACCACCGTTACGTTTCTGGTCATTTTGTTACACGTTTATTTTAGAATCAAAATTTTATCCAATTTTTTTACTAATTTATATTTAATTCATTTTGCAGTTTTGAAACTTCTAAAAGAATTAAGGATAATATTATGAGTTTTTAAAAACAAAAAGCTATAGTTTTATATATATATATATATATAATTTAACATTTAAAAAGAAGGAGGCCAGTGCAGGAAAATTGGAGGTTGAAATCTTACTCATACATATGTTACTAAAAACAAGACTAATAAAATAAAATAAGAGAATTAATTAATTATTGGGTGGAAATGTAGGAATCAAAAGGTGTGCTCTTATGATGACAAGCAGCTCAAATGCAAAGTGGAGAGCTCAAAGGCATCAACAACCTTACAAACAATCTCCCACACATGGCAAAACTTCTTCTTCACTTTTCTCTTCATCTTCATTTTATTTGGAATTTTGTTCTAGTATGTTAATTTGTTAAATATAATTTCATTTACCAAATTTATTATTTTTCAATTTTCAATTTCTTTTTTAGTCTTAAATATTTTCTTTTGGATAAAAAAAACATCATTATAATCATGAAAATGAGATACTTATCCCTATTCGTTTCACAAGTACGTATACATAGTATTATTTATAATGAAGTAGGTGAATACACAAAAGAAAAGGTATCGTTAACCTAACTTAATTTTCTATTAAGCCTAGTTAGCCGATTAGAGTTGTCAATTTTGTTGATTCCATCTGTACTCTTAAAAATCTTATATGATTATTTGGTATTTTTTAATACAACAACCGTAGGATGGAAGATTAAAACCTTGAATCTCTAAGAATGGAGGTTTGGGTAAAATACTATCGAGTCAAGCTTGATTTGACAATTATTTGATAATTTGATCCTTACTCTAACTTATGATGCATGACATGTCAAAAGGTATCTCAATCATTTAATAGTGTAATAATATAATTTAGGTCCAAGTTTTATGTGTATAACAATTGAATTGATGAGTCAATTACTTAGGGACTGTGTAGAATAATAATATAATTCACGTTAAAGATACAGTTTCTCCATAATGAAGCAATGCCAATGGTAAAGATAAATAAGGAATAGAAGAATAGGGATAAAACACGATTTTACATTAAGGTCTCAAAATCTCGTTCATTTTCTTAAAGAAGATTTCGAGATTTTTATTGATTATTTTTTCCTACAAGTTAATTAAAAATATTCTTTATTTTTGGAAATATATACAATATAATATCATAATTATTTTATATCAAATTTATTCTATATCTTATAACTTACATATTTAATGTATTAAATAAACAATATATTTATGAAAAATTAAGACAAAAGGACTTAAATCTATTAGGAAATTTCCCATGATTAGGTTTTTGTATATTTTTAGGACAATTATAACTTTATCATAATTATTAATTATATATAATTTTCTAAATTAAATTCAAATTATTTCTTTATTTATATTATACTCAATTAATTTATTAGGTAAATAATAATTTCCTTAATTATTAATACATTTATATTTGTATTTATTAATTGGAATATTTATTACCTTTGCAATAATTTAAATATGGTATAAATTATTATATTATATGGTAATAATATTTTTAATTATACTACAAAATAATTATTTTCAATTTTATACCTAAACCAAAAGCTTTTTTCTCACAATCATCAATTCCGGCGTCGGCTTTCTTCTCCGATTTGTATTTCAAAAAATTGATTTCTTCTTCCCTTTTAATTTGCTATAGAATATACAGTTAGTTTTTTCTTCTTTCATTTTTCATTTCGTATATTATTTCTTCTTCCATTTCTAGCATATATTTTTTTTCCTTAAAAAATTTGTTCTTCTTCCATTTTGTAGCATATATTTCGGTCATGTTCTTTCTATTTTGTTTAATTTTTTATTATTCAGTTCATCTTCATGTCATGTTTGACATAGAATTTTTATTAAATATCTCGTCATTCGTATATACTATGGTATACCACTTAATAATAAATTTATGTTTTGTGATTTGTCATATATTCAATAATACATACACATATTCTTCTTCGTGTTCTATGATTTTTTTTCTTATTGCGTATATATACTAATATATAACACAGATTATATATCTATTCAATATTTTTTTTATTTCTTACATATATGCTACTGAATAATTCATTTATGTTTTATGATTTGTTACATATATGCAGCATATATTCAATAATACATACATAGATTTTTTTTCTTCATATTTTGTGATTTTTTCTTACTGCATTTATATACCATTGTATACACAGATTATGTATCCGATCAGTATTTTTTTTTAATTCTTATATATACACTGCTACATAGTACATATATTTTATGTGATTTGTTACATATATACTACTTCATATATTCAATAATACATAAATGATGTTATCCTCAATATACTCAATATACCCTAATGTATTTTGAATACCAAATATAAATTCTTACTGACCTTAAAATTTTGCAAAAAAATTTTCTTCGAAAGATCACTGTACCAATCGGCCACCAATGTTCTTCTTCTTCACCGCTTATACTTACCCCAATCTTCTATTATTTGGCGTCTTTTGTGAAAAAAAAATGGAATCAATATTCAACGTAATATGGTATACCATTTATTAGAGATTCTTTTTAAATATGGTATAAAATTGAGGCAATTATGGTAAAAATATATTAAAGAATTTCCACAAAATTATTTAATTTTTGTTAATTCCACATCATCCGGGCATCCTATTTTCACTCTCTCCATCCAGCTTTCCAACCCCATAGTTGATCACTTTCTCCGTCCAATTTCTCTTTTTTTCGATCTCTCTCCGTCATATCTTTCTTATTCTGGTCACCTCCTTCAAGTTATTCGGTGAAGACATATTTATTTCATATTGTTGATTATGTTTATGAAAATTTGACATATATAATGTTGGTTTAATATTCCATTGAAGTCGGTCAATAAAAATTACAGTGAATGAAGTTTTCAGTCGTCTCCTTCACAACTAATTGTTTCATGTTATTACCTTTGTTTGAACTTAAATGGTGAAATTATATAGTATACAGTCAACTAGTCAAGTATATATAATCCACATCTTTTTTTTTTATTTTTTTTATTTAAATAGGGATTATTATATACCCTTGCATATTTAAAATAATTATGTGTTGTGATCATTATAAACACTTTCATATTGAAAATAATACGTAAGTAGTGATACATATATTTCAATTATTTCTTATGATGTATGTCCAAAATTGCAGTATATTATGATGGTTTTTTCAACGATTCCTTTCAGTGCATATTTGTTTCATGTTATTAACTTTGTTTCTTAAATTGTGAATAGTCAATCAAGTATATAATCCATGTCCTTTTCCTTTGATACTTAAATAGTGATTATTATATACCCTTGCATATTTTAAATAATTTTGTGTTGTGATCGTCATATACACTTGCATATTTACAATAATACATAAGCAGTGATACATATATTTTCATTATTTCTTATCAGGTATAGCAAAATTGGAATATATTATGATGGTTTTTTCAACGATTCTGACTACATTAGAACATTCAAATCTCGTCAATATACCCTAACAAATTTTGTATATAACCATAAACCCTTACTTACCGAAACTCTTCGCCGAAATATGGTAAAAAATCGTCTGCTGTACTCGATAGATTCACACAAAAAATGGAAGAACGATATTCCCTATAGATTTTTTAATCAAGAAGATCATTGCTTGAAAGTTTCTTCAAGAAGGGAAGTTTTTTCAAAATTTGAATGTAGTTTTTCCGAAACGACTCCCACATTTCTATTTCCTTAAACGATGGTCCACTTTCTTTATTTTATTTTTCTATTTTTTAAATATATTATTAATATAAAAGTGAGTATTTTGGTCATTTGAGCTCTACATTTGTGTAACATCGAAGCCCATTAGAAAGTTTATGAAAATTTTGGCAACATTGGGTCCAATTTGTAATAAGGCACCCCATTAAGGCTATAGTAGTTAAAACCGTTAAGGAATAATGACAGGGAATAGTAAAAATGTGGGCAAGGGCAAAATTTTGGATTAATAAGTTTTTTTTTAATAGTGTGTCACACACATGTCATATTTTAAAGATCTTCTCGTTTTGTCTCTGGTATTGGTGCATATCATATTGATCAAATGCAATGTAATCTATATATCATTTGTTTAAATTCAGTGTATTTCGAGATTTTAGTGATTGATTCAAACCCAACAAAGTTGATGGATGAAATAGTAAGAATGATTATTGAATCACAATACATTTTTGTCAGTTAGATATAAGATTATAACCTGGCGAGTTAAATTTGGGATACTAGTTTAGATAAGATATATGATATATGTTTTGATTTAGCTAAAATTTGAAAATATCTCAGTTTATTAAATTTATAATATATGAATATTTTTTAATTAATAAATTTATTATACATAATGATATCTTTCTTTTAAGTTCAAGCATATTTTTTAAAGTTTAAAAAGTTTTGAGATATTTGAAAAAGAAAGACAATAATAATTTTCATTCAGATCTATTGACAATCATTTTTTAAATTTTAATTTGTTTCAAGATTTAGAAGGGTTTTTAATATTAAATCAAGGCAAAAGTTTTGGATATTTCCTATAATTTAGTCTACAAAAAATGTACGCACGCCCTTATTTTCTATCAAAACAATCAAATCTTAATTATATAATTAAATAATTAAAAATCTATTTAGTATTCATATGATTATTTCTTCTTTTTACTTTTTTTTTTTTTAAATTAAGTTTATATTTAAACACTTATTCCATTTTTAAATTTCTTACATTGTTATTAACATTTTATCGATGTTCATAAAAATGAAGCTAAATTTTAAAAATTTAAAAAGTAGTTTTTTTTTTTTTTTTTTTTAAAAAAAAAAACCTATGAACACTTTCTCCCACCTCAAAGTTTTGTGATTTTGCTTTTACAAATGGAGAGGTAAAAGAATGATAAAGAACACTTTTTTTTTTAATCCCTATAGATCATTTACCAAAAACTTAATGCAAAATACTTTTGTCTTGAAAAAGTGAGAAACATGAGGAGGAAAAGCACATAAATATATTAATATAAATGTCCAAAATACCTCACTTGGAAAACAAGCTACAACATAACATATCACAAAAACACAAAGTAGCCAAATTTTGGTATACCACATATTCCACACAAGTTTTATACCAACAAATTTTGTAAGATTATTATTATTTTTAATTCTAACAAACACCCGAATCCATATTTTCAATTACTTTCTAAACCAATTGAAATATAGGATGAAAAAAACAATAATTCTAACAAACACCCGAATCCATATTATTATTGTTCACTATGATTATCTTTATTCTTTGATATGGTTATGGAGTATGAGTTAAATATTTTGTTTGCTTTAGCCATGGAATTCTCAAGAATGCCAATGCCAATGCCAATGCCAATGCCAACGCCATTGCCATTATTTAAGTGAATAAACAATAATATTTTGAATTATATTAAAAATTAAAATAATTCTATTTGGAAGAACAAACAAAAACTAACAAAACCCCTCACTTTTATTGTGTTTCTTTTCTTCTTCTTCTTCTTCTTCTTCTTCTTCAACAATGGCTCCTCCTCATCTCTCTTCAATTTCCCATCCATTTTCTTCCCCAATTACAAACCCTAATGTCAATTTCACTCACAGATTCCCTCTTCCTCTACGCTCTCGAACTCTACGTTTCATTTCCAATTCTTCTTCTTCTCCACCGCCCCCACCCTCTCCTCCTCCGCCCGATCCCATTCCGGAGAAGAGGTCCCTCGCCGTAGCCACCGGGGAGCTCTTCTTGGGTCTGGCTGCGAGGCTGATTAAGCGCTCTTCCGACCAAACCTCCAACTCTGTTTCTATGTTTGATAATCGCAGTGGGAACAACAGGAATGCGTACGAGGAGAGAATTGGCGCGGTGGTTGAGGATGAGATTCAGCCTGGTGTACTTTGGGAGCAGCGGGTTAAAGATGTTGAGGCCGAGAGGGAGCGTCCACTCGTTACTAGCCCTGGCTTTAGTTTCTCCGCCGCTGGTTTGTTATTTCCGTACCATCTTGGAGTTGCCAAATTTCTCCTAGAGAATACATATATCAAGGTTTTCTTCTCATCGTTTTCCTCCCTTTCTTCCTATTCTGTTTGAGAAGTTTAGGTTCTTGTTCCCTTTCTGTATCTGTTTATGTCTTTTAACTTTTATTGTTATTGAACTCTGAAGTATGATGTGCTTGAATTGGAATAAATTCAGGCATTTGAATTTTGATGCGATTTTCTTTCTTTTCTGCGCATCTTTGCTTCTTATATGTTTGATGTGGCAGGACAGTTTAGATTTAGTTGGAATTTGAACTCTCTCTCTTTCTCTCATTGTATCAAGAACACATTTATTAGAATCAAAATGTAGTTTAGATTTAGCAAGGATTGTTTCCATATGTGCTTTTAAAGTATCCCCTTCAGAAGTCTTTGCATTATACAGGAATGTATTTGTGGGGTTGCTTCTGTTTTATAATATGGAGGTTTAACTTGCTCTTGTGATGGCTGATGACCCTCAAAAGGGTCTCTATTTATCATTTTCTATCTTCACATTTTCATCCTCACTGAAAATTTATCTCTCGACTATCGTGTTCTTTTTCTTATCTTCTTTGGTATTGAAGTGTGTGTAATGATTTAGGAAACAACCCCATTAGCTGGAGCTTCAGCTGGTGCCATTGTTTGTGCCGTTATTGCCTCTGGAGCCAGTATGCAGGAGGCTTTACAAGCAACTAAAATACTAGCTGAGGACTGCAGAAGGAGAGGGACTGCATTTCGCCTTGGGGTATTTCTCTGTTGTAGTAGATCATTTTGTTCATTGTTTGTGTTTATTTTTTGTGGTAAGGCATGGAATGGAAAGAGATATCATTTGAATTTCATTTAAAATAACTCCATATTTTTTTGTTTCTGTTATTGTTTGTAATCTTTACTCTTGATATTAGTATCCCTGGGTTTTCAAAAGTCTAGACAATGGTGTAGGATGGTTGAGGAGTAATATTGTAGGTCTCTCTTATCTGTTAGAGTGTTCGGACTACTACCTTTTTGTAATTTATCCCCTTGCTTTGGATCATGGTGATAGAGGAGATTTGTTTTCTCTCTGTGTGCGTCTGGTTAAAACTCATCTACTGGTTAAATTTTTATTTTTAACGTTTTCCTCATTTAAATCCTCAGGCTGTACTGAGGGAAGTTCTTGACAAGTTTCTGCCAGATGATGTACATATTAGGTGTAATGGAAGAGTCCGTGGTATGCATTCTTATTCATTCTCTTTTGTTCCAAAACAAAATTACTATAAGAAAGGGGAAAGCGATATATTATTATGACATTACTCAGTCATTGCAATCTGAGTTAATTGAAATTGGTTTGCACAATGTGACGGGAGAGCATTTCACACTTGCAATGCAATTCCATTCTGGAAACTTTGATTTCTCATTTATACATCTCTGTTGTGTTATAGTCGCTGTTACCCAAGTTTTTTGGAGGCCCAGAGGCTTGTTGGTGGATCAGTTTGATTCAAAAGATGATCTCATCGATGCAGTTTTTACTTCTTCCTTTATTCCTGGGTGACTATTTTAATTTCATATCCACTTTTCTTAGTTTGGTAAATGACCTTGGGCTGAAACGATGCTTTAGTGTAGATACCTAGCCCCAAGACCTGTCACAGTCTTTCGCAATAGATTATGCATTGACGGTGGTCTAACATTGTTCATGCCGCCAACTTCTGCCTCTCAAACGGTATTATTCACTTGATAAATTTCTCAATGTCTTCCCTGTAGTTTGATCAATCTTACTCACTAGAGATAAAGATCATTGCAGGTGCGCGTATGTGCTTTCCCAGCTAGCAGATTGGGATTTGAAGGGATTGGTATCAGTCCCGACTGCAACCCTGAAAACAGAGCTGGCCCCAGAGAGGTAAATGAGACCAGCAAACCTTGTCCAACGAGTTGATACGTTCCGTTTTATATTGTGACAGCAAACTCTTCCTTGTTCTGCATCATTTCAGCTTTTCAACTGGGCTCTGGAGCCAGCAGAAGATGACATTCTAGATCAGCTCTTTGAACTGGGACATCAGGATGCAGCTGTTTGGGGTGTGGACAATCCCGTTGAAAAGCTGGTGGAAGATGAAAGGCATGACTGAGGATGACGCCTCGAACTACCTGACTCATCAAAAGTGTAAATGGTGAATAAAAATTGGACATGCTTGGTTGGTAAGTACATGGCACTGACCCAACTTTCTTGATTGCTGCCGATCCGTACTGCGTGAACTGCTTAGATACAAATAGGAATGCCTTGTACCAAAAGCAGACCAGCTTCAATTCAAGAATGAAAGGATAAAAATAATATTATACAAGTAGATATCAAAGTCTTGAGTTTAGGATGGCCAAGACCATAGGTATCGGTGTGTTTATATATATATATATATATATGTTTCCCCTTCCCTCACACCTCCACAGGATTTACATGTGCCATTTTAATGGTATTTCATATATATAGATATATATTCTTTCTTTGAACATCTCTATTCTAATTCCATTGATTCCAAGGCAGGTGGTATTTTGATGGCAACACATGGGATTAACACCATATTTATTTTGGAAAAATATAAATCTACAAGCAAATGAAGATTTGAATTAGATTAACAAAATTTTAAATAATTAATATTTTTTAGAATAAATGAATAAATACAAAAAGAAAAGTGATATAGCATATCATAATATTATTAAGGGTATATACTTTTGGTTTTTTAGATTTGACGGGATGTTTATTTAGTTCATGAAATTAAAAAAATGGGGTGTTTATTTGGTTTATGAGATTTAAAAAATGACATTGTAGTTCCCCATGTTTGAAAAATCATTCTATATCGTTAGTATAATGACAAAATGTCGATGAGTTAGCAAAATTAGGCGACATTAAAATTATATTGTATTTAAAATGGGTAACATCTCTTTGCTTTTCTCCTTCGTTCCCTCATCTCTAGCTCCTCCTTCCCTTTCAAAGAATCATTAGTGTCCCTTTTAGAACCTTATACACCAAATAGGCATTATTGAAAGTGCATTATTTATGTCCTATAGTAATTAGAGTATGAAATGAGATTACTGTAATCATTTAAATTTCATTCTCATTAAATGAAAAAATAAAAAAGTTATTTTTAAATATAGCAAAGAACCAAAATATTTACAAAATATCACAGTCAATATACCATAAACCATGAAAGTAGTATATCTTAATTATGGTAAATTGTGATATTTTGTTATATTTGTAGATATTTTAAGAAGTTTTAGGATTTATAAATTATTTTTAGAAAATAAACAGAATCAATCCACTTTCTGTTATAGTGATTTAACCCATACCTTACATGAACGTTTGTAAATACCATGAAAAATAATTTGATTACCAATGAAATCCATTTTCTTTACACCCTAAATTCTGAACCAATGGGCACACACACCTGCCCTAAATTTCTATACTTCTCTTTCTACCATGAAGTTCAATGAGTATATTTTATTTTATTTTTTTACAAAAATAATTTTGCTTGAAATGCCTTAAATTCCACATGTGACACTATGAACAATTTAGTACTAAGATCTCATTGTTTGAAATACTTTGAAAGCTCTTTAGTTTTCATAATCAAGTATATGCACTTATTTACGAGTTATTTACAATTTTGATTTTAGAATCTAAATAATTGAAATACATAAAATTTGTTGACCTAACGATGTTGTATTTTATTTCACAAATAAATCTTTTGTAGAAATAGCTAACACATTGTTAGTGATCGACGTATATCTATATGTCAATCTCTATACTAATAAGGCTAGCCACTAATAACAACCCACCACAAGATTTAAATAGTTTTTCTCCTTTCTTTTAGCTTCTTTTTATATATATAAAAAATGATCTAATTATTTTTAAATATAAAAGAATGACAAAAAGGGGAAAAGAAAAAAAAAAAAAAAAAAAAAAAAACAGGTTCAAATTTTGTATTTATGTTTACTTGAATCCTAAAATTTCATGTGTGTCTAATCAATTTATGAATTTAGAAAATATCAAGTAGCTAAACATTACAAATTTAAGATTCACTCATTTCTTTATAACGTCCGAGACAACATTAAACACAACGTTGTAAGGTAACTTGATGGACACTTAAATTAAAAACTAACTAAGATCCTATTGGGTTTTTTTTTTAAAAGAAGAATCTGCTTGTTTGTTCATAATTTTTTAGCCATGGTTTCATATTTTCTATATATCTAATATTAGTCGATATCTGAAATAGAAATAAATATTTAAAAACAATTCTTTTAATTTTCAAATTTTAGTTTTGATGTTAGAAGACAATCCTAAAATATGTAAATATAATAAACCATAAAAACGAATAAATGAAAGTGATGTTTAGAAGTTTAATGTAAAAAAAATAAAAAAAGACTTGTTACATCTAATTTAAGTTTTATATATAAGGTTGTTTAGATTCCAACTTCAAAGTATATTATATCTCACCTCATGTTTAGAATTTTAATTACAATATTTAACGCTTTTTTTTTATTGTTTATAATTTATAATTAACTATAACAATAATACTATTTCACATTTCACATGTGTTACAAAAATTATTTTAGATAGGCTTTTTTTCTTATCAAAAGAGAAATGAATTCTTTTAATCAATCAAAATAGGATCTTTAATAATAATAATAACCCACTTAGCATTTTAAATGACATATATATTTTTCTTTACAAATATATCTCTTATTTCAAGAAGAAGACACCTCAATATGACAGATTCACCTAAATTTAGGCATGGCCTACACGTTTTGAGATATATATATGTGGATATATATATATAACTCCACAACTTTAACAATAGAAATTAAAAAAAAAAAAAATTCTACATTAATTATTTAAAAAATTTCTTAGTTTCACTTATTATATTAATAATAATATATAGAAGCCAAATTGATATTTTCAACCCTTACTTCATCTTCCATACAAGAAGCCACATATTAATTAGTACAATTAAAAATATGCTCTTCTTCTTCTAATAATAATTATATTAAAAACATAGAAAAATGATGTGAAAATTAAACACAAAACACAACATTATAAGAAGCACACATTATTATGTCCAAAACATAATGGTATTAATATTTCAAATAGCTTTAATGGCAATCTTCATTCCAGCTTTGCAATGGCCAGGGTAACTGCAAATGAAATAGTTGTATCCTTTGACAAGCTTGATTCTGTCTTTTCCTGTTTGGTATACTTTTGAACCTTTTGGTTTTAGACACCAATTGTATGCCACTTTGTTCTTCAATGACACCACATTGTGCGCCATTCGAGGATACTTGAATACTGTTTCAATCATATAACTTTTTTTTAGATCAGAATACAATGGCTATGGCTATACTATATCAGAAATAATATGACTTTTCATATCTCTCAGGTAGAAAAATTACCTATCAATATATGTTCATATTTGTTCAAAATACCTTAATTTAATAGGGTATGAAAAATGAGAGGTTAAATTAATGATCCATTTCTGCTTAATTATAAAACTTTTTGGTATATAAAATGGCTAATTCATTTTTTTTCCTTTTATCTTTAAGGCAAATAAATGTAAAGGTGAAGTTTTAGTGTCATTTTTAATTTTTAATTTATGATTCAGAGAAGTTACTCGATGTAATCTCCTCTCTTCCAAACACCTGCTATATTTGAAAACGGTAACTATTATCAAACAAAAACCATAATTAGAACAGGTAAAATAAAGATAGGTAGGAGCTGTGGAGGAGAAATTTACCGATAATATCACCAGCACGGAAAATCTTTCCCTTAGTCCAAGTATTGACATTAAAGGTCCATCCTATGGCATCTCCAACAGTGTAGACTTTAGCTTGAGCAATCTCAGATTGGATGAGGAAAATGCAAAGCAACAAAGTGATAGCAAAGGCACTGCCTTTTCCCTGACCCATTTTAATACTCTCTTTGTTTTGTTTAGTAGTAATTAGAGGAGAGAGTTTAATTAGAATATGGAAAAGAGGAGTATGATATATGAAATGGGAGAGAATTTGGTCCTTTTTATAGTGACATTTGGTTGGTTCAATGTTAGGGTTTCTTGGATTTTAATAATATAATGGAAGAAAAACCTCAAAGTGAGGTACCACTCAAAACCCCAAAAATAATAATAAAGAAAAGTCAAATAAATTCTTGGAAAGAATTATATATATAACATATAATATTAATATATATTTTTGGTAGCTCATACAAAGTATGGAGATTGACTTTTACACCAATCCCATGTGGGCAAACTATTTTTTGGAATAAATGACATACGAGTTTACATTCCATTTGGTTAATACATATCAAAATCTCGAAGTACTTCTAATTCTTATGAAAGGATCAATTTTTACTCTTAAACTTGTTGGATGGTATAAATTTTAACCTCAACTTTCCTTTTTATCAAACTAACTACTCCATTTTTTTTTTCTCAAATTTGGATGTGATTTATCATTGATTTAATTTGTGTGGTTCTGAGGTTGTGGTAAAGAGTGGTTCCTTAAATAAACATTTGGATTTGTTATAAAATAATTCAAGAATATTGATCACATGAAATTATACTTTCGAAAAATAAGTATCAATTAGCATGTATTTCACATCCAAATCCAAACAAACATTCAATAAAATTGAAATAGTTTTCATCCTTCTATCTTTTAAATAATCTTTACTATATACTTGAAATTAATTATCTTTTTTTTCCTATTTCATAAACCCTTCATAATTGATCCTTTAGCATATGAAATAATGAACAAAAGAAAGTACTCATTTCAAACAAAATTATCTAAGGCTTTATGATTTCTGTTGTGTGTGATAAAAGTTTGTTCACCTTTTGTTTTTTAATTGAATTATTAATTTTTTAATGAAATATTCTGAATCTCAAAAAGCAAATAATTACTAATTTACTTTTAAAAAAATTACTAAGTTTAACGTATTCTATGTTGATGATGTCGATATAATTATATATTTTATTATTTCATTAAACTTTCAAATTTGGTGTCTAATAAATTACAATACTGAATTTAGAATAAAGAAAATCTAAAAAAGAGTTATTGAAAGTTAAAAAATCATATCCAACATTAATTGAACCCATCTTTTAAATTTTTTAATAAAAAACTTATTAAAAATGTTAACATGAACATAACTCAACTAACGTAGTGGTAAAATGTGAACATTCTAGCATAGTGGTTGTACTATCGACATCAAGGTTAGAGGTTGAACGTTTGTACCCGATACACTTTAATAGAAAAAAATTATTAAACCAAAATCTAAAATCTAAAATTATAACTAAGAAATAATTTATTATTATATTAATAGAAAATATAGAAACGTAGATTAAATGTAGTGGCTGACTAAGTGAATGCAAGTCTTTGGTCTTTTTACAAAAATAAAAGGAGGGAAAGAAAATAGGATAATTATGCAAATTATTATTATTCTTGCTTTCACCTACCATATTATTACTTCTTTTTAACTAAGATAGAATTTGATAATTTACAAAGCTAAAGTAAAACTACTAAAAACAAAATTACATAAAAAATTAAATTTAAATTTAGTGGCTTCTTTCTAAGTACTATTTTTTCCCTTTTTCCATTTGATGAGTCCATTTCATATTATCACTTTACAATATTTTGATTTCATTTTTTTAGTACTAATTGGAGTGGAATGATTTGAACTCAAAACCTTTTTCTCTTAGGTATATACGAATACATATAATATTATATATATACAATAGAAATAGTGAAAATTAGAAAACTCTCTAGCAAGCTCTAAAAGTTTACCTTGTCTCTCAAACCTCCACTTCTCAATAAAGAAATCTTCAACCGATAGAGAACAGTTGACATTGTGATGATATAATTGAATTGATTCGTGACATCGATATTATTATAGTGAAGGAGCTATGTTGATTTCACTTTTTGGACAAGAAGCTATGTGATTAAATTAAGGGACGAGACTAGTTATAACGAGGATTGCATGAAAGTTTTTCATCTTATATAATGCACCAATAAAACTTCAATCGACAAAATGTTTTGTTTTAGAAAACCATAATATTGAAATTTAATGTTGTAACTGTTTATTATTAAATAAGATATTGTAACTCACATTCAAAAACATAGGAATAAAATAAAAAATAATCTACAATATAGTAACAAGTTATTTAATTGCTTTGGAAATAATAATTACCTGTTATACATTTATTTATTTATTTTGTTTAAAAAAGAAAAATTGTCAAAAAATTTTATTTTTAAAAAATCTTTAATAGAAAACAAAGTTTCAAATGGTATAATTATATAATAAAATAAAATTTGAAAGGACATATTTGTTAAAAGTGTTTTTCAAATATTTTGACTTTTTAAATATAGTATAGATTGAATCATAAACTCAAAGAAAGGTTGTGACTTTTTTCATCAATTAAAAACTTCTTCAAATTCACCTACTAATTTTAATACAAAAGAATTAATATAATAATTTTAAAATCTTCCAAACTCATTAATTTCACTAAAATAAAGTCCTAAAAACAATATTAAAAGAATAAAGTTAAACAATGCACACAAAAACTAATTATATTTGAGGTGCAATTTATTGAAATTAAAAGTTGTAAAAGTTGAAACAACTTGAGAGAGAGGGTTTACCAATTTTCTCTCTCTAATATTTATATCTTATTAAAGTCCAATAATTATTTAATCAAAACTTCAACTTGGAATGTATTTAACATGAAATTAATTAGCCAATGTGTGGTGAACCACATGGGGACACAATTTTGATTCATTCAATCTTTTCTTTTTTCCTTTTCAATATTCTTATAATAAAATAAAAAAATCAATAATTTCCTTTCTAATAATATTTTCACTTTATTATCGTTTTTTTTATTGGCTCCTCGTGAGATGTTATATTCTTCATTATTAATTATTAGTCAATAAATAAAATTCTATAATACTTGGGATCCGTACATTTAGGAGTTTTCAAACCCTAATTTCATATTTTATGAACCCCTTGGGCTACTAACTTTCTTAATTATTTCTATACATAAAAGACAAAATTTTAACTATATACAAAATTTGCTCATTTTTTATACATTGGTCAATAGTGTATCTTAAATTTCACATCCCATGTGATTTAGTCATTTTTCTTTTCTATTTTACGGAGAAATTGAAGGAAATAGTAATTTTAAAATAATGTATTTTTTTAGATTGATTTTTTTAAATAGAACAAAAGAACAAAATGTTTCCGGTCCGTTTCACAAATTGAAAAAATCCATGAAATTTATTATTTTTTTAAAAAAATTCAGGTTTGCCCTCCCTTATCATCGTTTTTCTTCTCTTCTCTTCTATGATTTTTTTTCATCTTTTGCGATATTTTTTCTTTCCATCGTCTTGTTCTCTTCTTCTACAAGTTTTAAAAAATATTTCTATTTGCCATTCATTTTCTTATTCTTTCTTATGAAATTTTTCTTTTTCTTTCCATCGTCTTTTTCTTTCTTCGATAATTTTTAATATTTTTTTCAAACTGTTATTTGGTTTAAGATCTTGTGCCAAATATAAAAGACCGTGACAAAAAATCGTCAGGATATTGGATTGCCAAATGTAAACGATCATGTTCTAAATATAAACGATCCTATAAAAAAATCGTTGAAATTTGGTTACCTTAATCTAAACGATCGTGTAAAAGAAATCTTGAAAAAAAGTCGTTTATATATAGATTGGGTTGTGTTGATTTGAATTTTTTTTTTTTTATTGGATTGGGTTTGGATTGCATTTTAAAAAATTTGGGTTGACCCAATCCAATCCGAATTTCTAATATGATTAAAATATGTATTACAACTTATAAATATTGTAATGCATACATTATTATGAAGTTTTTTTTAAAGTTTGTAATAGATATGTTGAATTTTGATATTTAACATTTGAGTTTTATGAAATTTTAGTAATTAAAATGTGTTGTAGACAAATTTTAGTATTTTAAGTTAATAAATAATATATTTAAAAAAAAAGAAAATAAACAAATAACGTCCCGATAACTCAACCCATTTACACCCCCTATGTAGGGTGAACTAGGAGAATCAAATTTTGCACTTCGAGATTGATAGTATATAACCATATATTTAGATTAGACAAACTATACTTGTATATTCATCTATATCCAAATTGATCAATATTCAACCTCTATTTTTATAGAACCATTTAAAAATAGTCTTCTCTTGGTATATTTTATAGATGGTATATTTAATAAATGTTCATATAATCTTATACAGTACTCAATCTATTGAAATAATTTAGATGCAACAACAAATTGGAGATAAGTTGAATATAAAATTGTCAGCGAAGAACATCCTTTCTACAAAATACGTTGGTAGAAATAAAAGGTATTGTCCTCGTTATGTTTGATAATTTGTGGAAGAAATGTGATCATATAGAAGAGATTGGAATTCCCATTAGGTAAAGAATGATGTAAGGTACTTATGGCAAGTCGAGATTGCAGCATCTTAACGATTGTTTCGAGGTAACAATTCAACGAAAACAAGTCTTGGCAGTTTTTTACAAAGATAATTGGTGATAAGATAATATGAGAACTAATACTATATTAAAAGAAAAGGATAATTTTTCAACTTTCTCTCTTTGCCTTTATACTTTTCGATAATGAATGTTTTGCCCCCAAACTTAATTACAACCTTTTCTACATTTCATTCTTTTAGAACCGAGTTCATGAGTTTGGTTCAAAGCGACATGACTATCATAAAATATGAAAAACAGTTTACTGAGTTGGCTATGTATGCTTTAGCCTTTGACTTATGAGACGAACAAGTGCACAAGATTTGAAGAAGGCTTGGAGACTAAAATTAGAGCACCAGTCATTACGAACATGGATTGATCCGACTTTTCTAAATTGGTTGAAGCTGCCATGAGGGTCGAGAGATGCATGATGGATGATAAGAAAAACAAATTTTTTAACAAGGACTCTTGCGGTCAAGGTTTTAGCAGCTTGGGGGGCGACGAACGACGCGAGCACCAAGCTCATAATAGACAACAAGTCTCTCATTTGTTAGATTTTCAAAGCTTTGTGTATATATTGATGTCGAAAGAGAGAAAAATCATGGGAGACAATGGAGATAGATCATGCTTGTGAAAAAAATGGTAGACAATGAAGAAAAATTTTGTAAAGAAAAGGAGAGAAGAAGAAAATGAAATGATAAAAATAGGCATCAGCTTGTTCTAAGTTTGTTGTGAGGGTAAAACGGGTATACGGAAAGAATGAAAATGTGAACTTGATTTCTTGGTTATATTTGCAATAGAGATTTGCAAATATATATAGTAATTAGATTAAAAAAATTAGCATATATAGCAACATTTTAAAAAAATTGTAAATATAGAAAAATTTGTAAAAGTTTATCAATAATAGAAGTTTATCACCATTAGATCATGTTGTAAATATTGATCTATGGTTGATAGATTGAATCTACCAACAATAAAAGTCTATCACCAATAAACTTTGCTATATTTACAATATTTGTTAAAGGTTGTTATATACTTAATTATTGTTCTTAATATTATTAACCATCCTACCCTTTGCAATACTTAAAACGTCAGAGATACATTTGCAAAATAACTTAATTACTTTCCTGTTTATTACAACTTTCCTAAATAAAAAAATTGTTTAATTTAAACTAAAGTTAAAAATTAATAAAAATTAAACGTTTTGAAGTTCATAGAAAAATGAACTAAAATATTTATAAATATAATAAAATGTCACTAATAAATGTTTGTAGTGTTGATGAAATTTTACTATATTTGTAAATATTATAAGTAATTTTGTGATTTAAAACAATTTCATTGCCTAAATATATATGTTTTATATTACAATAGAGGCAAATGACAGTGCTACTAATTGATGAAGTTTATGTTAATTGTTTTATGCTAATTTGTTTGAAACAATTTAAAATGAAAGTCTATACATTCTCTACATAGACAATAATAAATAAATTATTCTATGAACTCAAATACACGAACGGTTAATAATAGAGATCTAATTAATGCATTGATATCATTTTCTTATTGAAGAGGAAAGTTTATATTATGCACAACACAAAATTAGGGAGCAGATTAATTTTTTTACATTAAAATCCTACCATTCTATTTCTTCAATTTCTTGCCAGTGCTATAGTGTGTATATATATTCCCACATATGTACATGCCAAAACATCAATTGCAACAAATAAAAAAAAAAATGTGTTTGGTTAAAAATAAAATGATGATGAGGAATCTGGTCATTTTGTGGCTTGCCACATCAACTTTGGTTGAGGGTCAAGTTCCGAGGTGGGCGAAACCTCAACCAATACCTTCGAGGTATTTTGTTCACGTGGTAAATGGGCTAAGCTACCACAGTTTGGATGTGCATTGCCAATCCAAGAACGATGATTTGGGATATCATCATTTGGCTAACCGTGGAGATGATTTCCAATGGAACTTTAAAGTAAACATATGGGGAACAACCTTGTTTTGGTGTAGATTGGAGAAGTCGGATGCGTATGTTGCTTTTGAAAGCTTTTGGCCTGAGTCAAAGCACAGTTGGCTTCGTGATAGATGCGGGGATCAATCAGGAACTTGTATTTGGACTGCTAAGGACGATGGAATTTATTTGAGAAACATGCCCACTAATGTTGATGAATTTGTTCACAAATGGATCCCTAAGTAAGCTTTGTTAGTTTTCGGATTCATCGGGAGTATTGAATAAAATAATAATTTAAAGTTGAATAACAAATTTAATTAATTAATTAATTCTTTTTATTATTATTATTTTATATTGTATAAATACATAATAAACTAATTAATTGGATTAATTAAATTAGAAACTTCATATAACTATAATATTTTGATAGTGAAAAATCCAACATCAACTTAGTGAATTTATCCAACTTTAATATTCATCTTGGAAGGATCGCGGTGAGTTTCCACTTCAAACTTAATGGAATTTGAAGTGTCAAATTCTTGTTAGTTCATGCATTACTTGCATGGTCAATGCTTATAAATAAATGAGGATTAATTTTGATTAATTTTTAAAGTCGTTTGCTCAAATTTACACTAGTACAAATTAGGGCTTTAATGTCATATTAGAATTGACATTTTATAGATTCAATATTGGGTTAGGTTGACCTTGAAGATCATGTTATAAAAGGTCTATGATATCGGTTTTCTATAATGTCGGTCAACCAACGTTATAGATTATCGAAATTCCAATTCTTATCATATTCAATTTTCGTCTCTAACGAACATTGTACACCCTTTTCAATATCATTTTAAAATTGACATTGTACATCCTCTTATATGTTAGTTTTAACTCAATTTTTTAAAATAATTTTACAAAATCATATTCAATGTCGATTTTCTTAAAATAGTCGATCCATTTTTTATGTCTATGAAAAAGTTAAAACCAACATTAGATATCTCGTTTTGTGATAGGAAAAGTCTATTATTGTGTTTTATAAAAGATAAAAAAAAATTATTCGTTGCAATGGGTGTCATCTATAATATATGTATGTTTGTTGTCTTTATGGCAAGCAAATTATCTCTTTCACCTATAAATGCACAGAAGCCAAATCTAAAATATAAAAAAGACACAACAATATACTCTACCATAAAAATGAATAGAAAGTTACCTAAAATTTAACAACACACTTCCATAGAACATTACAAAATAAAGAACATCATATCCAACACTTCTATATTGCATATGAATTCACACACAAATTCTCCAACAAAACTATACACAAATCCCCCAACAAAACTTATGAAATATACTAAAATTTCTTGCAATAATAAAAGTTTGCATAGAACTACAATCTAAGTACTCCTTGAAAACACTTCTATATCACATGTTGGACCATCCGACCCTTTCAAAAACCTAATAAGAAACACATGATACTTCTACAATATACGTAAAAAAATGTTCATTCATAAACAACAATTAGCACTTTCGATTCATTCTATAGGTAGTTTAAAATTTCAATAAACACACAAACCAATACTTGTATATCCATAAAACACTTCCATACAACAATAGTTGAAAACAACATATTCAAAATACTTTTATATCACATGTGAAACAACTAAACCAAAAGAACTACAATAAAAAAATATTAAAGACTTTCTTAATATCAATAATCATTTATCCCTTCACAAACAACAACTAGTATTTCCATGATTACATAAATCAAATAACCAAGACAATATCCATAAATTTTCAAACAAAGAGGTCATTGACCCCATTAGACTTCAATGAATACTTCCATTGAATTTCACAAACTATAATTAGTACTTCCATTAGAGTTTTGATCCATTTTAAAGTTTCATATTGTACTCAAAGCTCATCAAGAATCAACAAATTTCCATATTACCTCATCCAACAAAATGTAATAGTAGAATCTTTCAAGCACAAACCATATCTAAATTACGATAAAAAAAAGTTCAACCTTACACAAACCATCCAACAAAACTTGCTGATTTTGTTTGAATCCCATCAATCTCTTCATGGGTATATAAAATTTTTATATTGAAATATAAAATTACATGAAAAAAGAAAGATAAGCACAACATAATTAATTTACATCATCTGTTAAATTGTAGCATATTAATAACTTGTAGAAATACATTTTATTATGGTATTTTATTTTAAACAATAGAGTCAAAATGCCAAGTAAAAGACCAAAACGAGCAGTTTTTATTGCAAAGTTATAAACTTAAGAGAAAACAACTTACATAAGCCATTATTCTTGATTAACTATAAGTTTAAGTGTTTGTAAACTTATAAATTTATAGGTGAGCAAGTGTGGTGTTCAAGCACTGAGAGGTAGCCTACCTTAAAGGAAAAGGGGAAATGTAGCTCTTATAAGTTGAGCCTAGATAAGTTTAAACGCATTCTCATAAGTTGTATCCCGAAAGGAGAACAAATGTCGTGTTTAGCCATCGAAAGGCTGGTCACCTTAAATAGAAGATGACTAAATTAACTTTATCGCGCCAAAGATGTAACTTAAAAATCCTGTCACATATGGGAAAAGGACTTCCTTCTTTTTTTGTACACATTTCACACTCATACATTCCACTCTCGCTTCTACCAAGGCATTTAGTGTAAACAGTACAATTTACTTTCCGCGAACTGTGAGTAAACAATAAAAAATAGAAACAATGTCGTATGAAATTGACTTACAGATTATAATTAGTATTGATAAGAAATTCCATGTGTTTGACCCTTGCTATCACGCCCCCCCTTAAAGTGAAGGAAAAAAAGCCCTAAGCAGCCGAAGATTTTCAGAACCATTCATCAATTTAATTTGGAATTCAAAAATACCAATACATTGGCAAAATAATACAGAAGATAATTTTCTTATTATAACTTAAAAACTAAACATACTTTCTAATTATAGATTAGAGAAATAAAAAATTACGTAGTTTGACGCCTTTAAATTTACAAAAACTCCAAATAACTGGGATACCACCCGTCAGATACCTTCCTATCCTCTCGGATGAGATTGGTTTGTGGGAACCAATTGAGATGGAAAAAAGTTTAGAGACAAACTATTTTTGCAGAGAGCAAAAACATTGACTTAATTAATTAAGAAAAACTATTTTTCCTCTGCATATTTATAACCCCCTTTCCTTGAGGAAGTAAGAGAAAATTATGAGATTCTATTAATTTAAAAAATATTAAATTAATAGAAATGTAATTAAAATATATTTAATTAATATTTCATTTAAATCACATTTAATGAATATATATCTCTCCAATATCCTATAGTTTTAAATTAATTTAATTAAATCAAATTAAACTAAACTACTAATTAATTCTTCAATTAATTAATATCTAAATTAAATATTTTATATTTAACTTAAATTTGGATCATATTCAAATATAAATTTATCTCATGACCAATAATTTTAATATGAATCCAATTCACATTAAATTAATATTTGAACTAATTTAAATATTTTATGTCTCATAAATTAATTTTGAATCATATCCAAAATTAAATTTATATAATAAAGTTCGATTAAAATACAAACTTTATATTATAATGTATCACCATACATTATATTAATTTCCAAAATAAATTTAAACATTTCAATTTACAACCAATATAAATAAATCTCATTACCCTTTACGAGCTAGGAAAGGGACCTAATGGACCTACAGATCAGAAGCTACAACGATATGAGATTAAATTGGCTAAACTTCTTAACCACATTAATTAATATTCGTTAACTGTGTGTACATTCTACTAAAAACTAACATCTGAACTCTTCTCACTGTAGATATATTTCTATGTCCATGGATATAGACCAATAACAATAAGTTAGTCCTTCATGAGTGTTCGTAACACCAGCTTGTCAAATTACCATTTTACCCCTAGGTTATCTCTAGTCCTTAAATACCAGTGTTCCTCTAATGAACAACTTGTGATCCAACCAATAAACAAAAACCTCTTTCGTGTCATAGAGAGGGTAGGGTCATTTGTTCAAGACTTGGAGACAACATTTAAAGGAACACTCATCTACTTACCCTAAAGTAGGGAATGAGTGAATTTCATCTTGTGTAAGTATGTTCTCAGTTTCCTACTGGGTCTTATCCCCAAAATGATAAGCATATTGAGTAAAAAATCTGGTCACTCTCACCCATACAAATCAAAGGACAATTTCTCACTAACAAGAGTTCATAATACACTCAGGATTAAGACTAAGTTACCTAGGTCATGCTAATGAAATAGAAACCTAACTAGTTAAGGGAGTTACATCTAGTGGTTACTATTTTGTGGTCCGGTCTTATGCAAACTCATTGCATAGGATACCCTCACTCGCATGTCACCTACACAAACGCGTTAGATCATTGTGTTTGTATCAAATACAAAGTATGTCATATCCATAGTATTACCACAATAAGGTACCCAACTTTATCTCTATACTATAAACCCTTTAAGTTGTTCTCTAACATTGATCCATGTATGTCTCTACATAATGTTCAAGACTCATCAAACAACTTAGGATGTTAGTTTATTGGATTTGGGTTATCAAGACAAAACTAATAATATAATCAATCACATTTATTATAAAAATAACACTTTATTAGTAACGGTCAATGAATTATATTTACAGTCTGTGAGTTTTAGGACATAAATCCCGACACAAAGGTCACTCCTCGCGACCAGATGAGGGTGTGTTGCCTAGATATCTATCGCGTAAATCTCTGCAAGATAACGCTCTGGATGCCTAGTAAGCAGAACAACTCTTATTCTTGTCTCTTTTACAAAGCTCTTCCATTGAGCGTTAAAGACCTTTGCAACTTTCTGCAGCGGAAAAAAATTTATAACTTTTAAGCTGTATTCCCTTGCTTAATACTTTTACAGAGCACAACTTAACTTTAACCCTCAGGCAAAAAACTTAAAGAAATAACACCAAAACATCGGAAATAACTGAACTTCTTCTCTTTATTAACTTAACACTTACCTAGTTCATACATTACAAATTACAACCCTTAAACTTTACTTTTGCATAAAATAAAACCTAGTTTGATCTTCTTGCTCCATCCTTCTTCTTCGCACCAAGGTATGTAATAGTATAAGACTCTAACTTCTGTCATTTTTACTTTTTGTCATCTATAATCAATCTCAACATCCTTCAGGGTCCCCTCTTTTTTCTTCGTTGTTTCAATTACTTCCTTGAAACGGGGCACCTAGAGGTACAAAGTCCTCATTTCCTTCTTTACCTTGGATGCCCTGTGTCACGAGCATGCTTGTCCAAGGTGTTGTGTGCCTATGGCCGTATGTCCAAATGCCCCCAAACCATCTTGTCTTTATGTTTTGTACTTAGCTTAGGTCATTGCTTTCCTTTTTATGTCGTCGGCCTAGGAAGTGACATTTCGGTATTTTTATATGCAACCATGTCAAAGCTAAAAATGTTCAAAATATACTATAGGGGAGACATAGTAGTTGAATCTCTGACCAAGCCTTAGCCAACTCTTTGCAATCAAAACTTTCTTTACGATTGACAGTCTTCAATGCCTTCTTTTATGATGTTTTCAATGGATTTCTTTCTCTCTCATATTTTCTAAAACAATTTTCTCAAGAGCGTGAAGGAAGGCTTCGTCATACCTCAAGTTTGTTTGTGATTTTCAGATTTGGATCAACTGGTTTGTTCATTGAGTAGAATAAGTGCCGCACAATCGCCCATCCCTTGGTTGAAAGTTTGCGATTGTGACAAGTGATATAAGAGCCAGGTTAGGTTATAGTCATTTGCATCTCGGGAATGCTTATATGTTTTTAATACATCATGTCTTTATTGTTTAGCTGTCAATTATGTGTTATCTGTAATTTAGGTATGTGATAAGTTCTTGAAAAGAAGCTTAGCTTCTAACACTTATCGCGTTAGCTGAGCTATAGTCATCACTTGGCCAGTGTGTATCGCCAACTACGAGAGAGAGAGCAAGTAGCAAAGATATGAGAAATGCGTGCAAGAAGGAGTTTGGAAACAAACTCCACCTTGGCGAGATAATTTCCATCATTTGTGTCTCGAAAAGATAACAAGTATGGGTATTTGGTGCCGAGAGCATGCCGCCCTTAAAAGAGAAGAGCGATAAGTCTTGTAAGTAAAATCTTTTAGATATATCTCGCTTAACAAAGCTTTATCATTTGCATCTCGAGATGTGAGCAAATGTGGCGTTTACGAAACTGAGAGGTGTTCACCTTAATTATAAGGTAGTTAAATGATCTCTATTGAATCAAGGTTGCCGCATGGCTTAATCGCCTAGTAACATGGAGACCTTCCTTCACCCTTCCTTAGTACAAATTAGTTCACACTTTTATCTCACCTCCATTCTTATTCCCCTTTTACAGATCCTCTAGTGTAGATAAGTAGATATAGTTTAAACTTACACTTTACCACACTATATAGATAATTATTTTATACCACCTGAATGAAGAGTGAACCTTAGAACTAAGTTTTAATATCAATTACCTATGTACAACCCTGGATTACCTAGAAAACCTATTGTTTTAGTTATACTTGGACAAGCAATAGAAAAACTTGGTACTCAACGAGGACTTAGTAATTACGGGATAAAGAGAGACATAGTGAGCATCTCACATGCTATGACCATGGACAGTGACTGACCCCATAGATTTAGATATAGGCATACACAACACAAGACATTACACATTAAGTCTGCAACCACCAGCAAGTAGCAAGGATATAGCTAACGCGCACAAGAAGTTTGGACAAGCTCCATCTTGGCGATTAAACCTCCATCACTTGTGTCCCGAAAGGAGAACGAAGTGTGGTGACTTGGCGCCTAGAGGTTGCCACCCTTAAAATAGAGATTATATAAGCTTTATAGTAACAACTTTTAGATAGCAATCACTTAATGAAGCTTTATCATTTGCATCTTGAGAGGCAAGCAATTTTGGCGTTTACCGCATTGGAAAGTGCTCGCCTTAATTAGGAGCTAATTAATTGATCTCTATTGCATCACAACTTATCGCGTAATTTTGTCACTTACAATGTTGAGACCTTCCTTCAAATTTCTCAACACAAGTTAGTTCATTCCCCCATTTCGTCACCACGCTTATAATCTTTTACAAAGTCTGGAGTGTAGATGTTAGACTTAGCTTAAACACACATTCACTTTATACTATATAGAAATTTTATACTGCCTAGATCAAGGAGTAAGCTTTATAACTAAAATTTGATATCAATTTCTGTGTTCGATCTTGCTTATTCAGGAAACCTATTGTTTCGCTTACACTTGAGCAAGCAATAGGAAAACTCGTACTCAACGAGGATTTAGTAATTACGTGAAGACTAGAGACATAGTGAGCATTTTACATGCAATGACCATGACTCGCCGCATAGAGGTTTGCATATAAATTTAAGTTACTTACCTCAATCACACAAAACCATGCAATGAGACTATAAATGAAACACACAATTTCTAGCCCAAATTGGCTATGTTAAACAAATTGGTTAAGTTGTATATTGACAAAATTGTAAGCCAAAATGGAACCCTCGTGTCCATAGTTTCGGATCGAGACTCGTGATTCACTTTCAAGTTCTAGCTAAAATTGTAAGACGCGTTGGGAACTAAGTTGAGTTTCAGTAACACATTCTATCAGCAGACGGATGGGCAATCTGAAAGAACAATTCAAACATTGGGAGATATGTGGAGGGCATACGCCCTACAATTCAAAGGAAATTGGGACGCGTGCTTATTCTTGGTTGAATTCGCTTACAACAACAGTTATCATTCCCGCATTGGAATGGCCCCCTCTGAGGCTCTATAAGGAAGGCGTTTTGCAGGATGCCAGTTTGCTGGAAATGAAAGGAGACTCTATGGACCAGAGTTAGTCCAAACAATGACAGAAAACATAAATATAATTATGGAAAATTTAAAGACTGTGTGTGATAGGTAGAAAAGTTACGTGAACAATTGTCGCAGGGCACTAGAATTCAAGGTGGGAGAAAATTTTTTCTTGAAACTATCTCCATGGAAAGGAGTAATTAGACTTGGAAGGAAAGAAAAACTAAGTCCACGGTACATAGGACCCTACGAGATTCTAGAGCATGTGGAGCCTGTGGCCTATGAGTTAAGATTACCCGCCACCACACGTGGGGGCGGTGGTGGCGCAACTTGCTTTCACAGATCTTTGGCGGTGGTGCTTTGTTGATGGAAGACTGAGTGATTGAGAAGAGAGGATTTGAGGTGTATAGCGTGAAATGACTGGGACGGTTGAAGAAGAGTGAGTAAAGTGAGGAGAGAATTAATTTTACAAAAATAAAAAAATACAAAAATTAAAGGATAGGTTTAATATTCATTTTAAACCAACATTAATCCTACCTCTTTGATGTCGGTTTAAAACCTATATTAAATATTCAAAATTTAAAAACCGAATTTAAACATCTGTTTTCATTTTTTCTAACCGACATCATAGGTCATATTTCTTCGAGTGTGTTCACATGTGATTATCCTTAGATTTGCATAGGTGAGGGTAGCCATATTTTTTGTGTATATACTATCCCAACATTCTTCCATTATTGTTTTGCATATCTTTCTAATTCTTTTATTCAACCATTTTAACTTGATTTGAATAGCTTTTCGCAGTTCAAGATGGTGGTAAATAAATAGGCCTTAATTTTGATAAAGCGAGGTAAGTGATTGTTTTTGTTTTGTAATGCCAACACATTTCCATATGTGGTTCATAAATTTAAATACTTAGATCTATAATGTAACTAGTTGTTCGACATAGTTTTTGAAACTTTACTTGTTTAGTTTTTTTTTTTAATGTTTGTTACTAGCGAGAACATAGAATATGTAGATTTTTAAGTGAAGTTTAGGTAAAAAGCTTAGAAATTATAACATTATTCTCATTCTCTTTATTTGGTTATTTCTTCTACTGGGTATTTGAAAGAAAAAGAAATTAATATAATAATGGAAACATTTTTAATTAACGTTTGATTAATTATTGGTACTTAATTTTAGATATTGTTTTGTAAATGATATCTTCGTTCCATAATTCTCCTTATAACTTGGAAGTTAGATTGTTTTAATTCCAAGAATTTAATACGTGTTGGTTGTCTAAGTTTAATATGATTTTAAGTCTTCGATGCTTTGGTAATTTGTGTAAATTAAATATAAGTTTTATACTTTCTTTAATTTTTTTTTGGTATGATTCATTTATTTTTAATTATCTATTTTATGTACTTAAGTGAGCATATCATCCTTGCAAATATTTTTGGACAACAACTCTATGATCCTTCATAATAGTCAACAAGTTTCTCGTTTGTTAGATTTTGAAAGCTTTGTGTATATATTGATGTCGGAAGAGAAGAAAAATGTTGGGAGACGATGGAGATAGATCATGCTTGTGAAAAAAAAACAGTAGACAATGTAGAAAAATTTTGTAAAGAAAAGGAGAGAAGAAGAAAATGAAATGATAAAAATAGGTATTTTGTTCTAAGTTTGTTGTGAGGGTAAAATGGGTATATGGAAAGAATGAAAATGAGAACTTGATTTCTTGGTTATATTTGCAATAGAGATTTGAAAATATTTATGGCAGTTAGATTCAAATATTAGCATATATAGTAACATTTTAAAAAATTGCAAATATAGGAAAATCTGTAAAAGTTTATTAATGATAGAAGTCCATCACTAATATAACATGTTGCAAATATTGGTCTATGGCTGATTGATCATAGAAATCTACCAACAAAAAATATTTATCACTGATAAATTTTGCTATATTTGCAATTTTTGTAAAATGTTGTTATATACTTAATTATTATTCATAAATTATTACACATTGTAATTACCCTTTGCAATACTTAAAAACTTAAAACGTCAAAGATACATTTGCAAATATAACAATTATTTTACTGTTTATTACAACTTTCCTACATAAAAAATGGCTTAATTTAAACTAATTAACTTACTTAAGGTTAAATTAAAAATTAATAAAAAATAGTCGTTTTGGACTACAAAGAAAAATGAACCAAAATATTTACAAATATAACAAAATGTCATTGATAGACCTTGGTAGACAATAATATATATCTATCGATGTTAATGAATTTTTGTTATATTTGTAAATATTGTCAGTAACTTTGTTATTTAAAACAATTTCACCAAATTAAACTGCCTAAATATATATGTTTAGATTACAACAGATACAAATGACAATGCTACTAATGGGTGAAGTTTATGTTAATTGTTTTATGCTAGTTTGTTTGAAACAATTTAAGATGAGTCATGTACTTTCTATACATAGACAAAAACCTTATCATAAATAAATTATTCTTTGAATTATTCTATGAACTCAAATACACGAATGGTTAATAATAGATATCTAATTAATGCATTGATATCATTTCCTTATAGGAGAGGAATATTTATACTATGCATAACACAAAATTAGGGACGAGATTAATTTTTTAAAATTAATATCCTACCATTCTATTTCTTCAATTTATTGCCAGTGCTATAAGTATGTAAATTTGTTCCCACATATGTACATGCCAAAACATTAATTCTAACAAATAAAAAAAAAGTGTGTTTGGTTAAAAATAAAATGATGATGAGGAATCTGGTCGTTTTGTGGCTTGCCACGATGATTTTGTTTGAGGGTCAAGTTTTGAGTTTCATCAAACGTCCTCCAACACCTTCGAGGTATTTTGTTCACGTGGTAAATGGGCTAAGCTACCGCAATTTGGATGTGCATTGCCAATCCAAGAACGATGATTTGGGATATCATCATTTGGCTAACCGTGGAGATGATTTCCAATGGAACTTTCAAATAAACATATGGGGAACAACCTTGTTTTGGTGTAGATTGGAGAAGTCAGATGCGTATGTCGCTTTTGAAAGCTTTTGGCCTGAGCCAAAGCACCGCTGGCTTCGTGAAAGATGCGGGAATAAATTAGGAACTTGTATTTGGACTGCTAAGGATGATGGAATTTATTTGAGAAACATGCTCACTAATGTTGATGAATTTGTTCACAAATGGATCCCTAAGTAAGCTTTGTTAATTCTCGGATTCATCGGGATTATTGAATAAAATAATAATTTAAAGTTGAATATTAAATTTAATTAATTAAATGCTTTAATTAATTAATTCTTATTTTATTATATAATTTTATATTGTATAAATACACATCAAATTAATTAATCGGTTTAATTAAATTACAAACTTCATATAACTATATAATATTTTGATAGTGAAAAAATCCAACATCAACTCTTTAATATTCATCTTCAAAGGATCGCGGTGAGTTTCCACTTCAAACTTAATGGAATTTAAAGTGTCAAATTCTTGTTAGTTCACTTCATGCATTACTTGCAAGGTCAATGAGGATTAATTTTGATTAATTTTTAAAGTCATTTGCTCAAATTTACCCTAGTACAAATTAGGGCTTTAATGTCAGAGAACTCACATTTTATAGATTCAACGTTGGCTTAGGTTGACGTTGAAGATCATGTTATAAAAGGTCTATGATGTCAGTTATCTATAATGTCGGTCAACCAACATTATAGATTATCGAAATTCCAATTCTTATCATATTCAATGTTCGTTTCTAACCAACATTGTACACCCTTTTCAATATCATTTTAAAATTGACATTGTACACTCTCTTCTATGTTAGTTTTAACTCAATTTTTTTAAATAATTTTACAAAATCATATTCAATGTCGATTTTCTTAAAATAGTCGATCCATTTTTTATGTCCATGAAAAAGTTAAAACCAACATTAGATATCTCCTTTTGTGACGGGAAAAGCCTATTATTGTGTCTTATAAAAAATAACAAAAAAATTATTCGTTGCAATGGGTGTCATTTATAATATATGTGTGTTTGTTGTCTTCATGGCAAGCAAATTATCTCTTTCGGGAAGCCAAACCTAAAATATAAAAAAGACACAACAATATACTACCATAAAAATAAATAGAAAGTTACCTAAAATTTAACAACACACTTCCATAGAGCATTACAATAAAGAACATCATATCCAACACTTCTATATTGCATATGAAATCACACACAAATTCTCCAACAAAACTAGACACAAATCCCCCAACAAAACTTATGTAAATACTAAAATTTCTTGCTTATATACATAATGCAATAACAAAAGCTTGCATAGAACTACAATGAAATACACATCCTTGAAAACACTTCTATATCACATGTTGGACCACCCACCCCTTTCAAAAACTAATAAGAAACACATAAGACTTCAACCATATAAGTAAAATTGTGTTCATTCATAAACAACAATTAGCACTTAAGATTCATTCTGTAGGTAGTTATAAAATTTCAATAAACACACAGACCAACACTTGTATATCCATAAAACACTTCCATACAACAATAGTTGAAAACAACATATTCAAAATACTTCTATATAACATGTGGAACCACTATACCTCAAAAACTAAAATAAAAAAGTATTAAAGACTTCCTTAATATTAATAATCATTTTTTCCTTCACAAACAACAACTAGTACTTCCATGATTACATGTATCAAATAACAAAGACAATATCTACAAATCTTCCAACAAAGAGGTCATGGTATTACCGTATTAGACTTCAATTAATACTTCCATTGAGTTTCACAAACTATAATTAGTACTTCGATTAGAGTTTTGATCCATTCTAAAGTTTCATATTGTACTCAAAGCTCATCAAGAATCAACAACTTTTCATATTACCTGTCATGTCAGATATGATCTTTTATGGCTAATACAAGTAATATAGGAGATTGAATACCATCAATTATCTTTTATTTTATTTAAGTGTGATTGGGTTGATAATAGAAATGGAGTCAAGATGGACAAGCTTGGGTTTACCATTGTAGATCTCAAACGTATTGGGCATAAATCAGACCCATTTATTTTAGCCTTCCAAGCAAATCAAGTATTCTATGCCAAAGATTTTTCAAATCATGAATGGTACCATCTCCACAGCTCCACAAAAAACTATTGAAGAAGATTTGTTTGAAGTTGAAATAGGAGACATGCTTCTAGAGTGTGGTTATGGAGTCATTCAAAGGAGATGTCCAATGTTGATATACCTAACGAGATTGATGATACAACTTCAAAAAATATTAGACATGATTGTGAGGATAGATGGGTAGATAAGTAATGATTGTAACACCCTAAACTTAAGGTATTTTTCACTACCTAATTGTTGATTTGTTTTGTTAAAATTTTAAGGATTTTGGGTGTTATGTTTTTATAATTTAATGAGAAATAAAAGAATTGAAAAATAGGAAAGTAGAAAGGAATTAATAAGTAAAATATAATAATAATTATAATATATTATTATAATTATTATAACATAATATTGTTATTATTATGTTTATTTTACTTTTTTTAAAACAAATAATAAGAAAACGTGTGCCCCTTCATCGTCTTGTTTCTTCTTTCTCTAACGCCCTAGCCACAATCTCACCTTAACCTCGCCACCGGCCGCGATTCGTCTCCAACAGCCGCATCTCGAGCCACTGCGTCACACACACTTCGCGTCCGGCCAAAGCCCAGTCGGAGCCGCCAACTGTTCATTCTTCTTCCCCGTTCGGTCTTCGATCGTGAAGTGCAGCCGACGAATTTCGTCACTCTTCCCGTTCGCAAAGCCACCGAGCCTACAGCTGTGGTCCCAATCGCCGACTACCTTTTCTTCTTCTTCTCCGTCACCTTCAGTTAGCCGAGCCGCTCGGAGCTTTGTGTCGCTCGGGTCGCGCAAGCCGATCACCGGGCGTCAAGCTCGCAACGCGCCACCGCGACTCTTCGTCCGCCAACCATCAGTGTGCCGCGTCTTTCGTCCGCCGACCGTGAAGCGTCCACTCGCGCTTCTCCTTCCAGCCGCAAATTAAAATTCGACCCACATTCAGATTGATTACATGCTCTCCTTCGCTTTACTCGTGTACACCGCCGCTGCTTCTGCCTTGCCACGAGTCGGAGTTTTGGTCGTAAGATTGAAGTTATGAAGTTTAGAGTTGTTGCATAGCTACTGTAAGCATTAATGTTGAATAAATTGTTTGGGTGTCTAATCTTTCAAGGTGTTGTTGGTGAATTTGTACTAGAAGCTTGAGTTTCACAGTAGAAGTCGCTTGAAGTCGCTTCTCCATTTAATTTAAGTTCGTTTGTTGCACTTTAGTTTGAAAAAAGGAGTTTAAGTAAAGTTAAGGTAAGGGATTTCTACGACTCAATAATGAATTTGGAACATATTGATTGTATAGATTCTTACTGAACTGAGATGAGTTGATTGATATGTGGATTTAAATGTGATGACTGATTAACTTTATGGATTCTTACTGAACTGGGTTGATTGATATGCGGATTTAAGTGTGATGACTGATTAACTGTATGGATTCTTACTGAACTGAGATGGACTAACTGATAGGCAAATTTATATTTGATGACTGTTTGACCGTATGAATTTTAATGAACTGAGATGGGTTGACTGATGTGTAAATTTAGTTATGATAACTGAACTGAGGACATTGAATTGATTAAATTGTGGGTTGTTGACGGTTATGTTAAGGCATAGGTAGTGTACTGTAGGTTGAATTGACAAACTAGATTGAATTGACTGAACTGAGGCGAATGACACTTATGTATAAATTTAATTGTTTGAGGGACCGTTATGTTGATGTTTGATTGTGTACTGGTTTGGGTAAATTGACTGTATATGTGTTGAACTGAAAGAAGGACATAATGGTAGTTTATATTGTAAAATTAAGTTGACTGTTTTAAATGTTAATATGGACTAAGGGGAAACTGTTATCTTTATCTATAGGGAAGTGTGCCTTGCAGGTGTCCCACGGGATCACCACCTATTGTGCGTCCTTTGGAGCACTAGATTGATAGGTGCATCCTTCGGGAGCACTAGATTGATAGATGCATTCTTTGGGCGCACTAGATTGATAGGTGCATCCTTTGAGATCACAAGACTGTTATGATGCAGTTAATAATTTTGCCCCTAGCGGGATCAGTAGTAGGTAGTGGGTCTCTTACTGGGTATGTTTATACTCACCCTTTTATGTTTAACTTTTCAGGCTAGGGTAATACAAGAGGTAGACCGACGAGGGACAAGAAGAATGTGTGACTGCCATATGAGGACATAGTTTTTCTTAAAATTTGCTTTCGCTTATGGTTTTATAATTTTTGTGATTGAACTGAGTTTATGGATAGTATTTTGTGAATAATAAATTTAGAAATTTTATTTGTTTGAAATAGGGTCCGAAGAACGTTTTCCTGAATCGTTATGATTTTAAATAAACTTTACCATATTTTGTTTCAACCAAAAAATTTTGTCTAAAATGATGACTTCGACTTAGAGAGAAAAGTTGGGTTGTTACAATGATTGTGATAAATGCTTTATAATGTATTTATGTTTAGAGTTTGTAATTACTATGCTTATGTTATATCATTATTTTGCTTACTAATGTATGTATGTTTTTTACAAATTCATAGATGGAGGATTCACACACTAGCAGTGAGGATGAAAGACAAATGCTTCCAGAAGTAAGAAACAGATCCTTTGTTCCATGTGCCCAACTATACTATGTCTGAGTTGGCATCAGTAAGAACTTCTGGACAACGGTTGTCCATTCAATTTAATGAACACGAGCAACCTATTGGAGCCACTTCTAAGAAAATGCAAAGTTAGCTTGGTGTGCGCGTTTGACAACAGATTCCTGTGACGTACAAATCTTGGAAAGAAGTTCCAAATTAGCTGAAAGATCAAATCTATGATTGTATATCAGTATGGTTCTATAATTATGTTTTTCGTACAATGTAGTTTGATTTAAACCCTAAGTCCAAATATGCTTTCTTTTTTATTTTATTGTAGATGTTGTTTGAGTTACACCCAAATGCCAAACATTCTATACTTATGTTTGCATCAAGAAAGTTTCAGACTTTCAAGACTATGTTGACTCAGAAGTATATACTTACGTTTAAGGATCAACCAGCACTTCTGCAGTATCCTCTTAAAATCTATTCTCATATAAATTCCTTTATTGTCTTCCTAAACCCAAATTTGAAGCTTGAAGGGATTAAGGTTGTCAGTTGTCGTATCATAACGAAGCATCTAGAGCTACTGTGTTTTTGTTTTTGTCAAGAAGCTTAGGATACCGGGCATTTTAATTTTTAATAATTTTTTAATTTTTTTAATAAAGGGATACAACTGTTTCATTGGTGTATGATAATTATTTAATTTTTAAAAAATATTATTTTTATCATGTTAATCTTCATTAAAATATTAAAAATTTACATTGTTAATTCTACCACCGTGTTTCTTTGGAATTTTAATAAAATTTCTTGACGTTTAAAAACTGTCAAAAAATTTGAAAAACGGCCTACAGCCTTTTCAAAAAAAAAAATTTGACGTTTTAAAACGTCAAGAAAAAGTATATATTACTTGACGTTTAAAAACGTTAAAAAAGTCAAAATTATAAAAATTCTTGACGTTTTAAAAACGTTAAAAGTTTAATAGATATTACTTGACATTTTTAAAATGTCAAGCAAAAATATATTTCAGTTGATGTTTAAAAAACGTCAAGAAAGTCAAAATTATAAATAAATAAAAATTGTTTTAAAAACATCAAGATTTTATTAAATATTACTTGACATTTTTGAAATGTCAAGGAAAAGTACATATTACTTGACATTTTTTGAAAGCTAAAAATTGGTCTACCTTTGTCTTTTCAAAAGAATTCTTGACGTTTTAACTTTAAAATAACCTATTTCTTAATATATTTTTTTAGAAAAACATCAAGTAATTAATTAAAATCACAAATATGAAAGTAGTATCTTATTATTTTTCTCTTTTCCTAATTTTACATTATTCCCTTTCTGTATATTTCCTTGATCATGTTTTTGAAAAGTAAAATTGCAATACTTATAGTACAAGTTGAATATTGTGAGTGGTTAAACCTAGCTATGTGGTTATTTAATTTGCTTGTATATCACGTAACGTAATTTTACAGTGCTTCATAAATTTCATTCCATTCTTGTTTGCCTTTTTTAAAAACTAAAATGAAAATAAATGACGTATATAGTTCCCAATTCAATTGATTCAGCCTTCTTCAATGTCAATGAGTGTATGATCTCAAAGAAAAAAAGATTTTAAAAAAATATATGGGGTTGGGCGTAGGACTTGGCCAATGACTTTAATACACGTTAGCACGTTGCCCTTGGGGATAATGGTCAACATTGGAAATGTGTTAACTAGTTGACTTCAAAAGCCAAAACAACAATTGCCTTTTAATTATGCTCTCGAGCTCCCAATATATATAAATAAATAACAATAAGTATTCTCTGCCCTCTCCCAAAATATATTATTTTTTTTGTTTTTAGACAAATAATAATGAAGACAAAATTAATGTACCAACACAACTTCTAGAATAAAAGGAAAAAAAAAAAATATTTCTTTTTATTTAAGATTGGTCCATTTAGTAAGTTGTTAAATTTTATAGTCCCTAAACGGTCTGTGATTTTAAAAATTAATTATGAATTTAAGTTTGTACTCAATGTATTTTTTTTTTTTTTTTTTAAATATTCGTCGATTTATTAAATACAAAATTAAACGTTTTGAATAGGTTTCATTTAGACATATATCTAAAATCAATTAATTTGATTTTTTAAAACAATATTTGAAGAATTTTTAGATATATAAATAAAAGTTGATTATCAGGACCTATTTCAAAAGTTCAAAATTAAAATAAACAAAAACCCTTAAACTTTAGACAAGCTAAACTTATGATTTAACCAAAAATAAATAAAGTCGTTTCTCTTTCAACTACTGAGATTTGAGAAAATAGTCCATATGTGTTGGTCAAACTACTACAACTATTATTACAGCTTCCACGTTGGCAAAGTTAACTCAACTAGAAATCGTGAGGAACATAAATAAGACCAAATATTTGGTTAATTTTCATACTTGTGAAGATATCGAAGTTTTTTAAAATCTTATTTTAAACCCTAGGAATTTTACAACTACACAGTATATAGTTTTCTAAAAATTATTTTTTTCTATATAACGATGTTGAACTATGATTTTTGTGGTCTGATCTTCAGTTAACTATCTTTTTCTCATTACTCTTTTTCATTTTATAGTTGTTGTCCTCCACCGTTTATTATTTTTTGAATCCAACTCTAATTCTTTTATTATTTATTTAACATTTTTTTAGGTGAAATACACCAAATATAATTCCATATTTTTTAGAAAGAATAATATAAGAAGTTGACTAGTTAAAGTAGGTTTATTAATGTTTTTTTCTAGGTTATTAGACCCTAAACTAATAATGAAAAATAAAGGGTTTAAGCATGCTGGTGTTTGCTGTAAAAAAACAAGTGTTTTGACACTCAACAGACACTTAAATGAATTTAAGGACGAGATTAAAGATCTCTAGTTTAAATCTCTCACCCTAATTTGTACTTAGAAAAACAAACGTTTTGGTATCACTCATTTTATTCTCTGTGTCACTGTGCTTAATGTTCAGGTAGTGCTAACATGTTAAATTGTTTATAAGTGGCAGTATTTTCTTGATTTTGTGCTTGTTTTCATACTTTTACTTTTGTTGTTTAATTTTATTTCCTCGTTATAAACAATAAATTTCTCGATGTTTGTGTTTTCATGTTGCATTATTTTATTCCTCAATTTTACATGTTTTCAACAAAAGCCCCTCATCTTTCCCACTAATGTAGTTTTTCCCTTTGTTATATATGATTAATAAATTAGATGTTGGGTAGGTTTGATATATATATATATATATATATATATATATATCTTTAATCTTTCTTTCTTTTACGTTAAATGTATTTTGTTATTGAGCATTCATACCAAATAATTATTACTATTAATATCAAACAATACATTTAACGTAAAAGAAAGAAAGATTAAAAAAAAAAAAAAAAAAAAAAAAAAAAAAGAATGATCATGCGAGTCAAACTGCAATACACAAAGAAAGAAAATAATCACACCAAGAAAAAAAGTAGTAATTCAGGTCTAATTTATTATATAAGTACTTCGTAAACGTAAAAGAGACATAAATATAAAAACAAATGCAATCACACAATCAAAAGAAAAACATATATGAATAATAATTTAGTTTACTGACGCATCAAACTCATAACTTTGATATAAAGTATCAAGTTAAATATATGAAGTAGTTTTTTTTTTTTTTTTTTCTATATAAACCTCATTTATTTTTTTTTTTTTATTATTTATTTTATTATATTTTATAAAAAGATAAGATTAATCGTACTGGTCATTCCCATTTGACAATGGCCAGGACGGCTGCAGATATAATAATTCATGCCCTCAACAAGCTTGATTTGATCCTTTCCTGAACGATGAACAGTTGCTTCTATCGGATTGATCAGACACCAATTGTAACCCACTTTGTCAACTACTACCACATTGTGCATCGATGGGGTGTAGTTGAATGCTGCATTTTTTTAACATACAAATTAATTAACAATGCTTTTAATACTATATATATTTATAAGTAAATTTATTTCTTTACCTTAGTCTTTCATAAATATTAGGTTAACCTGACACTCTGTTCTTAAAAGTTTGTATGTGATAATGCGAGACTCAATAATTAGTCGACATAAAATGTTTGTTCGTACTATAGATTATTTTACCTATCTTTATTTTTTTAGAATTCAATTCTTTCAAATTTTTATTAAGGAAGAAGCAATGTAACTCCATTAATGTCAACATGTACATAAAAGAGTTTTGTTACCTTATTTAGTTCTCTTGCTTTATTAAAATCAAAGTTATATGAGAACATAGTTTATAAATAATTTTGATTTTATTTTTCAAAAATTGACTTAAAAATTCAAATGGGTTCTGTGAGAAGCTTCATCGGAATAAAAGATTAATTTTTAAAAACGAAATCGGTAATCACATGAGGTCTTAAATTAAATTTTCTATAGGAACAACCATTTATATAATTAATTTTCTATAAACTATTTACGAGAAATATGGAACATCTGTGGACGTGTATATATATTACTTGAAGTGACAAATTAATCTATCAACTTCTGCCATTGGTTTCCATAGACATAGCTTTTGTTCTTTTATTACACAATTAGATATATAATTTAACTAAAATTTGAAACAAGACTTAAAAATATCAAAAAAAAAAAATTATGATAATAAAGTTTATGTTACTTACATTTTTAGATTTGTAAAAATAACAAATTAGATTATTATCATTTAATGCAATTTTTTTATAAAAAAATATAATATTGTATTACTTGTACTAATAACGGTAATAATATATAAAGTTTAAAACATATATAAAATTCAGTCTCGTCATTCAACTACTTAATGTGACCTATAGTTATAATTTAAAAAGTATAAACCCAACTCGAAGGGCCTAAGTCATTACTTGATTACGTATTGACCAGCTCATTAAATAGTAATTATATGTGCGTATATAAACATGTATTAGATTTTTCTTAATTGAATATTATTAAATCCGATTAAATTAATATTTTCTAAATGAAATTATTTTAATTTATTTTATATTTTATAATTTTATACCTGATAAAATTGTTAATATTACAAAGTTTTATTTAAAATTTTATTCTTAGAATTTTGTTAGTTTTGAAGGTTTCAAAAATTATATGTTAATTTAAAACTTATTAAACACATCATCTTTTTAATATATAAAGTTGGCCTTGCGCTAGGGTTATGTAGAGCTTTGGATTTTTGGCCATCGACGAACTTAACATAAAAAGTCATATAAATGTTTTCTTGTTTATTAGAGTTTAATAATTCTAGAAGTGGTAATAAAACTGTAATAAAGAACTAATAAATAGGTAAAGTTCACGAAGAAGTGTGAAAAAAAGAACTTATCTGCAATACTTTCAAGGAATTAATTAATATGAAAGACATTAAACACTCAACACCAGTTATGATCAAATGCCATGAAAATTCAGAAAAGAAAAGGAAAATACCAAGAATATCTCCAGCATGAAAGTTCTTTCCAATGGGCCAAGAGGAGACATTAAAGGTCCAACCATGCTCTTCTCCAACATTGTAAATGGTTGCATAACTCATCTTCAATTGCTGCAACAACAACAAACAAAACACCACTTTCCCCACCATTGAACAGCCTCTTATTCCCTCACCCATTTCTTATCTATCTCTCTAAATATAAATAGGTTGTTCAATCAGTTGTTTGTTATGGAGATTGAGATTATTGTTATTGTCTTTTTATAGCTCTAACCCCCCTTTGAAAATTGTCGCTCATATATGTATTAATTATGAATCAATATTTTTGAAAACAAATTGTTTCAAGTTTGGTAAATTTGCACTCATCACTTCACATTCCATTCACATTCTATTCTTTTCTTTCTTTTTCTTTTTCTTTTTCTTTTCTTCTTCCTTTTCTAGGTTTTTGACTATTTAAACAAATTATGAGCAGGTGATTTTGACAATAAGGATTCTTTTGAGTTGAATTATCTCCTACTAGAGGAATGTTCTTAATGAAAATTGACTCAACAACCCACTATTTATAAGGTATGTGCCAAATATTTCAATAACTAACCTCTTAAAAGTTTTCCTACCATTGCCAAACGCACAATCTCAATATATTTAATTTTATTTGCATGTTTGAAGACATTCAAAGATGAAATTTTATTTACTCTTTTTTATTTCAAGTAAGATCTGTTAGGTTAATGAAGAAATAATATTTCTTTTCTAGTCATAGATGAATCAAAATGAAGTTTTATTTCAAAAAGCTAAGTTTTATGGTAAAGTAATGTTTTATAAATTACGTAATTAGCCATAATAAATATGTAATTGACAGACGTATTTATAGTGTGCGACAAATGTATGTATTTTGATGTTTTTCCTTAACTTACTCTAATTAAGTTCCATAGTTAGCATGGAGTATGAATTGGTTTCCAAGTTGGAGGATAATTAGGTTGTGGAGCAATATGTAGGTGTAGCCTAGGCTAGGTTGCATCTAAGTTTCATATTCACCCTCACTTTATTCCCTCGCTAAGTGGTTTTGTCCCTTTAGAAAATTTGTTCCTATATTGAGAAAACACTATTTGTACTTATATCTTTTCTTCAAGGGTTTTGTCCCTTTAGAACACTTATCCCTATATTAAAAAGACACTGTTTGTCTTTTTATCTTTTATCCTTGGTATTGAGAAAGTACATTTTTTGTTCTCACCCTTACATACATGTTCTTGTACTCACGAAATGACAAGGGAAAAATAATACAGAAATAATTAAATAACGACTTAGTTTTGTTGTTTGACTAACGTGGTCTTGCTCAATGGCTTCTTCATCTTCTTCTCCAATGCCATCTTCCTCATCTCAGTCTAATCCAGCAGTCTCCATATCCCTAAATTTTTTGTTTACTCTCAAATATATGCAATTTAGTCCCCGTTCCGCTTGACTCCACCAATCATGTATAATGGAGGTGGCTGTATTTTATGCCCACGTCTTGTTCGGTCATTTGGATAGTACTATCGCCACATGTCTGTAACAACACGGAGTCATTTATATTCTTTTAAAAAAGTTAAAATTTAAAATAATATAGGCTTAGCAGTCACCACCAATCTTTTGTTTTACACTGTAATGAAGATTTATTTTTTTTAAATGTGGTCTTAAAAAATTATAGTCAAGTTCAAGAGTCGTTTATGTAGGGAGAATGCATTAGCACCCATAAAAAACGGTAGCCAATGTATTTTCTTTTCTTTTTCCTTAAAAACTTAAAGTTGAAAATGCTATCTGAAAAATTATATTTTAAAACAATGTCTTGTTTTATCTCTCATTATTTCAATATTTGAAATTAACAGTCCCATTAAAAATAAGTGGAAGAAATTTCATCAATCAGACTAATATTGAGAAAACATTATCCAGCTCAAGAATATGAAAAATTGTTACAATTTGGCAAAATATGTCACAGAGACAACTTTTTAACGATAAAAGAATTTTTTTAAAAACATTAATTAAATTTCTTCTCTTATTATCATACAGTCCAAAGATAGATTCTCACCTCAAAAATTCTAACAAATCGAACTCTTGAATTTCTTAAATGGTTATTTAAAGTCCTGGAAAAAACATTAGTTAAGAAATCCTTTGAAATATAGGTTACTTTTTTAATGCTTCATAACACAACAAAGACGTAATTTTAAATAAAATTGAAAGTATTTAGGAAAGATTTAAAAATTTGGAGAACTTAAATTAGAAAATATTTATAAACAACAAATATAATTTAGGAAGTGTAATAATGAATTAAATAAATAAACGAGATATGAAATTAAAGTTTTAATAAAGAAAATGATTGAAGATCAATCTCGGACTCCCAAAATTGACTTCCGCATCTCAACAGTCCTAGAAAATCAAATTCTCAAATTTTCTAAATTTCATCGTCAAAATTTTCATGTAAAGAATATGCTTGTTAGAAAGATAAAAAGAATTTAAAAGTCTTGAAATCAATGTAACAATTAATGCAAAATCTATACTATATATAAAAGCTTCTATATGGAAAAACTTTTTCTCCTATTTTACCATTTCTTTATAGTCATTTTTAAAATTAATTTGATGGATAGTTTTGTCATTTATTAAATCATATGAAATATTGTTAATTAATAAAAATGATTTTTAATTATTAATTACCATTAAATGTAATAATAATATACAATATGAAATGTCTTTAATTATTTATTTCTAAAAAAACCACTCTAGAATTTATGACTTTTAATTTTAATTATATTGGTTTCAAAACTTTTAGAATTTTAGTAGTTTTACAACATCATTTTTGTTACTATAAAATGAGTCTTCTTCATTACATTTTCTAAAACTTGTCTTCTCTTGGTTTGGAGATTTAGTAGTTTGAAGATGAAATTTTAGTAATTTTGGTTTGAAGATGTAATGTTACGGATGGAGTTTTAGTGGCTTTATGATAAAATGTATGTTTGAAAATGGGGATGGGGGTTCGCAGACATACAGCTCAAAGATGAACGAATAAATTTTTAGTTATGTGAGTTTGTGAAGAACGACTGTATATTGAACTTGAAGATAGAAAATGGAGGGTTAGAGATTGGGAGCTTGAAGATGGAAGATGGAGGCTTGGAGGTCACATGCTTGAGATGAAGGGTCTGCGTGGACGGTTAATGTTTCTCCTTTTTTCTTTAGGTAATTTTTTTAATTTATATAAAATTCATATTATGCTATTTATACAAATTCCACTCTTTTTATATACTAAAATAAAATTGATAAATTATACTAAAATAAAATGACAAATTTCACGTGCAATACATGTGTTACTAACTAGTATATATAAAAAGATGGAAGTGGAGAAACTTTTTAACCTCATTTACCCTTTCATTATAACTTTTTTTAGTCTTGCTTTATTGACATTTTTGTCATTCACATCTCCTTATTATAACTTTTCTCAAAAATTTAAAATTTTCTCTTCAATTAATTATGTCATTTAAACTTATCCAAATTTATTCACATTCCTTCCTCTCATTTAATCTCCTATCTCCCAACTATCCACATTCTCCTCTCATATTAACATTTTTTTTATCTCTTTCAACATTTCAAGTTCTTTCTTTTGAAAATTTTGGGTATAAATATCTCATTCTTTTTTTCATTCATGTTCCTAAGTCACAACAAAATGTTAAGAGTGAAGAAGAAATCAAATCATGCTTTTCTATTCTCTTCTCTTTCTTTTTTTTTTTTGTCTATTTTTTGTTGGAATAAATTGTTATTATGTGAAGACCCAGACTTTTCGACCTTGTCTAAGTCGTTACGTTTACTCAAAACCGTTTGTTGACAAAAGACATAGCAAGATTCAGTTGAAACCGTAAGAAAACGAAGGGAAATTTTGATCGGGCCCTATTTCCAAAATACAAAATTTCAAATGTTGTTTACAAAAAATTTAACTATTTGTAACTTAGTTAAATCAAAATATTTTCAAACCGTCAGCGGAAGCAGTTTAAAGACAGTCCCCTATGGCAATTCACGAGTCCTTCTTGTCCCTCGTCGGTCTGCCCCTCGTGTTACCTTTGCCTGAAAAGTTAAACATAAAAAGGGTGAGTATTAATATACTCAGTAAGAGACCCACTACTAGTCCCGTTAGGGGAAAAATAAGTTAATAGCTTCCTATGGGGTACCCTGCACAGTCACAGTCTCGTGATCCCGTAGAATGCACATATCAGTCTAGTGCTCCCGAAGGATGCATATATCAGTCTAGTGCTCCCGAAAGATGCACATATCAGTCTAGTGCTCCCGAAGGATGCACCTATCAGTCTAGTACTCCCGAAGGATGCACGTATCAGTCTAGTGCTCCCGAAGGATGCACATATCAGTCTAGTGCTCCCGAAGGATGCACAAAGGGTGATAATCCCGTAGGGCACCCGCAAGGTAACTACCCACTAGGAACTAATAATTTATCCCCTCAGTCCATTCTAAACATCTTAACAATCATTCTCAATACAGTCAAATTCCCTTATCACATAAGCTCTCCATTTAACCTCAAACAACCATATTATTCTAATTTCACCCAAGGACATTCAAAACATATCACTACATCAGTCAGCAACATAAATAGCCCAGCAGTCACAACATACGCTAGACAACAAGTCCACGTCAATCCATACATACATATATAAATTTCATTCAGTCAAACACAATATACGTTAAACTTTCAATCCACACCCAAACACACATCATAACCGTCATCCCTACTCAGTCCAGATATAACATTTCAGTCCATATAGTCAATACACCTTAATTCTTGTTATTGAGTCTAGTAGAAAGTCCCTTACCTTGGCGTTAGGTAAGCTCCTTAACCACGCAAAGGTCTGTGAAGACGAACCTAAACATTAAGATAAATACTCAATATCTTTCTCCAACGCATCATTCATTTAAAATCAACCCAATGTGATGTTTCACAACTTACCCGAATTTCACGAAATAAGCTCTGATTAAAACTAATGTTCGTTGTGAACCCAAGGAACTCAAACGCTACCTTCAACACCTTCAAGAATCAAATAAAAATTTCAGCATTTAATCCCAATTTATTGGAATTTCAAGGGTGTACTCGCTCCAATGCTACCTTAAAGAATGTCAATTTAACAAACCGATCGACATTACAAAACAATATAAACCCACAATTCATCCTTACCCAAACGAAATTTCAACGACGTAGCGGCAACGGCACACAAGATTTGGGCAACGACCTTGTGAAATCGATTTGGGCATGGGTCGGCTTCCAATCCGCGGCTGGAAAAATGGAGAACCACGCAGCGGGGTTTCAACGACGGAGCTGGGCTTCACGGATGGAGATGCGGCGGCTGGCCTATTGCAGAATGGAGGCAGATCGGCTCGAATCCGCGTCCGGCTTTGCGGACGGTATCAGGCGGCGGTGGAGGCGGCGAACAGAGGCGCAAGGGACAGATCTGAGGAGGGGGGGTTTTCGACTGGTTTCGGCTGGCGTCGCGGAGATCCGGGCAGACGGTGAGGTGAGGCTTCACGAACAAAGGCCAGCTCGTCGGCTGTTGACTAACGCGCGCGACGCCGACGGTGTGAGCGGGGAGGCAGTGCGACGTGTCCTACGCCGGCGGGGCTGTGCGACTTGGGCTGGGCGGCGGTGCGACTATGGCTGGAGAAGGAAGAAGAAGAAGAAGAAGAAGAAAAGAAAAATGGAGGGGGGGCTGGACACGCGGGGAGGAAGAAGGGGGAGAGAGAATTTTTTTTTTTTAATATAATAATAATAATATAACTATTATTATATTAAGATTATTATTTAAAAACTCTCCTTCACTAATTATTATTTAAAAACTCCCTTTTACCAATCTTAATTGAATTAACACCCCCCACAATTTCTTAAAATCTTAATAAAATTTAAGGAGTAGATTGAGAGGATTACCTCAAAATTTTGGGGTGTTACATTCTCCCCTCCTTAAGAAACTTTCGTCCTCGAAAGTTCTAATCCTGGAATAACTCTGGGTAACGAGTCCTCATATCATCTTCTCGCTCCCAGGTTGCCTCTTCAACTCGGTGATTGCGCCACAACACCTTCACTAAAGAAATTTCTCTATTACGAAGCATCTTCACCTCTCTAGCCAGAATCTCAACTGGTTGCTCCACATAGCTCAGATTCTCATCAATCTCTAATGGTTCATAGTCCACTACGTGAGATGGATCTGCCACGTACTTCCTCAACATCGAAACATGGAAAACATTATGAACTGCTGAGAGAGATGGTGGTAATGCCAAACGATACGCCACAACACCAATTCTCTCTAAAATCTCAAACGGTCCAATAAAACGAGGACTCAACTTCCCCTTCTTTTCGAAACGCATAACACCCTTCATAGGTTCTACCTTCAAGAACACCTTATCTCCCACATCAAACTCAAGGTCTTTCCGTCTCACATCAGCATAGCTTTTCTGTCTACTCTGCGTTGTTCGCATACGTGCTCTAATCTTCTGAATAGCCTCATTAGTAGACTGAACCAACTCAGGACCCATCAACCTCTGTTCACCGACCTCATTCCAGCAAACAGAAGTTCTACAACATTTACCATACAAAGCTTCAAACGGTGCCATGCCGATGGTAGCCTGAAAACTGTTATTATAAGCAAACTCCATCAAATGCAAGTGAGAGTCCCAACTACCTGGAAACTCTAGGACAAAGGCTCGTAGCATATCCTCTAAAATCTGGTTCAAACGTTCAGTTTGACCATCAGTCTGTGGATGAAAAGTCGTACAGAAATCTAACCTCGTGCCCATGGCAGTCTGAAGTCCCTTCCAAAACTTGGAAGTAAAACGTGCATCTCTGTCAGAAACAATAGACACAGGCACTCCATGCAGTCTCACAATCTCAATTAAATATAACTGTGCCCACTTACTAGCAGTATAAGTGGATTTACCTGGAACAAAATGTGCCGACTTCATAAGTCTGTCTACAACAACCCAAATCACTGTGTAACCCTTCAGGGTTCTAGGCAGTCCTGTAATAAAGTTCATCGACACGTTCTCCCACTTCCACTCTGGCACACTCAAAGGCTGCAACAAACCTGCTGGTTTCTGTCTAGGTGCCTTAACCTGTTGGCACACCAAGCACCTACTAACAAACTCGGCCACTTCCCTCCACCAATACACTCGCTTCAAATCCTGATACATTTTTGTACTACCAGGATGCATGGAAAATGGAGAACTATGGGCCTCATTCAGTAAATCGGTCTTGACTGCAGTGTCTGCTGGCACACACAGACGTCTCTCAAACAACAGTCCACCATCAAAGGATATGGAGAACTCATCAGTCTGTCCTGTCCCTACGAGGCGACGCCCCTCCTCCAAATAAGGATCACTACTCTGAACATCAATAATCTTCTTCCTCAGAGTTGGTGCACTGTTAACTGAGCTAACTGTGAGGCAATTGCCCCTACAGATACTGCAATCTCAGCTCTCTCAAGGTCTCGATGTATCGGTACTTGACTAGTAATAAGCGCTGCTGAATGTGATACTTTCCTACTAAGAGCATCAGCTACCACATTCGCTTTACCTGGATGATATAATATCTCACAGTCATAATCTTTTACTAACTCGAGCCACCTTCGCTGTCTCATATTTAACTCCTTCTGGGTGAAGAAGTATTTCAGGCTCTTATGGTCAGTAAAGATTTGTATCTTTTCACCATACAAATAATGTCTCCAGATTTTCAGTTCAAACACTACTGCTGCCAACTCTAAATCATGTGTAGGGTAGTTCTGCTCATGGCTTTTCAACTGATGAGAGGCATATGCAACCACCTTACCCTACTGCATCAAAACACAACCCAATCCTTTCTTAGAAGCATCACTGTAAATCACAAAGCTCTCTGATCCATCTGGTACTGTGAGGACCGGTGCAGTAACTAACCTCTGCTTAAGGTTCTGAAAACTATCCTCACAAGCTGGGCTCCAAACAAAAGAAGTCTCTTTCCTGGTCAACTAGGTCAAGGGAGTAGCTATACGAGAAAAAATCTGCCACAAACCTCCGGTAATAACCTGCTAAGCCCAAAAAACTACGAATCTCCCTGACAGTAGAGGGTCAAGATCAACTGGTAATAGCCTCAATCTTTGCAGGATCCACAGAAACTCCCTCACTAGAAACCACATGACCAAGGAAAGCCACCTGCTTCAACCAGAATTCACAATTTGAGAATAGCATAAAGTTTATTCGCTCGGAGAGTCTCTAAAACTCTATGCAAATGTTCCTCATGTTCAGCCTTGGTCTTGGAATAAACTAAAATGTCATCAATGAAGACTATTACAAAAGTGTCTAAGAAATCCTTAAACACTCTGTTCATCAGGTCCATAGATACAACAGGTGCATTTGTCAATCCAAAAGACATTACAATGAATTCATAATGTCCATACCTCGAACGAAAAGAAGTCTTAGGAATATCACCGTCTTTAATCCTCAACTGATGGTAACCCGAGCGTAAATCAATCTTAGAGAATACAGTGGCTCCTTGCAACTGATCAAACAAATCATCAATTCTGGGCAGTGGATACCTATTCTTGACTGTCACCTTATTAAGTTCTCTGTAATCTATACAAAGACGCATCGATCCATCCTTCTTCTTCACAAACAATATGGGTGCACCCCAAGGCGATACGCTAGGTCAAATAAAACCTTTGTCAAGCAATTCCTGTAACTGTACCTTCAATTCTTTCAATTCAGCAGGAGCCATCTTGTAAGGGGCTCTAGAGATGGGAGCGGTACCCGGCTCCAACTCAATAGCAAAATCAATCTCTCTGTGAGGCGAAAGTCCTAGAAGCTCTTCTGGAAATACATCAGGATATTCCCTTACCACAGGTTCTGAGATCAAAGAAATCTCAACTTCCCTAGTATCCACCACACTGGCCAAGATACTCCAGGTACCCTGGTTGAGTAACTTACTGGCCTTCATAGCCGAAATTACTTTAGGTAGAACCACCGTCCCTACCCCTTTAAACTTAAAACTAGGCCCGGTAGGAGGACTAAACACTACCTCCTTACGAGAACAATCAATACTGGCATGATTGGCAACCAACCAATCCATGCCTAAAATGACATCAAAATCACACATATCCAATACTAGCAAGGTTACATCCAACATACGACCAGTTAACTCAATTTGGAATGCTTTAATCTTTTCCCTCGACAACATAATTTCCCCAGATGGTGTAGACACTGATAAAACACAATCTAGGGGCTCCACTTCTAAGCATGCATGGGTTACAAATATCGACGATATAAAAGAGTGAGAGGAACCAGAGTCAAACAAAGTTAAGGCAAAGTACCCCAACACTGGTAGCGTACCTGTAACAACTGTGCCAGCTCTTTCAGCCTCAGATCTGTTAATAGCAAAAACTTTGCCCTGTTGTGGTGCTCTAGATTGAGAGGATCACCTCAAAATTTTGGGGTGTTACATATTATTTGTGTTTTTTCATCAATGGATGCATCATGAGTGGATGCATCACTTCATGAAAAGTACTAATAAATAAATTACAGAGAAGGACGACATGACTTTTTGAATGACCACAAATAAGTTCTATAAATAAGGTCCTTTTTCTATTTGGTTGAAAGTAGATCATTTTTCTATAATCCTTTGTCTTCTTCAAAAAGAATTGTTTCCATTATCCACAATCTTGACGTTTGGTTGATCCACAAAGTTTCGTCCATTAATCTTCTAGATTGGATGCTACCTCTTAGAAGAAAGATGGTATGTTCTATCCTATGAGACAATTACTCTCCAAACTCAAGCACTAGGATAAGTAAATTTGTCTTAAGAAGACAATGTGAATTCGTTGGGCTTAGGTCTATAATACATATATTATTCTCTGTTTGTTGTGATGATAATAGTAATAAAAATCTTTAGACAAATTTAGATTTTTTTAAGAAAATTGTTTTGCGAGTTAGGCTCATGAACCCACTAAGTTCCACCAATGGTTAGTGAAACTATCCAACAAAATATTGAATTTTTCCACTAACTTTAGTCCAAGGACAATATGGTCAGTTGATCATTCAAGTCAAAGTCAAACTTTGGCTTTTCAAGTCAAAAGTCAATATTTTGACTTTTTACCATTTTTTCACTCTTTAACAGAATAAATAACTAATTGCCTTATTTGTTATAACTCCTAATTTAATCTCTCCTTCTATCTCTTGTATTTTTCTCTTTATCCATTGCCTATACAAAGGGCTTTTCATCATTAATAATAAATCAAGAGAGAGACTTTATTTATACAGTGTGTAAAATGGTGTCAGATGTAAAACCTTACCCACTCTAAAAAATTCAATTTTTCCTCTTCTTCCACCATGACCCTTCCTGAAACCCCACCAGAAATTTCCTCTGGCTCCCAATCAAATAACTCCAACACGATCTCGTCGAGTTTATCTTCAGCTTCGGCATCGATCTCCTCTAAATTCAGTTGTTCTTAAGCAATATACCAATCCCTATTTCCTCCACCCTTCTGACAATACCAATCTTTAATTGTAATTGTCTCAAACCCACTCACAAAATGATCAAACTACACATCATGGAATCGAGTTTTGATTATTGCACTTACTGTAAAGAACAAGATCAGATTCATCAATGAAGACCTTCTACGGCCCACCAAAGAAATGCATGCTCAGCTCTTGGATCATCTGCAATGGCGTTGTCACGACTTACATCCTCAATTCCCCACCAAAGAAATTTCTGCTAGCATAAATGTCTTTGACTCTGCACGCGAAGTTTGGCTAGATCTTCATAATATATAGGTACCAGCAAAAGAATCGCCCAAGAATCTTCCAAATTCGTTGTGAACTTTCAAACCTAACACAAAATAAAGATTTTGTATCAACTTACTTTACAAAGATGAAGATTATGTGGAATGAATTAGTCTCTTACCATCTATTTTTTTAATTTAAAAATAATACTAACTTTGGCATACATTTCAAAATGGCATGAAGCCTTTAATAACCACAACCAATTTAAAAAAGTTACCATATTTAGTAATTCTCCACCTACCTTAGTTAGTCTAACTAATTGATATAGTTAGTCTAACCAAACTACCCACAAAACTTTAAAAGTAGTTAAATAACATTTTTTTTACAAAAGTTAGTTAATCACAAAATCAAAAAATAGTCAAATTAAGGTAAAAATTAATTTAGCAATTGAATTAATTTTAAATAAGGTCGGTAAAAAATAGGTGGCTACACCTATGATGCACTCTTAGAGCTTTTTAGCATGTGTGAAGTATTGCATGATGAAAATAGGTACAATTTTGAGCATAATTTTAAATTTTTGTTCCATCTCTCATGCACATTTAAGCATTTAGCTAGATCATCTAGCTTGACCATCGTAGGTGTCGCATACTTAAAGTAATGTTATCGGGTCCATATGTTTAAAAAAAATGTCAAAAATAAACCAACCTATGTTAGTTTAAATATAATCTAGCATGGGCTTTGAACGAGTCTTGCCTAAAATCTTAATTCCAAATCTTAATGAGGGTAAGATTATCGGGATAGAAAGGAAAATTAAAAAAAAAAAAAAAAAGGAAGCAAAAAATAAAAAGTGAAAAGGGAATAAGACTTGAAGTTGGTTTGCCTAAGTACTTGAAAGTTGAAATTGCCCCTTTGTATTAGGGAGTTGTATTTCAATCTTACTTTTTGTTAGAGTAGAGAAAAACAAATTGAGGATACTTTAAATCTATTCCAGGTTTTGTTTGGACTTAAGTAGAAGAGTTTTTTACTTGTTTATGCATGAATAGATCATTTGAGGAAGAACTATAATCTTTTGGATCAATTGATTGCTTGTGTTTTGATTGCAATATGAATTGCATGTTTTATTCTTATTGAATATTAAGGCATGGGAAAAGCATGTTTGCATCCTAGCAAGCCATCTGTGTGACTGTGTGTTTTGTTTTGCCTTGCTTAGGATGATCAAGGATAAGTTGGAGTGATGATAGACTCTAAAATATGCTATTTATTTCTGCTTAATTCATGCTTGTTCCGTAATTTTATGATCGATCTTATTTGAAGGTAGAATGTGGTGATGTTGTCAAATTATAACTAATTTAGACAAATACGAGATCATCATATGGCATCAACCGAGGCGAACTAGAACAATTGGTGATTAAAAAAAACTAATTAGGTTTTTGCCTTCTAGAGTCGCAGAGCTGTAAGGGAAAAAGGCCATCATCTGTGAAAACGACCTAATGTCTTGACATCGTCCTAGAGCGTCAGGACGCTCCAAACTCTACATGTGCATAACATTTTGTGAGCGCCTCGATGTTGTCCCTCGTGTCGCGACATTGTGATGCTATTATAAAAACCTCATTTCTACCTCCAAATGAATCCTTTTTTTATTCTAGTCGTTCTAGACAACTTTTTTCTCTGAGTACTTTTAGTTGGCTTTGGTTTTCCTACAATTTCTCTATCATCCAACATGTGAATGAGATGCTAAAGTACTTATTCTAGCTTGGGTTGTTAGAATTGTTCTCTCTTTCATTGCATTTGTGACTTCTTGAACAAGATATCTCTTCATTGATTGAATCCAAATTTTGATTTGAAGGCTTTAGTATCTTGCTTTTGGACATTTCGAGATTGCTAGATTATCTCTTTGTTGAAGCAATGGGTTAAGTTTGCATTGATCAATCTAATTTAGAATTGAACATGAATATTTAGTTAGGTGTTTGAAAATTAATTATTCACCCTAACTTGCCCTTGAGTTTAATGCAATTAGTATAAGTCTGAATTTTGTATGCGTCATCAATTCTGTTAGTATTGATTAGTTGCTTAGGACAATTCAATAGTTGTTTCCAATTGAATTAGTTTGGTGTAATCAATTTAGAAATTTGGTGATGATAAAAGTATGATCAAATGCATAAAATAGGAAAAATCCATCAAACCCAAGCTAGACTCATTTGACATAGAATTTCTTTACTATACTCTTTCGTTGCAATTTACTTTCTTGCAATTAAATTCAACTCAAATCCCATGTTACTTCGGGTTAGAAATCAATTTGGTTGAGGAATCAGTGTGCTCCCTGAGTTTGACTCGGATTTACCACTAAAACTAGTGCTTGGGATGTGATAATTCATCTTCCAAATCCATCTACCGGTCATCGGCCACTCCCCTCTCCCAAAAAAAATGATGATGATGATAAACTTTAAGTTTATCCTTTTATTAAAAGAACAAATAATTTTAATTTTTCTCCAAATACTCACATATTTCTAACCTAAAATAAAATTTTCACAAAATTTATCTCTTTTCTTCTCCTTCCTCTTATATTTTCTCTTCTTCACCAAAATCCCTATTTTTTACTTCTTTTCTTAAAAAAAAAAAAAGGGAATAATAATAATGATGAACATTTAAAAAAAAAAAACTAGGAGATGTGAAGAAGAAAGAAAAGAAAAATAAAAATGGACAAAGAAAAGAGATGAAATAAAATAAATATAAAGAGATAAATATTGGAAATGAAAATGTGAACAAATATTACAAATGCACATAAATAAACAACCATAAACGTAAAATGATGGACGATAATGATAACAATGGAAGTAGATAGTGGTAGATCTAGAAAATTTATTGACAGAAGGAGGCTTTAAAGTTCAGTCAAAATATTTTATATAAATAAGTTGAGGAGGAAGTAAGAAGAAGTTGAAGAAGAAACTTTAAAAATTAAAATAAAAAGTAATAATGATTTTAAATATTAAAATGAAGGATATAAATAAAATAACAAACTTAAAAAAATAAATAAATAAAAACTTATATAACACTCCAAATTTTTTAGGAATATATTCTCATCATAATTATCTTATTTTATTAAGATTAAGAAAAAATGGGTGTCTATTATGAAGTTTGGTGAGGAAGAGAATTCATTTTTGGAAAAATGAAAAGAAAAGGGAAAAGAAAAAGAAAAGTAATAATACTATAACATAATAATAATAATAATAATATATTATTATTATTTCAAAAGAACTTCACTGTGCGTGTCATCTCTGCCCCTCACTGATCTCCATCTTCTTCTTCTCATCACAACCTAGCCGCCAACCAAGGTCACTGTCGTCGTTTGAACTCACGCTCCACCCATCGGTAGAGTCGTCGGCGTCGCGTCTCGTCTTTGTCTCCGTTGAAGCTGAACCCGGCCGAACCCCAAGCTTCATTCGCGCAAGGTCTCCCTAGTGAAGGTCAAGTCGCGTTATCGCTTTGTACACGAAGCGTCGTCATCGAGCGCATTTCTTTTCTATAGCCGACAACTGCCCGAGCCACAATATCTCACCATCCGCAAAGTCGTCGTCTCTCCGTTCGCGAATCACTCTGTTCAAGAAGTCGCCGACCGTTTGCGAAGTCGTTGCTCCGTTTGCAAAGATGTGCGTCGTGAAGCCCGTGTCTGCCGCCCGACTCTCCGTCTCCTAGCTGCGAATCGCAAGCCGACTTGCACTCTGACCTGTTTGCACGAGTTTAGGTTCGAGAGTCACTGCCTTTGTTTTGTTGTGAATCGTCGAAGTTTTTGTTCGTAAAATTTAAGTTATCTGTAGTTGTTTCATAACTAATTCAAGTGTTATTGTTGGATTAATTGTTTGATTTGTTGTTCGATCAATAAAGGTATTGAAAGTAGCGCTTGAATTCCTTGGGTTCACAACACATTTTAGAATGTGTTGGAGCTCGATTCGTTAATACTTGGGTAAGTGTAGAAGTTTTTTGAAGAAAGTATTGTGATAGTAATTGAGTTCCATATCCTTATGTTTAGGTTTCCTTCGTTGGATTTAATTCAATCGAGAAATTTGGGTAACATTAAGGTAAGGGATTTCTACTACTGGACTCTTTATAAGTTTTGAAATGTGTTGACTGTTTGGATCTTTGGACTGAGTATGGTTAACTGATATATGTATAATGTGGTTGACTGATATGTAGATAGTATACTAAAGTAGTACTTGTGAACTGAAAAGGGTGTTATGTATATATATCTTGACTGTTTGGTGTGTTGTTATATTATCAACTGATATTGTGATAAATTGAATAGATTGACTGTAATTGTGTTCAATTGGATTGGTCAAATGATGGGGTAGTTGGACTGTACTAGGAATGAATTGATTAAATGTTTATAACAGACTGAGGGTAAATTGTTAGTTTTGTCGATTGGGTAGTGTGCCTTGCAGATGTCCTACGGGATCACCAACTGTTGTGCATCCTTCGGGAGCACTAAACTGACATGTGCTTCCTACAGAGCACTAGACTGATATATGTGTCCTTTAGGGCATTAGACTGATTATGTGTATTCCTACGGGATCACAAGACTGTTAAAGTGCAGGGTACCCCCAATAGGAAGTTAACAGTTTTATTTTTCCCCTAACGGGACCAATAGTGGGTCTTTTACTAGGTATGTTTATACTCACCCTTTTTGTGTTTAACTTTTCAGGCAAAGGTAACACGAGAGGCAGACTGATGAGGGACAAGATGGAGATGTGATTGCCATATGGGAAATTTCCTTCAAATTGCTTCCGCTAAATGTTTTGTTTTATGACTTTGATGGCTGTTGTTTCTTGAATATTTTTTTTATAAAAGATAGTTTTAAATTTTTAAATTTGTTTGAAATAGGGTCCAAATAAAGACTCTTTGATGTTGATTTTTTTTTATAAAATTTATAAACCATGTTGCTTTAAAGATGAGACTCATATAAAAATAATGACTTCAATTTAGATAGAAATGTTGGGTCGTTACAACTTACCTCACAAGCTAGGAGAAGATGTTGAAGAAGAAGCTAAAAAAAGCTTAAAAAATTAGGTTGAAATGAGACTAACAAATTTGAACGAGATAAAAGGTAAAAAAGGAGGAGAAATTTTGTAAGCCTTTTAAAAAAAGAGGAGAAATTTTGTAAGCCTTTTCTCAAGTTGAAGGCTTGTTGAGCTCCTCCAATTTTAAGAACTAGCTAGAGAGAAAGAGATGAAAGAGATTAAGTTGTTGCCTAATGTGGAAATCCTTGGGACTTTTGCCCAAGTATATAATTTCTTATGTTGTGTATCTTGTTTGGAGTGTGCTATCCAAAGTAAATATTTCTTCCATGTGGGATCCAATGGTTAGTAATTGGCTCCACCTTATGACCTCCCCACTTTTCATTTCAAGTAATTGTAATAGGTAATATTTTTTTTTTAAAGGTATTGTAATAAATGCAAGGGTGGAGAGTTGAACTTAGGACCTCTTGTCCACAGGTACATATAGGTGCCAGTTGAGTTAAGTTCATGTTGGCAATAGGTAACATTTTTGGAACTAATAATAAGTATAAAGTAATATTTTTAAAAGAATTGCAAATATAACAAAATTTATAAATTCTATTAGTGATAGACTCTTATTAATGATAAATGTATATTAATGATATGTATTGTGGATTCTGACAGCTGGATCTAAATTTCACTATAATACCTTTGGCATGATTTACTATATATTTTTTTCCTTTCCCTTGCTTGACGCATGAGCTTGTGATGGGCGAGATGAGAATAAGATTGTTGGAAATTAAATATGCTTAAAGAAATAAGATTGCAAAGAATTAAGGATGTCTATGTTTGATTGTGCATATATGAGAATGTTAATTATTAAGAATGTCTGAGAATAATTTTTTTTATTTCATTTGTAAAATTAATCATGAAAACTCTATAAATTGTTAATATATTAATTGACAAAAAAACAAACCTAATTCAAAATTTTGAAAAAATTAATTATTTAACCATCAAATAATAATATTATTAAATTATTAATACCAGTATTTGTAAAATGAGTAATTTGATGAAGGTATATAATTAGGCTATATTAATAAATAAAATAATTAGTAAATTCGATTTAATCTTGAAAAACTAATTATTATTATTTAAAAATAAATTTATATTATTATTCATCATAATCATCATTAACTAACTACAAATATAATTAATTAATAAGTAGTTTTATAGAAAAATTTTAAAAACAGTAGATTTTACAAAATATTTACAATCTATAGCAAATTCTATCGGTGATAGTCATTGATATGCTATAGTGGTAGAAGACTATCAGTGATAGAATCTAAAATTTTGCTATAGCTTGTAAATATTTTAATTTATTTTGCTAATTTTAAAAATGTCCCTAGTTTTATTGTATCAATTCTTTATCTTTTATTTAAAAATAAGTATAGTATATATGTGTATTATAAACTAATTTATTAAATTAAAATAAAAATTGAGATATTTTTAAAAATAGCAAAATTCATGAAACCCTTTATAGTTCATTTAATTTATTTTTCCTACATTTCGTACATAGTTTCATTTTTTTTTTTTTGTTATCCATAATAAATTTCCATAAAATTAAAATTAAGTATACTTTTCAATTTTTTCGATATCTATATAATTTATTTATTTATTTATCAAATTAGGATAGTTAAATACATACACTGTAATAATGCAATTTTATAAACCATAAATTTAATTATCCTGCCATTAATTTTGATAATATATAGAATAAAAAATGTACAAAAGAGAAGAGAGTGCACAAGAAGAAAACTCATTATTTTTGGATGGGTACAGTTCACGGTATAAATGATGCATGGGAATAGTTTATTTTTATGTCTAAGCTACAAAACCTTATTTCAAATAAAGGGCATGTTTATCCCATACTCATTTTCATTTCTATTATCAACCCAATTCTCTCAATCCAAACAGACTCTCGAGAGTTTACGGCCAAGATCTCATTCCTTTAGGTTAAATCGGTTCATAACACAAATTATATCAAGATTATGATCAAAACCTTGAAGGCCACATGTTTAAGGAAGATTGTCAAAGGATGTATATATATGATGAGAAAGAAAACGGAGTTGAACAATATTTTTGCCCCTAATTTGGCGTGGTTGTTCTAATAGTTTTCGTATGTTACGAAGTTATATTGATAGTATCCGACCAATCACATATGTGTGCGAAAAATGAAGTCTTAGTTATCGAAATAACTTAAAGGTTTATTACAATGTTTTTAATCGAATATGGAATCATACAACTATGATGTCCATACGAGTATTCAATTTTAAAAATAGACATAACTCAACTGATTACATTAAATTTATAAAAGAAACGTAAATATTTTTCTTACATAATCTCTTTTAATATTGTAGAGATTAAGCAACAGTTTCAAATGCATATTCCATGGAGATTGCAAATGAAGAAATTTCTTCCATTCATAAACTTGATTTGATCTTTTTCTGTTTGAGAAACTTTGGAACCCCTGGAGTTGTGCACCTATTGACAAAAAGTTATGGTGTGAATGTATAATGATTCCAAAGTTTAGATCACACCTAACTAGGTCTAATTAATTTTAGATCTTGTATGATAAATATTTTGTTTTTTGTTTTTGAAAATTAAGTTTATATTCCACTTCTAAATTTATTCCTTTTGCTATCTATTTTCACAAATTTAGTCAACATTTGAAAATTAAAAATATATATATATAGTTTTTAAAAAGTTTGTTTTTGAAATTTAGAATTTGACTAACAATGCAATTCTTCTACTTTAATATTCATACAAATCATGGTAAGAAAGTGGAAGGAAGATGAGTTTAACTTTCAAATATTAAAAACTAAAACTGAAATGGTTGCCCAAATGAAGCCTTGCTCATTATTTATTTATCTATTGAAAAGGGTTATTTTTTAAAAAATTGCATCAAATGACAAAAAAAGTTAGGAAAAAAAAAGTTCATATCACCTCTTTTTTTGCATATTGCAAATATGCTGAATATGACAAGTAATTAGATATATCAGACAGCTATCAGAAGACTATTAAAGAGTTATCAAATGACTATCTACTTATTAATTTGTTAGTTTTGCAATTTAGAAAAGTAGTGACATGGATCCTATTATCATAAATTTTTTGCTATTTTTGCAAATGTCCCTACTCTTTCACAATATCTTCTTTTTATTTAAAAATTTTCTCCATTTTTAGATTTCAAAACTTTACTTTAAACTTTCAAAACATGTTTGCTTTAGTCATTCAACTTTTAAAAATAAACATTTTATAGTTCCAACCATTAAAATTTTCTTAACTTTGGAATTTGTAATTTAGGCTCTGGATTTGTTTGAATATTCAGTTAAAATGCCAACAAACCAACCAATAAAGATAGTGAAATTGTAGAGTGTTTTCATAACTAACTTATATAACAACTTGATTATCTAAAAATACAAAGTCACATTATTCTTTTTAAGAGCTAACAAAACCTAAATAGCTACCTAGATCCCAGTAAGCACTTTTTAAAAGTTGGGAAGAGCTTAGGGAATAAGGTACAAAGTTCAAAACCAAAATAGAATTTAAATGTTTTTAAAATGATAAAAAAAAAATTGACAATTTAAAATCTCAATTCCAAACATGTACCACAAAATATTACCAAGTGTGTGTCACTGGCACAAAAAATGCTTTAAATTAGGTCAAGAGTCAACATCGAAAGTCTAACTTTTTGATCAATGATCATCTCCAAAACAGTTTAAATTAAACACAGCTGCATATGAACCATGTCATAATATTGGAGCACACAAACAAGCCAGCCGTCAATGCACTTACAATCGAACTGCCCCCTTCCCTCTCCCATATTTTTCTTTCCCTAAATTAGAGGAAAAAGAGTAAAGTTTCAAACTTAATCCAATGGTGGAGAAGTAAGTTGGGTAATGAAGGCAGCTGAGATATAAAACCTTTTTTTATATAAATGGAATGGGGTGTGTGTCTTGCGGTTCTAGTGGATCATCTCCTTGGCATAAAATTACTTTTACTTTAAAACTGTGGGTTGTGTAATTATCATCAACATAGAATATTGAATGTGGATGTGGTTGGGGTTTACACCAGAGTGGACTCATCACTTTCATGACAAATTATATGAATTAGAAGTCCACAATATAATATGTAGTTTTCTTCTTTCTTTTTTTTTTCTTCTTTGGAAAAGAGTACCTAGAGGGTCGAGGAATCAATTGGTGCAGTAGCACATCTCAACTAATTAAGTTAACACCTCCTTAGTGGCCTCATAATGTCCTTGTTCAAAAAATCCATTGATAAAGCAAAAATGTACAGAAGCTAAGAGTCTTCAAACTAAGAGTTTGTCGTAATTATAAAAGAAGATTTGATCTATTACTCCCAATGGGCAACAAGGTTTAGCAAATCTTCTCATAAGTCTACCTGATGGCTTTTCTTCATATCCAAAAGTTTTCTAAAAAAGTAGGCTCCGATCAAGTTGGTATATTATAGTTATTTTTATGAATTTGTAATTTGGTGATCTTCTTTTTCTTCTCGTGGATTTGAAGATGGTGTACTTGATGAGTTATTTTAGAAGGCGCATATATTTTTTAATCATATATCATCTAAATGTGTAGAATTGTCAACCAAATCATGATGATCTTGTAATTGAATTATTTTTATAAACATGGATATTGTAACTTTTTTATTTTAGTAGGGATTCTTTTTTATCTTTGGAGAAAATGTGTGTTGGACTCAAAGTTGCAAGAAGTCTAGATAATTGTTAATCTTACCATCTGTGAAACTCTTGTCCATGCTCTTAATGGTTAATGGTTAATGGTTTGGTCGATTCCCTTCTAGAGGTCCTTTCTACCATGGACAAAATTTGAGCTTTGTTTCCGTTTTTTCATTCTATTTCCTTTTGCTTTATCATATGGAATATGATAGTTCACTGTTTGGCTAGTTAAGTATTGTGGCTATGATGTTTCTAATTTTCTTACCTTAGCTAGCTTGTCAAGGTGTGACAATTGATTTTCCGAACACCTTTTTTTCATAAAATAGAATGCATGTTTATGTTTAAACCTTATATCAAATAAATTTAAAATTCTTCCCATTTGATTCTCCACATGGTAATTTAGGATTCATTACAACTAGGTTTTTTTTAAAGAAAATGTGTGCTCTCACACTAAGGTTTTCCTCCTCCTTTTAACAAAGCGTTTAAAAATTCACAATCAATAATATTATTTTAATTTTCAAGAGAATACTTAAAAGATCAAATGATCCTCTAAGTAGTACCAAGATATGTTTCAACTAGATTAACAAACTCAAAGATCCTCACATATTTCAAAATTGGAAGAAAACAAGAGAGAAGAGCTTGAAAAAAAATAAGCAATCCTAGATATCAAAAGCCTTCCAATTTAGCAAAATATAGACTTAGTTTTTTTAAGTGTTTAAATAAATGTTTGTAAGTAGAAGAAAAAAAGTGTTTTATAAACACTTAGAAAGTCAATCCAAACACACATACTATATATATTATCCTCCAAATGTGAAGATTAGGTTGAGGATTTAGTACAATCAAATTTCTTATTTGAAAAATAATTAAAAACATTTTTTTCTCCAAAATTCTACTCACGTGGTATTACCCACTTAATTTTATGCTTTGTTTCACCTTAAAAAGCTTCAGACCAGATTTTTTATCTTCACTTGTGTCTGTGTGTATATATATATATCCATGACATTCCTTCATTTATGTATTTTAAATGCCCAAATTTGATCTTCCTACTTCCAAATATAAGATTCAAAATTTAATTGATATTGTTCGTTTATAGTTTATATATGGTTAACTTTATCCAACTTTATTGTTTAGTGTGTATATATATATTTGTTTATACTTAAATTATCTTTTTGCTTAATTAGGCTATACATTATATATATCTCTTCTCTTTGTTTATACAAATTAATTATCTCTTTTGTTTAATGAGGTTCCTTTGATTGGATTCAAGATCCTTTTTTTGGGGTAAATAAGATATTATCATATAGGATAGTATCATTGATTTAATTAATAGTAGCGACATCACAATATTGATTTTCACTCTAAAAGTGTGGTCAACATAATCATTATACAATCATAATGAGGTGTAGCACATATTTATTTTATTCTGAATTATTGATATATATTATTAGAGAGGTAAATTGAACCTTAGTTCAAATGCGATTTAAATCAAACTATGAAAACCTTTAAAATGATAGATATTATAAATTGTCTTCTTATCCATTCAGAATCATTATACTTTTGAAATAACAAAGTTGAGTTCATCTCAAAAAGATGAATGCATTTCTTTCACTATTATATTTCATATTTAATATATATATATATAAAAGAAAGAAAAAAAGTACTCATAGAAGAAGTAATAGTTGCTGTATTTAATTTTATTCCATACGGTACATGTGAAGCAAAAACATCCTCACAAACAAACTAAAACTCAAAGCAAACTAATTAGCACACACTTTAAACTAGAAAAAGAGTACTCAATATTATTCCATTAGAGTTGTCTAAATCATAAACCAAACTTAATATGATTAAGCAATAGTAATCAATAAACTTAATCATAATTAAAATTTGATCCAAAAAAATAGACAAAACTCTTAGATGAGATGGTAAATATATATAGGAATTAGGGATATTTTAATTAAATTGCATTAACGGCAATCTTCATTCCACCTTGACAATGGCCAGGGAGATTGCAAATGAAGAAATTTTGTCCCTTCACAAGCTTGATTTGATCTTTTCCTGTCTGAAGAACTTTCGAACCTCGTGGAGTAATGCACCTATTGTAACCCAATCTGTTCACACCCACCACATTGTGTGCCGATGGGCTGTAGTTGAATACTGTTACAAACCAAAATCATTTCTTCTAAGAAAAAATTATTCCATCTCCAATAATAAAAATCATAGTAATAATGATTGTTTAATTTAATTTGGTTTGGTTTAGTCCACTGGAGTTTTTATATTCAAATCCTTCCTCCTACAGTTTCTATGACCATTAATGTTCTTTAAGCTTTGAGATATGAGATGTGAGTGCTATCGATGGGTCAACTAATTGAAAGATATAGACTTATCGATCTTCTAATATTGGCATATTCTTTTCTTTAAAAAAATTCTTCATATAAAGTTTTGGTTTCTCTTGGTTTCTTTTTTCTTACCTAAAATAATTGTTTGAAATGACCATTAGATTATATGATATTAAAACTAATGAGTGAATACCTAATTTAAATAGTATCAAAAGAAAAGGTTCATAATATCATTTTCTTTTCAATTTATTTGATTTTCTACTTTTGGTGTGTCTTATACATATTTCAAGTCCGTACATGAGAAAAAGTGTTTATTAGGTGATATATATAATATTGTTTCTTTAATTATTTTAGCTTTGAAAATAAGAAATAATTAATTAACCACTCATTATTAATTCTTTAGGAATAAGTGGGGTTATATCGTGTAAACATGACCTAAATATGGCTAATTTCTTCTCTTTTCATTTAAAATTTCTCTGCTGCTATTTAATAAAATTAGGGACTAAAAATGCCTATTTCGAATGGGCTCGTTAGTAAAATTTCATAGATTAAAAAAATAATGTTTCTATAACTTTTATCATACAATAGTTTTGGAAAGAAAAAACATTTCTTAATAAAATTAATTGTACCAATAATGTTATGTCTAAGCATACGAGCACTATATTTAAAAGCTTTTTGAAATGACTTTCAAATGTTTAAAAATAGTAAAGTTACCGAGTGTATCCCCGGCGCGAAAACGCTTTCCCCTGGGCCAAGAGGCAACATTAAAGGTCCAGCCTTGAGCACCTCCAACAGTATAAACTGCAGCATGAGCCATGTGAGAATATTGAAGCATCAACAACACACAAACCATCACAACACACACCATTGCACTGCCTCTTCCCTCACCCATTCTTCTTCTAAATTTTCTCAAACAAAAATATAACAAAGGGCTAAAAGGTTTTAAAAAGAGAGAGCAGTGTTTGGAATGATGTGGTGAATTATGTTGATGGAAATAATGGATGAGAAGGGTCACCCTTTTTATATATAATAAATGGGGAGATGGGGTTTTGGAGAGATCATCAAAAGAGCACAAGACTTTATATTATAAAATTTATGGGTCCATGAAATTATGATGAACATGGAAAAAAAATTTTGAATGTGGGTTTGGTAGGTTTTCATCAAGTGGAGGACTCACCTAGCTTTTTCATTCATCCATAATGGTGTATACATGTGTAATTGATCTTCTAGTAGAATAGTATTCGATTTTCAAATCATATTTTATCTATTGAACTATAAGAAGTAATACCTTAGTGTAGGCGATTAAATTTATTTTATTATGCTCAATAAAGAATTTATATACATGGATTGATTTGTAAGCTAAAAATCGACTTTTGTTACTAAAATACCTAGACTTATAAAAGAATAGCTTTACACTATTGTTTAAAAATCTAGGTGATTTTTACCTTTTCTTCATCTTTATAATTAACTAGGAAATAATCACTATTATATATGGAAAATGGGTTGAAAAAAGAACACATTAGACTAGGACCATAACTTTGTATCTTTGTAGGATCGTCAGAGATATAACAAGGATACTATAAATGTGTTAGCATAACCGAGATGTTTAACTGCACCTACTATTCTCTCTTTTCATTTCAGTATCTTATTTTTTTTAAAAATCATTTACTTTCTTAACTAGGACTTTTCACAATATCTCTTTTGAGTTATTTCATTAGGATATTTTACTAATAATTTTGGATAAAATTAACCTTTATATATATATATATATAAAAGATCGTAATCTTATTTTATTTTCTTTTACTCATCAATCAATTTGTACTATGTTCATTTGAATTTTGAAAATTGAACAGTTTTGGGAAAAAGCATTTAAGCAGCATGAATATGGTTATAATAGTATATAAATTTAAGGTGATACAAACATTTTTAGCCATATTTTTGTGTAGTATATCATCCCATATGTGTTAAAAAAAACTCTATGATAAATTACGGTACGCATTGATAGTAATACATATAATTTAACAACCTAAATTGCTACTCACCAAAATTAAATTAATCTATTACTTGAAACTCTTTTTTTCTATAGACAAATGGGTATAAGAATTTAAACCATACAAACTTTTTAATTCTCAACAAACAATCACAATCGAACTAAAGATCTTTTTTATAATTAATTTCGAACACTTTATATGGTCTTCCATATAACTAAGAGATCGACCTCTAAAGACTTTTTCTTTTCTTTTTTTTCAATTTGACATATTTGAGAGGGAAATTGCATCAGATAACACAAAAATTTAGAGAGAAAAAACAGCTCATAACACCTTTTTTTTTTTGCATATTGCTAATATGGTAAATATGACAAGTAATTAATGATATCAGACGGCTATTTTTGAAATTTAAAAAAGAAGTAACACTGATTTTATTATCGTAAACTATTTTGCTATTTTTACAAGTACCCCTATTTGAGACAGTAAGTATATATAATTTATATTTATGAATAGTAATTAAACTAAAAATTGTATAAACTTAGAATCTAATGTCCACTAAATATATCTATATCTATGTATATATAAATAAGATGAGACATAATCGAAGTGATTGTGAAAGTGTGAAAATATAAGTAGTAGTAGTAATTTTATAATGACTTTTGAACATAACTCCTTAAATTATATGATCAAAAAAAAAAAATTCTCATTCCATTGACTCTAGCTAATCCTATGACTATACTGATATTCTAATTAAATTGAATGAAGTATTAGACTTAAAGTGGACTCCAATAACCCACTTGGCCCCAATAGAGATAAGTAAATGTAACTCCCCACCACCATGAATATGTAGCAATTTGGTCATAATGGATTGAAAAATGTTGGGGGTTGGCGAGAGTTTATATTTGATGATATCTTTAAATCTATCATCCGTTGAAAAACTATTCATTATTTTGAAAATTCAAAATAAAACAATTTAAAGTTGGTTAATGCTCGACTATAAAACACAGTTAAAATTAGTATAACTCAACAAATATATAAATGTATTAGATAATCAAGATATACCTAGTTTCTTTATACTAAAAGTGAAGAGATGATTTAAAAATAGGTTTGAAGCGTTTGACAAGCAAACGCTAATTGGTTGTGTTGCGATTAAAAACAAGTTAGACTTAACTATTAAAATTTGCATAACATATTTTGGTAATTTATATCTAAATAATTATTTAAAATACTATAACATATTTGCTTTTCACTTAAATTAATGTTTTTGTTGCTCTACATTGTTTGTTAAGCATAAAATTATATATTAATTCAATGTAAGAGAAATAGGTGTCAATCTTTTTATAGCGTTCTAGATCTATTTGAAAATTTTGGACATTGAAATTAATGAAAATATTTATAAAGTAGAACAAATTTTTAAATTCAATCAGTATTACTTATCATAGATAGAATTTGAAATTTTAAAATTTTGTTATATTTTTTATAAATCTTTTTCAACATTTTTGTTATTTGCAATAATTTTTCGATAAAATCTAGTCGTGAGTGAAATATAATAACCATACAAAATTTATAGGAGCATTTTTCAAAAATAGCAAAATAAATTAAATATTTACAAGTTTCTCGTAAAATTTTAGATTTTATCAACGATAGAAACTAATAGACTTTTATCACTGTTTATCAATGGCATTGATAGAAACATACAAGTATATATCTATTAATGTCTATTATTGATGTAATCTAAAATTTTGATATATGTTGTAAATATTTTGTGAAAATTTCTATTTTTAATAATTCTCCAAATTAATATTTTAGAATTGGAAATTTTAAACATGTAAACAAAGTGAGTGAACAATACTAGTTCTACAAAAAAGAAAAGTTGCTTTTAAGAATTAGTGGAACAAATCTTAGAAAGTAATTTTAATCAATTGGTCCATAATCAACCTTACCAAACACTGAAAATCCAATAAATCTGTAAATAATTACTTCAAAAAATCTCGTGATCACAAATTTAAAAAATTAGTATAAAGTCATATTGTAAGAGAATTGTGTTCATCTTAAAAACACTTTAATATTTTATTTTGGATTTTTTATACATTTAAAAATATATTTCAAAAAATATATACAATGTTGGATGAATGAGAAACTACTAAACTATGGTGCTATTAAGTAATCTTTTTAAGGTATACATAAGTAGATGCGGATCTAAAAATTTTGTTAGCGAAAACTTGTTAGATATGCAAAAATAGAACTTAAACTTAGTGTATAAGACTGGTTTAAATGAAAGGTAAAAGGAATGGGTACACATGCATGTTCAAACTTCAAAGTCAACAACAACCCATGAAAAGAAAGCATACATAAAATAATGAGTCGCATTTAAAGGTGAAGTGAAGGGGACGGTGTTTTCAAAGTCAACAACAACTGCAATGGAAGAGGCCATAAATTTAGGGGGGGAAATTTGTGCATTTCCAACACCACAAGTGCAACTCACCCTAATCTTCAATTACAAACAAACAAATGCTTGAAAATTGCCAAAAAAAATAGTATATTTCGGTTGAGATCGACCAACCCAGATTTTTCTAACATATTTGGGTCTTGCAATGCATCTCAGTAGACATTAAAACGAGATTCTACCATTTTTCAAATATTTTCATATCTTATTTAATTTTTTTATCTTTTCAAAAAAAATTATTCAATTCTTTCCAAATCTAAACTAGTTTTTGGTCTTTTTGCCCATTTTTTTCAACTACTTCTGGTAAATTACCATTTTTTCTTTTTCTCATTCTTTTCTTATTCAACCCAAAACCCGCCGTAAATTCTTTTATTCTAATTTTTTACCCAACCATGGATTGTGTTCGAGGAGATGAGATTGAACATGGGAGTTTTGCTACCATCAATTTCACCATGTACCACACCTTTTAATTTATTTTGCTGTTTTTAAAAATACCTCAAAATAATAATAATAACAACAAAAACTAACAACAACCTAAACTAAACATTTACCTTTTACTCATTTTTAGACAAAAATAAAAGAATTTAAATGTTTTTTTATTTTTTTTTTTTTTTTTTTTTTTTGCATTCTAAACTAGATATACCAATGGATCAAAATTCAAGGTTATATAATTATGATAATGCATTTTGCATTATGTCTAATAAAGGACTCCACGAGCAAGAATAAAGAAAGAAAAAAATTAGCAAAACAGAGGGTGAAAGTGAAATACACCTTGATGATAACCAATTAAATCTAATCAATTAGAAGACGACTTAAGTATGGAATTAAAAGACGACTTAAGTATGGATGTTTTTGGCGTAAAGAGTTTCAGTTGAAGTTTAAGGGTTCAAAAGTGTATCCACATAAAAGATCCATTAAGCCTGATGTATCTACATAAAAGACCCATTGGGCTTGAACTATAAGTTGGATGCTCATTGGGTTATGTATTTAAATTTCAAATCTAAGGGTTCGTAAGTGAAAAGTCTAGTCTATTCTACGGCGAATTGAAAATTCAAGGACTTTAGAAACATGAAATAGTTTGAGTTGGCCTTATGAAGTGATTTGGTGTTTGTTGTGTCGTCTTACATTATCAGTTAACTGATAGACCTTAATATTTGCTTCTGGCCAAATTGAAATGGGAAAAGCATATAATTCCAGGGGATCGAGTCATTGATAGTGAATGGTTTATTTTCAAGTATTTTCATTATAATTTATACATGTTATCTTAGTACTCGATGATTGTGAGAATTTCCAGTATGATTGTTTTTATAACTATGTGTTAGAAATGTTTGTAAATATGATTTTCGGTTTCCATGAACTCTTATATTTTGGAAGCATGGTTAAACCCGAACTTATGCATCACGATTTATATGGCAACTGGTTTAAAGAGTACTTGATTTGTTATTAAACGTGGATGTTTTGAATGGAAGGTTATTCTTAATACATGTATTGATCGTTAAGGATTGAAAATGAATTTATGTGACCATGTTTGGCTTTTAAACGTGAAATATGTGAATTTATGAATGTTGGTGATTACCCATAAGCTACATGAATGTGTTTTCGTAGCGCAACCTATGGTTGTCAAGGGATTTCAGATCTGAAAGAGGTCGTGATCTGAGATCTGAGAACTGAACCTAGGTGAGAACATGGATTGAGGATAGTGATTTGGCTTTAGGCCTAATTTAACCCATGGTGGGTGGGTTTATGTGCACATAGAAGTGAATATAAGGGTTGTTACTGTGGTAGGTGCTAAGTATGTGTGAGCTCCGTTTGACCGTGTGTTTCCTTGTGGATATAGATCACGTGTGAGCTATTTCGAACCATGTATTTAGTATGCTATCATAGTTGGATTGGATGGAGGTTGTTACTGTAGTAGGTGCTAAGTATGCGTGAGCTCGGTTTGGCTGCATGTTTCCTTGTGGATATGAATCACGTGTGAGTTGGGCCATGTATTTTGTATGCTACCATGGTTGGATTGGATGGAGGTTGCTATTGTGGCGGGTACGAAATATGTGCGAGCTAAGTTTGGTCGCATGATTCCTTGATCATGTGCGAGCTATTCTTGGTCATATATTTAGATGACTTGCCATGGTTGGATTGAGTACAGGTTTGTTGGCTTGACTTGTTGTTTATGGTAATATATGATTTTTAACGTTTTAATTATTATTTTTGTTATTAATGTCATATTTAAACAGTTTGAGAACATGTTTTACAAGCTTTTACTTTTAAAAACTTGCCACTCAATGAGTTTTAGCTCACATTTTTAATGTTTTCTTCCCTCAAGTAGCGGTCAAGGACCAAGCTTTGAGTGAGTTCCCTGTCATTGATTGTGGACTCTGATTCTTTTTGTATTCATTCATGGGATAGTTAGAAGTAGCGAGAGTCTCACTATTATGTATGTTTTGAGATATTCTCATTTGGACTATAATTATTTTATAAATAATATCTAGTGGATATAAACTTTGCTTGAAACTCTGGAATAGTCTGGATGAGTGTGTGGTGAGACACACTTGTGATTTTTGTGTTTGAAGACTGCATATATTATAGAAGTGAAAATTTCTACCATTTTTCAAGTTTGGCTATCCCAAATTTTAGGGGAGATGCTGTCGAAATTTTCATGAAATTTCAATATGTGTTCTATAGAGGTAAGTTGAAAAATATCGTTTTCAAAAGTGTTTTATCATGCCACAATTTAAGTTAGAGAGGAAAGCCTAGATTGGGGTGTGACGTATTAACTTTGGTTGTTAACTATTTACCCAACTGTATTGTGCTCTTATCATGGGATCACTGGCACGACTAGGGGTGTTCCTATAGGACCACTCACACAATTAGGGGTGTACCTACGGATCACATGCATGGTTAAGGGTCAATTATATTGTGTTCATACAAGGTATTATGGGTGTTTTGATGGAATCACCCACACGATTAGGGGTGTAACTATGTATCACAAACATGTTTAGGAGTGTGTATTTGCGATCACTCGCACGACTAAGAATTTTCCTACGGGATCACTCTCACAATTAGAAGGTGTTCATACGGCCTCATTTGCCCAGGTGTGCTCCATTGGGCATACAACATAATTATTATGTTCATAGCAAGAAATTAACAAATCACTTAGCGGGATCAGTAGTGGATCATTTATTGGGTATATTTTATACTCAATTTTTTCTATGTTTAATATTTAAGGCAAAAGGTTGAGGATCGGAAAGCTAACGAGTGACAAGGAAAGCCCATGACTTGCCATATGAGGACCTCATTTTACTTCCACTCCTATTTATCCGTTTTTCAGTATTTTGATTTTTAGGCATTTTATTTAAAGTTTTATCTTATTTAATTATTTTTTGTGTTTCTTTAAAATTGTTGGAACCCGCAGATCATATTTTCAAATTATCTTTAAAATGTTATGTTTTACATATAGTTATTTGATATTAATTTTATAAGAATTTTAGTTTTTCCATTTTTAAGAAATATCTTTTGTTACATGTCTTTTGAGTAATGACCTCAACTTAGTTTAAAAGTTCGATCGTTACATAAAACTCAACAGATTTGCCCAGAACTCTTATGAACCAGAGACAACTCCATCTTCATGTTTTAAAACCACCTTCATCTTCCTCCTGAAATTTTCACCTATTTCCAATCATTTTTATCTCAAACGTTCTTCGTAGAAATTGTGGGAAATTGAATAAGCTTTATAATGCAATCAACTAAAGCTTTTAATTTCCCTTCTACACTTTGGGCTACTCAAAATATCAGTAACTTCCCAGATTCGCGCATAAACTAAGGGTTTGTCTTCTCCTTCAATTTTCATCAACTTCTCATTAGTTTTAGCTTAAGCATGCTTCATAAAAGTTGTTAGAAATTTAAAGACATTTCTACTCGACCAATTTTGACTTTCAATTCTACTTCTACAGCTAAAAATCACCAAAACACCAGGTTCTATCAAGAAATCGAGAAACCTATATGCTTGCTTTCTTTCCCTCTTCAATTCAACTTCTCCAGCTTCAATTTCCAAAAATTCTCTTGCTACAAGTGTTTGTTCATGGATTTTGTTTTCCTTGGAGAGAATGGTGGAAATGGGAAGAAATGAAGAAATTACCTAAAAATTCATTTTTCCTTTTCTCTTTTATTTTTACTCTTTTATTTTCTTCTTTTAAATTTACCTTAGTACCTCTAAGTATAGTTTAATTTAGGTGATTAAACATAACTCAAACTTCCTTCTAATTAAATATCCAACTCTTGTTACTTAGTAAATTTTTCTTTTTTATAAAATTTACTTTACTTGAACGTGCCAACCTTAACTTGAACTTAACTTAAGTAAATCAGACAATTCACGAATATTATAAAAAGAAATAAAGTTCAGGTTTATAAAAATTGTCTTAACAAGAGAACGTGAATTTATTTCTAGACTTAGTTTTTTTCATTAATATTTTTCATTTTGATTTTGTGAATGATTAATGGATCTATTAATATAAAATGTCATATACTCAATAATTCAATCAGTGACATGCTTATACAAACCCAAATTTGTGGTTTTTCTGAATTTAAAGAATTCTATTTCACAAGCGTTCATCTTTTCTTTCTTTTCTTTATTGTTCTTGCTTGAGAATGAAAAAAAAAGTAACTTTATGATCACACAACACAAATTTCAGACGCGAAAAAAAAAGATCAATACTTGACTTTTATCACTATCTTGTAGTGTTATAAATAGAATCGATATTAGATGTTTATCACAATTTATATTACTAATGTAATAGAACATGATAGAAATCTATCAATGTCCATCTTAAAATCGAAATTTCCAAATCTTCAATATGGTTATGTGTCTTTATTGAGCTTTTTAGACATTTTTAACGGTTTGAAGTTTAATTTTTGTTATGTTTGCAACAAATTTTAAAATTTTCTAATTAAATTGAAAAATAAATTAAAATATTTACCAGTTATAGCAAAGATTTTATCAATAATAGAAAGTGATTGACTTTTATCAATGTTTATCAATGCATAGAAGTATATAAGTGTCTATTAATGTCAATTATTGATAGAATCTTAAAATTTTGTTATATATTATAAATTGTTTGTCAAATTTGCTATTTTTGACAATTTCTCACCCAAATAGTATTGTAATTTTAAAAAACATTCAAATAATCTAATAAAGAAATTGGCAAAATTAATTTAAAAAATAAAGAAAAAAGAAAAAGAAATGTTAGTAAATGCGTTTAGATTTACCCTTTGTAGTAGAGGTGAGCATGACATGTTGACAAACTAAAATCGATCAAAACGAAATCGGTCAGACAAAGTAATAATGTAGGCGGTCAGTGTAATTATGAAAGGCAGTCGGTTTATGAAATCAACTGAACCAACTAGCTGTATTTTTAAAAAAATAATATATATATATATATATATATATATATATATCTTTAAATTTTAGGGTTTATTTTGTTTCTTCTACTGAAGCCGTCGTTACGTCTCAAGTCTCTCTTCCGCACGCCTCCCTATAGTACGCCATCTTCCTTTGCCGTCCGGTGGCCTCCGCCCACCTCTTCGTCATCAAAAATCTGGTCACCCTCCCATCTCTTCTTCCCTTGTCATCCGTTGTCATCAAAAGCTTGCCGCCTGCCGTCCCTCCCATCTCTTGTCCTCGTTCGCGTCTGTCGTCCAGTCCCCCTCCGCCCAGATCTTCTTTATTGGAAAAACAAATGTTGATCATAGTTGTGATTTGTCGAAACACTGCCCTGAAAGCAAAATTCAGCGAGACCTCGTGCTAAATCGCTTATGCGATTGCTCCCCAAGGTTAACACAACGTTTCCAACTCATGCATGCAATCGCTTAGTTAAGAATGGAATCAGAAGGAAAATGATTGCTCAAAGAATCAGAGAAAAGAATAGGATTTTGCAAGAAGAATAACTGAACCGCCTTAAAACTTTCTTTACGTGATATATATATAGAAAGAATAATTATTAGATTTATAAAATAAATTAACAAATAATAATTTTCAATTTTCAATTGAATATCAATTAGAAAACAGTACAATGATGGTCATTCCCAACAATCCCCCACAAATGACTATCATTGCATTCTAGTTAAAACAGTAAGGAAGAATTTTCTCTGAGCAAAGAAAGAAGTTGTATAAACTTAAACATCAATATCTTTCGATTTGAATTGATGCATAGTGAAGTGGGACAACAATCCAAATCATCAAAAGTAAGTTAATTGGCTTTTAAACTTTCGGTAACAACAGTTGAGACCCCCACAAACATGTTTTGCTTCTTAAATTTCCATTGATTCTGCAATAAAGTCTATCACAATAGACCACTCAAAATTGTGCTATTTAAGGCCATGCACATAGAACCTCAGGTCAACGTAAAAGCTCTAGAAAAAAATCCTTAAAATTTTTCATAGAAGGTGGCCACACCTTCACAATCACATTTATTGCTTCATCAAATCTATCACAATAGACCACTCAAAACTGAGCTATGAAGGCCTCAGATCTAGTCCACATCAAGACCAACTTCATCAAGTATGTCAAAGACAAACCACTCAAAACTGAGCTATGAAGATTTTCCAATTATCCATCAAGTCCATACCAGGACCACCCAAAGAAGGGCTATGGAATTTTCAAAGGTTTTAATTTCATCCATCAAATCCATTTAAGGATTACCCACACGTGGCTATGGACCATCAAGCTTACCGCAGTAGACCACCTAGAAAAGGGCTATAGACCATCAAGTCTATCGCAATAGACCACCCAAATAAAGGGCTATGGACCATCAAGTCTATCGCAATAGACCATCCAAATAAAGGGCTATGGACCATCAAATGTTTGAATCTCATACTTATTGAAAATCCTAGAATTGCTCTCCTTGTTAGGCCTTTGGAGAGATGATTTACAAAGTTCCTCAGACCTTACATACTTCGAGAAGATAATTCTTTCATTCAACTATCATTTCACAACTTCATATTCAGGCGAATATGCCTTCTATTGCCATAACATACTATTCTTGGCAATCTCTATAACAGGGTATGAATCTCAATAAAATTATACTGGTATAGAGCCCCCCACAATGGGACATCTCTCATTAGGCTTCTATATCATTCATACTCATGTCCCCATACAATGGTACATTTTTCATTAAGAACACGTATCCACTGGTAAGGCTTACTTCGTCATTCTAAGTTACCTAGTTTGCATACATTACCTCTCTAGGTATGGTAGACAATAATTAAAATGCAAACCAAAATCTATTGTAACCTTAAGATATATTAATAAATGTCGAAAAGCAGTAAAATGATCTTAATCAGGATTATGTGTATACATGTACTCAATCTTCTTACAACATATGCAATAACACATCTTGTACAGTTTATCAAAACATAGTACTTTCTATAATCCTTCCATATTTATATTGAGAAACGTTATCTCATTTATTTTTCTTAAGGCTCATACTAGCATTATAAGATGTTCTTACTAGAGCATCATTAAAATATCAAATCTCTTTAATCGCATTTTGTGCGTGATTGACATAAACCAAAACATTCTCAATAATACTTAGTGCATCATATTTAGTCTCACATAAATTTTTCACTTAGAGATAAGAGGCATCTCCGATTCACTCCCTCTCTCTTAGGGATTGTTCAATCCAACTTGGAACAAGGACCGGTCTACTTCAACTGCAAACCAGCCTTTACTATATCTCTCCAAAACCAAAACATCATGGATTCTCTTACCCTTGATGTTCATTCTCAAAGACTTGAACTGAAGGACGGATCACTTCCCTTCGCTGTCTCGTACCGCACCTATTTCAAACTGATGCATACAAACCTTTCTCCTAAAGCCTTAGGAA